>CM066041.1:298774741-299374741 GCA_033557465.1 Ichthyophis bannanicus
TTGAATATGTCCATATTTAGAATTTACATTCATTACACAGGTACACTAAAAAATTTTTTTTTTAAACTGCCTCTAATGTTTCGATTGATTTTTACGTTTTTTGGTGCGCTGAATCCAAATCTGGTAACCAATTTGCTCCATCACGTACAGATTTTTTGCTACATTGGGTTAGCAGTTTGAGGTGAACGTTTCAGATTGAATGCGATCGAGATAAAAGTTTCTTGGATGAATTCTTTATACTAATTGTTTAGTAGTTATTCAAATAAGAATAAAGAAAATTGTAACAAGGCAGCACATAAGAATAGAGTAATGTCAACAAAACACACTGTGATGGTAGCAAAATTGTCTGCACTTAAAACAGCCACATACATGTGCACAAACATTGAGCATATAAGAGCGAGGTTAGACACAAAGCAAAGCAAAGAAATGTGCAAAAAATGTTGTACAGGTATGTATGTAAGAATAGAAAACGCAAACCGCACCATTGCAATACATGAAGACAAACACCCGATGGTGTGAAAATAAAATTCTAATAAATGAGATCCGACACTGTGGTAATAACTAGCAAATTTTTATTTCAAAGTTTAGTAAAAACACGATATTTGTCAACACAGTTTAGATTTTAAAGTCATTCTTGGGTTAATCAATCTCCTGGTGGGCCCGTTTCTTCTTCCCCCGAATGCTTCTCTTGGTGCGCTGCTTGGCGTATTTTTCATCTGGGGTTTCCCGCAGCAGCAACCATCAGAAATCAGCCATCATAGTGGTGTTCCATCTTCCTTGGTACCTTCTCTCTGCGTCCTTGATGTCCTGGTGAAACCTTTCACCTTGTTCTTCACTGTACGCCCCCAAGTTTTCGGGAAAGTAGTTCACATGGGAGTGCAAGAAATGGACTTTCAGGCTCATGTTACAGCCTTGTTCTTTGAAGGCAATGAGCATCCTGGCAACAATATCCTTATAGTTCTCATCCTGCCTGTTCCCCAAGAATTTGAGAACAACATCCTTGAAGGAATCCCAGGCTTCTTTTTCCTTCTCAGACATCATTTCAGCGAATGCTCCATCTGAAATGAGTTTCCTTATATCAGGGCCAACAAACACTCCTTCCTTTAGCTTTGCTTCAGAAAGTCGGGGGAACTTTGACCAAAGGTACCGAAAGCACTCACCATCTTTTGGAAGGGACTTGATGAATTGCTTAATGAGACCCAACTTAATGTGGAGAGGTGGTAATAGAATTTTATCACGAGGTACCAAGCTCTCATGAAGAACATTTTTCTCACCGGGTCTCAAATACTCCCGAATTGGCCAGTCTTTTTTCCCCCAGTGTAGGTCGCAGGCCCGGCTATCCCACAAGCAAAGGAAGCAGGGATATTTGGTGAAACCGGATTGCTGCCCTAATAGCATGGATAGAATTTTAAAGTCTCCACAAATCATCCACTTATGCTCATCATAACGAATCTTCTGAAGAATCAGGGCCAAATTCTCGTATTTTTCTTGGAGAATAACAAAGTGAGCAATAGGAACTGAAGCGAATGTGTTGCCATTATGAAGAAGAACACCTTTTATGCTGTCTTTTGACGAATCAATGAACAGCCGCCATTCAGCAGGATCATACTTGAGTTTAAACTTTTCCATCATTCCGTATATATCGTTGCAAAATACCAAATCTTCCTCTTTGCTGAAATACTTCAAAAATTGTGTCTCGCGGTTGCGGTACCAATAAAAAGTTGTTCCTGGTGACAATAGATTTTTCTGTTTAAGCCGAGAACCTAGCAGTTGGGCAGCATCTTTTGGGAGTCCTAAATCCCGGACTAAATCATTCAATTCAGCTTGAGAGAAAAGTTCAGGTTTCGGATCTGGTTCAGTTTCAAACTCGGAAGTACTGGACTCATCGGGAAAAGCCATCTGATGAGTCTCATCATGATCAGAACCGTCCACACAAATATGATCCAAAGATTTTGGTGGTTCAGGCACAGGTACTTCGTTGCTATGAGGCATAGGCCTAATTGCTGAGGGAAGGTTGGGGTAACTTATTACGTTCTTATTTTTTAAGTTGTATCCCTTCACAATGCAAGAGCAAAAATAGCAGTCACTGCTGTGGTCTCTTTGTTCACGCCACATCATAGGTATTCCAAAACGAAATGCTTGTTTTTTACCTTTCATCCATAAGCGTAGATCTTCCTCACATGTCTTGCACACTTTGTGAGGAGCCCACGGTTTGTCTTGATCGCCTAACTTCAAACCGAAATAGGCGAAATATACTTTTTTAATAAATGCAGAAATGTTCCTCTGCCGCTTTTTCACGGTATATTCCCCACAAATAAAACAAAAATTGTCCAGAGAGTTGACGCAACCTCTGGCTCTGTGAACCATCACAAATACACAGCACTGCAAACTACAACTGTAGTGAACCACTTCGGAATAAAGCTGGATTACGACTGAGCAAACAAAAGGTAATAATGAACTTGCAAGAAACTGAAATTTGACAGGAACGTTCATGTCGCAACCACCGTGTTTGAGCGAGCGAACGAGGCGAGGCGAACAGGAAAGAACATGCGCCAGCGCGAGTACTGGATTTAGCCCCCCGCCTCCCAATTGTCCTGTTAATGTATAAAATGAATACAAAACACTCTAAAATATCATGAGGGAGTGTTTCTAGTTAGTTAACCATTACAACCTCTATTTTGGGCCAAGAAAATAAACTGCAGTCGGCTAAAAAGAAATTATGTGAACATTTCTTATATGGGTAAGAAATCTAATTTTGCAAGAAAACGTGACGTGATGGAACATTTTGGCTATTTTTCCTGGATTTAGCACCCCAAAATCTATAGGAATCAGTTGCAAAACTGGAGGCAGTTTTTTGGTAGTGTACCTGTGTTATCTTTTATATTTTGCACAGTACGAGAGAAATGCATCACTGTTTCTGTTTCTCTGTCAATTTGTCTGCTGGGAAGTGATGGACGGAGGGCAAGGTAATGACTCCTCTTCCCTCCTTCACGCCTTATTGCTCAAGCCTGGAACTAAGGTGTCCCAGATTTGCATTGTGCCGTGACATCATAAACCAGAACTAGCCTGAAGTCTTCCTTTGGAGCAGAATTCAATATAAGGCGTTAATGACCATATCAATATCTCCAGGAACAAGCAGGAATGAGTCTTCACATATGGGTATCGTCGGTACCGACGGAGCCTGCGCGGGAACGCTCCCCTGCGTCCAAAAGGAAAGCTTTTGGGAGCATCCCACAGCGCCTGCACGCTGCCTTCCCGCCTTTCCCAACCGTCTCTCTCCAGTTCTTCTTTTCCGCAGAGCCAGCAGGTCGTGTTTCCTGTCACCGCTGAAGAATTTCTTATTTTCTTATTTCTTATTTTCTTTAGTCGCGTGTCTGCCTTCTCGAGGACCGGTACCACAAGTCTTTTTTTCTTTCTTAAAAAAAAAAAACAAAAAAAACTTTTTCTGCTTCAGTGCATTTTCTTCTGTGGCCCTAGGCCTACAGTCTTTTTCCTCATGGAAAAGCCCGCCTCCGGGTTTAAAAAGTGCACGAAGTGCAGTGGCACTATTTCTGTCACGGACACCCATGACTGGTGTCTAAAATGTTTAGGTCCTGATCATTCCATCGCGGATTGTGAGTCCTGCTCCATGATGTCTAAAAGAGGGTTACAGAATCGGGCAGCCAAGCTCAGTACCCTGTTTCCCTCCGATGCAGCTTCTGTGGCATCGACGTCTTCCAGGGCTGCTTCTTCATCCCATGGATCTCAGGTAACAAAACTTAAGTCCGGTCGGTCCTCAAAGGGTATATCTCCCTCTAAGTATCGAGATGTACCCGAGCTTACTATTGAGGAATCCACACCGGCAAAATTACCCCGGCGGGAGGCTCCGGCTTCCAAAGCATTATCTATGGGGTCACAGGTTGACATCGATGGCACGTCCTCGACCGATCACCTGTTACAATGTTCTGGGGTACCGGCGGTTCCCGGTACCGACATCCAGACATTGGTGGCGTCGATGGATCAGAATATTCTGACCATGCAGCGTGCCATTATGGCCTTCATACAAGCTGCGACGCCCACGGTACAACAACAAACTCCGTTGTCGATACCGATTCCGGTTCCGGATCCAGCTCCGGTTCCGATACCAGTACCGCTTGCATCGGCATCAGCATCGACAGCAGCGATACGGTATCCAGTGATGCCTGTTAGTACCGATTCGGTACCAATGACTCCCGATGTCGATACCCCTCGGTACTCGTATCGGGCTCTGCGAGAGCATCCAGATAATCGATACTTCGATTCCTCTGAAGAATCTGATTCATCAGAGGTTTCCATCGAAGCATCGGAGATCCGTCCTCAGGAACCCTCTTTCTCCAAAAAGGAGAATGTCTTCTCCTGAGGACTTGTCTTTCCATGACTTCATCAGGGAGGTGGCCAGAGGCCTGTCCATTGCAGTAGCCTCTGAAACTGAGCCCAGAGCCAAACAATTGGATATTCTTCAATATCCTAAGGCTTCTAAAGAGGCAGCCATTTTACCAATACATGAGATTCTTTATGACCACATGTTGGGTATATGGGAAACTCCTCTTACCACCTCTCCTTTTTCTCGTAGGTTGGACACCATGTATCGTGTTCCTCCTTATCCTGGATTTCATAAGACTCAGCTTCCTCACCACTCTATTGTGGTAGAGTCTGCTATGAAAAAAATCAAGAGTACAAAAAGACACTCCTCTGCTCCTCCAGGAAGAGAATGCAGAACCTTAGATGCTTTTGGCAGGAAAATCTTCCAGGCCAGTATGCTTGTAGCCAGAATCAACTCCTATAGTCTCTATATGGGGATGTTTCTAAAAGAAGTTACAGATCATCTACACACCTTATCTCCTTTTGTGTCAGAAGATAAGAGAGAAGAATATATTACCTGGCTTAAACATGCACAGGATGTATCCACGTTTTCCAACTGTGCAGCCTTTGACTCCTTTGAGGGTGCCAGCTATTGCCATAGGCGCACGCAGAGTAGCTTGGTTACAAGCCTCTGATTTGGAATCCTGGGTACAAGATGGTCTGGGCAACCTTCCCTGTACAGGGGAAAACCTGTTTGGCAAAGATTGGCAAGCAAAAGCCACCCAGATGGATGCTGAAAATTCTGTTATTAGGTTATTCAAGAAAGGATCTTTCCCAAAAAAAGGGAAATTTTCTTCTGGTTATGGTCAGGCCTCTTCTCAGGGTCGTTTTGCTACAAAAAGACAGCAACAACCAAAACAGGCCAAGCCTCAGGCTGCGAGGATTGCTACAGCCCAACAGCCTCAGCCTCCTCAGGGCCTTTGACTTTCCACTAGAGAACTTAGCATTTCTGGCTCTTAAACATCCAGAGCCTCTCACCATCCCAGGAAGGTTAGCTCACTTTGCTCCCAGATGGGAACAAATCACAGCAGAGCAATGGACCCTCTCCATCATAAGGGAGGGATACAAGCTACATTTCTTAAACCTTCCTCCTCACACCATGGTGAAACAGTTCAACTCTCCAACGTCTCTTCTCGACCTTCTAGGTCAAGAGATTGCTACCCTTCTTGCCCAAGGGGCAATAGAAGAAATACCCCTTCTTCAACAGGGCTCAGGGTTCTACTCCCCCTATTTTCTCATCCCAAAGAAAACAGGGGGCTACAGACCCATCCTAGATCTCAGAGAGTTGAACAAGTTTCTATGCAAGGAGAAATTCAAGATGATTTCTCTTGGTACTCTCCTTCCATACCTCCAGAGTCAGGACTGGCTTTGTTCTCTAGACCTCAAGGATGCGTACACCCATGTCCTCATCCATCCAACACACAGAAGGTTCCTTCGGTTCCTTTACCAAGGAAAGCACTACCAATACAGAGTGCTTCCTTTCAGTCTGGCCTCTGCTCCAAGAGTGTTCACAAAATGCATGGCAGTGGTAGCTGCATTTTTACGCACTCTAGGGATATTCGTATTCCCATATCTGGACGACTGGCTCATCCGAGCTCCATCCCAGTCAGAGGCCCAGACTTCCCTGGCCTGCACAAAGCATGTTCTTCAGTATCTGGGACTGGTAATCAATATTCCCAAATCCCATCTCAGCCCTACTCAGTCTCTAGAGTTCATAGGGGCCTTACTGGATACCACAACTGCAAGAGCCTATCTTCCCCAGGCCCGTTGCCTACGCTTGGTGCAGTTAGCCTCACAGATTCAGTTAAAATCTCATTTAACTGCTCGAGAGATGTTGCAACTCTTAGGCCACATGGCATACACAGTGCATGTGGTTCCTTACGCTCGCCTTCACATGAGGGCAGCTCAGTGGACTCTATCCACCCAATGGACCCAGGCATCAGGTTGCCTGTCAGACAAAATAGCAACCTCCAGTCGCCTCTTTTGGTCCCTCCACTGGTGGAAGTCCCCTCAAAATCTGTTGTTGGGGTCCCCCTTTCAACAGGTGCTACCCCAAGCAACCCTTACAACAGATGCCTCTCCAAAGGGTTGGGGAGCTCATCTACAAGATCTCTCCACTCAAGGCATCTGGTCTCCACAGGAGACATCTCCATATCAACCTCTTAGAGCTCAGAGCAATCTTCTTGGCTCTCAGAGTCTTCCACACCCTGCTCAGCTACAAGACAGTCCTCATCCATATGGACAATCAGGTAGCCATGTTCTATGTGAACAAGCAGGGGGGGACGGGCTCTCTGTCGCTTTGCAACGAAGCTCTGAGATTGTGGGCCTTCGCCAGAGAGCATCAAATCCATCTCATGGCAGTGTATCTTCCAGGGGTTCAAAACTCTTGGGCAGACAGACTCAGTCGAGTTCTGCTTCCACACGAATGGTCCCTCCATGGGGACCAGATAGCCAGGATTTTTTGGATTTGGGGTACCCCAGTCATAGACCTATTTGCAAGTCCGTGGAATGCCAAACTTCCCCGGTTTTGTTCCAGGATTCCGTGTCAGGGAGTTCAGGCCAGGGATGCCTTCCTCCTTCACTGGGGCCAAGACTTCCTCTATGCCTTTCCACCTATTCCCCTCATCCCCAAGACTCTGTTCAAGCTTCAGAGAGACAAGGGGTCTATGATCCTCATAGCACCACGTTGGCCACGCCAAGTGTGGTACCCTCTACTTCTGCATCTCTCTCAAGCTCCCTCCCTGGACCTGGGGTCTGCTCCAGATCTCCTCTCCCAGGAGGAGGGAACCTTGTGGCATCCAAATCCTCAGTCTCTTCATCTCAGGACCTGGTTGCTGAAGGCCTAGACCTTCAGGATTTACACCTTTCTCAGCAAGTGAAGGATATCCTTCATGCTTCCAGAAAGCCTTCCACCAGACGCTCTTATGCTTTTAAATGGAAAAGGTTTTCCATTTGCTGTGTAGAAAATGGTCTTAACCCTTCTGCAATACCTTTGAACTCGTTACTAGACTATTTGCTGCATTTATCCCATGCAGTCCTTAAAACAAATTCAATCAGGGTCCATTTGAGTGCTATTGCAGCATCCCTGAAGCCTGATAATGGACAACCTATTTCCTCTCATCCTCTTATAGCAAGATTCATGAGAGGCCTTCTTTTAACTAAACCTCCCATTAGACCACCTCCAGTGGCATGGGACTTTTAATCTGGTTCTTGGCCAGCTTATGAAGCCACCCTTTGAACCCTTAGCCACTACCTCCTTGAAATTCCTTTCCTGGAAGGTTATTTTTCTCATTGCACTCACCTCAGCTCGCCGTATCAGTGAGTTGCAAGCTCTAGTGGCTAATCCTCCTTATACAAGGTTCCATCATGACAAGGTAGTTCTCAGAACTAATCCACACTTTATGCCTAAAGTGGTCTCACCCTTTCATCTGAACCAGGAGATATATTTACCTGTCTTCTTTCCAGGATCTCATGCATCAAGTGCAGAGAGGAGTCTTCATACCCTGGATTGTAAAAGAGCACTTGCTTTCTATTTACAAAGGACACAGCAACATAGAAAGTCCTCTCAACTTTTTGTTGCTTTTGATCCTTCCCATTTAGGACTTCCAGTCTCTAAGAGAACTCTGTCCAATTGGATTGCTCAGTGTATTTCCTTCGCCTACCAGAGTAAGAATCTTTCTCTGGAAGGCCATGTCACAGCTCACAATGTGAGGGTCATGGCAGACTCTATGGCTCATCTAAACTCTGTGTCCATTGACTAAATCTGTCGAGCAGCCACCTGGGCCTCGGTTCATACCTTCACAGCCCATTACTGCTTGGACAAGGATTCCCGCCGGGATGCCTTGTTTGGTCAGGCTGTTCTCAAACACCTGTTCCATTCCTAATCAACTCCTGCCCTCCATCCCTCACTGGATGCCTGAGATTCATAGGGGGAGATGGAGCCCTTCCAGGGACTCACAATCTGGGTGATCTCCCAGGCATCTCTAGCTGGGGAGTCCCCATATGTGAAGACTCATTCCTGCTTGTTCCTGGAGATAGCACAGTTACTTACCTGTAACAGGTGATCTCTGGGAACAGCAGGAATTAGTCTTCACAACCCTCCCACCTCCCCTAGGAGTTGTATCTCTCTCTCTCTCTCTCTCTATCTATCTTTCCTCTCTCTCTATTTGTCTCAGCTTTAAAACTCGAACTGGAGAGAGACGGTTGGGAAAGGCGGGAAGGCAGCGCGCAGGCGCTGTGGGATGCTCCCAAAAGCTTTCCTTTTGGACACTGGGGAGCGTTCCCGCGCAGGCTCCGTCGGTACCAACGATACCCATATGTGAAGACTAATTCCTGCTGTTCCCAGAGATCACCTGTTACAGGTAAGTAACTGTGCTTTATCTGCCAACTGCTTAAAACGATTACTACAATGAGGAAGATGACACAGAACATGCTATTAATCCCAATGGAAAAAGAAAGCGTAGTCAATTTGCTTATGCAAGAGCTTTCTCTTTATATGCTCCTGGATTATGGAATGTACTACCAGACAAAATGCAAAACGACAAAGAATTATCAAAATTCCAGAAGGAGCTAAAAGCATATTACAGAGACAATACATAACCACATGAGCTAAGTTCAAAAGATCTGAACTAGTTTATTTTATTTTATTTATATTCTCTTATATACCGCGCTATTCTGCATCAGTGCGGTTTACATTGAACAAACTGAAATTACATTGAACAGGGCATTATAACTTGGAGATAACTATTTTACAGGGAACATGGGCTATGGAGGGTTAAGTGGCTTGCCCAAGACCACAAGGAGCACCTGTGGGACTAGAAACCCCAGTCCTTCCGGCCCAAGGTTGCTGTCCTCTAGTGGGATTTGAACCCCCGACCTTCCGGCCTGAAGTACCTTGCCCCAACCACTAGGCCACTCCTCCACTCCCAAATACCTTCAAATACAATTTCACCTCCCATCTCATACCTGTATTTCACCTAACTATCATGTAAACACTTAGCCTGCCCTGTTGAATATCGGACCCTATGCGCCGCTATGGCATGTAGCCCTGCCCACTCACCCCTAACAGCAGATATTCAATGCTGCAGTGATGACATGGAATATCTGGCATCGCTGCGCATGCCCCGGAGCCACCGAGGCTAACCAGGTAGCGGCAATATTGCACCTCTACCCAGTTAGCATGTGCAGCTAAAACTAGGTGAGCCAAAAGCTGCGGATCGCTAACCGGGTAGTAAAGTTACCGCCAGTATCTACCTCTGCTCTGGAACACCCTCAACATGCCCCACTGCTAACCACAGAGCACCCGGGTGTGTAGCGGGCTTTGAAGGGGATATTGAACAGCACTAATCGTGTAAGTGCTGATGAATATCCTCATTAAAGACATTTACATGGTTTACTGGGTTGTAAGCCATATCAATGCCTTTTGAATATTGGGCCCTTAAATTCTTGACCCTCTGTATTGTATATAGTAAACTGATTTACTCCCTAACTGTACATAGTTAAAACATTGTATAGCACCCAGTTTGATGTAAAGATGCAGTTATTGTTAATTGTAAACCACTCTGACCTGTGGAAGAGTGGTATAAAAGAATAGTCAAATAAATAAGTACTGGATCATTTGGCATCCCCAACGCAACAGAACGATACCATCTGATGAGGTTTTGGAAGCCAAATCCAGTTTATGTAAGGGTGTGCAATGTTCTAACTCTAAAGAAGGGATATTACAAGTTCTTTAAAACTGAACATAGTAACATAATTAATGACTGCAACTAAAGACCAATTAGCCCACTCAATCTTGCCCTGTTGTTTTCTATTTTGGGTAAATTAGTAACTTCTATACTTAACTTAAACCCGTATCCTCCAGCACCTTTGCCTTCTTCTCGCCCCATCAGACTTTCGTTCGGCCCTAGAGGCTCTCATTATACTACATGCTGACTACTGCAATTCAGTATACTATAGACTCCCAAAATCAACACGCCATCTCCTACAAACAGCACTCCACAGACACGATCACATCACCCCCATCCTCAAACACCTTCAGTGGCTCCCACTGCAAAGCAGAATACTCTACAAGACCCTACTAATGATAGTTAATCACCAATCATCCCCCACCTCCAATCCCTCATCACACCACTGCAGATGAACAGACCACAGAGATCCTCCACTATGAGCACCCTGACTACCCCTCCAAGCAATAACAAGAAGCATGTGCAAGATAATTTGAGCTATATGCCCCCTCATCCTGGAACTCCCTCCCTGACCCCATAAGAAACACCACAGACCTCCCCACCTCCCACAAGCTCCTCAAGACCCACCTCTTCACCCTACAATTTGGACCCACCCTCTCCTAACCCCCCTAAAACATGAAGAGCATTCTGTATATAGATGAAGTCAACTAAGCCTGCCTGAATTATAACAACAATTTCTATTCCCTTATCTTTATTGTACAAAATTGCTCGCTCAATGTAAATTTATTTATTTATTTATTTAGTGTTCATTTGTATACCGCTACTTCCAGCGATCAGCAGCGGTTTACTATACATACAGGGTTCTGTTCAGTACAGACATCAACAGAATATACATTTTGATTAAGAGGATACACACATTACACAGCAGCTGGGTTACTAATTTTACACTTGATTGAAAAGGGGGTGTCTTTACATATATACATATTAACAGGTCAGCGGTTGTAATTTCTCTTGTCATGTTGTCGGGGCACGGTGAGTCTGCCTTGTCTAGGTGAGCGAGGAGAAGAGGGCTCGCTGACTAGGGTAAGTTGTAATGAGTCTGGAATAGGTTGTTTGAATTGTTCAAGGTTCCATGTAAACCACTTTGACCTTTGTGACAAGCAGTATATAAATTCAGCCATAGTAACATTAGTAAATGACGGCAGATAAAAACTAGTATGGTCCATCTAGTCTGCCCAGCAAGGCAGCAAGAGTAGGTGCACTTGCCACTCCTTTCAGGTCACCTCTCCCCATGCCTTTGTTTAGGGGTATACCCACCGCTCTGTATAGGTCACCCCTATTTGTTCAGATAAATAAATAAACCAGCATCAGCTTTCCCCCGCCCCCCCCCCCCATGTCCCTCTTTTCTTGCCCTTTCCCCCTCTCTGGTTTAATGATTACAGTAGAGGGTTTTTTTTGGGTGCAACAGCAATGAGGATCTGGTTATGGTGAGGCTGTTACTGATCAAAGGCTAGATTTCCCCCAAACTACACATAGAAGAATCCAGTTTCCCTCTAGCAGGCTAAAGAGACATCAGGCTGCTTTGCGTACAGCCAGCACTTCCATTCTAAGAAGCAGGTATATTGGTGGTGCTATTCAACTGTTACATTTCGTCTTAACACCAGCTTCTTGCAGACTGGCCTTCTAGTAATTCCTGGGGAACCCGATGGTTGTCGTCTTCAAAGCCGGTAGGAGAGAACCTTGGAGCTACCGAGCAGGTACTGCGATGGTGCAACGAGCAGGATTCCCTCCTGGGAGCTGTGAGTGCTAAACCTGCCATGCTCTCACCCCATCTCAGCCTAAGAAGAAGGGGCCTAATAATTGAACTTAGGTGCCCTGCATGACAGTATTGTTAAGGGGGTATTAGAAGGATATTTAATGGAAGACTGGATTTTATGATTTTGATGCACCCAGAAGCATTTTGTTGGGTCAGCAGAATAGAATTATGAAATAAATATCAGAATAGAGTGGAGGAATAGCCTACGGTTAGAGGAGTAGGCTAGAACTAGCAAAGCTAGAATTCAAATCCCACTGCTGCTCCTAGTGATCTTGACTCTATTGTCTCAGGTACAAACTTAAAGAATAAGAACATAAGATATGCCATACTGGGTCAGACCAAGGTCCATCAAGCCCAGTATCCTGTTTCCAACAGTGGCCAATCTAGGTCATACGTACCTAGCAGTATCCCCAAAAGACACAGGTTCCACAATGCTTGTATTAGGTCAAGCATTGATATCCTGGGTTCCTTTTTAATAATGGTTTATGGACCTTTCCTCCAGGAACTTGTCCAAACATTTTTTAAACCCAGCTACACTAACAGCTCTTACTAAATCCTCCGGTAACAAATTCCAGAGTTTGATTACACGTTGAGTGAAAAAATATTTTCTCTTATTTGTCTTAAATAGTCTATCCTGTAGCTTCATTACATGCCCCCTAGTCTTTCTATATTCTGATAGCGTAAACAATCGATCTACGTTTACCCGTTCCACTCCGTTCATTAATTTATAGACTTCTATCATATCTCCCTTCAGCTGTCTCTTTTCCAGGTTAAAGAGCCCTAACCTTTGTAGCCTCTCTTCATAGGAGTAGCCTTCAATCCCCTTTACCATTTTGGTGGCTCTTCTCTGTACCTTTTCTAATAACGCTATATCCTTTTTAAGATACGGTGACCAGAATTGCACACAATATTCAAGGTGCGGTCATACCATGGAACAATACAGAGGCATTATAATATCCTTTGTTTTATTTTCCATTCCTTTCCTTATGATACCTAGCATTCTATTTGCTTTCTTGGCTGCCGCTGCACACTGGGCGGAGGGTTTTAACATGTTATCCACGATGACTCCTAAATCTTTTTCCTGGGTGGTGGTTCCTAATGTGGAACCTTGCATCGTGTAACCATAGTGTGGGTTATTCTTTCCTAGGTGCATAACTTTGCACTTGTCCATATTAAATTTCATCTGCCATTTGGATGCCCAGTCTTCCAATTTATCCAGATCCTCCTGCAGTTTTCCACAGTCCTCTTGGGTTTTAACAACTTTAAACAGTTTTGTGTCATCTGCAAATTTGATAACCTCACTCGTTATTCCCTTTTCCAGGTCATTTATGAATATCTCAAAAAGCAGCGGACCCAGTACAGATCCCTCTGGGAATAGGAAAATACCTGCTATATCTTAATATAATTTGCTCTGAACTTCTGGTGTGCACTAAATCCAATCCAATAGTGACTTGAAGTTCATCATATTGCCATGTATGTGTCTATATACCATCTGATGTCAAGCACTCACTGCTCCTGGTGAACTAGAAATACTCTTTTAACATTAATGGCATCTGCAAACCTCTGCTGTGAAAAGGACCAGGGCCATTCATATTAGTGAATCACTAATAGAGGTGACAGGTAGCAGAGGTTTCACTTTAATATGTTCTGCGCAACCTTTTTTACTCAAAGGCTCATTCAGATATTATCTTATTAATAGAAAAGGCCTGTTCGCTAACTCTTTTCTCCCATTCTGCATCCTGTGCCACGGCCAGAGCTTCCAAGTTACCCAATTCCAGGAGGGAGACTTTATGGCTAGTCCTGATGTTGAACTTACTTCCCAAAACAGTATAGTCCCCAGGGACGGCACCACCATCAGGTGAACTAGGTGGTCGCCTACAGTGCCAGCCATCTAAGGGGCCCATTGCCACCCAGCTACCCCTATCCAGGACCTACAGTGGGGCAATGGCCTAAAACAGCCCCATGGCGCTTACCTCAAAGGTTTGGCACCGTGGGGCTCTTTGCTTCCTCCCCCACTGATGCTGACTTCCTGTTTGCATGGGGGTGGAAACAGCTTCCGCTCCCATATAAAAGGAAGTTGGCATCAGTGTGGACGGCAGTTCTGAGGTAAGCGCCATGGGGCTGTTTTAGGCCATTTCCGCCACTATAAGTCCTGAAGAGGGGCAGCTGGGTGGCAATGGGGGTTGGAGGGCATGTGCCAGGAATGAGGTTCGTCTAGGGTGCCCCATCTCCTTGTGACAGCTGTGGTAGTCCCTGACCAGGGCCGGCCCGTCCATTGAGCGAGAATGTTTTTTGCACAGGGCCCCGCGTTTCAGGGGGCCCCGCGCAAAAAACATTCTGATCCAAAAGTAAAATGAAAAAAAAAATATAAAAAAGCTGTCTGCTGCTGCTTCCGGGGCCGCCGCGGCAGAATCGAGTGTGCCGCGGGGCCCCCCCCCTGCCCAGCAGAGCCTGCCCTCCCCTGTATCCACCTCTCTCTTTCAGCTGCAGTCAGTCACACGTGCCGGCTTTCAGAGCGCGAGGGGAGAGTTTCTCCCTCGCTGCTCTGTTAAGCCCGCGGGGGCTGATGGGAAGTTCCCATCAGCCCCCGCAGGCTTAACAGAGCCGCGAAAGGGAAACTAGTCCCTTCGCGCTCTGAAAGCCGGCGCGTGTGACTGACTGCAGCTGAAAGAGAGAGGTGGATACAGGGGAGGGCAGGCTCTGCTGGGCAGGGGGGCCCCGCGGCACACTCGATTCTGCCGCGGCGGCCCCGGAAGCAGCAGCAGACAGCTTTTTTTTATTTTAAAATTTTCCTGGGCTGGGCTGGGGGGGGGGGTTAGGAGTGGTGATGGGCACTGGGCTGGGGGGGGTTTTAGGAGTGGTGATGGGCACTGAGCTGGCTGGGGGGGGGTTAGGAGTGGTGATGGGCACTGGGCTGGGGGGGTTAGGAGTGGTGATGGGCGCTGGGCTGGGGGGGGGTTTAGGAGTGGTGATGGGCGCTGGGCTGGGGGTTTAGGAGAGGTGATGGGCTATGGGGGGGCTTAAACTAAAAATTGGGTGATGGGGGATTAGGACTGGAAGTGGGCTGATGGGGAGGTTAGGACTGGTAATGGGCTATGGGGGGGCTCAAACTGAAAATTGGGTGATGGGGGATTAGGACTGGAAATGGGCTGGTGGGATTACGACGGAGTGAGCTATGGGGGGCTAGGACTGGTAATGGGTTGGGGGGTTGCTAGGACTGGAAATGGGCTGAGTGGAAGGGGGCTTGAACTGCAAATAGCTGATGGGAAGGGGGGCTTGGAATGGGCTCTTAGGGGAGGGAGCTAGGACAGGAAATGGGCTGATGGAGGGGCTAGGATAGGACTGGGAATTGGGTGTTGGGGGGAGCTAAGATTGGAAATGGTCTGTGGTGGGGGCTTGGATTGAAATGGACTCATGGAGGGGCTAGAACTGGAAGTAGGCTCATGGGGGCTTGGATTAGAAATGGGCTGAGTGGCGGGGAGCTAGGATTTAACATGGGCTGATGGTGGGGCTAGGAAAGGACTAGAAATGGGCTGATGGGAGGCTGGTATTGGAAATGAGCTGATGAAGGGACTCGGATAGGACTGGAAATGGATGGGGGAGCTAGGACTGGAAATGGGCTGATGTGGGGACTAGAAGGGAGCGGATACTGGGTGGGGCTGGAACTAAAAGGGAGCTGATGTTGGGGGAGATTAGAAGGGGATGGGGCTGGGAGAGTGAAATGGAGAGGGGAAAAATATTTTGTGTGGGAGGGAAGAAAAATGTACAATTGGCCGGGTATTGGGAGACTAAGTGGGGATTGAGGATGGAGGGGTAAAATTTGAGTGTATGAAATAGGAATGAGGAAAGAGCAAAAGGAGAAAGATTATTATGTTAAAGCAGATGTAGAGAGAGAATGGAAAAAAACTAGAAGAAAGGACAAATGGACAGCAGATGATGGAGAGATAGCAGAAGACACAAATAAACCAGAAGAAAGCGGCTGGAACAATTGCAACTGAAAAAAAAATGCACAAAAGGTACAAAGATATCTCTTTATTTTGAATTTATTAACTGGAATATGTCAGCTCTGGGAAATGTGCATCATTAATGTCTGTGCTTTGTTTAGTACAAGAGGAAATTAATTTATAGTTTTATTTCTACATTGTTGTTGTACATTCCAAGTTTGGCTTTTAGGGTTCCCAGTTTAATTATTGTCTTCCTGTTTTTAAATTGTGATTCCTTGTTTGGTGATGGTCTATGTTCTGCATGTGTAACTGAGCTGAGGTATTCTGTTTATGTAATTCCTATTTGACATTGTCACTTGTTCTCTTTCCCCAGTAGGTCATGTATTGTTATTCTCTGAAATGTATTGGTTTAATATTTGCAGTGTTGCCTTTTGATAGGTAGTGTATGGTGCTTTATGAGTCCTGGTAGTGCTGTTAGGATACGGCGGGTTTGCTATGGGTTCTAAATGGGCGGTGTTTGTAGTAGTTCCTAATGTGCCTGGCGGTTGGCACTGGATTATAGTAATGTAGAAATCTTTGTCTTTCTTTATCCAGACACTCATGAAGAGGCATGTTTACTAAAAGTTAGTGTATGGTAACATTATGCAAATATTTATGCAAATGAGGCCCCGCACCGAGTCTCCGCACATGGCCCCGCACCCCCCTTGGGCCGCCCCTGTCCCTGACTTTACTCCTTGAAATCAATGCTGCAGATCCCAAAATGCATCGGGATGCAGTGTTCAGAAATTTATTTTTTATTTATTTATTTGTGTGCTTTTCTATACCGCCCCTTCCAGAGATCAGGGGCGGTTTACAAGGAACTTTAAAACAACAATATAGCAAAACAGTGCAATATTGCATTACATTAAACATTAGGTGAACATAAAACTAGATTACATAAGAACTAGGTTACATGGAAAACAATGTGTGGGTTATTAACATAAAAGGAAACATAAAACTATGTTACAAAGAACCAAAAAGTAGCTTTACATGGTTAGCAAGAGATTATAATAGTTATTTGAAATCCAGCACTGGGCTGAAATTTGACAGCTCTGCAAGGCACAGTATGGATCATACTCTCTGTGCTGTGGTGCAGTATAGATCCTGCTTCTTTCTTAGCTCAGTATGGATCATGCTCTTTGTGCTGGGCTTCAGCGTGGAACTTACTTCTTGTGCAATAGCACAGTATGGATTATGCTCTCTGTGCTGTGGTGCAGTATAGATTCTGCTTCCTGTTCAGTAGCACAGTATGGATCTTGTTCTCTGCTGCAGTGCATTATGGCTCCCTGCTCTCTGTGTTGTGGTGCAGTATGGATCCTACTTCCTGCACAGTTGAGTAACCTAATGGTTAGAGCACTAGCTCGCGAACCAAGAGACCAAGGTTTGATTCCCACTATCCATGCCTTAGGCCTTGGGCAAGTCACTAAACCCTCCATTGCCTTAGAAAATCCAAGTTATCAATGCCCCTGTTTAATGTACATTACCAAGTTTAAGTTACAATGTAACCCAGTTTGACTGAATGATAAAGTGGTATAGAAAACCTGCTAAATAAAAGTATGGATCCTGCTATGTGCTGTGGTGCAGTATAGATCCTGATCCCTGTGCCACATACAGTATGGTTCTTTAGCCCTATATTGCATTACCTTCATGCCTGCCACAAATCCCAATACTCTAAACTGCAGCAAGAATTGAAGAAAGTAGGCTGCTGAGAATCGTATTGAGGCAGCCATGAGGTTTAGCTGTGGGTAACCCTTCCCCCCCAAGCCATGAGGATTTTACATAGTGATCAGCTTGCTAAGAAAAGACATAAAGGTTTCAGTAGGCACCCTTCCCCCCCTCCAGGCCTGAGCACAATACCCCCTTGCCCAGAAATCAGCAGACCAGAGCATACCGGTTTGGACAGGTCACCCAGGCACCTTCCCCAGGGGCTGCTGATTAGTGGACAGGAAATACCTGAGACGAATGAGATTGTAGAATGAGTTTGAAAATGTACTGTATATAAGACAGTGTGGGACGTCCTTCGGGGCTCAGATTTTTGTGGAGGGTACCGGCTCTCTGTCTGGGCCTGTGTGCACATTAAAAGATCCTGTTTGCATTCCAGCCTGTCTGTGTGCTTCCTTCTGTGGGTGAGTGAGAGAATGAGAACGTTTTCAGCTGCTTGGCTGCAACAGTATCAGAGTACAGGAGGTGGATTTGCTGTTTCACTGAATAGTATGCCGGCCGCTGTTCCTTTATGACTCTGGAGCTGGGAAGAATAGTGTTGGGTTGTCACTGTGAAAGGTTCAGCACTCCAGCATGGAAGGACTTCGGGGGCAGGAGGAAGGGGAGGGGGAAGGCCATTTATTCTTCCCTCTGGGGCTGGCATTGCTTTTCAGCTGAATCAATGCTCCACCAGATAGAAGATTTCAGCTCTGACGTCTGCCAGGCCAAATTAGTGCAACGCATGCTTGCTGGTCTCTGTTTCCATGCCAACCCAGAGGGGGTCTCCTCAGGACCTGTTCTGCTGTTCGCTTGGGATCTCCATCTGCTTCGGGCAAACAATGCACACGGCTGAGGTATTCCCGCATGCCAACACCTTCCTGTAAGAGCTGGCAGAGCAGGAGGGAGGCGAAGAAAGTCAGATCCTCTGTTCATGTTTAATGCTCTCAAGTCATGTCAATTGCCTGGTTTTAATAATTGAACAGCCCGGCAGATCTGGGGTTTGCTTCCCTGCTGAAGTCAGGCAATCCCTCACCCATACTGAATATTCTTAACAGCCTCACTTTTATTCCTCTCCTCTTGTAACTGGAAATATATTTATTTATTTCTGAATATTTGATTTACCACCATTCCAACAAATTATTGACTTTTTGGCAGTTTGCACAATTCATAAGCCTAATGGTCTACACAACTGAGTCTGACTAGACAATTAAAACAACTGCAAAACCTTTACATTCATAATTGGGGAATGCATTGAACAACGTAGTAAAACCATAGACAACTGAAATAAAGATGATGCTTGGCCTGGATTCATCATCTGCGCACTGTATCTTACCTCAGTCAGCTGCTTGCGTTACAGACACCTGCTAACCAGATCAACCCCGCTGAGCGCGAATGGAGCAGTACCGCTAAATTGCTATGACGCTGTCTGGACAGTGCTGGGTGCTCCATAGAAGGGTTGAGGGTGGCCCCGCCACTTATCCGGTTAGTGGTGATTTTCAGTCCACTAACCAGGTAAGTAATCGCATAAAGTTAGGTCATATCAATAGTTTCCTTACTATGCAGTTTGGTTATCCGGAAAGCAGGTGAATATTGCTATTGAAACTAGATTCTAGCGCTGACTATCTGGTTTCACTTTCGCCCGTAGTGGCCAGACTGCAAACTGGGCCCTGATAACCCAAATGCTCTCTCGCCTTCTGCTCCCCCTCCCCATATAATTTACATGTCAGCGTCTTGTACCCACATTTCTTTGCCACAAAGGTCTGCCCACCTTTTGCTTCCAAACCTATGACAGTCACATCCCGGCTTCCCTCGTTTCATATCCTACCTGTGGTGATCCTAAGTTATAGGGGCAGGGAGACACCCAGCCAACAACAGACACAGACATTGGTATAATCTGATAAGCCTCTGTTCCAACAGAACCGAGGCTAATAAAAATGACAAAATACGTTTTCTTCCAGAGTCTAATGCAAATCCTGCTTAGCCAGCTGAGGGACTGTCACTAAACTATCCATGTTTCATACGTTTTTGATGACAGCGACCTCCAAGCAGTTTAAAATGGAGAAACTCTCAAGAAGAGTCTCCATGGATGCTGAACAAGAAGCAGATTTTTTTTTAATATAATGGGAGCCTCCGTCCCTGCTTTGCTGTGGTAGGGATTGAAAAATGATAACTAGGTGGCAATATTTCTCAGTAAGCACAAGCCAGGTTGGGCTGAGATGCTTTCCCATCAGGTGTGTTACCTTCTAGATCCTTCCAGGAAGCACATAACATTTCTAGGGAGCTGCTGTGTTCAAAACTGTTTCAAATTACATCACACACATGGGATCTGATTGGTCTAGATCAGGGCCCCCAAATTCATACTGGGAACTCTACAACCAACTGGGCTTTCAGGATATCCATAATGAATATGCATGAGATATATTTGCATACATTTGAAAGTCTGCTGTGGAATCTCTAGGACAAGTTTTGGAAACCATTTTGATGCTGATTTATTGGGGTAGGGGGAGGAGTTCACACCTGCTCTAATCTTCTTTCAGTGTATGTGGATTGGAAAAATATTTAGAAATTCTGGCTCTGCATAATATAATTGGGGATGTTGTTCCAATTTCCCTGCACTTTTAACATGCATCAAAATGCATAATTTGTTTGTGGTCTCTTTCTGCATGTTTCCCGTTCCACTCCCAAATCTACATAGTGGACTGGAGTGACCTATGGGGATAGCCATCATGATCCAGAGGAGTGTATAGAGATCTGAGTTCTTAGAAGAAAGCCTTTGGCACCTGTGTTTCCTGCAATTGTTCTAGTTGTTGCTGGGCTGGCCTGCATGTGCACTTTTCCCTGTGAAGCAAAAATCGGAAATCAATGCAAAAAGGCTAACGAGCTAGAGGAGGAGGTTAATCGCATTAACCTCTCAGTGGGCATCTGATGCTTTCTGTTGGGTCCAATCAAAAAAGAAAAGCAATGTGTTTTCTCAGGCTAGGGTCCCTCTCCCCAAACCCACCTACTTCCTGCTCGAAATACAAGAATATCCAGATGAACCCCCAAATACAGGAATCTCCACTGGGACTCCAAATACAAACACTCCTGAACTTTGGGGTCCTTATGTTCAGCACATCTGCTGTCCGATACCCAGCAAACTTGCATCCTGTCCGGTTTCTCCCAATGTCTCTACCTCAGTTTCTCCAGTCTGCCCAGTAAGAACGCATCCAGGCACTGCCCTTTAAATCAAATAGCATTTCTAATTTGTAGGCCTGTTCTATCATTCAGATACCAATCCCTTTCATGCCTTTGGAATGTTTTCTGGGAAGTGTCATTAGAAAGTTCCTGCCAATGATGATTTTTCTCTCCATAGCAACCAATATTCTCATGAGTGACACTTTCTCCATTCCATCTGCATGGGAAGAAGGGAGCAAGCAATCTGCACAGAGTAGCAGTTACACCCCTGAAGAATAGCATGGGGGGGGGGGGGAGAGGGGGAGGAGCTTGCATGGAGTGACAGCTACAACCCTGACCACTTTATCAAATATTATGCAGTATCCTTCTCTCTCTTGTGTGCCAGAAGACACCTGGAAAAATAAGGCACACCACAAGGTTCTGCTATTTTTATGCATTCGCTAGGGGAATGGCTCGGACGGAGCAGGAGCAGATGTGCATTTGATAAAATATACAGCTACACGCATAGAGTACAACACAGTTACACCGGTATTTTGTGTGCTACTGGGGCTGGATCTGGGAATCTATTTTTAAAGGCATGTAGGTACCTATGTAGTCTTTATAAAATACAATTATATCAAAATAGTCCGTAAACAGAGATAGGATTCAAATCATATAAAAACACTTCAACCTATAACTCACATGTTCTGAAAAAAAACCCTTTTCTTCATATATCATATTTTTTCACACTATATATACATATATTTTTGTGCTGGACCCACAGCAACACACGGCCTATTAGCAACTTACTGGTGAATCATAAAAGCAAGGGTCCTTTTACTTTCATAATATAGACATGATTTCTAAAACATCATTGCCTCTATTCAGATGGCAGATAAAGTTGGATTTTAGAAGGGATGTCTAGGAAGAATCTGGGATGGCCAGAGCACCAAAAATCTGGGCAGATGGCAGCAGTGAAGAGAGGCACGTGGATGTGCCTTCTGAAATTGCTCAGTATCCACGCCGAATGACAAGCATCCCAGTAGCCAGTTCTGGCGATGGGTCCACGCAAATAGCAAAGCCAGGTATGTGCATGGTTCTAGGTCATGTCAGAAATGTGGATGTCCCCAGTTGTCCAGCTGCAGAACCAAGTTCTTGGACGTGCCGGCCAGAGTATTTCAGAAAAGAGGTGTCTATGTTATGAGACGTGCACATCCCAGCCAGCTATTTCAGACAAGCAGACATGCAGCGGCGGCTCGTAATATCTCTGGACTAGAAATTACCACACAGGTTTCTTTGGCCCTGAAAATGAACTGTGGTAATGAGCATGCATTTCACTCTTCCACCGTGCAAGGGTTTCTGCCATGGAACAAGCACTTTTTTGCACCTTATTCATGGTCAGGGGCAGGTCGGTCTAGGCATGGACACTTCAACAGCCAGAGCCAGACATGCTCATACTGTTGCAAAATCACACCACAACATGCATCTCCATTGCACTGCCACGGTCATGTCTTCCCTGTGCTAAATGGACATGCTGGTGCTGTGACGTCCATACACCCGACTTTCTAAAATGAGTCCAGGGACGTTTCTGTGATTTGTACGTCTGAATGCCCATTTTCAGACATCCGAATCATAAATCAAGCTTCTAAAATAACTCTCATATTTATTTGCAGTTTATGGGAAATAATTTATCTTCACAGATACTCGAGAAGTTCCTCAAACATATATAAGGAGAATTGAAAAACATATAAAGCAATATAAGCTTGAGGATAGAATTTCTCAAGTATGTGTGAAGACAAATCATCTCTCATAGACTGCAAAAAAAATGTTTTCCAAACGGAGGTGATTTTTCTGAAATCATTTCTATATATTAATAAAGTAAAAGGACCCTTGCTTTTATGATCCACCAGCAAGTTACTAGTAGACTGTGTGGTGAAGCGGGCCCAACAAAAATAGAAACATAGAAACATGACGACAGAAAAAGACCATATGGCCTATCTAGTCTGTCCTTCCATATCAACAACTACAACAGTCCCCTTTTTACCTTTAGAGATCCTCTGTGTTTGTCCCATGCTTTTTTGAATTCAGTTACTGTCCTCATCTCTACCACCGCCACTGGGAGACTATTTCACGGATCCACCACTCTTTCCGTAAAGAAATATTTCCGCATATCACTCCTGAATCTATCCCCCGTCACCCTCATCCCATGTCCCCTCGTAGCAGAACTTGCTTTCAATTAAAAGAGGCTCTCTCCCTGAACATTTATGCCACGGAGGTATTTAAACATCTCAATCATATCACCTCTATCCCACCTTTCTTCTAAGATGTACATATTAAAATCCCTAAGTCTGTCCTCATATGCTTTATAATGAAGACCACTAATCATCTTAGTAGCCACCCTCTGCACCGACTCCATCCTGTTCACATCCTTTTGAAGGTGCGGTCTCCAGAATTGCACACCATACGCCAAATGAGGTCGCGTCAAAGACATATATATATATACTATATGAAGAAAAGGTGTTTTTCATTATCTGTTTGTGCATATGCCCTTATTAAATAGCCATAAAATAGGCACCTTTTAGGACATTTCACACAGGTGCTCTGTGGGTCTATTTTGAGCAGTATTTTATTGAAATGTAATTGTTGCCAGGTAATGTGGCTTATGCTTCTCTCTCACCTGCATTGCAATCTGTGTTTTACATTCATCGCGTTGGACAATTATTCGTGGAAGCGGTTTATAAATAAATACATACATAAAAAGGAGATCAAGCAGATATCAAATTAGATCATATACAAATGCCAACAGATGCTCAGGACTACATGATTCACAGTCAGGTAGCTTGAAAGCATACAGTAAAACAAGGGTATTACAGCATCCTTGTAGTGAGAATATGGGCAAAGCGGAGGCCGCTCTGGTGAATTTAAGGGAAGGCAAATTTGAATTATTCCAAATTACACAAATCACTGCTAAAAGGCAGTTTGTGAAAACAAATAAAGGGAATATACATTTAGAATATACTTTGCCTCTGGAAGAAAAGGCCTGGCAATCTACCTCCGGTGATACATTGCCAAGAAAACCCAGAAGCAGCTGGGTCACCAGGAGTCAGCTCTGACTTGACGGCACTAAAAAAGAAAAATTCAAATGCTAGAAGTCTGCAAAATAAGACTGGAGAGTTAGAGACCTTGAGGATCATTTTAAAAGGTTTAGTCGTGATTTTGATGTCTGAAAACGTGCAGGTGGATGTCGAAATCAAAGATACGGCTCTGTAGCCATTCCACAAATGATGTTTGCAGACGTCTCTGGTCCAGGGACATTCAAGTAGGCAAAGGGGTGTGGAGAAGGCCTGTCCAGGGAGTGGCAATAGACTTAAAATCTCTGTTCGATCTCAGAAATATCCGAGATGTTTACAGATATGTCAATATTTATACCTGCTCCAGGCACAAATATGCATCAGGCGAGTACTTATTTTCACCTAAAACATCCAGAAAGTGTAGAGAAGATGAAGAATTAAAAGGCACATTTCACAATGGGATGCCCAAGTGCAATCTGAGACGTCAAAGCCAGCATGTCTGGAAAAGAAAGAGGCACGTGCAAGTTCAGGCATGATTTCGGAAACTTGGATATGCCCAGTATGCACGAGTATCAATCGACTATATAGATGTCCCCAGGAGAGCATTTCAGAACCAAGATGTGCAATAGCATAATGCTCAGAGTAGTGGCTTAAGAGCTGGGTGGTCACGATTCAAATCTCAGTCTGAGCCTTTGTGATCTAAGGCTGGTCATTTCATTCTCCATCTTCTCTACACTCTTAGGAGGTTTTAAGGTGAAAAGCAGCACTTTCCTGATGTCTATTCATGCCTGGAGCAGGTATAAACATTGTCATGCCTTCTGACGTCGGAGGGGGAGATGCAAGTACATTACCATTCCCCAGAAACGCCTCCGCCACATCCCTTGCCTACTTGGACATCCCTGCACTGGAGACATCTGTGAATGTCATCTGTGGAAGGGCTACGGAGACATGTCTGCGATTTCAACATCCAAGTGCACGTCTTCAGACATCCAAATCACAACTAAAACTTTTAAAATGACCCTCTAAATGACTAACCTTAGATCACAAAGGCCCACACTGGGATTTGAATCCTACCACTCTGCTCTTAAGCCACTACTCTAATCATTATGCTATTAGACATCTTGGTTCTGAAATGCTATCCTGGGGATGTCTATATATAACGTGGATGTGTATCTTGGGCACATCCATGTTGCAGAAATCAAGCCTGAACTTGCAAGTGCCTGCTTTTTTTCAGACGTTCTGGCTTTGATGTCCAAGATTGCACTTGGACGTCCATTGTGAAATGTGCCTCCAAGGCACTTAAGGAGTCATTTACTGATGGCTAGTGCATACTAATCATTCATAAATGACCCCCTAAATGAGCTCCACTGCAGAAGATATTGGTAAGATACCCACACTGGAACCATGCCTTGTAAGTGATGAGTCAGAGGAACTGAAACAAATCACTGTGAATCTGGAAGAGGTGCTACAGCAAACTGACAAACTAAGTAGTAGCAAATCACCAGGACCTGATGATATTCTAAAGGAACTCAAATACAAAACTGAAGACATTCTACTGGGAATTTGTAACTTATTGTTCAAATTTGACACTATATCACAGGAATGGAGAATAGTTAATGTAATAGCAATTTTTAATAAAGACTCCGGAGGTGATCCAGATAGACACAAAGTCATTGTGCATGAAGTTGTTTCCACCTTAAATGATGAAAGCTATTGTTATGTACAAAATACCTGGTCATTTGGATGAACATGACTTAATGGAGAAGAGCCAATGTGAGTTTAATAAAGGGGAGTTGTGTCTTACCAATCTATTACAATTCTCTAAAGGTGCAAATAAGCACATGGATGTTGATAACACCTTCTAAGGAAGGTAAAAAGTCATGAGATAGGAAGCAATGTTCTATGATGGACTGGTAGTGGTTAAAAGTTAGTCGAGTGGGACTTGATCAGTTTTCCCAAAGGACAGGGGTAAGTTATGGAATGCCCTAGAGATCTGTACTGGGACCAGTGTTGTTTAATTAATTAATTAATTAATTTATTTTTATTTTATTTATTTACATTCTCTTATATACCGCGCTATTCTGCATCAGTGCGGTTTACATTGAACAAACTGAAATTACATTGAACAGGGCATTATAACTTGGAGATAACTATTTTACAGGGAACATGGGCTATGGAGGGTTAAGTGGCTTGCCCAAGACCACAAGGAGCACCTGTGGGACTAGAAACCCCAGTCCTTCCAGCCCAAGGTTGCTGTCCTCTAGTGGGATTTGAACCCCCGACCTTTCAGCCTGAAGTACCTTGCCCCAACCACTAGGCCACTCCTCCACTCCATGAAAGGAATCTGAAAAGAAAGTTAAAAATGAAGTGATCAAATTTACAGATAACAAAACTAATTATTCAAAGTAGGCAAATCATGAACAGGTTTCACAGAATTGCAGAAGGACCTTGCGAGAACTAAGCATCTAAAGGAGAAATCTTGCAGGTGGTCAGCTAGGCTTGATTTTATAACAGGGCATCCACGTGGGAAATGCAAAACTGGTACCTATTTTATAAAGGTTATAACGGCAACATAGGTCTCCAGATCCTACCCCAACAGAGTGCAAATGTCCCTGCACTAATTTACACCTGCTCTGAAAAAGACTGAAACGTGTGTGTGTGTACTCTGTGCATGAACCTGCGTACTTGTACATTGTGTCTCTGCCTCCACTCTGACCAAATTATGCTCCTGGGAACACCTCCCTGCAGATGTCTAACAGTAGGTGCACAGTTTGTCCTTTGTTTGCATCTAAAACAGGCTTTGCAGTTGGAAAAAGTTTTCTAAATCACCCCCCACTGTATCGTTCACCACAGGGATATATTCTCAGCAGCAGGGCCCACTCCAGAGTTGGTTCCAGGTGTTGGCCCCTAGGCAAACCTTCAGCTTTATGACTACCTTGCTGTCAGAATCTGCTACTGCTTATTCATTTGTAAAGGGCTACAGGCACATGTAAAAGGCAGTCCCAGATCATTAGAGCTTACAATCTAGTCAAGACAGACAACACAACAGCTGAGGAGAAGGATATATCTAGGGAAATGGCAAGGAAACACATTGGAGACTAAGCAGATCAGGATCCAAAAGCGACCTCAAAGGCTTTGAATTCCCTGCTCTTTGCTGCCCTAGGCAGTGGCCTATTTTGCCTGATGGTTGGGCCAGCCCTGCTCAGCAGGGTTTATGGCGGCTGTCATTTACTATGTTATCAGGTTTCTGAATTCAAATCTATTTGTACCCTTACTAGTTTCAGCCACCCCCCCCCCCCTTTGAAAACCACAGTCTCTTTCTTATCTGCTTCACTCGTGTTCTGCCCTGAATTCCTGCCCCAGCCCCCTAGGAATAGCCCCTGTGGACATGGTTCCGCAATTACTACTGGCACCAGCACCTTGGGTTCCGGGCGGCACCGGCACTTCCCGAAGCTGATCAGTCCCGGATCCAGCATCTCGCCACCGACTCCTCTCGGACCCAGTCAGGGCCGGCAGCGGCTCCTCCAGGTCCAGGTCCGGTTCCGGTTCGGCGCCGGCGGGCGGTTCTCTGGCGCCCTCTGTCGGCCTTTGCTCTTCCGAATCAGTTCGTGGTGCCGCCGTCGGACTAAGCGGACCGGCCCGGTCATGCTCGCCGGTCCGATCCGCTGCCTCCGGGGAGCCGCCGCGCTCCTCCTTCGGGCTGGACGGAACCGAGCTGGCTGCAGCGGCAGGTACAGACGGGCCGAGAGCCAGAGCACGTGCAGCCGGGGCCTGGCGCCGAGACCTGGGCCGGGCCACACCGGGAATCCGCGGCTCCTCCCGAGGGGAAGGCCTGAGCCGGCACCAAGAATAATTACAGTGATCCCGGAGGGTCTAGTGCCGGCCGCCTGCTGCTGCTGCTGAAGCTCTGCCCTGGGACTGGGACTGGGATTGGGACTGGGGATTGGGACTGGGACTGGGATGGGATTGGGATTGGGACTGGGATGGGACTGGGGACGGGGACTGGGATTGGGACTGGGACTGGGATGGGACTGGGATTGGGACTGGGATGGGACTGGGGACGGGGACTGGGATTGGGATTGGGACTGGGATGGGACTGGGATGGGCACTTCCTGCACCTCACCTCTCTATTCTAGGGCTGCATCTGGGCCTGGCCTCTTTGGGATTGAGGGCCCCCCACAGATGTACCCTAGAAATAAGAGGAACATCTGGGCCTCTGCTGCCTGAGCTGTGTGGGGCAAGTAAAGCTGGAGGATTTGGGAATGAAAGAAGTGCTGAGCTTGACCATATCAGCCCGCACCTAGGCTCTGACCGTCCCACTGACACCGAGTTGCTTCCTGCTCCTCACTGCTGTTATATTTATACCTATGTAGTGGGGATGTGATGCTGCAAAGTAACATATATGAAGGCTATGCAGAGAATTCCCTAACGCTACAGAGTGAAATTTTCATTGTTCAGTAAAGCGTAGTTACTCACCTGTAACAGGTGATATTTGGGAACAGCAGGAAAACGGAGTTACTTACCTGTAACATGAGTTCTCCGTGGACAGCAGGATAAGTCAGCCACATTTGGTGACGTCATCCGACGGCGCCGAGACGGAAGTACTCTCCAAAGCTCAGAAGGGCCAACGGTACCCAGGGCAGCTGCCAGAAAAGGAGGAATCCTTAAGAGACAAACAAACTAGCCAGTAACTTAGTGGTGAAGGCAGCAGCCCAGAACCAGCAAGACAAGTGTTCAAATCCACTTGCACCCCTCGTGGCCTTGGCCAGACAAGAATGCGCAGACTACTCTGTTCAGTGTAGCACTTGAGTGCCTGCAAGAAGAGCAGTCCAAGGACCAAGGGGTCCACTCCCTACCAGGAGATTGGGCGAGCTGCACACCTTGCCACTCCCTTCCAGGAGACTTGGGTGACCCCTAACTGAAGAACAGTCGTGGATGAGACGCACTCCTTATGGCCCTAAAGGAAGCCCGGACAATACACCACCGGTTGCAGTGACAACAGGGAGGTGCAGTATACATAGTCAATGTGTCCTCAAGCAAAGGTCACAGGTTCAGATCCCAACTGTGAATCCTACACTGCACGCCCTACTTCAGCCAAGGAGATTAAGAACCCTGCATGGACCGCAGGCATGACCTATCAAAACCAGCCACCCTCTGGGCATCTGGGAGTGTGAAGGACGGCATGGGGCACCTCATGGCCTACTGTTCCCACAGGGACATCCAGAGGAATAACCTCTTCGCCCACTGGTTAGTGCATGACCTCGAGAACCAGTAAGCAGCGTCAGCTTGATCCTGGTGCACACTGTTCTGGCAGCCCTGGAACGGCTGCTTGATGCACATAGTATATCCTGCAACTGAAGGAGTATATCCTGCAACTGAAGGTCGTCTAAAGATCAGGGTGCTGTACTTAAGCAAGGGACATGGGTGTCCTCTCTGCCACAGTTTACAGGGATCCCTGTGCATCCCCACCTGATAAAAAAAAAAAAAAAAAAAGGTCAAAGCCAGGGCTCCAAAGTAAGCACCTCGCCACCATCATGTTGGGATCTACCAGCAGCACTACCATTCTACCAAGGAACAGCTTTTCTCATACCGGCCGGAACCACGCGCGCCCCCATCATGCCTGCGGACTAACCAGCAGAGGAATGACCCATGGGATCCCTACCCTTCCAGACTCCATCTGGACGGATGGGCCCAGGCTGTGCCCTCAGAACCTTAACCTCTGTAGTCTTCTCGTACCTTCTACACGAGCCGCCACTGCCCACCTCTACCTTGCCATCTCTGGAGCCCCGTGCTGTGATCCACATTGCCGCTTTTTACCCTTGAGCCTCCCGGTGAACCACCTCAAGACCCATAAAATCCTCCCGTAGCCGGGAAAAACACCATCATCGTCATCTTCATGACCTGGGTCATCTTCTCCGCCCGGCAGAGAGCTCCTGCCCCAGTAAGCTCCGTGACACCAAGCCTAACATCATTTATTTATTTATTTATTTTATTATTTATTTAAAGTCTCTTTTATACCGCGCTATTCAGCATCAGCGCGGTTTACAATAAACAGTGAACATACACATTTCCAATAGTACTTTGTGTTTACATATGAACAGGATAATCAACTTGGGATGCACGAAGGCAAAAGGACAGGCTCATTGCTCCAGTCTGGATTTCCTTATGATCAGGGACATCACCCTGGCTCAGCAAAGGCAGGGATATCTGACCAGCGGTCACAGCGGTAAGACCTGGCTATGGACCAGAGGGGGGAATTGCAATGCATCCCCACAGTGCCTGTACTCCAGGGCCTGGACGGTGAGGGAACGGATCCTCCAGGCAGTCTCTTCCCTTGGAATCATGTAGGAGCTCAACCCTTAGGCACCCTCCATCAGCAGGGCTGACCGCAATTAGGTCTGCATGCCCACGGTCGGGTACCTAACTGCAAATAGGTCTGCATGCCCAAGGTGGGGTTCCAGTGCATTTCTCCCGAGCCTGACCCGGTCGACAGGCTGTGATCCAGACCTGACCTTCTGGTCTTCTGCCTTCCAATGCACCACAACCAAACGGCTGCTACCTTCCAGTGCACCACGACGCGACTGGGCAGTGGCTGTGACTCCCATGAGTGGGAGGGAACCTCCCTGACTGTGACATTATGATCTGGAATAGATCCCCAAGAAAGCTATCTCACATAGATGCTCCGGAAAGCTTCACAACCCTACGCAACTGTATGCCCAGGACAGACACTGAGCAGCGCACAAGCCTGGTCATACACTGACCAGTGCGCAAGCCTAGAATGGTGCACAAGCCTGGCCGCCCAGTCCCAGCGGACTACACCCCAGGACTCCACCTGCATCTCCTTCTAAGGAAGGAGTAGTCTAGTGATTAGTGCAGCAGTCTGCTACCCAAGTCCCATTGCCACTCCCTGTGGCCTGGGAGAAATCACTTCACCATCTGCCCAGACAGGCAGGGGCTCATGCCAGGCCAGTGGCGCACACACAATGCACTCATCCCCAGAGGTCCTCCCTGCGGCCTGCTCATGTAGCACACATCTGCAAGGCCACCAAGACCTTGCAACAGGGACTAACATACCACCTGGACACCGTTACACACCGTCCCAAAAACACCTGCGGTCCAAGAACACCAGCGGTAATTGTGCACCTCACACAGGAACCATATCGAGAAGGATAAGGTCGTGAGCTCTTGTCGACCAGGCAGCTCCAACAATCTGGACTGCCACCCCCGCAGGCCACCTGGGCCTGGAACCGACTCATGGACACTGCGGGCTTATGGCAACCTCATACCACCCTTGTAGCACAACCGATGCTGCCTTACATGCCATGCTGGGCTGGAACAGCTCATCAAGCCCGGTATTCTGGTCCATCAGTAGCCAATCTAGGTCATGTCTCCCCAGAGACAAAACAGTATTGGACCGAGCGGCTATTTCCCAGTACTGTTCCCCTGCTACACTAATGGTTACAACATCCTCCGGTAACAAGTTCCAGAGTTGACTACATGTAAAAAAAAAAAAAGAGGAAAGCTCTCGCACCACTCTTGTGGCCAGCAATCCCATTTCCGTTGCTTCTCATTGCAGTAACTACCGCGCCACTATTGCTCGATGTGTTACCGCATAGGTGTCTTGTAACTTCACCCTCTGCACAGGCGTGCATCGTGACTGCAAGCCGTGCATTGTGACTACAAGACGTCGTACGGTGCCGTGTAACTGCACCCTACCACACTGCTACTGCCGTACATGCATGCAACGCTCCTACAGGCCTTGCTACTGCACATGCATGCATCGCCACTACAGACCTACATGTTTTTGCTGCAACATGCTGTACCACAAGGGTGCATGTCAGCCCTGACGCAGCGTCTCGGCCTTCCCCCATCCACCACAGTGCATAGCAGCTTGGGAGGCGCCAAGTGTGGCTGACTCATCCTGCTTGTCCTAGGAGAAAATGGAGTTACTTACCTGTAACAGGAGTTCTCCGTGGACAACAGGATAAGTCAGCCACACATACCCGCCCACCTCCCCTGGGAAGGGGGTCGGCCTTCGTCCTGGTGCCCGCCTCCTAGCAGCAAAAGGCTCAGCTAGTGACATACTGGCTAGCTAGGGGAGGGCAGGGGTGGGGCCAGTTGGTCCATGCTCGAGCTATGGAGAGTACTTCCGTCTCGGCGCCGTCGGATGACGTCACCAAGTGTGGCTGACTTATCCTGCTGTCCACGGAGAACTCCTGTTACAGGTAAGTAACTCCGTTTTATCAACATTAGATCATGTAAGATCTTGTGAATGGGAAGCGTAGCTGCCTCCTTGGGAGCCATAGGGTATTGTAGAATTCTTAATTCTTCTGCCCTAGGTTCCTTTTCTGGAATCACAGTGATTGCAAGACCCTTTGCTAAATCACGTATGAAATCCTGGAAGGACATATCTTCTGGAGGAGACATCCTGCGTTGAGGATAAGGAGTTGAATCCTCTAATAGGTTCGCTCTGGTACCGGTAGAATCGTCAGAGTCATCGGAATCGGCAGACTCAAGGGCACTCTGTACCGGGTGCTCCCGTAACGCATGGTATCGCTTGAAGTCATTACCGAAAAGTCTCGGTTCCTGATCCCCGATACTCGAGATAGACTCAAGGCTCGGCATGGAGTGAAGCAGTCCTGTCGAAGGACAGACTAAATAGGCCATGTGGTCTTTTTCTGTCATCATGTTTCTATGTTTCTATGAACCGTCTGTAGCGAAGCTGCTAAGAGGGACGCTAGACTGCGTTCAATAGCGAGGATTCTTTTATCCATTGCTCCTGCCGATGCCTGGGTGTCAGTACCAGTGGAAGCGGCTATGACCCCAGAACATGGCACCAGTAGTTCTGCAGAGGTGGAAGCCTCTGGAACATCCTGGAGCCCCATTAATGCTTTGGAGCTCGAAGACTCCCACCGGGGCTGTTTTGCCGGTGAACTATCCTCAAGGGCAATGCCAGTGGCAACTCGATACTTTGAAGGAGATTTATCCTTCGAGGACCAGCCAGTCTTAGAAGACTTAAGTTTAGTTACCTGAAATCCATGGGAGGAAGATGAAGCCTTGGAAGACGTTGATGCAAGTGACATCGTATCTGCGGCAAAAAGGGTACTGAGTTTTGCAGCTCCATTCTGCTGGCCCCTTTTGGTCATCCTTGTGCAGGAGAGACACTCCATTGGACAATGTTCAGGACCTAAACATTTTAGACACCAATCATGGGTGTTGGTGACGGAAATGTTACCGCCACACTTTGAGCATTTTTTGAAATCACTAGCTGGTTTCTCCATGCCTGAAGAAAAGTGGGCAAAGTGCCCAAAATGGTGCCTAGCACCAGAAACAGGAGAAAGACCCCTAAGAAAATACAAGTTTTTGTTTTTTTTGAAAAGAAAGAAGAAGAAGAACCAATGGTACCTGTAGGCGTCGAATAAAGGCAGACGCTACCACAAAAAAATAAAGAATAAAAGGAAATTTTCTGCGGTGACAGGGTACACGTCCTGTCGGCTCCGCGGAAAACGAAGAACTGAAGCGAGAGAGGTACAGAAGCGGGAAGGCAGCACGCATGCGCTGCGGGAAGGCAGCACGCATGCGCTGTGGGATGCTCCCAAAAGCATTCCTATTGGATGCTGGGGAGCGTTCCCACGTGGGCTCCGTCGGTACCGACGATACCCATATGTGAAGACTGCATTCCTGCTTGTTCCTGGAGATAGGTTCTTCAGCATGAAAGGGACGTTTTACAGGAAGAATAACCAAATCTGAGCAGCTACAAACATAAATGGAGCTGCAAATTCCCAGGATGTACACAAGAGAAAGGTGCACATGATGATCAGATGCCTTAATGTGATGGATATCATGTGACCTTTTCATAAAATAACTGTAGTCATTTTAGGGGGGAGAATAAATGCACAATCCCAGTCTCACTGGTTACCTATTAGTGATCAAGCAAGTCGGCCTCTTTTTGGAAGAGGACGGATGACCTCCCCCAGCCCCAAGCTATTCTCTGTTCAGCATCAGCATACATAGCTAACTTGATAGCAAAAGGAAAGCAGAGGGATTGTATACAATGCTATAATGTAAAACGTTATCATGGTATATTGTAAACTACTTTGACTAAAGGATAATGCAGTATAAATAACTCCTTAAATAAATAAAATAAATAAATACCTAGGTCCTAATTTGCAGAAGGGGTTTCCCATTCAATGTATTTTACGTAGTGACTAATCGCAGTATGTACTGGAAAAAGATTGACTGACTGACCCAGGTCCCTGGAGCTGGAAGAGGGAGGGGGGAGGATTGCAGGACCCATACAAGGGTATTAGACACTCTAGATGAAACTTCAGCCTTGCGCCCCCTCACAATTAATTTCCATATTGTCCTGTTAGATCCAGGGCCGGCCCGTCCATTAGGCAAATTAGGAAGTCACCTAGGGCGGCAGGCCCTGGTGGGCGGCATCAGTATCCCCTCCTCCTAGTGAAGCGGCAGTTCATTGTACCCTGGCCCGCCATGCTCCCTCTCCTGGCATCCATCTTCTTGCCTGAGAGAGAGGGGCAGCAGAGCAATGCCTCCGCTGCTGCAGGCTTTAAGGTGCCCATGCTAGCACACTCACAGCCTGCTGTTCCTGCCCCTCTCTGTCACAACTTCCTGTTGGAGGGGGCAGGAGCAGCAGGGAATTCAATCGGAGGGGGACAGGAGCGGCAGGCCGTGAGTGCGCTAACATGGGTACTTTAAAGCCCAATGCAGCAGAGGCATCGCCGTGCCACCACCTCCCCCCAGGTGAGAAGATGGATGCCGGGGGGGGGGGGGGGGGTGATATGGCGGACCAGCAGCACCACAATCTTCAAGGGAGCAGCATGGAGGGTCTGCCTAGGGCAGTAGAAACCCTTGAGCTGTCCTGGCAAGACCAGTCCAGACAAGTGGGTTGTGTTCCCCTACCAGCAGATTGGTGGAAACAAAGAATCAATGTAAAGCCCAGATTTCAATGACATCACTCTTATACCTCTATTTGCCTCAGCCACTAGAAGTCTCTTCAGTATTTCTTTGTCTCTAGTAGATGGCAAATGGCTTTTCTCCTCTCTGAAGGAAAAAATAAATTTGAAGATTGAGAAGAAAAGATTGATTAAATGCTTGTGAACGACCTTCCTGAGGGTGACTCTTTCACTTGAGCGCGATGTGGGATGCTCCACTAGACTGCGGTCTTTTCGGTAGCCATAGGAGGAGGGAAAATTGGTTCAGCTCCCATGTTCTTACTCTGGATAAGAGCCTGTTGAGCAGCCAGAAAATTGGAAGGATCTGGAAGGTTGGAAGAATTCAGTGGCCTCACACAACCTAAACACCCTCTCCCTCCTCCTCTGTACCCACTGTTCTCTCCTGAAGATTGCAGAAGGCTGTCAAAGGGATCTGCCTGTCAACCACCTTAAAAGCAGTGCTGCCAAACCAGAGACACGGTTTCAGGGGAGTAGAGCTGAGCCCGGCATGGATTATCTGCCTGGGGCCCCACCGAGGGCGCACTGGCCAGATTCCCGGGGGTTTTGGGCTTCTCATCATTGCTAACCTGGAAAACCACCTTCCCCTCTACTTCTGGGCTTCGGGCTCATTCTCGGTCCTTTTGTGGAATGCTTAGGCCCAGGGACTCGGTCCCTTCCAGAGGAGGACTCTCCTGGGCTGCACAATGAAGATTTGGGGACCCATTCCCTGGTTCCTCCAGTTGGGGCAGGCTTCACCTTTTCTTTCAGGAATTGGGCCCAGGTCACCAAGGATCGCTGGGTGCTAGACACCATTCAGTTCAGCCATGTCCTGATGTGCAAAGAGCCGATTCTGGATACTTTTGTCATCTCCCCTTGTGGGTCTACGATCATAGTGCCTTTGTGTGGGCTTTCTTGGACAAGTTGCTGCACCTAAGGGCAGTGGTGCCCATCCCATCGGACGAGTAGGGTAAGGCAGATACTTTATCTGATACTGTAATTTAAGTTAATGTATAATCCAAGTTATCCCTGTCGCTGTTCAATGTACATTACCTAGTTTTAAGTTATGATGTAAACCGCTTTGACTAAAGGATAAAGTGGTATAAGAAACCTGTTAAATAAATAAATCTATTTTGTGGTGCCCTAAAAGGATGGTTTCTTCCGGTCCATTTGGACCTCAAGGGGGGTCAATGAGCACTTGCGCGTCCTGTGTTTCCAAATGGAAACCTTGTGCTCCGTGATTCAAACAGTGCGCTGAGGGGAGTTCTTGGCTTCTCTGGATCTGGCCGAGGCATATTCTCATATCCTGATCTAGGTGGATAGCAGTTTTATCTACATTTTTCCATGCTTGACGCTCACTTTCAGTTCCCCACCATGAAGACATTCTCCAAGGTCATGATGATAGCGGCCATGGTGCTGCAGCACCAAGGGATCTGTGTCCATCCATATCTGGATGACTGGCTCATCTAGGCCCATTCCTTTCAGAGTTGTTGTGAGTAGTGTCCTGAATGGTGTCCTGTTTGGAGAGCCTCGACTGGGTGATCAACTGGGGAAAGAGCCAGCTTTTGCCTTCCCAGTCCCTGGAGTTTCTGGGAGCATGTTTCAACTTTCGAGTGGGCAGAGCTTTCTTGTCAGAGAAGAAAGTCAAAAGATTACTGGATTGCCTGGCACTTCTGTGTGCAGCAGGCTCCCAGTCTGGGATTATTTTCAGCTTCTTGGATTGATGGTGGCGACCATAGAGATGGTGCCGTGGGCGCATGCTCTCATGCAACTGTTCCAGCGGTCCCTGCTGACTCGGTAGTCTCTGAGTTCTTAGGCGTTTGAGTGCAGGCTCCCGCTTCCAGTGATGGTGAGATCCAGTCTGCGATGGTAGCAGCAGCCTGGTCACCTGAGGAAGGGCATGCCACTGGACGATTTCCTGGATCCTCCTGGCGATGGATGCGTTTCTCGAGCTGGGGAGCCCATTGCCATACGACCTAGGGCCATTGGAATGGCAGAGAAGCAGTATGGTTCATTAACCGCCTTAAAACAAGGGCCATCACGTTGGCTCTTCTGGATTTCCAGCCCCTGGTCGAGGGCCAGGCGGTTCGAGTATTTTCAGACAATGCCACACTGGTGGCTTCTGTCAGTCGACAAGGCAGCACAAGGAGTGCTGGGTAGATCTGTAGATGGCTCACTTGTTTGCCTAGGCAGAGAAGAACCTCCTAGCCTTGTCGGCTCGGCACATTGCCAGGGTGGACATTGTGGAAGCAGACTTCCTCAGCCAGCACGCTCTGGATCCTGGAGAGTGGGAGTTGAGTCAGGAGGGGTTTCAGTTGATTCTGCATCGCTGGGGTTGCCCCAAAATGGATCTGATGGCAACCCACTCTAATGCCAAATTTGCCGCTTTAGTTGCCATACAGAGACAGGGTCTGAGGGTGTTATTGCCCTGACTAAGCTTTGGCCAGGTCAGCACCTGCTGTATGTGTTTCCGCCATGGCCCCTCGTGGGGCGTGTGCTTCGGCATATAGAACTCCTCCCAAGCAAGATTTTTCTGGTGACACTGGATTGGCCGAGGAGAGTGTGGTTCAGAGACCTGATGCGGCTCCTGCAGGTGCTTGCTCTTCGGTTGCCTATTGCAGTAGGGACCAGTCATCTTGGAGGACCTGGATCCCTTCTCGTTTATGGCTTGGCTCTTGAAAGGAGACAGCTGGCACACAAGGACTACTCTCCAGTGGTGGCCTCTATTCTGCTTTGTGCCCGGAAGTGGGCTACCAAACTGGCATATGTGCAGATCTGGTGCCTCTTTGAGCAATAGTGTGGCATTTGGCAGTTGGCTCCTGAGGCAACCAAGGAGCCATCTCTGTTGGCCTTGAAAGTTCAGGTGGCAGCTTTGTCCTGTTTCTGAGGTCCAGTGATTGGTAAATCTCTGGCCTTGCACCTGGATGTCTCGTGCTTTCTCCAAGTGGTTTGGCGGCTGCGTCCTCCTCTTTGGTCTATGATCCCTACCTGGATCTGTGTGTGGTGCTCAGGGCCCTGATGTTGGTGCTGTTTGAGCCATTGGAGCGGCTACTTTCAAAGATTTTATGTTCAAGATGGTCCTCTCTGTCGCGATTTGTTCTGCAAGATGGATTTCCGAGCTGCAGGCTCTTTTTCTTGCTGAGTTCCTTATCTGTCTTTTTCAAAGGAGGCTCTTTCCATTCGGCCTATGCCTTACTTCTTGCCTAAGGTGCTTTCTTCCTTTCATGTGAACCAGGTGATCTATCTTCTTTCCCTCTCGAAGGAGCAGTGTCGAGGAGAAAATAAGGATCTGTGCCTTGAAGATATCCGGAGGGTGTTTCTCTGGTACTTGGAGGTTATGAATTCTTTTCATCAGTTTGACCATCTTTTTGTGCTGTTTGCTACCCTGTGCAAGGGTGATGTGGTGGCAAGTCGACTTTGGAGTGCTGGATTAAGGAGACCATTGCCTTGGCGTATTTGTTGTAGAACTGGCCAGTTCTGGAGGGTTTGTGCACCCATTCTATCTCAGCTCAAGTATCCTCGTAGGCGGAATGGAGTTCGTAGTCCCTGCAGACATTTTTTGGGCTGCAATGTGGACATCACTTTCCACTTTTGTCAAGCATTACCACTTGGATGTCCATGTGCGAGCGGATATGGCCTTTGGTTCAAGGGTTTTGCGAGCTGCTGTGTCTTCTTCCCGCCCAATGGAGTTGTAGCTTTGGTACATCCCACTTGTCTGGACTGATCTAGCAGGACAATATGGAAGGTGACATTTACTTACCAGTTAATGTCCTTTCCTTGAGTCCTGCTAGGCCAGTCCAGGGCCCGATCCTAAAACTGTATTTGCTCTGTTCAACTGCTGCAGTACTCTTGGGTCTGCTATTGTTTTTTTCACTTGGCTCTTCAGGTTCATCTTCGGACAACTTTCTGTTTATGCTTTCCTGTACATAGTTCTTTGCTGTTGACTTATTATTGCCAATGATTGCGGTTGTGTGAGGCTTGTCATGTTTCTCCCATATGCTTTGGGATGAATACTGAAGGGACCTCTGGTGGCTGAGGGGAAGAGAGGCAGGCATAGGAGTGATGTCATTGAAATCTGGGCTTTTCATTGGTTCTTGTCTCCACCAGTCTGCTGGTAGGGGAACACAACACAGTTATGTGGACTGGCCTAGCAGGACTCAAGGAAAGGACATTAACTGTTAAGTAAAATGTCATCTTAATGCTCCTAGTGCCTTCCCCAAGATTTTGATTATTAAACACAACTGTAATCATATTAATACCATCACTCCCAAAGCAATCCTATAAAAATGCATATTTGGACATCATATTTTTATATATTAAAATTTGTTTGTAAGTATATACATAACAAAGGAGATTTCAAAAAGTCACTGAAATTGCTCATTTTTCCTGTGGGTAAAAGTATGCACTGATGACTCTTTGAGTTTGTGTGGCTGCGAGGATAGACCAACACCCTTCCATGCCACTCCCCCGAACTAAGTCTACAATCCCCTTTCAAAAACACCTAATTGGTCATTTTGGGGATGTTCTTGAGCTGGGAGCTGTACACCTTAATGACTTCTGGAGCCCTGAATCTGGCCACTAGGTGTCACTCAGGGCAATTTCTCCAAATGGGTTAGTTTTGAGACTGGAGTATGATCTCAGTCTCTCAGATTTACTGCTGATGCTTGGCGTAGTACTTGCATCATGCCAAAGAGCGCCTCCTGCTGGAGTTCGTACGAAATAGCATGGATGGGGAATTTATCAGGGTGTGCTTAGGAAATTCTTCTTAACCCTATCAAGGCTCCCTTTAAATTTCTAATCCACATTCTGCAGCCGGGTTAATTTTTCCATCTCTCAGGAAAATTGTGCCGGTCTTATTCAATATGTTATAACAGTGATTTTCTTTCTGCTATGGTCATGTATTATATACCATTTGATAGAAAAATGAGACAGCAACACAAATATGTATAACTGAAGGCTCAAAAACATGAAAATAGGTGCACTTTATTTATAAAAGCAATCGTTATTAGTTGCATACATTCGATTTAATTTTAACTGATCATAACAATTACAAGTTATTTAAGATCTTCATTATTATGAAAATATGCAAAACATGGTGCAGCACAGAGAGGTACATTTCCGCAGTCAGCATAGTGATATTTAGTTTCAACACGTTTACGATTGTCGATGTCCGAGACTCTCATTGCACACGTGACACTGTCGAAATACGGTAGTTTTCTTCTCAGTTGGTGGAATGAGGCTAGGGAAATGTCTAGCAGTCAAGCGACATGGGGAAACACCAGTACTTGGTCGGCCACCAGCATCACATGCACTAGCATCAGGACCAACTGCTTCAATGATAGCCAAGATAAGCTTCATACGGAAGTCAAGTCCTGTCACTTTCTCCTCTGGGTGGGACTTGCTCCAGAGTATCTGAGCATTGAGTACTGCTATGTCCAACAGATGAAAGGCAACTTTCTTGTACCACTTTACAGTTTTGCGCAGAAAAGCATAATACTCCAATAACTGATCTGTTCTGTCTACACCGCCCATTATGTTGTTGTAGTCAACGATAACTTGTGCCTTTCGAATTGGCTGATCATTCCGATCTCTTTTTCCAGTGTCAACTGCAGAGCCATCATGACAGTTGGACAACATTGTTACATAATTCTTATCATACCAACAAAGTGCTAGCAGTTTATCTGTTGTACGATATGTGACATCTCCTCATTTCAATTTCCTTCCATCTACATTTAGACGCAGGTCAGTAGGCATACCAACTCGACTGGATCGTACCGTTCCAAAGCAGGATGTTGCTCGGTCATACAGATCCATACAGAGTTCTGGACTGTTGTAGTAGTTATCCACAGCCAATCGATAGCCTAAATCAAGCAGTCCATCCATCAGATTCAGCACAATACAGTAGCTACTGCCATGTAAACCATCACTTAGAACTGCATCTTGACCTGAGTATAGCATATACTTCCAGGTGTATCCACTACGTGACTCACACAGCTCATATGATTTGATGCCAGATCTTGAGCGTTTTGTAGGTATGTATTGTTTGAAATATAACCTTTCTTTGAAAAGCAGTAGAGATTCATCAATTGAAATGTCTTGTTCCGGGATATAAACAATTTGGAATCGCTTTGTGATAATGTCATAGAATGGACGAAGCTTCCAAATGCGATCACCCTCGGGTTTCTGTGTTGCATTGTTTTGAAAGTGAAGGGCCTGTAATATTCGCTTATATGTATTTCGGCTCATTATTGATGGAAAGAATGGAGTAGTACAAGTCGATCATAGGCTTCTTGATTATTCCCATAGCCATCATCAACGCCAACATTCTCCATATAGCATTATGGTCAACGTCTTGCCATTTTCTCATTCAGGCATGAGGCTTGTCAGCTGGTATTTTAGCACACAGTTCTGCTGCATAGCGATTTGTCTCAAGAACAATCATTGAAATTAGTTCATCTGTAACAAAGAGCTTGTAGAAGTCCAATTTAGTTGCATTGACACCCATATGTTTGGCTATGCCTGGTTGTGCAATGAAAGGAAACTGACGGACGTTTTTTGGAGTTGTTTTCCATGGAAGACTGCTTCTTCTTGTCCGTACTTGTGATGTAGTTGCATTATCGTCACGGTCTGCAGTATGACGGCAAAGCTTCCCTCTGCCAAGAGGATTTATATTTACAGATGGTTCAGCCACGGCCACAACTGTAAATGAAAATGTTTTATTATAGTTGACATTTTTCAAACTGAACAATTTTATCAATATAAATGTGACATTTAGCGTTTTGTTATACCTAAAGACATAGCTGATATATAGGTGACATAAATAATGTCTGCAAATAATTACTAACCTGGAGGTTCAGCTGTGGCTGCTACTGAATCTGGGTCACTGTCATCCGAGCCTTCAAAGTCCACATTTTTTGTGAAAACTTCTTCAGTTTCATTATCAATGACATCTTCGCCACTGCTATTACTGTTACCATCACTTTCTGTGAGAAACCTAATGACTTCAGCAGCTTTATATCATTCTTTTCACATTCTTTTACCAGCTGACTCCATCTTGTTTGCTTTTAATTCTAAATCACCTATTGCTAATGACCTATTTGCAGGTTGTTTTCTGGCTGTTTTGGCCTGGTGTATAAATAGAAACACTAGCACAACTCTCTTTTCATCAGCCCAAATGTGTGTTGTCATTAGCTTCCGGTATTTCGCTCATTAATTTTAAGTATCTGCATCATTGCGCCGATCCCGAATATTTCGGGCTCGGCCATTTGGTCAGAATTTTGGGTCCCGAGTATTTCGGGACCAGCCTGGAAAGGGTTAATCAAGCCCGTGGCACCCAACATAATGGGAAATAACTCAGTATCTTTCTGCCACATTTTCTTGGTCTCTGACTGCAGTTTAGTACTTGAAGATGTCTGTCTCAACGCGATTCATAGAATAGTTTGTTGGGACTGACACCTCTATAATCAAGGCCATTCTGGTGGTCTTCTCTTTGAGCAATGACCACAACTCCCACCCCTCCTGGCCCTTCCCTCCAGGAAGGACGGGCTATGGTAAAATAACTTAACATTTATGTCCTAAGAGCTCCAGGAGTCCACTCTAGCACATCACTAAGAGAATATGATGATATAATTTATATGTATATGTATATACGTAAACTGTGACTTCCTGAATGGCTGAGAGCCATTGCTCATCATGTTTGCTAACATTATAGAGTTGTGACCTATCACTATCCCTCATATGAAAAAGCCCTATTGGTTAAAGTGGCTATCAATCATAGCGACTAATGTTCCATAATAGAACATTCAGCAGCCACCTTAGTGGACCAACTGCCTGGAAAAATGAAAAAATAACATTTCTTCCTTTTTTTCATTTAGACTTATTTTCTTTAGGTGTTTTCACTATTTTTTTGGCAAATTTGGGGCAGCAGAGGCGCTGCAGGAAGATTATCAGTCCCTTCTAATTTAAACTTGTATTTTGGGGGTAATTTCTACTGCATCAAGCCACCTTTAAGCTGAAACACAATGTACTTCCCTGGAAAAGTGAGAGTCGTAGCCTCCAGGTGGGATGAGCTTGTGTGACAAATGCAACCGTAGAATTCATCACGTAAGATCATGATAAGACTAGAAATTGTAAGTACTGGGACACAACAAAGACTGCAGCTGTCTGATTTACTTTCAGGTTCAAATACATAGTTTAAGACATTGGGAGCAGTCATACTGAAATTGAATGAATGTATTCATTTCATTTATTGGCTTGATCTTTCATCCCTCAGTCTCTCAGGAGTCTGTGCTGTCCCCATACCCCCTTCCAGGCAGTGCAGGTGACTTGCTGGGCTCAGGTTTAACGGGGCGCATCTTTTGGGGCATCCCTAGTTAGCCTTCCACTGAGGGAGATGCCTTTCCTCTTTCTCTGGGCCCGGGAAGTGGCACATTTAGGCCCAGCTGACTCTATTTGTTCAGGGATATGAACTTTATCCCTTCAGAGCTGTGACTGAAGCTGCAGGGCCAGGGCATTAGTATTTACCTTGTGTAGTTTCTCAGCAGCCTTTTCATCAAGTTAAAGGAACTGAGATTTTTTCCATTCACTGTTAATGTTGTTCATAACCAGGCACTTTAGGAGTTTTTAAAAACTATTTACACGCTCTTGGCTAGGTGTAATGGCGGTTTTATTCCAGTGTATATCTATGGAAAATATGCTAAGTGTACCTGGCCCTTTATAACTTGAGTAAGACATTACTGCTAGACCAGTCCAGACAAGCAGGTTATGCTCCCCTGCCAGCAGATGTTAGAGACAGAGAAAAACCTCCAGAGCTCTGATTGGTTAGGCTCTGGTTGGCATAGGTATACCCCTAGAGGTCCTACCCAGTATTTTTTCTGTCTCCAGCAGATGAGGGTGTTACTAAATTGTCTCTAAGTTTTAATTTCTTTTCTTTCTTGTACACTCCTGGATGCACCAGAGCACACACGAGGTGTTCCTCTGGGTTTCCCAGACCCCCAATTCCAAATTTTAAAGTATTTTATTAGGAGCAGTACTTCCTGAGGTGAGCTCCTGATTGCGTGGATCAGTTGAGCTCCCTCCATCGAGGGATTCCCAGCCTCATGCTACGAGGGCCTGTTCTGCTGGATGATTGGCAAATTTAATTGATTTAAATTAATTTAAATTAGATTAAATTGCTAAAACCAGTCTCACTCCTCCGTTGAGCCTCAGCGACACTGAAAGCGGCACTGTGAGTGACAGCCTTTATTTCCCCCCCCCCTCCTTCCTTCTTCGGCTCCGTGGGGAAGTTTAAACGCAGGCTTTTGCCTCTGAAACAGCCGGCAGCACTCCTCTCCTCCCAATTGCCTTCTGTTTGGAATTGCCGCTGTCGGGTGTGTTTTTCGGCGAATGCTTCTTCTTTTCGGGGTTTCTGTGCAGGCAGCCATTTTCTTGAATGCGCGATCGTGTTCCTCTCAACTTCTTTTTGGCGGGAAGTGTTTTGGCAACATTTTCTTTTCTTTTGGGGGCCCGGAGCTCCTTGAGCCCTTCTGGTGCGCTGATCAGTGCTAGCAATACACTTTTCAGCCTGCTAGCAGAATCGGTACTTGTTTGTTGAAAAAAAAAAAACGCCGTAAAATATGCCTTCCTCACTGCACAGGTGTCTGGTGTGTAACAAAAAGCAGAAAGACCTAATCAACCGGCTATGCCCAGCATGTTATGTACACCCAGTGGAATCTTCTTCTTCTCTGCCAGTTGCACTTCCTGCCTTGGACATCAGTGCGTCAGCACCCCCTTCCTTAGATGGGCCGCAGAACTCTCCACCCGCAGAAGGGTCGCAGGCTGCTCCAGTTTTGCTTCCACAGCCTCCATCGATCTCTTCGCAGCTTGAGGTGCCTGTACATCCCGCTGATGGCCAGTTCCCGGTGCTGTTTCGCCAGGCATGGGCCCTATGGCGTTCAGACTCCTCAGAGGTACTCTCAGTACCCTTGCCTGCTCCGGACAAGGGCATACCGGGTTCTGTGCCTTCGCAAGCGGACTCATAGGATAACAGACCTCAAGAGTGGACGTCCTCCCAAAGGAATTTCATGGATTTTACAGGACAGTCCGGAGGTTCCTGAAGACAGCAAGTCTTTGGCAGAGGCGAGTCTAGACTCTTCAGATCGGGAGGATGGGGAGTATTCTCCTTCAGATTCTTCAGTGACAGCTCAAGAGGACTCACAAGATATCCGACTCTTTCGGAAAGAGTAGCTGCTCGCCATAATAATGCAGGTGGTTGAAGCGCTGCGCCTCACTGACCCACCTGAGCCACAGAGTTCCCAGTCTCTGTCTCAGCCGGATCCCACCTTACAGGGCATACGTAAGCCTTCCAAAGCCTTCCCTTTTCCAGCGGAACGTCAACAAATGGTATCTCGGGATTGGGAGTCACCAGATACCTCTCTGCGTACGGCACACTGTCTTGGTCAGTTATACATTTGGTCTCCATCAGAACTTGAACGCTATCTGGCATACCTGAAGGTGGATGCATTGGTGACCGGGGTTACCAAGCATACCACCATTCCAGTTCAGGGAGGAACAGCATTCCGAGACCAACAAGACCATAAAGTTGAGTCTCCTGAAAACAGCTTTCTCATCTTCGGCTCTTTTGCTACAGGCGACGGTCTGCGGGGGTCTAGCGGCCCATACCTCACTGCAGTGGATTCAGCGGCTGCCGGAAGATCCGGCTGTGGGACGTCTGGAATCCGTCGCGGCGTTCTTGGCTGATGCCTTTTATGATCTATTGCGTCTCTCAGCTCACTCATTGGCAGCGGTAACAGTAGCTAGGAGATGGCTTTGGCTGCGTTAGTGGGCATCAGATGTTGCCTCCAATTCGCGACTTTCAAAACTTCCCTTTAAAGGAAGGCTCCTCTTTGGTGAGGATCTGGATAAGTTGGTAAAGGATCTCAGAGAGGTCAAACCCCAACATTTGCCGGAAGATAAGCCAAAAGCTTCATCACACCGGCCTTCTTGTTCTCAGACTTTTCGGCGATTTCCTAGATTGCGCGATTCCCGGAGATACCATTCTTTTAAACCGGGCACCTCTGTGGCTCCTCCCAGTTGCTTTGGTCAGAGATCGCAGTCCTTTTGAGGAGCCCACAAAGGCACAGAGTCCTATTTGGGCCCAGGAAAATTTTCTGGAACCACACGCCCTTCCCGCTGACTGGACGAGCAGCCCATTCGAGACTCTGCCGCCAGTGGGAAGCCGGTTGGCACTTTTTTCTCGACAGTGGGCACTCATCACCTCCGATCAGTGGGTCCTCGACATTGTTTCTCACGGTTACTCCCTTGAATGTTGGCGGCCCATTCACGACGCCTTCCTGATCTCTCCAGGACGATCTCCGGGGAAAAGATTGGCCATTCAAACTATGATTCGAAGACTCCTTCTCTTCAAAGCCATTCGTCCTGTCCCATCATTGGAAAGAGGGCTAGGCCGTTACTCTATCTATTTCGTGGTGCCCATGAAGGACGGCTCCTTTCGTCCAATTCTGGATCTCAAAGGAGTTAACCGAAGCCTTCGATTGCCTCACTTCCGAATGGAAACGTTCCGGTCTGTCATCCAAGCAGTGCGCAAGGGAGAGTTTCTGACGTCTCTCGATCTGGCAGAAGCCTATTTTCACATTCCAGCGTTTCCTGCAATTCGCAGTTCTCGGACAACATTTTCAGTTTCAGGCAATGCCATTTGGCCTCGCCTCTGCTCCTTGAACCTTCTCCAAAGTTATGGTGGTGGTAGCGGTGGTCTTGCACAAACAGGGTATCCGAGTACACCCCTACTTGGACGATTGGCTCATTCGGGTGGACTCCTTTCCGGAGGCCTGCAGCCCCATTTCGGTGGTAGTTTCCTTCCTAGAGGAGTTGGGTTGGGTGGGGTGATCAATCGTGCCAAAAGTTGCCTTCAGCCGTCTCAGCAGATCGACTTTCTCGGGGCACGGTTCGACACCCATCAGGGTCGTGTATTGCTGACTCAGGAGTGTTTCCTCAAACTTAACTCACAAATTCGCCTATTTCTGCTTCAGGACTCGCCTCGGGCTTGGGATTACCTCCAGGTCCTGGGTACCATGGCGGCTACCATTGAGCTTGTTCCTTGGGCCAGGGCGCACATGCGTTGCCTACAGAATGCGCTCCTTTCTCGGTGGTCGCCAGTGTCGGAAGACTACCAGCTCTGTCTTCCGCTACAGCAGTCAATCAGACACAGCCGACATTGGTGGCTCTCTCCGCGCAATCTCTTCAGAGGAGTACCTCTAGAAACTCCACGCTGGATATTAGCGAAACAGACGCCAGTCTGTCCGGCTGGGGAGCTCACTGTTGAACTCACACAGCGCAGGGAACACGTGAGTCTCGATGGACACACGCGAGTCTCGATGGACTATCAACCATCTAGAATCACGGGCAGTCCGCCTGGCCTTACAGTGTTTTCTAAATCTCCTGCAGAATCAAGCAGTTCATGTGTTATCCGACAACGCAACAACAGTGTCTTATCTCAACCGCTAAGGGGGCATAAAGTGCCCCGGGGTGTCAAAGGAAATGACGCTCCTTTTCCCTTGGGCAGAGAGGCATTTACAAGCCATCTCGGCACAGCCTATTGCGGGAACCAGCAATGTCAAGGCCGATTTTCTAAGCCGACATATTCTCGATCCCGGGGAGTGGGAACTTGCTCAGGAAGCCTTTCAGAAAATAGTTCAGAGATGAGGTCGGCCGGCGATAGATCTCATGGCCTCGGCAGCAAATGTCCAGGTGCCGGTCTTCTTCAGTTGCTGGAGGGAACACGGGTCTCACGGCATAGATGCTCTTGCACAACCATGGCCAAAGCACGTTCTGCTTTACATGTTTCTGCCTTGGGCAATGATAGGGAGAGTTCTCCATCAGATCAGAGAGCACAAGAGCCCAGTGATTCTGGTGGCTCTGAACTGTTATGCCGATCTCGTAAGGTAATCTTGGGTAGTTCCTCTGTGACTAGAAGCTCCCTTGGGCCTCATCAGGCAAGGGCTGATCCCCATGGACAACCCTGCTCCTTACTTGCTTATGGCTTGGCTCTTGAATGCCGCAGGTTAACCCATAAGGGTTACTCTTCCAAAGTTGCAGCTACTCTCCTCAACGCCCTGCGATTGACAGTGTCTCTAGCGTACGCTCGGGTGTGGCGAGTTTTTGAGTCATGGTGTTCGCGACATCAGCTCTCTCCATGGCGCTCCAGGATCCCTGAGGTTCTCGCCTTTCTACAAGATGGTCTTGATAAAGGATTAGCCCTCGGAACCCTTCGAGTACAGGTTTTGACCTTAATGTGCTTCTGTGGGCCGGTTCGCGGCCGCTCTCTTGCGTTGCACTTGGATGTGTCACAATTTCTCAAGGGGGTCAGACTACTGCGCCCACCGGTTCATCTGGTGGTCCCTTCCTGGGTCCTCGTTCTGGTTCTCAAAACTCTTATGGGCCAGCCCTTTGAACCTTTCAAGGAGGTTTCGCTTCGGGACTTGACACTTAAGACAGTGGCAATAACCTCGGCTCGTAGAATATCGGAGCTGCAAGCTCTTTCTTGTCGGGATCCCTATCTTTCGTTCTCTGCAGAGGCCGTTTCTCTCCGAACCGTTCCCTCCTCCTTGCCTTAGGTCCTTACACCTTTTCATCTCAATCAGCCCCTCCTGTTGCCTGCCTTTTCAAAAGAGCAATGTTCAGGGTGGCATAAGAATCTTCGAGCAGCGGACCTCAAGAGAATTCTCGTCCACTATCAGTTGGTGACCAATTCGTTTCGTAAGACGGACCATCTCTTTTTGTTCTTTTTGCGGGACCACGCCGAGGTCTCGCGGCTTCTAAGCCCACTATTGCCAGGTGGCTATGTCAGGCCATTGAAGCGGCCTATATTGGTCAAGGTAGAGCGTAGAGTGGTACCTGTGGGTCTTCAGGCTCATTCCACTCGATCCCAGGCTACTTCTTGAGCTGAATGTTCTCAAGTAGCCCCTCTTGATATCTGTCGAGTGGCAACCTGGTCTTCTCTGTCCACGTTTGTTCAGCATTATCGTCTGGACATTCAAGCATGAGAGGACAGTCGGTTTGAGGTTGGTGTGCTGTCAGCGGCTCCCTCTGCCCACCCTGAGGGTCGTTAGCTTGGGTACTTCCCGCTTGTTTGGACTGGTCTAGCAGTAGAAACTGGACGGAGAAATTTCACTTACCGTTAATTTCCTTTCCTGGAATACTGCTAGACCAGTCCAAAACCCACCCGGTTGTCAGTTGCAGTGGTGCACGTGCAGTGGAGCTGACGTTCATTCTTCAAGCACTACCAACATATATCCCTTGGATGGCCTACAAGCATTTTAAAAACCAGTCTAGAAACGTGGCAGGATCCTGTAGAAATCGTGAGTTTCCTTTTTTTAAAGGCTGATGTAAATATCATGCTCCTTCCTGATTCAGCTATTCAGCACAGAACAGACTGGAGTCTTTTTAAAGACTTAAACTACCATTTGATGCCTTTTTGAGCCATATACCCCTGAGGAAGTATTACACGAAACACGGCCAGTGTCAGGTTTATTGGCACACTCATCCTTTTAGGAATAATAAAGGCTGCTTTTTGCCCCTTCTGCCACGTTTCTAGACTGGTTTTTGGTTGCTTCCGTGGCAGTCTGCTGTTTTCTGGTGGATCTGTACTACAAGCATTTTATACAGGCTTGATGTCCTAGGGATGCTTCATGATCCTCTCTGATTCATGTAGATAGTTGAGCCAGTCTTCTCACCTGTACATAGTTGACCTTGTTGGTCAGTTTAATACGGATAGTTATTGCTTGTCAGAAGATACCGAGTAGGACCTCTAGGGGTATACCTATGCCAACCAGAGCCTAACCAATCAGATTCTGGAGGTTTTTCTCTGTCTCCAACTTCTGCTGGCAGGGTAGCATAAGCCGCTTGTCTGGACTGGTCTAGCAGTATTCCAGGAAAGAAAATTAACGGTAAGTGAAATTTCTCCTAAGTGTTCCTGGCCCTTTTTAACTTGAGTAAGACATTCCAGGATATATTTTTTGGATGCTGAAATCATGCAGGGTGTATGTAGATGTCTTTATGACTGCATGCTCTATCATGTAAACCTCAGTGTAGTGTGAAAACTCTCTGCCAGACCATAGGGAGTCTGCCCTTTTGAAAATGAAAGCTGAACTTTAGCTTTTTTGCCAACAGGACCCTTCATAAGGGAGAGCCCGTCACCATGGCTAGTAAAGGCCAGGGCAGCAAGCTCAGTCTGCAGCGTAAGACAAACCGCTTAATTCAAGAGAAATCACCCTACCTCCTGCAACATGCTCATAACCCTGTGGACTGGTAAGTCAGAGGCTTTGTCCATATGTAATTGCCTTGTTTTGCCTCCGCACCTATGCTAGAATAGAGCAGCATGAAGATCTCATCTTATTTTTAAATAATTAAGTTGTCAAAGCACGCATAGTCATGAGTGACCCTGCTCTTTGCTGGTCTTTCTTTCATGCATGAGATGAGTAAATATTTCCTCTAAGTTAGGTATACAAGACGTGTGTATATTTAGATTCAGAAGCCTGACTTGGTTTTCAGATACAGTAGATGGGTAAAATGTCTAATGATTTATCCATTGTTGGTTTTTGTAATACGGATGTATATCTTTATGCTTACATCTATAGGTCAGTGTTCACCAGTGTGGTGAGTGTATAGTTTAAAACGTCTTAGCTAAAACATTTTCAAATTACACCTGCATTCAGCGGCACTCTCAATTTACTTGCATAGCTTGAACCCTCTGAGTTAGCTGGTATAATCTGAACCATCTATGTATGCAGCCTGCTTGGCCATTCAACTTAGCCTTTTAGGAGGTAATTCTATAGTAACCCGTGTAAAGCCACACGCCATCATTGTATGTAACGTACCTATTTTCAATGACCTATGCGCAGAGATGGGCACTTATGCATGTAATTTAGGTAGGCGCTATTCTGTAACTGCACTGGGGCCGTGGCGCATAGTTTTGGAGTGGGCGAGTGTGGGATGGAGTTGGGCAGAACGCAAATGTACGTTCATAAAATATAGAATAGCTCATGTGCATTTTCTACAAGTTTAGTTATGGGTGTTCATATCGAGCTTAGGATTGGTGTAAGCCATCGCGCTTAGATTTGGCATACGTATCTTGCCATTTATGCTCATATTCTATAAAGTAAAGTACCCTTTTGACAGCTAAATATCGTGGCTTGGATATATAAGTTAGATATCTATGTGGTGCCATCCCTAAAATGCCCCAATCCAGCTCATGAATAAATTTGGCCATATAATAATGATTCAAATGACTTTTCTTTCTTTAGATAAAAGCAGTTATGCCGTCAGCCCCATTGCTGATTACATGAGTCTTTTGATATTGACCTGCATGTTTCTATGGCTGGGTTTCGTTTGATGTGTGTTTGTGTGCATTAATGAAGAATGTGTTAATTTAAACTCGTTCTGTTGGCCTTTGAAAGCTTTAAAGGGAGTAATTTCGAATAACCTGCCAAGCTAGTAATCCATGTGGGCACTTAAATGCATTTTATAGGGAAAAGACACAAGTAGTTTTCCTTTGACAATGTGCATGTGGTGAAAGCACCCATGCCCATTTGCCCATTCTCCCCATCTGGGTAGCGATCGGCATTTGCAAGTTAAATGCGCACAGGCTTTCCTCTTCTGATCTACATACACTCCTGGGAATGTTTCCTTGCTTGATGTGGAGTTCCATGTGTGCTTTTAGTCATGGTGATGGGAATAGCTTTCAACCACAGCAAAATTGTCCTCTCCATGCTTGACCCCTTTGTGCTGTGTTTTTTTTTTTTCTTTTAAAGTGCAGAGATGGATCATATGCAGAGCTGTAGGAGCATGCTTTTGAGTGAGTAGATAGAGATGTGACTAATAGCCCTTTCCATATCATCCTGCTAGACCAGTCCAGACAAGTGGGTTATGTTTCCCTACCAGCAGATTGGTGGAAACAAAGAACCAATAAAAAACCCAGGTTTCAATGACATTATTCCTATACCTGTATTCGCCTCAGCCACCAGAGATCCCTTCAGTATTTCTTTGTCTCCAGCAGATGGTAGCTGGGATTTTCTTTGTAGAAAATCTGAGGATTGAGAGGAAAAGAGATTGATTAAATGCTCGTGATTCCCACTAGCTGTCCTTGTGGCCTTGAGCAAGACACTTAACCCTCCATTGCCTCAGAAAAGTCCAAGTTATCAATGTCCCAGTTTAAGTTACAATGTAAACTGCTTTGACGGAAATGATAAAGCCTGTTAAATAAATATCACAACAGCACGCGCTAAGGCTGCGTCGGGCCACAAGCATGCATTAACTGCGCTTTTATGTTACACGCATTACAGGTGCTAGGGAAGGGAGTGCATGTTGGAGCCGTTTCTACGGAATGTGCATTGATAACTTGGATTTTTCTGAGGCAATGGAGGGATAAGTGTCTTGCTCAAGGCCACAAGGACTGCTAGTGGGAATCAAACTCTTGGTTCCCAAGCCAGTGCTCTAACCATTAGGCTACTCCTCCACTTCCCTACTTGTCCTGACTTTCTATATCTTCTTCCAGGAAACATTGTTTAACCTGTGGCAAGTGAGTTGCCTCATCCCTGCATGGCAGCTTCTGAATCATCCTTGCTTTCCCCCTCTCAGCTGGGGAATATAGTTAGCGCGTGCTGTTGTGATATTTATTTAACAGGCATAGAGCAGGAGCAGAAGATACACCCGCTCCTTCAAGGGGTGTGAAAATCTACTACTATCTTCCTGTTCCCAGATGTGGTCATGATCTGGTCAGAGTGGGACTCTCCCGATTCCCTACCTAAAGGGTTATGGGTGTGTAAGAAGATCTACACTCTCCCTGAGGAGGAGTGCGTCGAGTGGTTTGGCATTCCCAAGGTGGATGCTCAGGTGATAGTGGTCACAATATGGACCACCATTCCTGTGGAAGGTGGGTCAGCCTTAAAAGATTTTCTGGACCGTAAGGTGGATTCCCTGCTGAGAGCCAGTTTGTTGTGGCGGCAGCTGTTCTGCAGCTGGCGGTATGTACCAGCCTGATGTCTCAAGCCCTGCTCTAGTGGATTCAGTCTCTTCTGCTGGATGATACTACCTCTCTTTTGGAGTCTGCTGTGGCCTTCCTTGCTGATGTCATGTATAACCTGGGATGTTTGGTGGCTAGGGATGGTGCTCTGACGACAGTGTCATGGTGTTAGATTTGGCTGCGGCACTGGGCTGTGGACCCATCCTCCAAAGTCCGGTTGGCCCAACTGGCTTTAAGGGGAAGCTTCTGTTTGGAGCTGATTTGGAGCAGCTGGTGAAGGAAGTGGGCGAGACTAAATCTTGCTGCCTTCTGGAAGAAAGGTCCAAGGGGCCTGTGAAGTGGGCTGGTGCCCCTTTCTCGTCAGCCTCCGCCCGTACACTAAGGGTGCACTGGCCTGATTCCTGGAGGTCTCAGGCTCTCATTACCAACCTGGCAAACCTTTCTTCTCCTCTGCTTTTGGGCCTCGGGCTCATTCTCAGTCCTTTCATGGAGTATGTGAGCCCATGGACTCGGTCCCTTCCAGAGGAGGTTCCTTCTGTGTTGCGCAGTGAAGGTTTGGGGGCCCATTCCCTGGTTCCTCCGGTGGGAGACAGGCTTCACTTTTTCTTTCAGGAATGGACCCGGGTTACCAAGAATCTGCTGGGTGCTAGACATCATTCAGTTCGGCTACATCCTGGAATGCAAAGAGCCGATTCCAAATGCCTTTGTCATTTCCTCTTGTAGTTGTGATCAAAAATGCTGCCATGCTTACCACCTTAGATAAATTGCTATACCTGAAGGCAGATGAGCGGGGCAAGTGCAGATACTCCCATCTATTTCGTGGGCCCAAAAAGGACGGTTCCTTTCAGCCCATTCTGGACCTCAAGGGGGTCAACGAGCACTTGCGCGTCCTGTACTTCCAGATGGAAACCTTGTGCTCTGTGATTCAAGCAGTGCACTGAGGGGAATATATGGCTTCTCTGGATCTGGCTGAGACATATTTTTCATATCTCGATCTTGGTGAATTGATTCAAGTATGTGCATTTTGAAGTGCTTGGCTTTCACTATCAGTTCTTCACCCTCCCTTTCGGACTATCCACTGCTCCAAGATCATGATATTGGTTGTTATGGTGCCAAGGGATATCTGTCCATTCCTATCTGAATGACTGGCTCATCCAAGCTCGTTCTCTTTCAGAAGCATCTCGGGTGGCATCCTGAGTGGTGTCCTTTTTGGAAAGCCTCAGCTGGGTGATCAATTAGGGAAAGAGCCAGCTGTTGCCCTCCTAGTCCCTGGAGTTGCTGGGTGCACATTTTGACACTTGAGTAGGCAGAGTTTTTCTGCCAGAGGAGAAAGTCAAAAGACTGTTGGATTGCTTGAAGTTGTTCTGTGCATGGCAGGCTCCCAGAGTCTGAAACTATCTTCAGCTCTTTGGATTGATGGCAGCGATCATAGAAATGGTTCCTGCGTGCTCACATGCGACTGCTCCTTGTTGACTCTGTGGTCCCCGAATTCTCAGGCTTCTACTCCTGTTGATGGTGAAGGCAGCCCTGTCATTTGAGGAAGGCATACAGCTGGACAGTTCTCCTGGATCCTGCTGACAATGGATGCTAGTTTCTCGGGCTGGGAAGCTCATTGCCAAGACCGCATGGCCCAGGGCCATTAGAACCATAGGGAAGCAGTGTGGTCCATCAATCGCCTCAAGGCGAGGGCCATCAGGTTGGCTGTACTGCGTTTCCGGCCCCTGGTCGAGGGTCAGGTGGTTCAAGTGTTTTCAGACAATACCATGGCGGTGGCTTATGTCATTTGGCAAGGAGGCACAAGGAGTGCCGGGGTAGCTCTGGAGATGGCTCTCTTCTTTGCCTGGGCGGAGAAGAACCTCCTAGCCTTGTTGGCCCAGCACATGACCGGGGTGGACAATGTGGCAGTGGACTTCCTTAGATGGCATTCTCTGGACCCTGGAGAGTGGTAATTGATTCAAGAAGCTTTTCAGTTGATTCCGCACCACTGAGATTGCCCCAGAATAGATCTGATGGCAACCCGCTCCATTGCCAAAGTTCGCCACTTCTTCAGTCATCACACAGAGACAGGTCTGAGGGCATCGATGCCCTGATTCAGCCTTGGCCAAGTCAGCGACTACTGTACATGTTTCTTTCATGGCCCCTGGTGGGGCATGTGCTTAGGCGTATAGAACGCTACTTGGGCAGGATTGTTCTGGTGGTGCTGGATTGGCCCAGGAAAGTGTGATTTGGAGACCTGATGCAGCTCCTGCAGGTGTTTCCTCCATCTTGGGGTCTATTATGGCAGGGACCGATCGTCCTGGAGGACCTGGCTCTTTTCTCGCTTACGACATGGCTTTTGAAAGGAGATGGCTAGTGTGTAAGGGCTACTCTGCTCGGTTCCTGGAGGAGATCTACCAAGCTTGTTCTGGAGGGCTTGCACACCCATTCTACCCAAGCACAAGCTTCCTCTTGAATGGAAAAAAGTTCAGTAACCCCTGCAGACATTTGTCAGGCAGCAATGTGAGTATCACTTTCCGCTTTTGTCAAGCATTACCGGTTGGATGTCCACGTGCAGGTGGATATGACCTTTGGCTCAAGAGTTTTACGAGCTGCTGTGCCTTTTTCACACCCAGTGGAGTTGTAGCTTTGGTACATCCCACTTGTCTGGACTGGTCTAGCAGGATGATATGGAAGGTGACATTTTACTTACCAGTTAATGTCCTTTCCTTGAGTCCTGCTAGACCAGTCCAGGGCCCGCCCCTGAAACTATATTTGTTTCTGTTCTTTTGCTGTGGTACCCTTGGGGCTGCTTTGTTTTTTTTTTCACTTGACTTTGCAGGTTCATCTTCTTTGGACAGCTATCTGTTTATGCTTTCCTGTACTTAGTTCTTTGCTGTTGATTATTCATTGTTGCCCATGATTGAGGTTGTGTGAGGCTTGCCATGTTTCTCCCATATGCTTTGGGACGAATACTGAAAGAATCTCTAGTGGCTGAGGCGAATAGAGGCATAGGAATGATGTCAGTGAAATTTGGGCTTTTCATTGGTTCTTTGTCTCCATCAGTCTGCTGGTAGTGGAACACATCCTGTTTGTCTGGACTGGTCTAGCAGGAATCAAGGAAGGACATGAACTGTTAAGTAAAATGTCACCTATTATTGTTCCTATTTTTAACCCATGGGTCCCATTCCTCTAAAATTCCACTGTGCTGGCATTAGTGTAGTATTTCTGTATGGTTAGGCTTTGATATCTGCTATTTATGCAGTTTGGGATGGATGTCATTACAGATTTATGCTCTTCAATGCATACGTTCAAAGCGATAGTAACTTCAGAAAGAGGTTTTTTTTCTGCATGATATCAGTAAGAGAATCCTGCTAACATCTGCTTCTTAGCAGCACCTTTGCCTCAGGAACTCTCCTTCAGACATCTAAAGAGAAGTGAATCCAAGCAGAACCATTAATGATGTTCACCTATCTCTTTGTTTCTTCTCCAGGTTTCCTTGGGGCAAGGAAGCCTTTGATAAGGCAAAGAAAGAGAATAAGCCAATTTTTTTGTCAGGTGATGATAATAAAGTTTACTTATTCAGCTCCTCATTGGATTTAATATTGAAATTTCCTAATTTATGTTTTGGGAAAAATGGATTTGGATTTCAATCTCTGTTTGAGTTTATACCAGAACATTTCTCTCAAAAAATGTAATGGGGGCGATATTTAGTGCCAGCGGTTGGCACTGCTAATGTGGTTAGCCACCGGTGCTGAAAGTTAAGCCCGGATTAAGCATTGAATATCCAGGTTCACTGGATTGTCGTGAGGCTAACCTGGCAGCAGCAATATTGAGCCGCTGTCCAGTTAGCTGACATGGCAAAAATTAGGCCACGGTTACCTGTACCTGACTTTCACCATATATTGCTAACTGGGCAGCGGTCAATATCACCGCTGCCCGGTTAGCAACGGGTGCCACCTCCACTGTACCCCGGAACAGCTTAGCATTGGGGTGTGAAGTGGTGACACCCAGAGATAACTGTGTTAGGGCCACTGAATATCGTGCAGAACGGCAGGTTTGCAAACCATGGAAATGCCTTTGAAAATGCCCCCTGTTGTGACTTGAAATACAAACGAAACAAGTATATGAACAGCATTCATCAGTAAAAATGGTTACATAACCTGGTTCACAGTGGTTTACAGCTGTTTGGGAAAGAATACTTCTTACCGTAGAGCGTGTCTTTCCAGACCTCTTGTAGGAACCCCTCACCTAGATGGGTTTTCAGGATATCCAAAGTGCATGAAATATATTTGCTTACTTTGGAAACTCAGTATATACAAAATTATCTCATGCATAGTCATTGTAGATATCCTGAGAAATGAGCTGTCTATGCAAGCCCTAAGTTAGGTTTGAGAAGTCCTGCAATAAGGATAAGAAACCAAAAGCCTTCACTGTGAGTGAGTAGCAGTGGAAGCATCAGTTTCAAAATGTAGCTTATAGGATGCTATAGCCAATATCTCATGTCATCTTTGTTGTTCCTGGGACTACTGGAGATGGGTCTTAATTCACATTGTTTGGTTTCAGTTGGATATTCAACCTGCCACTGGTGTCATGTCATGGAACAAGAGTCATTTGAGAATGAGGAGATTGGCCGGATTCTCGATGAAAACTTTGTGTGTATAAAAGTGGATCGTGAGGAAAGGCCTGATATTGACAAAGTCTATATGACCTTTGTGCAGGTAACTAGTTAAAAAGCTAGATGAGGTAGTAGTAAGGGGGAATGTGCTGGTAAAGACAGGCCAGTAAAGGGAGGGCAGATACCTGGAGGAGAAGGTAGATGGTAGAAAGATATCATGTAATGGGAGACCAGACCTAAATGTGTGTTGGTAAATAGATAGAAATGTGGTATGTGAGTATAGATACTGTAAGCAGCCAAATTGCAAAAATATATGGGGCCCGATATTCAAAAGCATTTGCATGGCTTAAAAACCTGTAAACAGTGTAAATGCCGCTATAGAGCGATATTCAGCAACACTACCCTGGTTAGTGGCGCTGAATATCTCCTGGTTCCGCCGTTACACGCCCTGATGCTATCTGTGTAGAATCGGGGCGTGACGTGGGCATTCTGGGGTGGAGCGGAGGTGGCACCCATTGTTAACAAGGCAGTGGTGATATTGAACTGCTGCCCAGTTAGCAACCTGCGGGTAAAGATAGGCGTGGGAAAACCTCGATGGGTTAACCGTTGCAGCGACTCAATATCACCACTGCCTGGTTATCTTCTGCGCCATACAGAGCATTACGCTAGACCCAGATATTAAATTCCAGTGCCCTGATATGGCCCTGGATTGAATAAAGTTCAGTGGCGATGGCTGTCACAACTCAATATGGGCCCATGATGTCCACTAGCAGACAGACAGTCGTTACATGTATAGTATATACATTTCAGAAGATGACGAGAGTACAACTTTGAACAGCAATTAAGATACATGAATGAGAGACCCAAGAAGAAGTGTAGTAGAGGTGGAAGGAGATGGTGGGATAGAGGAGAAGATGAAGGAACTGAAAGAGGATTGAGAGCGTGGTCAGAGCTGCAACATCTCATCTGTTTTATACAGGCAACCAGTAGTGGTGGGGGTTGGCCAATGAGTGTGTGGATGACACCTGACCTCCAGCCTTTCGTGGGTGGAACTTATTTTCCACGAGAGGATACGATGTACAAGGTCGGGTTTCGGACTATTCTTCTCCGTATTGCAAATCAGGTGTAGTATGAGTTTTGTTGTTGGTTCTGGGGTCCTCTTTCTGGTACAAGTTTAAAGGAAGCTAGTGTGTTCTTCTGTGAAAGTAAGTGGAGTTTAGAAGAGAGTTTATGTGGCCTGAGATAATGAATTGCTGAAAATTCTAGAGTAAAGCATAAACTTTCAGATCATCCAGCTAGACCAGTCCAGATCAGTGGGTTGTATTCCCCTGCCAGCAGATGATAGAGACAGAAATCTAGAAGCTTCCAGTGACATCATCACTGGTACTTAGGCTGGTGCAGTTAGGGGCACCCTTCAGCATGCTTCTGTCTCTAGCAGGTAGTGATTGTTGGACTGGAATAGCTCGGAGTCTGGATTTTGGTGCAGCTGCCGTCCTGCAGGATGTCTTCCCAGAGTTGCTGAGGAGCCAGATATAATGATCTGACCAGGTTTTAACAAAAGAGCTGTTAGGAGTTAATTACATACCACAGTGAGTGCAAGGAGACATATGTCTTTGAGTTCAGCTTTGAATTGCTTACATTTGATCATTTGTTTTGCCTGCAGTGACCAAACGTAAGGTAAAATCCTTTTCAGTCTATATCAGTATCGGTGTCCTGTAAGTCTATACAATGGAATTAGATTATGACAATGTGAAAATCAAGTAGGAAGAATTTAAACATGATGGCTGAAGTTATGGCAGACTGAGGGAGATATTATGGAGTGCCAGTACCATAGGTTATTGTATAGGCAGCAGGCCAAAGTGGGGTTACAACTGTAGGGTCCTGGAATCAGGAGACGGTCTTTAAGCCTTGTGATATTATTCAGACTGACATGTCTTGTTTCTAGTGGAAACAGAACAGAGATGCTCTTCTAGAGAGTAGCGAGCGGATTCTGTCAGCACTGCAGTCCACCTCAAGGATCCACGCCAGAGCAAGTGAGACTCCCCCATCTTGTCAGGAGGTCATATTCAAATGTTTCCAACAATTGGAAGGCCTCTTTGATGAAGAATATGGTGGCTTTTCAGAGGGTCCGAAGTTCCCCACCCCAGGTCTGTGTCTTTGAACGGTTGCTGTCCACAGGTGTTAGGGGCCCCCATCCTTGCACTTTAATTCCAGTGGCTGCTTCTCTTTCCTTGTGCTGTAGTGAGACTGCGCTTCCTCTTCTCTTTCTGGGCTCTGAAGCGGACGACCCCTGAGGGTACCCAGGCCTTGCAAATGGCTCTGCATACGCTGAGGATGATGGGGTTTGGGGGCATTCATGATCACGTAGCTCAGGTAAGAATCTTTGTACCATTCTGAAAGTGTTGATATAAAATAATTCAGAGGTGCCTGCACATAACAAAGGAACTATTTTGCTACTGAAAGGATAGTGGAGACATAGAACAGGCTCCCAGTGGAGGTAGTGAAGGCAAATACAATATAAGAATTCAATGAAAGCCTGGGTTAATTATGGAGGATCCTCAAATGTCAGACTGTGAAGGTAAAGCCACAGATCAAGGAAAATCTGAAGCATGACTGGGTAACAAGCAGGCTGGATGGGTCTTGCTTTGTTTACTTGACATCATATTCTCTTCTTATTTTACACATTTACTCCCTTTGGCCTCATTCATTTATTTATTACCACCTCAGACAGTGACTGCCTGAAACGATGTGAAACAACAAAATCACACAAAAATGTCAAACCATATCATAAGCAAAAGCCAGTAGCACAATATTCATGGGCGCTTACCTGGGTAGTAGTAGTATCTGGGATTTTCTAGAAATCGTATGCGACTTTCATTTGATATTAGGCTTTGGTTTTCTTACTGCGTACCCCCGCCCCCAATTGCATTCTGTTTCTGAGTTAGAATATATAGCACTAAATGAGAGGTTAGATATGATTGGACTATCAGAGACATGGTGGAAGGAGGACAACCAGTGAGACACTGTGATATCTGGGTACAAATTATATCGTAATGATAGAGCTGATCAAATTGGTGGAGGGGTTGCACTCTATGTTAGAGAGGGCATTGAGTCAGAAAGGATTAAAGTTTTGCAGGAAACAAAATTTGCTGTAGAATCTCTATGGATTGAAATTCCATGTAAAAAGGGGAAGGCGATGGCAGTGGGGGCATACTATCGACCGCCTGACCAGAATGAACAAATGGATGATGACATGCTCAAAGAAATCAAGGAAGCTAACAAAAGTTACAGCGCAGTAATAATAATGGGTGATTTCAATTACCCCGGTATCGACTGGGTCAGTGTCACGGCAGGACATGCTAGGGAGCAAATGTTCCTAGATGAAATAAATGACTGCTTCTTGGAGCAGTTGGTTCATGAACCGACCAGAGGGAAAGCCATATTAGACCTAGTCCTTAGTGGAACACCAGATCTAGTGCAAGAGATAAGGGTGTTGGGGCCACTTGGCAATAGTGATCATAGCATGATCGCCTTTGATTTAATTAGTGGAGGAGGGATAATAAGGAAATCCACAGTACTACCTTTTAACTTTTGAAAGGGAAACTATGATAAAATGAGGAAAATAAATAAGAAAAAACTAAAAGGAGTAGTTGCAAAGGTTAAAGACTTACATCAAGTTTGGGTGTTATTGAAAAATACTATCTTGGAAGCCCAGACCAGCTGTATGCCACGCTTTAAGAAAAGTGGAAGGAAGTCCAAAAAACTGCCAGCATGGTTTAAAGATGAGGTCAGAGAGGCTGTGGTTGCCAAAATAGCATCTTTCAGGAAATGGAAAAAAGAGCCAAACGACGAAACCTGGAAACAGAACAGACACTGGCAAGTCAAATGCAAAGCATTGATAAGGCAGGCAAAGGGAGAATTTGAGAAGAAGCTTGCTGCGGATGCAAAAACGCAAAATAAAGACTTTTTCAAGTACATTCGTAGCAAAAAACCTGTGAAAAAGTCAGTTGGTCCATTAGATGATAGAGGAATTAAAGGGGCACTAAGAGGCGACAAGGCGATAGCAGAGAGACTGAATGAATTCTTTGATTCAGTCTTTACTGAGGAAGATGTAGGGATGTTACCCATGACTGAAGTGATATTTAAAGGTGCGGAAGAATTGAAGGAAATATCGATACATCGGGAAGATGTATTACAACTATTAGATAAACTGAAGAGTAGCAAATCACCTGGGCTGGATGGTATACATCCAAGGGTGTTGAAAGAACTGAAATATGAGATTGCAGACCTGCTATTAGTAATCTGTGAATTTTCATTAAAATCATCTGTAATACCTGAAGATTGGAGGATCGCCAATGTAACGCCAATTTTTAAAAAGGGTTCCAGGGGTGATCCGGGAAACTACAGACCGGTGAGCCTGACGTCAGTACCGAGAAAAATGGTAGAAACCATCATAAAGAACAAAATTACTCAGCATGTAGATAGTCATGGCCCAATGGGAGATAGCCAACATGGCTTTAGACAAGGAAGATCTTGTCTTTCTAATCTGTTATATTTTTTTGAAGGTGTGAATAAACAGGTGGACAAAGGTGAGTCGGTTGATATAGTGTATCTGGACTTTCAGAAAGCCTTTGACAAGGTCCCTCATCATAGACTTTTGGCAAAACTAAAGAGTCATGGGATAGGAGGCAGTGTACTGTTGTGGATCAGGAACTGGTTAAAAGACAGAAAGCAGAGGGTTGGGCTAAATGGCCAATTTTCCCAATGGAGAAAGGTGAATAGTGGTGTACCCCAGGGATCTGTGCTGGGTCCGCTGCTTTTTGACATATGCATAAATGACCTGGAAAGGGGAATAATGAGTGAGGTTATCAAATTTGCAGATGACACAAAACTATTTAAAGTTGTTAAAACCCAAGAGGATTGTGGAAAATTGCAAGAGGATCTTGATAAATTGGAAGACTGGGCATCAAAATGGCAGATGAAATTTAATGTGGACAAGTGCAGTGTTATGCATCTAGGGAAGAACAACCCAAACTATGGTTACACGATGCAAGGTTCCACATTAGGAACCACCACCCAGGAAAAAGATTTAGGCATCATTGTGGATAACATGTTAAAACCCTCGGCCCAGTGTGCAGCGGCGGCCAAGAGAGCAAATAGAATGCTAGGTATCATAAGGAAAGGAATGGAAAATAAAACAAAAGATATTATAATGCCTCTATATCGTTCCATGGTGAGACCGCACCTTGAATATTGTGTTCAATTCTGGTTGCCATATCTTAAAAAGGATATAGCGTTATTAGAAAAGGTTCAGAGAAGAGCCACCAAAATGGTAAAGGGGATGGAAGGATACTCCTATGAAGAAAGGCTAAAAAGGTTAGAGCTCTTTAACCTGGAAAAGAGATGGCTGAGGGGAGATATGATAGAAGTCTATAAATTAATGAACGGAGTGGAACGGGTAAACGTAGATCGATTCTTTACGTTATCAGAATATAGAAAGACTAGGGGACATGCAATGAAGCTACAGGGTAAACTATTTAAGACTAATAAAAGAAAATATTTTTTCACTCAATGTGTAATCAAATTCTGGAATTTGTTACCGGAGGATGTAGTAAATGCTGTTAGTGTAGTTGGGTTTAAAAATGGTTTGGACAAGTTCCTTGAGGAAAGGTCCATAAACCATTATTAAGAAGGGACCCAGGATATCAATGCTTGACCCAGTACAAGCATTGTGGAGCCTGTGTCCCTTGGGGAAACTGCTAGGAACGTATGACCTAGATTGGCCACTGTTGGAAATAGGATATTGGGCTTGATGAAACTTGGTCTGACCCAATATGGCATATCTTATGTTCTTATGTTCTTAACTGGTTCATGGATGACTCTTTTGTGCTAACCTACCCTGAACCTTATTAGATCTTTGTGTTGCATGTATTTCAGGTTGTCTTCCATGTTCTGCTAACCATGGATTTGATTGTGAACCTCTACAATGCCATTTATTGTGCCAATAGCGGTATACTAAATGTTGCACATAAATAAATAAATACTGGCCAGATCAGTATTCAGTGGCACTATCCGGATATTGATGCTGAATATTTATTTTCTCTGCCTTGGCACTATCCAGATAGTGCCGGGGTGGTCTGGGTGTGGGGCGAGCGAGGAGTGGTTAGGGTTAGTAGCCTAGGGCCAGAAAGACCAGGGTTCAGATCCCACTGAGATGCTTTGTTGCCTTGGGCAAGCCACTTAACTATCCATTGCCTCAGGTACAAACTTAGATTGTGAGCCCTTTGGGGACAGGGAAATACCTCTAGTATCTGAATGTAATTTGCCTTGATCTTCTCCTGGAAAGGTGTAAACCACATACTGCAAATAAATAAATAATACATATAGCGGTGATTTTCAGCACTTCTCTACAGATATCTATCTGGATAGCTTATGACAACAAAAAAATATCTTAAATTTCTGTCTGAATGTGGATAGTGGCTTAGGCCAATCACATTATTTGGATATTCAGTGCTGGGCCACTGTCTAGATACCAGCGCTGAACATCTGGTTTTCATTTAACCACGGCATTGGTTAAAGCAAAATGTTGACTGCCATGCTTAAATAATGACCTGTTTGTCTTTAGTATTTAAAGACATACAGGCCAATGGTATTTCAAGGCATGTTACGTTCAGGAATGTAGGTATTTCCCTGTCCCCAGAGGACTTACAATCTAACTTTTATACCTGAGACAAAGAAGAGTTAAGTGACTTGCCCAAGGTCACAAGGAGCACCAGTGGGAACTGAACCCAGATCTCTTGGGTACTAGATTGTTGCTAGAGTGATTAGTGCTTGGTTTTACACACCATGGACCTGATTTTAGAACAAAGTTCTGAACAAACCTGCAATTCCTACACCTGGGGGACTTCTGCACAAAAATTTAGAATATTCTGCGCACAGTATTTTAAAATTCTGCATGTTGTAATTAGTAAATGTGCTGAATTCCCCCATCATAAAGCCTAGCTCCTGTAGACCTGAAATTCCCCCTGACCTTTCTCTCCTTAGCTCTTTCACTCTAATCACAGTTCTTTCCCCAAATCTCAAGTTTTCTTTGCCCCCCTTTCCCCCTCTAACTTCTAGCAAGATCCCTACTACTGTCTGTCCCTAATATCTGCTCTCATTCATATATCCCCACCTTAACTCCTTTCTCCCCTTCCCGTGCACCAAACCTTCTCTCTCCCATACCTCTCCTTTTTTCTTCCGAGGCACATACTTCCACCTTTCTTTCTCCCCACCCCACAGACACATACCCCAGATACAGCCATTCCGCCTCCCCCTACTCACCAGCAGCTATTCTGCCGAATCACAGTTGCTTTTTAACACAGCTGAGGAAGCATGTCCCCTTGTTCCTGCTCTTGTACTAGATTCTGATGCTGGCACTGCATGCTTTCAAAAGATAAGCAGAAGCGCTTCCCTCAGTAACAGGAAGCGCTTCTGTTTAACCTTTCAAAACATTACGTGCTGGCATTGGAATCTTGCACAGTCGTGGGAGCAAATGCAAATGCTCTCGTGGCTATGAAAAAGCTAACAGTGAGGCAGGCTCAGGTGCCCTTAAAGTTTCTGTGCTCAAGCCTGCCTCACTGGCTAGCCGATGCCAGTGCCTGCATATAATTCTGCGTAGGTGGGGAATTTACAAATTATGCGTTGCGCAGTTGCACAGAGTTCCACCAGGATTAAATTCCCTTGGCAGAGCATTCTACAAATGGGAAGTTACAGCTGAACAAGCTTTCTCCCTTGTACCTTCTAACCCAATCTTTGATAAGAACATAAGCATTATTGTACTGGTTTAGACCAAAGTTCTCTAAAACCCCATATTCTCTTTCAAACAGTGGCCAATCTAGGTCACAGGTACCTGGCAGGATCCCAAAAAATAATTTCCATTCTGCTTCCCTCAGGTCTACCTTAAAGTTCATTCTGCCTTGTTTTAAACACCCTGGACCTGATTTTAGAGCAATATTCTCTCTCTCTGTGCAGGGTTTTCATCGTTACTCTACAGATCAAACATGGCACGTGCCACATTTTGAAAAGATGCTATATGACCAAGGACAGCTGTCAGTGGTATATGCAGAAGCGTTCCAGGTACCCAAGGCTTTACAGGTGCTGGGCAGCTGCTGCGGATGAAGCCTGCATGGCTTGGGTGGAGAATAGCAAGGGAACTTAGACCTGCAGGTGGAGACTTATATGAGAATTTAGGCTGTGGACAGTGATTGCTGTGGTGTCTTTGGTGGTGGTGGTGGGGGAGGGAGGTAGAGGGTTTTTTTAAATGAGAATTTGGGTCCTGTGTGAAGATTGCAATGGGGGATTAGAGTTTTTTTACTTTCAGAATTTAATGGCTGAGCAAGACCTCTCTTTAGAAAGGTTGGCACAGGTGTCTCATTCAACCTGACCAGTGGCGTTGTAGAGATACACGTGTGATGTGGAGGGATTTTTCTCACATGTGAAATATGAGATTACCTTTTTAAACCTAGTGGAGGAGTAGCCTAATGATTGGGTAACCAAGAGACCAGGGTTTAATTCCCACAAGCACTCCTTGTGTCCTTGGGCAAGTCACTTAACCCTCCATTGTCTCGGAAGAAAGGCCTGGCAATCTACTTCTGGTCACATGCAAAGAAAACCAGGAGCTTCTAGGTCGCCAGGAGTCAGCACTGATTCGAAGGCACATGCACACACAATGCTAATTTATATTATTTGATTTTCCATTTCTTGTCTTTAAAACAGATTTCTGGTGATGAATTCTTTGCAGACATTGCTCGAGATATTCTGTGCTATGTCTCACGGGATCTAAGTGACAAGGTAAATCATCATCTGAGGATCAGATGCCTTTTCACAGCTGCTAGGTCGGGTCTCTGCAAGTGGGAAACTTCCTCTAACCCCTTGCAGTACCATGCATGTACTGTACTCATCTGTTGCTGGTTTTATGGCATATCTTACTGGCCAGAACGAGATTGCTTTAACTACATGGTGAGTTTTTGCTGCATCTCCCATTTACTCCTCTTCCCCTCCCCTCCAAATGGAGGATGCTTTCCTCTCGTATGCGCGCCCTATCAGCTCTTAGAGCCAGAGTTCTTCTGTACTGAGGAGCACATGGCCAGTGTTTGTTCTTGTAGGCAGGCCTTTGTTGGTGTTCCTCCAGTGCCTGGGATCTCTCTTGCTATTTTGTAACCCGCTGGATCCCAGAGAAGACCATGTCACATTACACAGTAGTACCTGATATAAACTCTCCATTTCTGGTTGAGCTAGTGCGTCCTGCAGGATTGGTTGATGCAGGCTGTCCAGCTCTTTTTAATTGGTCTATTCCCAATATCGCTGATTTCTCATTTGATACGATTAGAAGCTAGATAAGAGATGTTACCAATCTCGTATCTCTCCAGCTTTTCTCCAGAATATTGTTTTCAGAGAATAATTTAACAGGGATCTCCTGCGGCTCCTGATGCTTTTTTGCAGCAGAAAATTCTAGCATACTGGTTGCAGTGCTGTCATTGCTTCCAGGGATGCTCAGACCAATTGCGAAAGCGCAGCCTCTGATGGTGTGGTGAAGTCTTTAGCAACTGCATTTCCAACTCTCTGTGCCTTGCAGAGTGGAGGATTCTACACAGCAGAGGATGCAGACTCCTATCCAAGCACGCAGGCAAAGCAGAAGCAGGAAGGGGCATTTTGTGTCTGGACAGCAGAGGAAATCCAGCAGCTACTTCCTGAACCCGTCAATGAGGCCCTGGAGAAGACAACCATGGCAGAAATATTCATGTATCACTATGGAGTGAGGGAGGATGGGAATGTGGCTCAAATTCAGGTGAGATGGGCTATAAGGTGGTCACTAAAATGCAGCAAATTGGAAATGTCTGCTATTTATTTGTTCAGATTTCTAAACTGCCTTTCCAAAAAAAAAATAGCCGATGATGATGTACATCTTTAAATTATTGCTGTACAGTAAATGTAATAATAGGATTACAATATAATATAATAGTTAAAAGTAAAATAACAAATATTACCCTTAAGAAAAAATGGTTATAATAAGATCAAAGAAAACCACTATTGAAAAGCAATCAGATAAAAGCCATGTCTTAATTTGGTGCCCGCATACTAAATAGTCTTTCTCTGTTTGCAAATGGTATTCCAAAGTTTAGGCACCAAATAGGAAAAGGCGCACTTATAGGATTCAGTTAATGTCCATCTTTTTAACAAAGGGATTGACACAGTTCTTATTTGCTGATCTAAGAGTGAAGATTTGTTCGTATTGATCCAGTTGCTCTCTGAGATTATTTGGATCAAGCCGATTTAGTGCATCAAAGGTCAGATATGAAATCTTAAATGCAGATTACATGGCTACTGGGCACCAGGGCAATCTCCTGAGAACTAAACTAACCTATGGGCCGATGCAGAAAACTAGCACGGCCTTTAAGCACAGATAACGCCACTTTTAAGCACACTTACCGCCACCACCAAATGCAGAAAAGAGATAGACGCACGTGTAAATAGCAAAGGAAAAATTAGCGTACAAGTAACGCCAAGAGTACTTGAATGTATTTAAATCATAGGCAAATGAACTGCACATAATAATATGGTATGCTAATATTGGATGCGTCCGATGCAGAGAAATGCGTAAAGGATTTCACAAACAGCCTTAGTGCCAGTATCTTGATGCCTGGTCTTGAGGTGTCTTAAACATTAGCACGTGCCCCCGACAGTATTTTCATGTTATCGGGTGTTTTCCCCGATGCCTGGATCATCTGAGAAGAAATGTCAAAGATGAACCAGGCATTGGGGGAAAGCTCCTGATGCCATCAAAATACTATTGGGGCCCATGCCACCAAAAGAAAGCCCCCCCCCCTTCCCGGACCTTTATAAACGATGCCCTGCCATCTTGAAAAATGGAGGCGTCTGAGATGCACCTGGTGAGGTCAGACTGACATATAAGGCAGAATATGGCTTATATGGCAGTCTGACCCCATCTAGTGCATCCCAGGATGCACTGCGCAGGGCCAGGTGCCGCCATTTTTCAAGATGGCAGAGCAAGAGCCGGAGAGTGTGGACAGCACTCCCACTCATTTATAAAGGTACCTGGAAGGAGGTGGGAGGTTCAGGGCTACTGAGCCCCCAGGATTATTTTTAGTTGGGAGGGGTGGGGGTTTCGGGGCTACTGGGCCACCAGGGATTCGCATTCTGGATCACCTGAGGGGAGTTTGACATTTCCCCTCAAATGGTCCAGGCATCGGAGAAAGCCCCCGATGCTGTCAAAATACTGTTGGGGCCCATATGCAAATTAGCCACACGGTGTCCCTATTTCTCTGGGATAGCGTGCCAAACTTGCACTGACTTCTTGTGCGAATGTGTCTGGCTTGCTTCCCCATTTAACGCTGCCATTTGCACACAGTTTTAACAAATAGCTAATACATGGCTAATTTGCATATGAGCCCCTTTCTGCATGCTGGTGTTAAAGTCGCACATTATCAGTGCACTGCAAATAGGCGTAAAATGTTGCTAGAGCACAACTTCAAAGCTGACTTTTTGTATCAGCCTGAAGGTTTTTACTGGCAAACCAAGAGAAGCTTAAAAAATGCAAATGCATTTTGTAGCAGCTGAAAGGAGTTTTATCTTTTGTCAATTTGGAATATAACCTTTTATCTTGGGATTTCAAAGGCGTAGTAGCACTAATTGAACATTAGCTTCTGAAAGGGAGTCTTACTAACTCATAGCACTTTGGTTTTCTGTGCATTTGGTTCTGGTTTATTGCCTTTCATCAAGAGCAAAACAGCCAGCAGACAGCTATTAATAGTTTAAATCAACCGGTCAGGGTTAGAGCCCAGAGGATACCATAATTGAATATCATTTGAGTAGGCAAAAGAAAAAACAAATATCAAGAGTGTGAATAGTATTAAATCAAGGTTAAAAATAAAGATTAAGCAATGTAGGAGGTAAAATGAAGCACTGAGGGACTCCACACTGCCTGGTTTTTAGAGCAGATGCTTGCTCTGTCCATACAACTTTCTTCACTCTAATTGCCTAAAAATGAATTGAATCAGTTTGACACTGTCTCCTGCATACCAATGTCCTACAGCTTAAATAGTAAAATATCATAGTCCAAGTTATCAGAGACTGCGGTAAAATCAGGAGAGATGAACAAAGTAGGTTTCGACCAACGGAGTCAGTGCATTTCTTTGCGGTGTCCCGCCCTGTAACTCAACTGGCAGAGATCAAACTGCTGAAACTTCATTAAGTATTCCATTAACTCTTGATGCACTGCATCTAAATGATTGCTAACCCCTAATTTGTATAGTTGATCTCCAGGAACAAGCAGAAATGAGTCTTCACATATGGGTACATCGGTACCGACGGAGCCTGCGCAGGAACGCTCCCCAGCGTCCAAAAAGAAAGCTTTTGGGAGCATCCCACACGCATGCTCGCTGCCTTCCCGCCTAAACACTTCCCTCTCATCAGTTTTCTGTTTTCTGCGGAGCCGGCAGGACGTAATCCTGTCACCGCAGAAAATTCTTCTTTTTATTCTTAGTTTTTTGTGGTCGCATCTGCCTTCCCTCAACGCCACCGGTACCGCCGGTGCTTTTCTTTTATTTTTTTCTAAATATTTCTTCTTTTCGACAGAAATGTTTTCCTGTTAGTGTCTGACAGTTTCTAGGCCACTAGGCCTCCATTTTTCCCTTATGGAAAAGCGTGCCACTACCCTTAAGATATGTTTTAAATGTGGCGGTACAAATATTTTTTCAGACACCCATACTTGGTGTCTAAAATGTGTGGGTCCTGACCATTGCTCACTGGAGTGTCTTTCCTGCTGGAGTTCAAACAGAAGGAATCTTCAGAATCGAGCACAGCTCGATACCCCGTTTACATCGCACTCGATGTCACCGACTAGAATATCTCCACAGGATCAGGTAACCAAACAAAAGTCTGTAAAGACTAGTCAGTCCTTGAGTGGTAGATCTCCTTCCCAGTATCGAGATTGCTCCGGCTTTGCCCTCGAGGACATTTTGGCAATAAAGCCCCGGCGGGAGTCTTCGGGCTCCAAAGCATTAACGGGACTTCAGGTCGTTCCTGGGGTTCCCACCTCGATGAATATACCTGGGCCATGCTCAGTGGTTGTGGTCGCTTTGAGCGGTACCGACACCCCGGCATCGGCTATGGTGATGGATGAAACACTCCTCACCGATGAACGTAGTCTAGCGCTCTCGGTTACTTCGGTACCGCTAGAGTGGCTGCAGACCGTTCCTCCATTATTGGTATCGCCTTCGGTACCGGTACTGGTATCGACATCGGTGTCGGTACCATCCATGCTTGCTTCGACAGACTCGATTCCTTCGATGCCGAGCCTGGAATCGATCCCTAGCATGGATGATTCGGTACTGACTCGCCTCGGTACCGACTTCGGGTGGTACCGAAGACATCGCTTTAAGGAAAATCCGATGCTTCATCCTTTCAAGTCTTCCGATACCGATGACTGGGATGAGCCCATCGGTACCAAGGCTAATTCTTTAACCTTTACCCCTCATTTTAGAGGGTCCTCCTCAGGGGAGATTTCTTTTCAAGCTTTTCTGCTTGATATGGCAAAGTTACTTGCCATTTCTATACCTGGTAAAGAATCCTTACCAGGGGATTCAGAGACCCTGCAATCCCCCTGGTTGCCAAAGGAGCTAATCATGCTTCCTTTGCATCAGATCTTACAAGATCTACTTTTAAGAATGTGGGAAACTCCTTTAACGGTATCCCCACATTCTGAGACACTTGAAACTAGGTACAAGGTGCCACCTTCTCCAGGTTTTCAAAAGACTCAACTTCCTCATCATTCTATTGTTGTAGAATCAGCAATGAGGCGTATTAAGAGTGCAAAGAAGCACTCTTCTTATCCGCCAGGTCGTGAGTCTAGGACTTTAGATGCCTTTGATGCTTCCAGGCATCCATGCTTTCAGAAAGAATTATCTCATATATTTTCTATATGGGATTATCTCTTGAAGAGGTCACAAAGAGCTTAAAGCTTTTGAACCCTTTTCTTTTCTTCAAGGGCATAAAAGAGCAGACTATTTCTTACTAGTCAATCATGCTCAAAATATCTCTAGGTTCCTTAATCGTGCTTCCCTGGACTGTTTTGAGTCTATTAGCAGAACTTCTGCTATAGCCATAGGAGCACGACGCATGGCCTGGCTCCAAGCTTCAGACTTGGACATATGGGTACAGGAAAGGCTGGGCAATACTCCTTGTACTGGTGAAAATCTCTTCAACAAGGAGGCTTTATTTCAAGCTACTCAGTTAAACACTGATGCTGTTACTTTCAGAGGATTGTCAAAACTTTCCTCTATCCCAGCTAATAAAAAATCTCCTAAAAAGCTTTATCCCCCTAAGGGAAAAAAGTTTTATCCATCTCCTACCCATCATGCAGATGTTTCCAAAGACAGGCAACATCAAACCAGGCTAAAAAAATCGAGACCTCAACAGCCTCAGCAAACCCAGCAGTCGTAGGGTTTCTGATATTTCTATTCTCTTTTTTCTGTATGAGGTTTAGAACCTCTGAGCCTGCTTCTTTTTAACAGAAGCATCTAAGGTTCATCTCATCCATGCAGAGATACCAGTTATACATTGACTCAATCCTCGACTCTGGGCATGAATCTCTTGCTACAAGGGAAATCCATCCTTTTAGTTCCAAGAGTTTTTGAGAACCATCATACCCTAGAGATAACAGGTTTCTCCTTTTTAAAGAAAAGGAGGAGTAGCAACTAACAACAAGGTGAGCTATACCCTTCACCTTGACAGTTTTTCTGTACGAGGATATCTTATACTTTTAACCGCAAGGGGACCTTACCTCTTCAAAGACTTACCAAATTGTAAGTCCTCTCAGCTCTGTATTACTTTCTATCTCTCTTAGTCCAGATTTTCAGTCTCTAAGAGTACTACTAATCAACTGGAGGGCTTATTCTGTAAGCCATAAGATTTTTCTTCAATACCTACTCCAGTAAGTAGTTTCCATACAGAGTTTCCTTCCCCTTTGTGGTTCATCTTCTTCTCTATGTATCTCAGATACTTTTTTAAGGCAGCTTATCAGACAGAAATTGAGTATCACCACTCCAAATTTTGTCTGTCGGTCCTCTCCAACCTATAGGACCTAACTTTTTCTGCTGCCTTAATAACAGATAACTCCAAGAGAGGTTCCAGAACCCATTTGGACATTTTATTGTTGCAGGCATCAGGCCTGTCTACTATTCTTAGCCTTCTTCATTTCTTTATGGCTATAACAGAATAGATTAGGTTGCACACTGGCAATTAAATAGCCAGATCTAACCAACCTACAACATGCTCTCTGCAATTATATAAGGAAGCTCTGCAACTATTGTCCTTGCCAGAGAGCCTCAGAGCTACTCCTAGCAGGTAGCTTCCAGATGGTTAAAAAGGGCTTCAGCTGGTAGACTCTGCCCAGTCATGCTCCTACATGACTGTTTTTTTCCTACTCTTTCCATCTTCCTTAAAAATTTCCTTTTAAGGAAAACTAACCAGGGCTTAGACCACGCGAAAGCGTAGAAAATTACACAATTCCCTGGGTTGTTCCACATTTCACTGGAACTCCTACAGCAGGGATGCATTCTTTTCACTGCAGTCGGTCCTTAATTACAACTTTCCTTCTAATTCCCTATACTTCACTGTAGCTTATAATGAATAAAAAGATGCATGATACTCATATTGCCCTCATGGAGGGGCAATCATGGTATCTCCTTATATTGCATATTTTTCTCCAGCTACTACCTGAAGTTATAGAAGGATCCAGACTTGCTGTCTTAAGACTAAGGATCTCCTCTGCACTCCTTCACGTATGTCTCCAGACCTGGTTATTCAGGTGCTAGATCTTTTAAAGAAATCTAGTCCTCTCCTTGTAGGTGAAGAACATAATACCAGTTTCGACGAAACTTTCTCTATAGTTCTTCCATTTTTAACCAGGCAGAGATTCTCCATCAATATTCTCAAGTAGGTCTTAATCCTTCTTGTTATTGGATCAATCTCTATACAGTGTTCTGACTTTGAAAGATTTGTTTACTGTCCATGTTAATGCTGCCCCAGCATATCATAAAACTTAATGGACAACCAATTTCTACGGTAAATTAGGAAATACCTTCTTTACCGTAACCTTTTTGGTTACGTCACATCTGAAGCTCTCCATGTAAAGTCATTATCATAAGTGACATCACTTATGAAAGATTTTTACTGATCTTCAAGAAGTTGGAGGGCCAACGCCCAATACAAATAACTTTGTCTTTCTTTTGGATAAAGGGGGTCTTAAAGACCTACCCCTTTTTTCTGCAAAGGCTATTTCTACCTTTTCATCCAAACCACTCAGATTTATTTACACTCTTTCCTAGGGCCCTATTCTGCTCCAAGGACAAAGAGTTCAAACTTGGACTTTACAGAACCTTTACCTATTTCTCCAAAGTCTAACCCCATTAAACACCCCCACTTTTTATTCTGGGGTTAGTTCTAGCCATTAAGGCTTCTTATCTCTTCCTGTATTGCAAAATTTATTTTTTCCTCTACTTCTCAGTGAGGGAATTTCTTTGAGGATAATATACTGGCTCTCAATTACAGACCTATATTAGCCTCAACAAATGCTTTTGCAATATTTTTTGAGTAAGATCCACATTAGAAAATTGGGATTCAATTTTCTCTAACAATTATGATCTACACAAGTGCTCCCCTCTGGATACCTTGTTTAGTCAAGCTGTTCCACAGCACCCTTTTTTCTTTTCTAATTCAACTCCTACCCTCCATCCCTTAGATGCCTGGGGTTCTAAAGGATAAGCATTGCCCATCCATCAGATTTGCAACATGCTGGGGCCTCCTCCAGGCATCTTAGCTTGGGAGTGCCCATATGTGAAGACTCATTCCTGCTTGTTCCTGGATATAGCACAGTTACTTACCTGTAACAGGTGATCTCTGGGAACAGCAGGAATAAGTCTTCACAACCCACCCACCTCCCCTAGGAGTTGCTCTCTCTCTCTCTCTTTCTGATTTTGTCTACTTCCCTCCTTCGGTCTCAGCTACAAACCCAACTGATGAGAGGGAAGTGTTTAGGTGGGAAGGCAGCGCGCATGCGTGTGGGATGCTCCCAAAAGCTTTCTTTTTGGACGCTGGGGAGCGTTCCTGCGCAGGCTCCGTCGGTACCGACGTACCCATATGTGAAGACTTATTCCTGCTGTTCCCAGAGATCACCTGTTACAGGTAAGTAACTGTGCTTTACTGTCTCTCATTTAAATGCAGGTGCATACTAAGTTTAGTGCATACCTGCTGGCATGTTGGACTGTCCTAGCTTGCACTCTAAGGTGTTAGTGCATTGCACACTATCTTTCGTGCACACTAAATAGCCTTAGTTTGGATGCTAACCTTTGGTTCATGAGCCTTTTAAATGTCTTAAGCCCCTCCTTATAGGATTAGCATTGCAGGCCCTCCATCCTTTGTGTCCTCACCAAGGTATGGCCTCAAAATCTGAACGAAGTCCTCAAGCCAGGGTCTTACAAATGATGCAATATGATTCCCTTGTCCTGCTAATATCATCTGTATTTATGCCACTAAGATCACTGGTAGCTCCCTAATTGTTCCTCCAATCCAATCCAGATGTGTATGAAAAAAACAAAGAGTTGAAGCACTCTCCCTTAAGTAGCCTGTGTACATAGCCCTAGCCAATATTTCTCAGTTTCCAGCAGGTGGATGAGCATAGCCAGTGCTGAACTGGCCTTTGAGTGTTGAGTCATTGTGTGTAAGTGTGCAGAACCCCAGTGGATCTGGGTCCCTACCCTTCTTCTCCCAGAGTGTCCCTCAGTTGACCCTTTGGGGTGGGCAGGTTGCTGGCAGATAAGAACATAAGAAATGCCATACTGGGTCAGACCGAGGTCCATCAAGCCCAGTATCCTGTTTCCAACAGTGGCCAATCTAGGTCATACATACCTAGCAGTTTCCCCAAAAGACACAGGTTCTGCAGTGCTTGTACTAGGTCAAGCATTGATATCCTGGGTCCCTTTTTAATAGTGGTTTATGGACCTTTCCTCCAGGAACTTGTCCAAACCTTTTTTAAACCCAGCTATACTAACAGCCCTTACTACATCCTCTGGTAACAGATTCCAGAGTTTGATTACACGTTGAGTGAAGAAATATTTTCTCTTATTTGTCTTAAATAGTTTACCCTGTAGCTTCATTACATGTCCCCTAGTCCTTCTATATTCTGATAGCGTAAACAATTGATCCACGTTTATCCGTTCCACTCCATTCATTAATTTATAGACCTCTATCATATCTCCCCTCAGCCGTCTCTTTTCCAGGTTGAAGAGCCCTAACCTTTTTAGCCTCTCTTCATAGGAGTAGCCTTCCATCCCCTTCACCAATTTGGTGGCTCTTCTCTGTACTTTTTCTAATAACTCTATGTCCTTTTTAAGATACGGTGACCAGAATTGCACACAATATTCAAGGTGCGGTCGTACCATGGAGCGATACAGAGGCATTATAATATCCTTTGTTTTATTCTCCATCCCTTTCCTTATGATACCTAGCATTCTATTTGCTTTCTTGGCCGCCGCTGCACACTGGGCGGAGGGTTTTAACATGTTATCCACGATGACTCCTAAATCTTTTTCCTGGGTGGTGGTTTCTAATGTGGAGCCTTGCATCGTGTAACTATAGTGTGGGTTGTTCTTTCCTAGGTGCATAACTTTGCACTTGTCCACATTAAATTTCATCTGCCATTTGGATGCCCAGTCTTCCAATTTATCCAGATCCTCCTGCAGTTTTCCACAATCCTCTTGGGTTTTAACAACTTTAAACAGTTTTGTGTCATCTGCAAATTTGATAACCTCACTAGTTATTCCTTTTTCCAGGTCATTTATGAATATGTCAAAAAGTAGGGGACCCAGTACAGATCCCTGGGGTACTCCACTATTCACCTTTTTCCATTAGGAATATTGGCCATTTAGCCCTACCCTCTGCTTTCTATCTTTTAACCAGTTCCCGATCCACAATAGTACACTGCCTCCTATCCCATGACTTTTTAGCTTTGCCAAAAGTCTTGGGGGACCTTGTCAAAAGCTTTCTGAAAGTCCAGATACACTATATCAACCGACTCACCTTTGTCTACCTGTTTATGCACACCTTCAAAAAAACAGATCAGATTAGTAAGACAAGATCTTCCTTGTCTAAAGCCATGTTGGCTGTCTCCCATTAGGCCATGACTATCTACATGCTGTGTAATTTTGTTCTTTATGATGGTTTCTACCATTTTCCCTGGTACTGACGTCAGACTCACCGGTCTGTAATTTCCCGGGTCACCCCTGGAACCCTTTTTAAAAATTGGTGTTACGTTGGCGACCCTCCAATCTTCAGGTATTACAGATGATTTTAATGAAAGTTCACAGATTACCAATAGCAGGTCTGCAATCTCATATTTCAGTTCTTTCAACACTCTGGGATGTATACCATCCGGTCCAGGTGATTTGCTACTATTCAGTTTATCAAATAGTTGTAATATATCTTCCCGGTGTAGCGATATTTCTCTCAATTCCTCTGCAGTATCACCTTTAAATACCACTTCAGTCTTGGGTAACATCCCTACATCTTCCTCAGTAAAGACCGAAGCAAAGAATTCATTCAGTCTCTCTGCTATAGCCTTGTCCCCTCTTACTGCCCCTTTTACCCCTCTATCATCTAATGGTCCAATTGACTCTCTCACAGGCCTTTTGCTACGAATGTACTTGAAAAAGTCTTTATTTCGTGTTTTTGCTTCCGTAGCAAGTTTCTTCTCAAATTCCCGCTTTGCCTGCCTTATCAATGCTTTGCATTTAACTTGCCAGTGCTTGTGTTGTTTCCAGTTTTCATCATTTGGCTCTTTTTTCCATGTCCTGAAGGTTGCTCTTTTGGCAGCAACAGCCTCTTTGACCTCACCTTTAAACCATGCTGGCAGTTTTTTGGACTTTCTTCCACTTTTCTTAATGCGTGGAATACAGCTGGTCTGGGCTTCGAGGATAGTATTTTTAAATAACACCCAAGCTTGCTGTAAGTCTTTAACCTTTGGAACCGCTCCTTTTAGTTTTTTTCCGAACTATATTCCTCATTCTATCATAGTCTCCCTTTTGAAAGTTAAAAGGTAGTACTGTGGATTCCTTTACTATCTGTCCTCCACTGATTAAATCAAACATGATCATACTATGATCACTATTGCCAAGTGGTCCCAACACCCTTATTTCTTGCACCAGATCTGGCGTTCCACTAAGGACTAGGTCCAGTATGGCTTCCCCTCTGGTTGGTTCATGAATCAGCTGCTCCAAGAAGCAGTCATTTATTTCATCTAGAAACTTTATCTCTTTAGCTTGTCCTGCTGTGAGACTGTCCCAGTCGATACCGGGGTAATTGAAATCACCCATTATTACTACTCTGTTGTGGCTTTTGTTAGCTTCCTTGATTTCTTTGAGCATTTCATCATCCATTTGTTCATTCTGGCCAGGCGGTCGATAGTATACTCCCACTGCCATCACCTTCCCCTTCATAAATGGAATTTCAATCCATAGAGATTCTACAGCAAATTATGTTCCCTGCAAAACTTTAATCCTTTCTGACTCAATGCCCTCTCTAACATAGAGCGCAACCCCTCCACCAATTTGATCAGCTCTATCATTACGATATAGTTTGTATCCAGGTATCACAGTGTCCCACTGGTTATCCTCCTTCCACCATGTCTCTGAGATACCAATCATATCTAACCTCTCATTTAGTGCTATATATTCTAATTCTCCCATCTTATTGTATTGTGGAGAAGGAGAGATCCCTTCTCTCCTTCTCCACAATTCTTGGGAGTGGGCTGGAAGCTGAGCCCTTGCTAAGCCGGTCACTTAAAGTTATTGGGAAAAAAAAAGAGACCAAAGGAGATGCAAAGGGGGAGGTCGTGGCAGCACAGTGAGCCCCAGAACAGCCGACAGCCGGCGCCTGCCTCAGCAATTTGAGCCTGACCCGTGGCAATGGCCGATGGAGAGCACACATGCTGTGCAGCAGCAGCCATGTTTGTTTGTTTGTTTATTTATTTGTACATTTTTCTATACCACCCCTTCCAGAGATCTAGGGCAGTTTACAGATAACAAAACAATAATAATGAAAATTATTATTATGTTCATCTCTCGGACACCAGGCTTTGCTGCGGCTGTGTGAGAGAGAACATGGCTGCTGCGGATCAGCTGGCAGGCAGCCTGGGAGCCGCTGAGGTGAGCGCTGAGGGGCCGGTTGTCCGTGATTGCGTGGAGATTGAAGTTGGCAGCCTGGTGATTTTGGTGGGAACGGCCACCATGATGGGTTCAGCCTGTTTTCCCTCCAAAGAGTGCTTGGAGCCTCCGATTTTGCAGCCTGCGCAATTCAGTTACCTTGGGGGCCATAGTGGGGTTGTCAGGAGGTGGGGGAACTTCTTTTTTTCCCTGAATTTGAACTTTTACTGCATCAAGCATTTTGTTTGTGGCAGGACATCAGTGAAGGCTCATCGAGGTGTACTTCACACCTGTTGGCGAGGGGTCATCCCCCCTCGATCTCCCCTAAGTGTCCTTTCAGGGATCATTCCCCATTTGAGGATGATGGGGCTTCTGTGGGGTCCCTGGGGCCTTTGGAAGGTCTGTCAGAGCTCCTGGAGGAGTCCCAGGAGGAGCTGGAAGAGGGGGGGCTTCTGATAGGAAAGGATCCGACCGTGATTCGGATATTCCATAGGGATGAGCTTCCCATCCTCATTGCTCAGACCCTGGGGGTGTTGTGGATTGCAGAGGATCCGCATCTGGAACCTACTGAACAGAAGGAGGACTTTCTTCTCAAAGGTATTCATAAGCCGGCACACTCCTTTCATGTTCACAGGGCAGTAAAAGAGATGATTGATGCTGAGTGGAAGGTACCCAATGCAGGGTTGTACATCAGAAGAAGTTTGGCTAGGTTGTACCCTATTCCGCCGGATGAGAGAGAGAAGTTGAGTCTTCCTCGGGTAGATACGCTGGTGGCTGCGGTCACTCGTAAGATGACTATTCCAGTGGAGGGGAGTGCAGCTTTGAAGAACCCACAGGATCGTTGGATGGAGGCCTTGCTTAAGCAGGCTTTTGAGGTGTTAGCTTTGGCCCTACAGTGAGCAATATGTGTTGTCTTCAGCGGTCCAATGAATCCCGGAGGAGGCTTTGGCAGATGCCACTGCCCAATAAGAGACTTCTCACCTGGAGTTGGGGGACTGCCTTTCTGGCTGATCTCGGAGGATGTGGCCTCTAAGATGCGGTTGAGTAAGCTGCCCTTTGTAGGTCGGTAGCTCTGTAGAGAGGATTTGAAGAAGCTGGTGAGGGATCTGGGGGACACCAAGGTTCCTCAGCTTCTGGAAGATAAGCCAAAGGGAGCTGGCCAAGGGACCTCCTATTGTGGTTGGGGCCGCGATTCACAGACGTTTTGCCCAGACATGGTGGAGAACCCGCAAAGGTCCAGATTTCTCCCCAGAGGTAAATCCTTTTGAGGAAGATGTTGTGGTAGTAGAGATTGAGCCCCTGGTGTTTCCAGGGCTGCCAAGCCCTCCCGATGAAGGTTTGGGAATCCCGGCAAGGTTATCACTAGTGGGTGGCTGCCTGCAGCAGTTTTACCCTACCTAGATCCAGATCACGTCAGATACTTGGGTTCCCGAGGTGATCCAGAAAGATTACGCTCTTAAATTGGCCAGGCCTCTGTCAGACACGTTTATGGTTTCCCCTTGCCATGCTCCCACCAAGGCGCAGGCCATACAGTTGACGCTAGATCGCCTACTTCGGCTCGAGACAGTCATCCCGGTGCCCAGGGACATTATTCAGTCTATTTTGTGGTCCCCAAGAAGGAGGGTTCCTGGTGTCCCATTTTGGATTTCAAGACCTTTGAGTTTGTGATAGTGGCCATTTGGCGAGGAGAATTTTTGACCTTCCAGGATCTTACCGGAGCTTATTTGCATATTCCCATTCGGCTGGAACATCAGCGGTTTCTGTGTTTTACATAACATAAGGAATGCCATACTTGGTTATACCAAGGTCCATCAAGCCCAGAATCCTGTTTCCAACAGTGGTCAATCCAGGTCACAAGTACAAAAAGGTACACAGATTCCACAATGCTTTCTTACTCACTTATTTATTTGTAAGTTTTTCTGTACCGCTGATGATGCCCTCTCCTGCCTCTGAACATCGGGCAGGCACCGCTGACGTTACCTGCTGCATTGAGGACCCTAGCTGGACTTAAAAGTTTGCTACAGTGTTTCATTCTTTGGATCTGGCTGTGTGCGTGAGGAGGTGCAGGGAGCCTGTCTGTGGGCTCCTGGGGCTGCTGCTGCGGTTTTTATGTCGCTGACGACGCCCTCTCCTGCCTCTGAACATCGGGCAGGCATTGCAAGGGTAGCTTCTCTGTTTTAGGGTCTTTTCTTTTTTCTATAAATTTATTCCTATTTTCTGCGACCGCGGAGCGTGACCGCGGGGTGTGATCCGAAGGGGCGTGTCTAAAGGGGCAGGTTCTGCCCCTTTGGTGTCCCTGCAGCATCTCTGTGGCGCTACAGTATATTTCTTTTGTTTTTTGTTCTATTGGTATTTAGTTTCAGTAGTGGTAGTTTATTATGGGGAAGAGGAAGGCTAAAACTGGGAGCAAGGTCCAGGGTGCTACAGCTAGTTTGGTCAAACCGGCTGGCCCCCTTGATAAGCACTTTGCTCCGCGTCCGTTGGCACCGTCCTCTCCAGAAGGAGCCTCCCTGAGTTTTGATGGGAGAACTCCTCCACCCTGTCCTATGCCTTTGTCACCTGCTGTTTTTTCTGGGGAGTCCTCTGGTCAGGTAAAGTGTGTTGATTCTTTGTTGATTTTACCTACACCAGTTTCTTTGGCATTATCTGGTAAATTTTCGGAGCTTCCGGTCTTGCTTCCAGAAGCAGAAATTACCTTGAAGGACGTTTGGGGGGCTTTAAAATGCATTGATAATAAGAGATCACAATTGTTTAGTTCCTTATGCACCTTTTCTCAAAAGATGGTGGCTTCATTGCGGCAGCTTGATGAACAGGTTGTATCAATGGACAAGGCAATTTCTAAGTTGGAGGGCCAGGTTTTGCCTCTACATACGGCTCATCTTGCTGGGATTAAAGATTCATTGGTGATACATAATAAGTTGGAGGCTCTTGAGAACTCTTTGCGTTCTCATAATTTGCGATTTTTGAATTTTCCATATACGGCTCTTTTAGCACCTAAGATTCTCTTGGATAAAAACTTAAAGGAAGTCTTGGTTATACCTGATCCTTTCAAAATATCTTCTCTTTACTATATCCCCTCAAACTCAAAAAAGGTAAATCCTGTAGAAGGGGAGCTTGATGTGTTGGAGCCATCTATATCTAATCTAACTGCCTTCTTAGAGGACTCCCTGGACCTTATTAATTCACACTCTACATTATTGGTGACCTTCAAGTCTCTTGATTTGAAATATCGTATACTTAAGGCTTTTTAAAAATTTAAGTCTGTTAAATTTTGTGGGCAGAGCGTGAATGTATTTCCTGATGTTGCACATAGCACCCAGCTCAAACGGAGGCTTTTTCTAGCTTTGAAGCCTCAGGTTTTGAGTTTGGGTGCTACATTTTTTCTCCGTTTCCCCTGTAAATGCGTCATCACTTATGACGGCACTTCTTATGTTTTTTCTGACTGTGCACATCTTGAAAGATTTATTTCTGAGCAGCAGGGGGTATCGGCAGCGATTCAGGGTGAGTGAATATGTTTATACGCCTCCTATATTGAGCATTATTGTTCTAATTTCTTTCTTTTGTTTTATTGGTATGATCGCAGCCGGATCCTTTAATATGGACTTAATCAACTTTTTTTTTGTTTTTTTGTATGATGATTCTTAATTGTCATTTATTGATTTTCTTGGTACTATCTTGATTTGTTGTACACTGATCAAAAATTCATAAAAAAAAAAAAAAAAAAAAAAGAAATATGACGACAGAAAAAGACCATATGGCCTATCTAGTCTGTCCTTCCATATCAACAACTACAACAACATCATGAATGTTACAATAGTGTTCAATGAATAAATAAGTTTTAATTTCCTTTCGGAACATTTGGGGGTCCTTAATAGAACTTAATGTTGCCGGTAGAGCATTCCAGAGGGTAGGAGCAATGTTGGCGAATGCCCTATTACTTGTAGATCGGTTTGTATTACGAAAGTTTTGTGTGCATTCTCTTCGGATTCTTTCATTAGTGGGTGTGTTAATTAGGGAAGAGAGATATGATGGGGCAATGTTATTCAGACGTTTAAAAGTGATCATTAGTGTTTTACATTTAATCTTACTTGTAACTGGTAACCAATGAAGGTTATAAAGTATAGGGGTGATGTATTCTGTGCTATGTGACTTACAAATGATACGGTCTGCAACATTCTGAGCCGTTTGTTGCTGATTAGTAACCTTCTTAGGCAAACCTTGTAATATGCTATTACAGAAATCAAAATGTGGAGTGATCAAGGCCTGGAGCACAGATCTAAAATCATAACTATCAAGCAATGGTTTTAGGTGTTGGATCATTCGTAACTTGAAGAAGATAGGTCTGGTAACTAGTTTTAAGTGTGACACCATTCATTTTTTACTTCCAGTTCAGCTTCTTGAATGGAGAGTTTAGAAGGGGAGGTAAAGTTCTGATTCCTGGTAACATCCAAAACTTCAGTTTTATTGTAATTTATTTTTAGGTTATGTGTTTTCAGCCACTTTACTGTTTCATTGAGGCAGGATGACATTTGATGTTGGGTGGGCTTTGTTATATCTATGGGGAAATAGAACATTATATCATCAGCATAGATACGATATCCTACTTCAGATTTTTTAAAGATATTACAAATTGGTTGCAGGTATAAATTAAATAGGAGTGCTGATAGGGAAGACCCTTGTGGTATGCCTTGCTCCTGTTTGAAGGTTGATGGTGTCTGTTGGCCAATCTGAACTTGTAGGGTATGGTCCGAGATGTAGGACTGAAACCATTGGTGCACAGTGCCCTTTAGCCCTATCTGGTGTAGTCTTGTCCTGGGGTAAGCAGTGGATTTCCCTGGTCCTTTTTAATAATGATTTATGGACTTTTCCTTCAGGAACCTGTCCAAACCTTATTTAAACTCAGCTATACTAACAGCTTTTACTACATTCTTTGGTAATGAATTCCAGAGTTTGATTACTCATTGAGTGAAAAATATTTTCTGTTATTAGTCTTAAATGGGCTACACTGTAGCTTCTTTGAGCATCCCCTAATCTTTCTATTTTTTGAAGGAGTAAACAACCAATATATGTTTACCCATTCCACTCCATTCATTAATTTATAGACCTCTACTTATCTTCCCTCAGCCGTCTCTTTTCCAAGTTAAAGAGCCTTAAACGTTTAAGCCTCTCCTCATAGGGGTATCTTTTCATCCCCTTTACCATTCTGGTGGCCCTTCTCTGTACCTTTTCTAATTCTGATTTCCAGATCATACTGCTAGACCAGTCCAGACAAGCGGGTTATGCACCCCTGCCAGCAGATAGGGAGACAGAGAAAAAAACTCCAGAGCTGTGATTGGTCAGGTTCTGGGTGACATAGGCATACCCCTAGGGGTCCCATTCAGTATTTTCTCTGTCTCAGCAGATGAGAGTGTTCTTCAAGCTTGTTCTACAATTTCCTTTTTTCACTATATCTTGAGGCTCCTGGATGCACCCAGAGTACACAAGAGGTTTCCCAGCAACTTGATTCCCCAGATAAGCTTGTGGAGCTCCTGAGCCTGGCTTCAGTAGAGCTCCCGATTTTCTTTTTTTTTTTTGTATTTAAGTTTTTTTTATTGTGCACCACCACCGTATACACGTAACACACGTAAAAGAAAACGTTCCTTCAACTATACAATGGGTAACTAACCAACGTTGTCTCTAGACGTCAGTGTGCTCACCCCCCTTTTTAGCCAAAATGCCTTCATCCCCCCTCCGATTCCCCCCCCTGCAATGCAGTATAAACCAATCCCCCTCCCTTATCTCCATTCTTTAATAACAGTACTACAGGTAACCAACAATAACAACCTGTTACCCCCCCACCTCCCTGAACAAATCACCCTACACCCTCCAGCCGTTGAGTGTTACAGTGTATCCCCCTTTTTCCCCCCTCCCTCCCCTTCCTCCCTCCCTCCCCTCCCCCAGAGCTCGACACAGCTGACCCCACACCTCCTCAAACTTCCCTCCCCTCTGCTGCCGTGCTGCCGTAAGCCTCTCCATCAGTACCATATCCCTAAGCCTGTTCTCATATTGCTCTACCGAGGGCATCTCTTTTTGCTTCCACGCTTTCGCCACCTCACACCAAGCTGCACTTAGACACACCAGCACCATCCTACCCCCCCGTTGAACCTGCCCCTCCCCCCACCAGGATAATAAACAAATATTGGGTTCAAAGTCCACCACCACACCTAACTTCCCCTGCATCCACTCCAGTATCCGCCTCCAATACCCTGAGCTTTTTTACAACTCCACCAAATATGCCAAAAAGTCCCCACCTCTCCACACTCCCTCCAACATAGGGGAGAAACCCCCGGATACATCCGACTTATTCTCTCTGGCGTATAATACCAGCGCATCATCACCTTATAGCAGTTTTCTCTAATTCTACTCGTACTAGGCCCCCGTTTTATCTGATCCCATACCCTTTTCCAGTCTTTCGCTGTCCAAGACACCCCCAAATCCTGTTCCCACTCCGCCATATACCGAAATTTCCCTTTCCCCTCCCCTCGTACCCCCTTATATAAGCCCGAGATCATCCCCCTCGATTCTCTCTTCCCATACCAGATAGCCTCCATATGTGAGGCCTCCCCCTCCATCCCCACCCTCCCCAACACCTTTTGTAAAAAGGAGCGCACCTGCACATATGCATACCTATCCCCGTCCTCCAACTTAAACTCCTCCTTTACCGCCTCAAAGCTTTTAAGCGCCCCCTCTTCCAGCAATTGCAAACTACATCGCAACCCCTTCCCCCTCCAGACATCAAACCTACCCCCCTCCCACCCTGGTTTAAATGCTTTCCACCCCCTCCATGGAGTCATTACTGAAAATCCAGTCCCCCTCCCAGCAATCTCAGGTTCCCTAACCTTATCCCAAACCTTCACTACCTGTCTCATTGCCGGCGTTCCCCCCCCCAATTCCGCCCTCTCCACCTTCAGGGCCCAGACCCATGCGTCCAAATGTTCCCCCCGAACCCTTAGTTTCTCTAGACTAACCCATGGTTTCTCCTCCCCTCCCTCCCTCCATCCTAACACATGTGTTAACTGTGCTGCCCTATAATAGTCCCTCAGATTAGGCACCCCTAACCTCCCCTCCTCCTTGGGCGCATACATCACCTCCCTTGCTATTCTTGGTGGCTTCCTCTTCCAGATATAGCCAAACACCCGCCTTTGCAACAACCTCATCACTCCCTCTGGCACTTCTACCAGTAGAGCCTGAAACAGATACAACAGACACGGTAAGACATTCATCTTGAGCGCCGCGATCCGTCCCACCCAAGAAATCTCCAATAGCAGCCATCCCTCAATGTCCTTGCTAATCTGTCCTAAAAGCTTAGGGTAATTCTCTCGATACAAGTCCTCATATCGAACCGTGAGCCTCACCCCCAAATACCCTAAGGACTTGCTGACCCACCGTAATGGATATAATCCCTTCAACTCCTCTTCTAACTCCCTATTCAACTGAACCTTCATCACCTCCGTTTTATCTATATTCATTTTAAACCCCGATACTGCTCCATACCGACCCACCTCCTCCATTACCTCTGGCAGAGACTCCTGCGGCCTGCTTAAGTATAATAGGATGTCATCCGCGTATAAGGAAATCTTATGGTTCAACCTCCCCCCCCCCTTAACTAGACCCACTATCTTGTCATTCACCCTAATACTTTCCGCTAACGGCTCTACCGTCAGTGCAAATAGCAGCGGGGATAAGGGGCACCCCTGCCTAGTCCCCCTCCCCAATCCAAAGTCCCTAGAATATCTCCCGTTTATTTTAACCCGTGCCCTAGGACCATTATACAATCCCTTCACCCAATTTACAAAGTTCGGCCCACACCCAACTTTTTCCAACACCCTCATCAGGAACCCCCAGTGGACCCTATCAAAAGCTTTCTCTGCATCGATAGACATCAGTAGGAAATCCTCCTGCTCTTGCCTAGCCTCCCAAATCACCGCTATTGCCCACTTGATATTATCCCCAGCCTGTCTGCCCTCTATAAACCCCGCTTGATCGACATTAATTACTCCTGGTAGCCACCTTGCCAGCCTCCCTGCCAAGATCTTAGCCATTATTTTGACATCCACATTGAGAAGGGATATAGGCCTATAAGAACTACAGCTAACTGGGTCCTTACCGGGTTTTAACAGGACCGTGATCCCCGCCGTCAACATCTCCGGGAACAGCCCCCCCCCCTTGGTTTACCACCTCGTTAAACACCCTTGACAAGATATCCCATATCTCTTCTATAAAGACCTTATAAAAACTCCCTGGCAGCCCATCTAACCCCGGGGCCTTCCCGCCCTTCAACCCCTTCACTGTCCTCCTAAGTTCGTCCCCCGACATCTCTTCCTCCAACTCCTTTCTAGCTTCCTCCAGAAGGCCAGTTAATGCCACCCCATCCAGATACCTCTCAATATCCCGTTCCCCCACCCCCTCCATCCCCTCATACAACTCTTTATAATAGGCCCTAAATTGCTCCCTTATCTCATCCTCCGTTCTACATATCCTACCCTCCCTCCCCCTCACCTGAAATATCGTAGCTGCCCCTTGCTGTTGTTTCAGTCTATGTGCCAACAATCTGCCCGCCTTATCCCCAAACTCATAATAGGTTTGCTTAACTTTCTGCAATGCGAAGGCCACCTGATCCACCTGTAAGGATTGTAACTCCCCCCTCACCCGCTCCATCTCCACCCTATCCCTCTTCCTCCCTGTCTCCTGATACTTCTCCTCCGCCGCCCTTAGCTCCCTTCCCAATTCCTCTTCCTTCCGCCCTCGTTCCCTCTTTTTCTTGGCTCCCCACATTATAAATCTCCCCCGTATTACTGCTTTCAACCCTTCCCACACTATCACTTTCGCCACCTCCCCCATGTCATTAAAGCACAAATATTCCTGTCTTACCCCATGCATATCCTCCACCACCCTGTCATCCTTAAGCAGACTCTCATTCAACCTCCAAAACACCACTCCTCCCCTCCTCAGAGGCCGACATCTAACCTCCACTACCCCATGATCCGTCCACCCCACCGTCCTGATACTCCCGTCCTACACCTCCAACATCCACGCCCTATCCATTAGTATCATATCAATCCTACTCCAGCTCTGATGCGGTGCGGAATAAAAAGAATACTCCCGCCTCCCAGGATTGAGTGTCCTCCAAACATCCACCAAATTAAATTTCTTCAGCAGAGCTCTCAGCCCCCGTCTATTTCTTCTCCCCCCCTCCCCTCCATTTGGCTCCCTATCCACCCCTGGATCTAATACCAAATTAAAATCTCCCCCCACTACCAATTTTCCCCCTCCCGCACTCTCTCTATTAACCTCCCCACCTCCTTCCAAAAACTCCCCTGGTTCCCGTTAGGACCGTATACCACCACCACCACAATATCCTCCCCCCCAAACCTCCCCCTTATCCCTACCACCCTTCCCTCCCCATCCTTAAAGTGCCCCTCTACCTGTATACCACTCCCTTGCCGCACCCACAAGGCTACCCCTCCTTTCTTCACCCCCTCCATATTACACGAGAAGTATTGGTCAGGATATTGCCTATGCTTCAACCTCCCCACATCCCCCCTCCTCAGATGAGTCTCTTGTAACATCACCACATCCCATTGGAATTTGGATAACTCCCTAAATAACAAACTGCGCTTCACTGGGGAATTCAAGCCCTTTACATTAAGCGTGCCTCTCCGCAGCATTGATCCTTATTCACCCCCCACCCTCTCCCATCTGCTGTGCCCTTGAGCCCCCCCACCACTGTTCCCTCTAAGCTGTGCGCGTGTGCGCGCGCACACACCTCGCCGAGCGAGCGCACATACTTTACAACAGAGCGCACAAAAATTACGGTTCTGATTCTGATAGAAAACACAGACGTCTTAAAATTTAAAAGTTGTTGTATATTTATGATTTTCACAAGTTCTACAATATTTTCTAGTGCAATCAATGTGGTGTACATACTGTATTCTGACGTGTAGTCAAATTTTAAAGTACATAACTCAGAGTGTCGTTTATGTGGCGCACAAAAATTTAACCTTCCTTCAAAAGCTGCACAGCTGATATTTTATGCGCACACAGCCTACAGAAAATTAGAGGGAACATTGCCCCCCACCCCCTCATCCCTCCCCCTCCCCCTCCCCTCTTCCTCCCCCTCCCCTCTCCCCTCTCCCCCCTCCCCCTACTACACCCTCTCCCCACCTTCCAGGGACATCTTGTCCTATCCTGCCACTCCACTCCCCAATCCGCCATTCCTTCTCCACTTGTTCCCGCTCATATCCCATCCCCCCACCTCCCCCACCCTTCCACCCCCTTACCATTAATTCCACCTGCTCTCCCCCCCCGCAGCCCTAAAAGTCCAGTGTCCTTCAATCAGCAAGAAAGGAGCTCTATCACCCCAAAAGCTGTTATTCACTTCCAGTCCTCGACCTTCTCACTCCCCTTCTCAGGAGACTCCCTCCATCGCCGCATCTGTCCGCTCCTTGGGCAGCCGCTGCAGTCTCTTCCCTTTTTCTCCTGCTCTCTGCCATTTCAAAACAGATTGCTGTTTACCCGGCACATTTTTGGCTGATTGCGGTTGCTCTCTCCCCGCCGCTTGGGGAAGATTCTCACATCCCAGTATCGACCACGCTTCCTCCGACGTTTTCACTCTCCTGGTCACTCCATTCACCGTCAACAAAAGCCCAAAGGGGAACATCCATCGATATCGCAGTCCTTTCCCCCTCATGTAAGCAGTGACATCCTTGAAGGACTAGAAAGGGGGACTGTTACTTCTGGAGAGAAATCTGCAACTGTGAGTATATACTTCTGGTAATTTTCTAAAAAGAATTCTTTGTATTAAAGCTACATAATCTGTGAACCCACAGTTTTTTGTTGGATCAGTTAGGGCCTAGTAGCAGCAATTAAAGTTTGAATTTAAAACACAGAGAAGAACTTTCTGGTTACATTTCATACCCAGCAGAGAGCTTGTAGTTTAAATTTCATAAGAAGTTAGAGCCTAGCAGCAGCTAAGAGCTATAATTTAAATCAAATCAGAATTTAGCTTACCTCAGCAGCACAAGACAGGGTACTGTGTAGCAGCCCTCTTTTAATAAGTGTTATTTCCCTCCCTCCCTCCCCACACCCACCCATCCCTGGGATAATCATAGCTTTATAGGCACTTACACATCTTAAAAGACAGGAGGTGCTTTCAGGTGAAGCTCACTACCCAAATCAGTCATACACTAAGGACCTGAGATTAATTAGGCTTCAGGTGAACAAGGTATATTAAACGTATTAGGTACAGTTTTATTGGTATAAATACCCATAGCAAACCCTAGTAAGTAAGAACTTAAAGATCTAGACACAGATTTAAAACTAAGATGCAGACAGCAGTCCAGCAGCGGGATGGGGGCTTTCCAGTCTTTTGCATTGAGTGTCACATGTATGATTTTCTCCCAGTTGGTGAGAGGTCTTACGTGTGCACTAGGTGCAAGGAGCTCTTTGCTCTCAGGGAACGAGTCCGTTCTCTAGAGGCTAAAGTAGCAGACTTGGAAAACATAAGACAGACAGAGAGGTACATAGACGAGACCTACAGGGATATAGTCCTGAAGTCCCACCTCCAGTCTGGCAGCACCCCTGTTGCCATGGAGGAGAGAGGTCACGTGACAGGAGAGCATCACCCTGGTGTGGCAGGAAGTGATCCTGTAACTAGGACCTGTCCTCCAGGTGATGTAAAACCCTCTCGCACCGAGGAAGTTTCTCCAGGGCCATGTGCCCATGAGGGAAGGGTTAGGACAGCCGTTATAGTTGGTGATTCGATCATTAGGCATGTAGATAGCTGGGTGGCTGGTGGACGTGAGGATCGCCTGGTAACATGCCTGCCTGGTGTGAAGGTAGCGGACCTCAAGCGCCACCTAGATAAGGTCTTAGATAGTGCTGGGGAGGAGTCTGCTGTCTTGGTACATGTCGGTACCAATGATATAGGAAAATGTGGTAGGGAGGTTCTGGAGGCAAAATTTAGGCTTTTAGATAGGAAGTTGAAATCCAGAACCTCCAGGGTAGCATTCTCCAAAATGCTTCCTGTTCCACGCGCAGGACCCAAAAGGCAGGCAGAGCTCCGGAGTCTCAATGCGTGGATGAGACAATGGTGCAGAGATGAGGGTTTTGGATTTGTTAGGAACTGGGGAACATTCTGGGGAAAGGAGGGGCTCTTCCGAAGTGATGGGCTTCACCTTAACCGGGATGGAACCAGGCGGCTGGCATTAACCTTTAAAAAGGAGATAGAGCAGCTTTTAAACTAGATATTAGGGGAAAGCCGACAGTTGCCCAAGAGCGGATGGTTCGGAAGAATGTATCCTTGAAGGATACTACCAAAAGCAGAGAGGTTCCACAAAAGAGTAAAGTAGCCCAAATGCCCTCGAGTATGGAGCAGACAGAGCTTAAAGATCCCAATTTACCCATGTCTAACAATAGCCAAATTAACATGAATAAAATACATTCTCTAAAATGCTTGTATGCAAATGCTAGAAGTCTAAAGAATAAGATGGGAGAGTTAGAATATATTTATTTATTTATTTAAACGGACTTGGTATACCGCTTTATCATGAAATCAAAGCGGTTGGCACAGCAAACAATCAATGAAGGGTGAGGTTGTCATTAGCTTGCAGTGTGAGAAATGATACAGTGTGCTGCGTGAGTGCGTGTGGATGATTTTGATGTGAGCTATATACAGCGTGCGCTTAAGATATATAGCACTAAATGAAAGGTTAGATATGATTGGAATATCAGAGACATGGTGGCAGGAGGACAACCAGTGGGATACTGTGATACCTGGGTACAAACTATATTGTAATGATAGAGCTGATCAAATTGGTGGAGGGGTTGCGCTCTATGTTAGAGAGGGCATTGACTCAGAAAGGATTAAAGTTTTGCAGGAAACAAAATCTGCTGTAGAATCTATATGGATTGACATTCCATATAAAAGGGGGAAGGTAATGGCAGTGGGGGTGTACTATCGAGCACCTGGCCAGAATGACCAAATGGATGATGAAATGCTCAAAGAAATCAAGGAAGCTAACAAAAGTTACAGCACAGTAATAATAATGGGTGATTTCAATTACCCCGGTATCGACTGGGTCAGTGTCACGTCAGGACATGCTAGGGAGATAAAGTTCCTAGATGAAATAAATGACAGCTTCTTGGAGCAGCTGGTTCATGAACCGACCAGAGGGGAAGCCATATTAGACCTAGTCCTTAGTGGAACACCAGATCTAGTGCAAGAGATAAGGGTGTTGGGGCCACTTGGCAATAGTGATCATAGCATGATCGCCTTTGATTTAATTAGTGGAGGAGGGATAGTAAGGAAATCCACAGTACTACCTTTTAACTTTCGAAAGGGAGACTATGATAAAATGAGGAAAACAGTTAAGAAAAAACTAAAAGGAGCAGTTGCAAAGGTTAAAGACGTACATCAAGCTTGGGTGTTGTTGAAAAATACTATCTTGGAAGCCCAGACCAGCTGTATTCCACGCTTTAAGAAAAGTGGAAGGAAGTCCAAAAAACTGCCAGCATGGTTTAAAGGTGAGGTCAGAGAGGCTGTTGTTGCCAAAAAAGCATCTTTCAGGAAATGGAAAAAAGAGCCAAATGACGAAACCTGGAAACAGCACAAGCACTGGCAAGTTAAATGCAAGGCATTGATAAGGCAGGCAAAGAGAGAATTTGAGAAGAAGCTTGCTGCGGAAGCAAAAACGCGAAATAAAGACCTTTTCAAGTACATTCGTAGCAAAAAAACCTGTGAGAGAGTCAGTTGGTCCATTAGATGATAAAGGGGTTAAAGGAGCACTAAGAGGCGACAAGGCGATAGCGGAGAGACTGAATGAATTCTTTGCTTCGGTCTTTACTGAGGAAGATGTAGGGATGTGTTACCCATGACTGAAGTGGTATTTAAAGGTGCGGAAGAATTGAAGGAAATATCAATACATCGGGAAGATGTCTTACAACTATTAGATAAACTGAAGAGTAGCAAATCACCTGGGCCGGATGGTATACATCCAAGGGTGTTGAAAGAACTGAAATATGAGATTGCAGACCTGCTATCAGTAATCTGTGAACTATCATTAAAATCATCTCTAATACCTGAAGATTGGAGGATCGCCAGTGTAACACCAATTTTTAAAAAGGGTTCGAGGGGTGATCCGGGAAACTACAGATCGGTGAGCCTGACGTCAGTACCGGGAAAAATGGTAGAAACCATCATAAAGAATAAAATTACTCAGCATGTAGTTAGTCACAACCTAATGGGAGACAGCCAACATGGCTTTAGACAAGGAAGATCTTTTCTTACTAATCTGTTATGTTTTTTTGAAGGAGTGAATACACAGGTGGACAAAGGTGAGTCGGTTGATATTGTGTATCTGGACTTTCAGAAAGCCTTTGACAAGGTCCCTCATCAGAGACTTTTGACAAAACTAAAGAGTCATGGGATAGGAGGCAGTGTACTATTGTGGATCAGGAACTGGTTAAAAGATAGAAAGCAGAGGGTAGGGCTAAATGGCCAATTTTCACAATGGAGAAAGGTGAATAGTGGTGTACCCCAGGGATCTGTGCTGGGTCCGCTGCTTTTTGACATATTCATAAATGACCTGGAAAGTGGAATAACGAGTGAGGTTATCAAATTTGCAGATGACACAAAACTATTTAAAGTTGTTAAAACCCAAGAGGATTGTGAAAAATTGCAAGAGGATCTTGATAAATTGGAAGACTGGGCATCAAAATGGCAGATGAAATTTAATGTGGACAAGTGCAAGGTTATGCAGCTAGGGAAGAACAACCCAAACTATGGTTACACGATGCAAGGTTCCACATTAGGAACCACCACCCAGGAAAAAGATTTAGGCGTCATTGTGGATACCATGTTAAAACCCTCGGCCCAGTGTGCAGCGGCGGCCAAGAGAGCAAATAGAATGCTAGGTATGATAAGGAAAGGAATGGAAAATAAAACAAAAGATATTATAATGCCTCTATATCGTTCCATGGTGAGACCGCACCTTGAATATTGTGTGCAATTCTGGTCGCCGTATCTTAAAAAGGATATAGCGATTTTAGAAAAGGTTCAGAGAAGAGCCACCAAAATGGTAAAGGGGATGGAAGGATACTCCTATGAAGAAAGGCTAAAAAGGTTAGGGCTCTTTAACCTGGAAAAGAGATGGCTGAGGGGAGATATGATAGAAGTCTATAAATTAATGAACGGCGTGGAACGGGTAAACGTAGATCGATTGTTTACGTTATCAGAATATAGAAAGACTAGGGGACATGCAATGAAGCTACAGGGTAAACCATTTAAGACTAATAAAAGAAAATATTTTTTCACTCAACGTGTAATCAAACTCTGGAATTTGTTACCGGAGGATGTAGTAAAGGCTGTTAGTGTAGCTGGGTTTAAAAAAGGTTTGGACAAGTTCCTGGAGGAAAGGTCCATAAACCATTATTAAGAAGTGACCGAAGATATCAATGCTTGACTCAGTACAAGCATTGTGGAACTTGTGTCTCTTGGGGAAACTGCTAGGTACATATGACCTAGATTGGCCACTGTTGGAAACAGAATACTGGGCTTGATGGACCTTGGTCTGACCCAGTATGGCATATCTTATGTTCTTATGTTCTTCAATCTCCTCCTCTCCAATGTGCCTCTCGACAAGTCATTAAACACCTCCACCTCACTGCCCTCCCAGGCAATTCTTCCGAACTTTCTTGCCGCATTTAATACTTGTTCCTTGATGGGGAAGCTGCTCATGCAGGCTATGATATCTCTAGTCTGCTTGTCCCTCCGCAGCGCCAAACCTCTGTGCGCTCTTTCCACCCCGATGGAAGCCTCACTGGATCCTGCAGCCCCTCCCAGCTGTAAGATATGGCCACAGAGCCTTTGCACCACTTGGACACAGTCCCGGAAGGCCTCCTCGTCGGGCACCCCCCTGATGTGCAAATTGTTCTGTCATGCTCTATCTTCAATCTCCTCCAATTTCTCCTGTATCTCCTCCTGTTGAGCTTGCAGTTTATTTTGAAGCCCCGCCACCTCTCTCACTTCCTCCTCACATTGCTCCACATGGCACTCCACAGCCTCCACTCTCTGACCCAGGCCGCTCACCTCCTGCTGGATCGCCATCACATCTTTCCGCATGGCCTTTATCTCCCCCCGCATCTCCAACTTAAAGTCTTTTAGCCACTGCTTTAACGGAATCTCCTCCGTGCCCTCCTCCTCCCCTCTTTCGTCCTCCTCGGAGCTCCCAGAGTCTGCCTCCGCTCCCGAGCCGGCTGACTCTGCGGCCGTCCTCAGCTCCCACCGTGCGTACGGAGACTGGAGGTTCGCCAACTTCTTCTTCGCTGCCATCACCAAGGTGGATCCTCTCTTGCCCTCCACGGTAAAGACGTTGGGGGCTCAATTTTAACTCCACAATCACAGGAATCGGATGGAGCTAGGCTTCTATGCTGCCATAAGCTCCATGACGTCACCGGAAGTCCGAGCTCCCGATTTTCTTAAAGCAGCACTGAGTCTTTGCCACAAGGGCTTAGACTTTAGCAGGAGGATCAGGTATCAATTTCAGAGAGAAACTGTAAGTAAGCTGTTTTGTTACTTGCCTCAGCTGCCCCGGGTTTATTTCAACTGCTCTGCATCGGGACCAGCCGTCTCTGACCTGATTCCTTCACTTCCGGTTTCGTCGGGGTCTGTTAAACTGGGTTTTGAAGTTCCTTTAGCTGCTGACAGCACTTCCCTCCATACTGCAACCGAAATCGCAGTGTTTTCTGCAGTTTTTAGTGAAGGAGAAGCCATTTACTGTCCTTTAGTTGTGCCGGTGGCCATTTTGAAAAACGGGGCATTGCTTTTTCTTCATTAGTTTTGGTGGGAGCAGCTGCTGACTGAGTTTGTTTCTCTCCTTAGCATTCCAGGCACAACAGGTTTTCATTGTCCCTTTCTGGGGGTTTATTTTCTCTGTTTTATTTTGATTCTCTTTTACAGTTAAAAAAAAAAAAAAAGAAAAGAAAGAGAAGTTAGTTTCAGTCATGCCTTCTTCTCTTTTCAGATGCATAGTCTGTAATAGAAAGCAGAAAGAATTAACTAATCGCCTGTGCTCTGCCTGTTTTTCAGACCCTGGGGAATCGTCGGCTTCTGTTCTCCCCACACTGCCTGCAGTTGAGGTCAGCTCCCACCTTCCCTCCCTAGATGCTCTACAAGGTGTCTCACCTTCTGAGAGTTCTCAGCCAGCCCCCACCTTGTTTCCTCAGCCGTCGGGGACTCCCAAAGATTCGACAGATACGCAGTTTCTGGCACTGTTCCGCCAGGCTTGGACTCTTTGGCGTACGGAGTCTGCAGAGCTTCCCACGGCGTCTGCTCCAACTCCTGATAAGCAGATTTCTGGCAGCCGTAAGCGATCTCATAAGACCACATTTCTCAAACAAGTACCACCTTCGGGAGTAGGAGCATGGTTAGCAGAGGCTACCAATTTGCTTCAGGACTGCAAATCTTCAGAAGGCAGTTTGCCTGCTTCAGAGCGTGAAGACGGAGAATATTCTCTCTCAGATTCTTCCTTGACAGCACCTGAGGACTCTCAGGACATCCGGCTCTTTCGCAAAGAGGAGTTGCCTGCTCTTATAGCGCAGGTGGTGGAGGCACTGCGCCTCTTTGACCCTCCCGTCTCTCAAACCTTGCAACCTCAATCTCAGCCGGATCCTATATTACAGGGAATACGCAGGTCTTCCAGAGCCTTTCCCTTTCCAGCTGAATTGCAACAGATGGTATCTCGGGAATGGTACTCCCCGGATGCCTCCTTACGCACCGCTCGCCGTATTGGGCAATTATATCAATGGACTCCCTCGGACCTCGACCACTGGCTGGCCTATCCGAAGGTGGATGCTTTGGTGACCGGGGTAACAAAGCATACCACCATCCCGGTGGAAGGCGGAGCGGCGCTCCGGGATCAACAGGACCAAAAGGTCGAGGGTCTTCTTAAGACAGCCTTCTCGTCTTCGGCTCTGTCGCTTCAGGCGACCGTTTTTGGAGGCCTGGTGGCTCAAACTTCCCTTCGATGGATTCAACAGCTTCCTGACACTTATCCGGAACTTGATCGTCTGGAATCGGTGGCCGCGTTCTTAGCGGATGCGTTTTATGACTTCCTGCGTCTTTCAGCTTGCTCGCTAGCAGCGGTGATGGTGGCTAGATGCTGGCTCTGGCTGCATCAGTGGGCAGCGGATGTGGCCTCTAAAACACGGTTGTCGAAGCTTCCATTTAAGGGCAGACTCCTGTTTGGGGAAGATCTGGATAAGTTGGTGAAAGATCTAGGAGAGGTTAAACCTCAACTCCTACCTGAAGATAGACCTAAAGCTTCTCGCCGTGGATCTCGTACACAATCCTTTCGGCGCTTCGCCTCCTTCCGTGACTCTAGGAGGAATCGGTCGTTCAGGCCGAATTCCTCCTTTGCTCCTGCCCCTCACTTCACCCAGCGGGCACAGTCCTTTCGGGGAGCCCATAAGGGATCTGAGTCCTATTCGGGTACAAGAAGATTCTCTGGCGCCTCCCGCCCCTCCCACTGACAAGATGCTTCGCCCACTCGAGCCGCTTCCACCAGTAGGGGGTCGTTTAGCCCTCTTTGCTCGTCAGTGGGCCTTAATAACTACAGATCAGTGGGTCCTCGACATTGTTTCTCTGGGATACGCCCTCGAATGTTGGCGCCCCATTCGAGAAGCGTTTTTGGTTTCTCCCAGACGTTTCCACGGGAAAAGGCTAGCCATCCAATCCACCGTTCAAAGGCTCCAGCATTTAGATGCCATTTGTCCAGTTCCACCGTTGGAAAGAGGACTAGGCCGTTACTCTGTCTATTTCGTGGTGCCAAAAAAGGACAGCTCCTTTCGTCCTATCTTGGACCTCAAAGGTGTCAATCGCAGTCTGCGGGTGCCACACTTTCGAATGGAGACTCTGCGATCCGTTATTCAAGTGGTACGCAAGGGGGAATTTCTAGCTTCCCTCGATCTTGCGGAAGCATGCTTTCACATTCCCATTCGAGAGGGGCATCAGTGATTCCTTTGATTTGCGGTACTCGGTCAACATTTCCAATTTCGTGCGATGCCCTTCGGTCTAGCTTCGGCGCCTCGAACCTTCTCCAAAGTAATGGTGGTAGTAGCTGCGGCCTTATGCAGCCGCGGCATCAGAGTTCATCCTTATCTGGATGACTGGCTCATTCACGCAGACTCTCTCCCCAAGGCTTGCAGCACAGTCTCGGTGGTTGTTGCCTTTCTCGAGAACCTCGGCTGGGTAATCAACCGTGACAAGAGTTGTCTTCAGCCATCTCAGGAGATCGAATTTTTGGGAGCTCGATTCGAAACAGCCTTAGGTCGGGTCTTTTTGTCAATGCCTCGATTCCTCAAGTTAACTTCTCAAGTTCGCAGTCTCCTAGCACAGGTCTCGCCTTGAGCATGGGATTACCTTCAAGTCCTGGGATCCATGGCGGCGACATAGATCTCGTGCCTTGGGCCAGAGCGCACATGCGCTGTCTACAGAAAGCTCTCCTGACATGATGGTTGCCAGTTTCGGAAGACTACCAGATTCACCTTCCGCTTCACTCCAGGGTCAGACTAAGCCTACGGTGGTGGCTCTCCTCCAGCAACTTCCTGAAGGGGGTTCCCTTAGAGACTCCATGTTGGATCGTTCTAACAACGGATGCCTGTCTGTCCGGTTGGGGCACGCACTGTCGATCTCACGCTGCGCAGGGCGCTTGGACAACACGCGAATCCCGCTGGACGATCAATCGACTAGAGGCATGAGCAGTACGTTGGCTGCTCCAACAATATGGAACAATCTACCGGACGATCTAAGGGCAACTCCAGACCTCAAAGACTTCAGAAAACAACTGAAAACCATGCTGTTCATAGAGCACTATGGTCACATCACATAACCTAAGAGAATGGATAACAGCACTCCAATCCTCCCAAACAACTGAATATATATAAAATATGATTCTAGCACCACTGTAAATAGCCCACCCTGTATATAGCTCAAACAAATCAAGCACCCAACACATCCCTCACACAACTAAGTTTTATCCTCACTGCATGTACAACACACACACTTTACCTGATTGCTTGCTGTGATACCACCTTGATTATTAAGATAAGGCGGTTTAGAAATACTGTTAAATAAATAAATAAATAAATAAATTTTATTTACATTCTCTTATATACCGCGCTATTCTGCATCAGTGCGGTTTACATTGAACAAACTGAAATTACATTGAACAGGGTATTATAACTTGGAGATAACTATTTTACAGGGAACATGGGCTATGGAGGGTTAAGTGGCTTGCCCAAGACCACAAGGAGCACCTATGGGACTAGAAACCCCAGTCCTTCCGGCCCAAGGTTGCTGTCCTCTAGTGGGATTTGAACCTCCGGCCTGAAGTACCTTGCCCCAACCACTAGGCTACTCCTCCACTCCACACTCTTCTGCATGGGAAAGCGGTTCGGATACTATCCGACAACGCGACCACAGTTTCCTACATCAACCATCAAGGAGGGACCAAGTGCACTGGAGTGTTGAACGAGATGGCTCCTCTTCTTCCTGGGGCAGAGAGAAATCTCCAAGCCCTCTCCGCCCAACAAATTGCAGGAACCAGCAATGTGAAGGCGGACTTTGAGTCACAATACCCTCGACTCCGGTGAGTGGGAACTGGCCCCGCTAGCCTTCCAGAGGATAGTTAAAAAATGGGGGTCGCCGGTGATAGATCTCATGGCGTCGGCAGCGAATGCCAAAGTTCCGAGTTTCTTCAGCCGTTGGAGAGAACGCGGGACTCTCGGCATCGATGTGTTGACTCAGACTTGGCCGGAAAACCAACTTCTTTATGTTTTTCCACCCTGGTCCATGATCGGCAGGATCCTGCAGCGAATTTGGTCGCACAGGGTGCCGGTAGTCCTCGTCGCCCCAGATTGGCCAAGAAAACCATGGTATGCCGATCTCATAAGGCTGTCACGGGGGTCGCCATTATGGCTGGCAGCTCCCTCCGGACTCCTCAGACAGATCTTCATGGAAAATCCAGCTCCCTACTCGCTTACGGCTTGGCTCTTGAATGCCGCCGTTTGACCCGTAAGGGGTATTCGCCGAAGGTGATAGCTAGTCTTCAACATCCGCTGCTTATGCGAGAGTGTGGCGCATCTTTGAGGCTTGGTGTTCACGTCATCACTTGTCCCCGTGGCGTACCTCAATTCCTGATATTCTTGCCTTTTTACAGGACGATCTTGATAGAGGTTTGGCGCTCGGTTCGCTTCGAGTGCACATTTCTGCCTTGACATGTTATCGGGGTCCGGTGCACGGTGGATCCCTTGCTTCCCACGCTGATGTGTCTCGGTTTCTGAAAGGGGTCAAGCTGCTTTGTCCTCTGGCCCATCCGGTAGTTCCTCCTTGGGATCTAGCACTAGTTCTCAGGGCGCTCGGAAATCCGCCCTTTGAGCCTTTGAAGGAAGTGTCTCTTTTAGATTTGACGCTCAAAACGGTGTTTTTGGTAGCAATCACGTCGGCTCGAAGAATCTCAGAGCTTCAAGCTCTCTCGTGCAGGGATCCGTATCTTTCTTTCTCTCCTGAGGGGGTAACTCTTCACATGGTTCCTTCCTTCCTGCCCAAAGTGGTTACTCCTTTTCATGTCAATCAGCCCCTGCTATTGCCTGCCTTCTCTAAAGAACAGTGTGCGGGTAGGCGCAAACGTCTTCGCTTCCTCGACCTCAAGCGAGTTCTCCTTCGCTATTTGAAAGTTACCAATTCCTTTTGCAAGACTGACTATCTTTTTGTTCTCCTTTCAGGGTCGCGCAAGGGTTTGGCTGCTTCCAAACCTTCTATCGCTAGGTGGCTGCGTGGTGCCATTGAATCGGCTTACATTCTCCAAGGCCAACCGGTTCCTGAAGGGCTTCAAGCTCATTCCACTTGAGCCCAATCCACGTCATGGGCCGAGAGGTCCCACGTCCTTCCTCTCGATATTTGTCAAGCGGCCACCTGGTCGTCCTTGTCCTCTTTTGTTCAGCACTATCGGTTGGCTATACAGGCCCAAGAGGACAGTCGTTTCGGAGTTGGGGTGCTGTCGGCAGCTCTAACTGCCCACCCTGAGGGTAATTAGCTTGGGTACTTCCCGCTTGTGTGGACTGGCAGTATGATCTGGAAGGAGAAATTTCACTAACAGTTAATTTCCTTTCCTGGAATACTGTTAGACCAGTCCAGAAGCCACCCAGCTTGTCAGAGGCACTGGTACTTGTGCAGAGCAGCCGACAGTCATATGCTCTGCGAGCACTTCCGGAGTTTGTTTCCTGGGAATGTGTCAAAGCAGTCATTTCAGACTTCTTCCCTTGGGAATGATATTTGATTCTCCTCTTCCGTTTTTCGTTCGGGTTGAGGGGTTGAGTTGGTTCCTTTTTTTAAGGGTTCATAGTTGCGTTTTTCCTTGAGATGTTGCCTTCTTGGCTTGTTACAGTTACTGAATAGGACCCCTAGGGATATGCCTATGTCACCCAGAGCCTGACCAATCACAGCTCTGGAGTTTTTTTCTCTGTCTCCCTATCTGCTGGCAGGGGTGCATAACCCGCTTGTCTGGACTGGTCTAGCAGTATTCCAGGAAAGGAAATTAACGGTAAGTGAAATTTCTCCATCCTTTTTAAGATATAGCGACTAGAATTGCACACAATATTCAATGTGTAGTCGCACCATGGAACAATACAGAGGCATTATAACATCCTTAGTTTTGTTCTCCAATCCTTTCCTTATGATTCCTAGTATTCTATTTGCTTTCTTGGCTGCTGCTGCACACTGGGCAGAGGGTTTCAATGTATTATCCACGATGATGCCTAAATCATTTTCCTGGGTGGTGGTTCCTAATGTGGAACCTTGCATCGTGTTAACTATAGTTTTGCTTGTTCTTCCCTTAGGGGATAACATCTCACTGATCTACATTAAATGTCATCTGCCATTTGGATGTCCAGTCTTCCAATTTATCAAGGTCCTCTTGCAATTTTTCACAATCCTCTTATGCTTTAATAACTTTGAAAAAGTTTGTGCCATCTGCAAATTTGATCACCTCACTCATTCCATTCCCATGTCATTTATGAACATGTTAAAAAGCAGCAAGTCCAGCACAGATCCCTGGGGTACTCCACTATTCGCCTTTCTCCATTGAGAAAATTGGCCATTTAGCCCTACTCCCTGTTAACCATTTCCTGATCCACACCAGTACACTGCCTCCTTTCCCATGACTTTTTAATTTCGCCAAGAATCTCTCATGAGGGACCTTGTCAGAGGCTTTTTGAAAATCCAGATACACTGTATCGACCGGCTCACCTTTATCTCCCTGTTTATTTACACTTTCCAAAAATATAACAGATTAGTAAGACAAGAATTTCCTTGACTAAATCCATGTTGGCTTTCTCCCATTAAACCATTACTATCTACATGTTCAGTAATTTTATTCTTTATAATGGTTTCTTCCATTTTGCCTGGTACTGATATCACAAACTTGATTCCCCTACCAAGTAATCACCACATCTAATGTCCCAAATTACAAACTAACCCGTGGATAGCTCCCCAACCTAAGCAAATGTTGACCTAATTTTTTGTCGGATCGTTCACCGTGAGAAGAAACTTTCCCTCTCTCGGAGTGAACTCTCCATTTTAATCAATTTTATAACTTGGCCGAACTCCGGCCTAAAAACCGACAAAAACAGCACTTGCTGCCGTCAGTATTACTTGAAAGTCTCAACAGCACCTCAGGTCTTAGGGCCAAAGAACACAGCCTTCCAACTTAACAGTCCGTCACAAAAAAAATTTCAAAAGGACTTAGCTGGAAAGAAGACGGAGGCATCCCCACATTGTCAGTTCCATTGCCAGTTGCTCCAAAATGAGAACTGATATCAGGCTCACCGGTCTGTAGTTTCCCAGATCACCACTGGAACCCTTTTAAGAAATTGTCATTACATTGCCCATTCTCCAGTCTTCAGGTACTACAGATGATTTGAATGATAGTTCACAGATTACTAATAGTAGATCTGCGATCTCATATTTCAGTACTTTCAACACCCTCAAATGTATACCATCCAGTCCAGGTGATTTGCTACTCTTCAGTTTAACAAAACGTTGTAATACATTTTTGCAGTTTATCAATATTTCTTTCAGTCTTCCGATAGATCACCTTTAAATACCATTTCAGGCATGGGTAACTTCCCTATATCTTCTTCAGTAAAAACAGAAGCAAAGAATTGATTCAGTCTCTCTGCTATGGCCTTGTCCTCCTTTAGTGCCCCTTTTAACCCTCTATCATCTAATGGCCCAACTGACTCTTTCACAGGTTTTTTGCTACGAATGTACTTGAAAATATTTTTATTATGCGTTTTTGCTTCCATGGCAAGCTTTCTTTGAAATATTCTCTTTGCCTGCCTTATCAATGCTTTGCATTTAACGTGCCAGTGCTTCCTGTTTTTGTCATTTGGCTCCTTTTTCCATTTCCTTAAAGATGCTTTTTGACTACAACAGCCTTTCTGACCTCACCTTTAAACCATGCTAGCAGTTTTTTGGCCTTCCTTCCACTTTTCAAAAAGCGTGGAATACATCTAGTCTGGGCTTCCAAGATAGTATTTTTAAACAACACCCATGCTTGATGTAGATCTTTAACCTTTGCAGCTGCTTCTTTTAATTTTTCTTAACTATTTTCCTCATTTTGTCATAGTCTCCCTTTTGAAAGCTAAAATTTACTGCTGTGGATTTCCTTGCCCTTCTCCCTCCATTTATTAAATCAAATGAGATAATGCTATGATCACTATTGCCTAGTGGCCTCTATATCCTTATCTCTTGCACAAGATACTGTGTTCCACTAAGGATTAGGTTCATGAACCAGCTGCTCCAAGAAGCAGTCATTTATTTTATCTAGAAACTTTATCTCCCTAGTATATCCTGCTGTGACATTGGCCCATTCGATATTGGGGTAATTGAAGTCACCCATTATTATTGCGTTGTAAGTTTTGTTCGCTTCTCTGATTTCTTTTAGCATTTCATCATCCATTCAGGTCAGGCGGTCGGTAGTACACCCCCAATGCCATTGCCTTTCCTTTTTTACATGGAATTTCTATCCATAGAGATTCTATAGTGTATTTTGTTTCCTGCAAAATTTTAATCCTTTGTGACTCAATGCCCTCTCTAGCATACAACACAACCCTTCTACCAATTTGATCTATCTTATCCTGCCGGATCCAATATAAACTCCTCACCATAGTTCATTCCAAGAAGAATCATTTGGAGCCTAAGAGCATGTCCTATGTGCCGAAGGTCATCAGCCATGCATAACGAATTGACTCTACTAAGAGAAGATCTAGCAGCCATGCATAAAGAATTGTCTCTACTGAGGGAAGAACTGGCTGCAATGAAGCGCTCCTCTTCTAGGATACAGACTGAACAAAAGTCCACCGCTGCTCCCACAAAGAATCAAACACACCAGGAACAAATGGATCACAGTGGGTTCGGGTAGATTGCGATCTGTGACACAGAGGCATCCTATACACCAAGATAATGCACTCTCTGCCTTGGTTAATAAGGATGCCCAATCCAAAGAAACTGAACGGCCCTTAGAGGAGTCAGTCAATGCCCAATCTCCTGCTAAAGCACCAAATATGAAGAAAAACTCACCAAACAGAAAACTACCATTACTTGGAGATTCCATCATCAGAGATACCAACTTGGGAACACAGTTCAAAGGAGAGAAGATAGTCAAATGCCTCTCAGGCTCCGCAGCCGGCAGGAATACAAACCAAATTATTGATGTACTTAGCGCGGAAAGCAAACACTCCAAACTTGATGTTTTCATCCACTTGGGTACAAATGACCTGGCTAGAAATAGTGCCTCTACAGTCCAAAAGGACTTCCAGTCTCTGGGAGAAAAACTCAAGCCCATTGTTAACACTGTAGCATTCTCAGAAGTTCTACGTGTTCTAGGTAAGGGGGCAAAAAGGCTAAATCACATTAACAGCTTTAATACATGGCTCCAGACCTGGTGCAAACGAGAAGGATTCAGATTTATTGGCGACTGGGAAAACACATGGACCAACAAGAAACTATACTGTGCTGATGGACTACACCTCTTTGTCACAGGGAAAAGAATCCTACATGAAAAATTCAGGCAGTATGTCGATTTGCATTTAAACTAGAAGAAGGGGGCGACAGATGGGGAAGGTCAAGTTCTGGACGTCACCCCCTGCAAAAGCAGAATGACAGAACCAACCACACTTTTAAACAACACATCAAAAGCAATTGGGAAGAAGTGGGTAGAATAAAATCAATGCAAAATACACACAAGCCAGTTAAATGCTGGAAAGCAATGAGCACAAATGTTCGTAGCTTAGCCAACAAACTTCCGGACCTGGAAGCTCTAATGGTGGAAAAGGACTTGGACATTGTGGCCATTACAGAAACATGGTTTAATGAATTGCATGATTGGGATATAGCCATACCTGGCTATAATCTATTCAGAAGAGACAGAGAAAATGGAAAAGGGGGAGGCGTAGCCTTGTATGTCAAAACCAATATTAAAGCTACTGAAATGCAGGGTGCATGGGGAAAAAAAGCGCTCTGGATAGTGTTGGAAAGAGGAGATGACACTATCATCCATAGTGCTGTAATCTACAGATCTCCGACTCAAATTGAAGAGAGAGATAACGAATTGATTATAGATATTGCCAAGATAGTAACAAAGGGGGAAGCAATCATATTGGGTGACTTTACCCGATGTGGATTGGATTACTCCTTCTGCAAATCTGGAAAGAAGCAAAAAAATTGTTGACGCTATCCAAGATGCATTACTTAGACAAATGGTGATGGAACCAACCAGGGAAAGCTCAACGCTGGATTTGGTGCTCACCAACAGTGATAGCGTGTCAAATGTCTGGGTGAGTGCCCCTGTGAGCAACAGTGATCATCACACGTTATGGTTTGAGATAAAAGCCAAGGTGCAGTCCAATCATAGCAAGCTCAAAGTCCTAAACTTCAAAAACACTGACGTCAAAAAAATGTCCAAGTACCTAAAAGAGGAGCTGAAAGGGTGGAAGGGGATAAGGGAAGTGGAACTGCAATGGGCTAAACTAAAAGAGGAAATAAAAGGGGCAACAGATAAATATGTAAGAAAAGTAAATAAACAAGAGGAGAAGGAAACCTATTTGATTTTCCAAAGAAGTGGCTGCTCAAATAAAGGCAAAAAACACAGCTTTTGCAAAATTCAAAAGCTTGCAAACAGAAGAACACAGAAATAATTACAGGACCAAACTCAAGGAAACAAAAAGAGAAATAAGGATAGCAAAATCAAAGGCAGAGGAAAAAAGATGGCTAAAGATGTTAAGTGCGGCGACAAAACTTTCTTCGGGTATATTTGGGAAAGGAAGAAGATCAGAGGTGGAATTGCAGGGCTCAGAAGTGCTGGGAATGGACTCGTGGAGAATGACATTGATAAAGCGAAATTGCTAAACAAATACTTCTGCTCTTTTTTTACTAAAGAAAATCCTGGAGAAGGACCACCTGTGACTCCCAAATATAAAAATGGGAACGAGGTAGATACCACACCATTCGGAGAGGATGAGGTGTTAGAACCACTTGCAAAACTGAAAGTGGACAAGGCCATGGGACCGGATGGGATACATCCCAGGATACTGAAAGAGCTCAGAGAGGTTCTTACAGGGCCGTTAAAGGATGTTTTCAACAGATCCTTGGAAACAGGAGAGGTTCCTCAGGACTGGAGAATGGCTGACATCGTACCTCTACACAAAAGTGGTGACAGGGAAGACGTGTCAAACTACAGGCCCGTGAGCCTTACCTCGGTGGCGGGAAAGGTAATGGAGACGCTTCTGAAAGAGCGAATAGTGAACTTTCTCAAAACCAGAGGGTTACAGGATCCGAGGCAACATGGTTTTACCGAGGGACGATCTTGCCAGACAAATCTGATTGAGTTCTTTGACTGGGTGACCAGAGAACTGGATCAAGGACATGCGATGGATGTCATCTACCTGGATTTCAGCAAAGCCTTTGATACTGTCCCTCATAGGAGGCTTATCAATAAACTCAGTGATGGGTCCCAAGGTGGTAAACTGGATCAGAAATTGGTTGACTGACAGACGACAGAAGGTGATGGTAAATGGAGCTCACTCGGATGAAAGGAAGGTGATTAGTGGGGTGCCGCAGGGTTCAGTCCTGGGCCTGGCACTTTTCAATGTATTTGTGAGTGATATTGCTGAAGGACTGAATGGAAAAGTCTGTCTTTGTGCAGATGACAGAAAAATTTGCAACAGAGTGGACTCCCCCGAGGGAGTGCTGAACATGAGGAGGGATCTGCAAAAGCTGGAGGAATGGTCTGATGCTTGGCAATTGAGATTTAATGCGAAGAAGTGCAGTGTCATGTACTTGGGTAGCAGAAATCCAAAGGAAATGTACACGGAGGTTGGTGTGCACGGAGCAGGAGAAAGACCTCATGTGATTATGTTTATTTTTATTTTATTTGATATACCGCCCTACTTTGGCAATCAGAGCGGTTTACAATGTACAAAAATTTAGAAAAAGGCGCAAGGCCGGAAAGGAGGAAAGGGAAATTACAATCGCTGGTAGATAAGTAGGAGAAAAGACAGATACAGGACTATGCTTAAGGGATGGGATTACACAAAAGGGGAGGGAAGGTCATAGGCCAGGGAAAAGAGGTGGGTCTTTAGGTCATGCTTAAAGGTGGTGTAGTGGGGCTCCAGTCGAAGGGAGGCGGGGAGTGAGTTCCAAAGGGCAGGGCCTGCGAAAAAAAATGCAGAGGAGCGGGTGGACTGAAGGTGAGCAAGGGAGGGGGAAGGGAGATTAAGGCGGTTGAGGTGAAATGAGCGGGGAGTATGTCTGGGGGTGTGGAAGGTGATAAGATCTGCCAGGTATTGTGGAGTGCTGATGTGAAGAGCCCTGTGAACAAGAGTGATCAGCTTAAACTGGGTGCGAAAGGAAACAGGTAGCCAATGAAGATGGACGAGTAGGGGTGCTGCGTGATCTCGTTGGGAGAAGTGGGTGATGAGGCGGGCAGCAGTATTTTGGATCCTTTGTAACCTCTTAAGTTGAGATTTGGGGAGATCGGTGAAGACAGAGTTGGAGAAGTCAATACACGACATAACTAGTGACAGTAACAGTGTGGTAAGGGCAGGCGGAGTGAGAAAAGGGCGAATCGCATGAATTTGACTAAGAAAAAAGAAGGAGGTCTTGGTAATATGTGAAACATGAGCTTGGAAGGAGAGGTCGGAGTCAAAGAGCACACCCAAGTAGCGGAAAGTGGAAACCAAGGGTATAGTAGAACCAGAAAAGGATGGGGCCAGCGAGGGGGTAGGCTGCCATGGGAGAACCAGATTGCAATGGTTTTGGTTAGGTTAAGATGAAGGCAGTTCTGGGTTAGCCAGTCTGCGACAATAGAGAGACAGGAATCAAGTGCGGAAAGGTCCGGGTGAGAGGGGGAGGTGTGATGAAGGAGGACTATGTTGTCTGCATAATAGAAAGCGGAAATCCCAGATTGTTGTATTAGTAGGGCGAGGGGAGCTAGGAAAAGGTTGAAAAGGAAAGGTGCAAGTACAGAACCTTGAGGGACCCCGCAGGGTAAGGGAAATGGGTCAGAGGAAGGGATAGCGGGAGAAGAGGAGAGAACTGCACAGGACCGAGAGGAGAAAAAGGAGTGGAACCAGTGATAGACGATTATTTCTGTAGATCTCAAGATGGCAAAACAGTGCGACAAGGCGGTGGCAAAAGCCAGGAGGATGTTGGGCTGCATTCGAAGAGGAATTACCAGCAGAAAGGGAGGGGGGTACTAGTGCCACTGTATAAGGCCTCACTTGGAATACTGTGTTCAGTTTTGGAGACCGTATCTTGCAAAGGATGTAAAAAGAATGGAAGCTGTTCAGAGGAAGGCGACTAAAATGATTTGGAGCCTGCGTCAGAAGCCTTATGAGAAGAGACTTGAAGACCTAAACATGTACACTTTGGAGGAGAGGAGGGATAGGGGAGATATGATTCAGACCTTTAAATACTTAAAGAGAATAATGAACAAACAAACCTCTTCCAGAGACGGGGAAGCTGTAAAACCAGAGGGCATAACATGAAGCTGCAAGGTGGTAAATTGAAAGGCAATGTCAGGAAATACTTTTTTACTGAAAGGGTGGTGGATGCTTGGAATACCCTCCTGATGGAGGTGGTGGGGACAAACACGGTGACGGAATTCAAAGTGGCCTGGGACAGACATAGTGGATCACTTTATAGCAACAGGATAAAATCAAAATAAACTGAACCATCTAATTTCTCAGCAAATAGGGGTGTCCTACATGGAGCAATGGGGGGAGGAGTGGTGGGTTCACCCCTAAACAAACAAAGAAACAAAGATATAGGGAGGGGTGCACCTGCTCCCTAAAAGACATGGGAAGGGGTGCACCTACCCCTGCCATCGTGCTGGGCAGACTAGATGGACCACGCTGATCTTTATCTGCCATCATTTACTATGTTACTATGTTACATACTGGCATACTCTCTTATCTTTCATCACATATCTCCTATGCGCTGTCACGACTTCTACGTTCCATTCATGCCAATTGTCTCCGCCTTCCCTCCCTTCTTGTGCCCGTTATGAATTAACCTGCCACTCTACTTTTTATTTTCTTGGTCCCAGTCTTTGGAATGCGCTTCTCGCTGACCTTTGTTTTTTATTGTCCTACACCAGATTCAGGTCTTGTCTTAAGACCCACCTATTTCATTTAGCTTTCGATTTGTCTCCAATGACTGCACAGAACTCTGCTTCCCATCCCCTCCACTCCTGACTTACAGCTCTTACCCTCTTCCCTCCTACCCTCCTTCTGTAACTCTGTTGTATATCACTACTTCTCTTACCTGTGTTTTATTGCCATTCCTTTCTTGATTGTTTTTATGTACACCGCTCTGCTATACAAAGGGCGGTATATGAAATTTTAATAAACCATAAGCCATGTAGTTTGTACTCAGGTATCACAGTGTCCCATTGGTTGTTCTCCTTCCCCCAGCACCTTTCATTTAGTGTTATATACGCTAACTTTCCCATCTTATTTTTTAGATTTCTACATTTGCTTACAGGTATTTTAGAGGTTGTTCATATTAATTCATATTAATCTGGTTATCAGTTGATAGGGGTAATTTGGAATCTTTCAGCTCTGTCTGCTCTGTACGTAAGGGCATCTGGATTTATTGGAACCTCTCTATCAAGATGCCCTCTTATTAGTATCCTTCAAGGATACATCCTTCTGAACCATATGCTTTTGAGCGACTGTCGACTTTCCCCTGTTATGTACTTTTATTGTTTATTGTTTATTTTACACTTGATATACCGCCCCCATTACACTTTAAAAGCTGCTCTGTCTCCTTTTTAAAGGTTAATGCCAGCAGCCTGGTTCCATCCTCATTAATGTGGAGCCCATCCTTTTGGAAAAGTCCCTCCCTTCCCCAGAATATTGCCCAGTTCCTAACAAATCCAAAACCCTCATCCTTGAACTATCGTCTCATTCACACATTGAGACTCTGGAGCTCTACCTGCCTTTTGGGTCCTGCGCATGGAATGGGAAGCATTTCAGAGAATGCTATCCTGGAAGTTTTGGATTTCAAATTCCTACTTAAAAGCCTAAATTGGCCTCCAGAACCTCCCTCCCACACTTTCCTATGTCATTGGTGCCAACATACATCAAGAGAGCAGACTCCTCCCCAGCACTATGTAAAACCGTATCTAGATGGCGCATGAGGACTGCTACCTTCACACTAGGCAGGCATGTTACCAGGTGACCCTCACGTCCACCAGCTATCTACATGCTAATGATCGAATCACCAACTATAATGGCTGTCCTAACTCTCCCTTCATGGGCACTGATCCCTGGAGAAACCTCCTCAGTGTGAGCGGGTTTTACATCACCTGAAGGACAGGTCTTAGCTACAGGATCACTTTCTGCCACACCAAGGTGATGCTCTCCTTTCATGTGACCTCTCTCCTCCATGGCAACAGAGAGTCTGCCAGACTGGAGGTGGGAATTCAGTACAATGTCCTTGTAGTTCTTGTCTATATACCTCTCTGTCTACCTTAGCTCCTCCAGCTCCTCTACTCTAGCCTAATCCCACAGGGCCATTTCAGTTTCATGCTCTACCCTCTGTCCTGGCAAAGGTGCCCCATGTCTTTACGAAGGTAATGGTGGTGGTAGCGATGGCGCTGCGAAAGCTAGGAATTCTAGTTCAGCCATATTTGGATGATTGGCTGATTCAAGCAAAGTCCTTTCAGGAGAGTCAGGAGGCAAAGGTCCATGTGATTCATCAACTTCAGGACTTAGGTTGGGTCATCAAATTTGCAAAGAGCAGCCTGAGTCCATCTCAGTCCTTAGGGTACCTGTGGGGAATGGTTTTCCTGACAGAGGGCAGGATAGTGAAGTTGCAGGCCTAGGTGTTGGGGCTACAGAGGGCCCCTCGTCCGAGGGTTAGATTCAGGTTCTTGGGTCAATGGCGGCCTTGCTGGAGCTAGTTCTTTGGACTCAGTTACATATGCTGCCACTGAAGGCGACACTCCTGTCACATTGGCCCCTCAATTGCAAATCGATAGAAGTCAGGCTCATCTGGATTGGTGGCTGGATCCAGTGAAGCTGTCTGCCAGAATACCTCTGAAGTTGCTGGACTGGGTGGTGGTGACCATGGATGCCAGTCTGTTTGGCTGGGGGATCATTGCCTGGCACAAGTGGCCCAGGGCAGATGGTTTCCAGAGGAGCATTTTGTGGCCCATCATATGCCTGGAGACGAGAGAGGTGCGGCGAGCCCTGGAGGCCTTTCTTCTTCTTGTCCATTGGCGGGCAGTGAGAGTTCTGTCCGACAATGCCACTGCGGTCGCTTGACATAGTAACATAGTATGATGACGGCAGATAAAGATCAATATGGTCCATCTAGTCTGCCCAGTAAGGTGGTTAAAGTAGGTGTACCCGGTGCACTGTGCAGATCATCCTCCTCTATGCTTTTGTTTAGGGTTCTACCTGCCGCTCTGTGCAGTTCACCCCTATTAAAGTATAAGAAATAGTTAAGTTTCGTTTGATTTTATCCTCTTGCCATAAAGGGAACCACTGTGTCTGTCCCATGCAATTTTGAATTCCGTCACTGTATGTGCCCCCACTACCTCCATCGGGAGGGCATTCCAAGCATCTACCACCCTTTCAATGAAAAAGTATTTCCTGATATTGCTTTTAAGTTTACCTCCTTGGAAGTTCATTTTATGCCCTCTAGTTTTAGAGCTTTCCCTCTGAAAAAGGTTTGTTTGTTCATTAATACCCTTTAAGTATTTAAATGTCTGTATCACATCTCCCCTGTCCCTCCTCTCTTCTAGAGTATACATATTTAGGTCTTCAAGTCTCTTCTCATACATGGAGGGAGGGAGTAGCCTAGTGGTTGGGGCAAGGTACTTCAGGCCGGAAGGTCGGGGGTTCAAATCCCACTAGAGGACAGCAACCTTGGGCCGGAAGGACTGGGGTTTCTAGTCCCACGGATGCTCCTTGTGGTCTTGGGCAAGCCACTTAACTCTCCATTGCCCATGTTCCCTGTAAGTATTAGTGTATGTGTCTCATGTCCCCGCGTGTTAAATGTATCCCCCAATTGTGTTGTGACCGCTTTGATTGAAGGATAAGGCGGTATACAAAACTGTCTAAATAAATAAAATAAATACATCTTCTGATGCAGGCTCCAAATCATTTTGGTTGCCTTCCTCTGAACCATTTCAAGTCTTTTTTTATATCCTTTGTGAGATGTGGTCTCCAAAATTGAGCACAGTACTCCAAGTGAGGCCTCACCAACCACTTGTACAGGGGCACTAATACCTCCTCCTTTCTGCTGGTTATTCCTCTTTGTATGCAACTCAGCATCCTTCTGGCTTTGGCCACCGCCTTGTCACATTGTTTCGCCACCTTGAGAGCCTCTGAAACTATCACTCTGAGGTCCTTCTCCTGGTCTGTGCACACCAAACTCTTGCCCCCTATCACATACAATTCTCTTGGATTTCTAATCTCAAGTGCATTGTTCTGCACTTCTTCACATTAAATCTTAATTGCCAAGCATTAGACCATTCTTCCAGCTTTTGCAGATCTTTCTTCGTGTTTTCCACTTCCTCAGAGACGTTCACTCTGTTGCAAATTTTCATGTCAGCTGCAAAACGGAAGACTTTTCTCTTCAATCCTTAAGCAATATCACTCACAAATACATTGAATAGTACCAGTCCCAGGACTGATCCCTGGGGCACATCACTATTCGCTTTCCTTTTTTTCGAGTGAGTTCTGTTTACCACCCCTTCTATCATCTGTCAGTCAACCAATTTCTGATCTAGTTTACCACCTTGGGAGCCATCCCCAGGCTGTTCAGTTTATTGATAAGCTTCCTATGAGGAACAGTATCAAAGGCTTTGCTGAAATCTGGGTAGGTCACCAAGTCAAAGAACTCAATCAAATTTGTTTGACATGATCATGCTTTGGTAAAACCATATTGCCTCGGATCATGCAGTCCATTGGTTTCCAGAAAGTCCACAAGTCTTTCTTTCAAGAGTGCTTCCATTACTTTTCCCAACACAGAGGTAAGGCTGATCAGCCTATAGTTTGTCACCTCTTCCCTGTTACCACTTTTATGAAGAGGTACCATATCAGCCCTTCTCCAGTCCTGCAGAGCCTCTCTCATCTCCATAGATCTATTAAAAACATAATTTAAAGGCCCTTACAGAACCTCTCTGCGCTCTTTCAGAATTCCTGGGATGTATCCCATCTGGTTCGATGGCCTTGTCCACTTTCAGTTATTCAAGCTGTTCAAACACATCATCTTCTGTGAATGGTGTAGTATCTATTCAATCATATGTGGTGTAGTATCTATTCCATTCCCATTTGTATATTTGTCAATCATATGTGGTCCTTCTCCAGGATTTTCTTTAGTGAATACAGAACTGAAGTATTTGTTTAGCCTTTTTTGCTTTTTTATTGTCACTTTCCATGAATCCATCCTCGGCACTTTTGAGTCTCGCAATTCCATCTCTGATCTTCCTCTTCTCCCAAATATACCTGAAAAAGTTTTGTCTCCACAGTTCACATCTTTAGCCATCATTTCTTCTGCCTTTGCTTTTGCTATCCTTATTTCTCTCTTTATCTCTTTTAACTTTATCCTGTATTCTTTTCTCTATACCTTTGTTTGTAATCTTCTGAATTTTGTGACAGCTATGTCATTTTTGTCTTTATTTGTGCAGTCACTTCTTTGGAGAACCAAATAGGCTTCCTTTTCCTCTTGCTTATATTTACTTTCCTTACACATATATCTATTGCCTCTTTTATTGCCCCTTTTAGTTTATCCCACTGCAATTCCACTTCCCTTATCCCCTTACACCCCGCCAACTTTTCCTTCAGGCACTTTCCCATTTTACTGAAGTCAGTATTTTAGAAGTCTAGGACGTTGAGTTTTCTGTGATTGGATTCTGCCTTGCTTTTACCGTGTGATGATTGTTGCTGCTCACATGATCACCCATTTGTCATGCTATCTCCATTGGTGAGTACTAAATCCAGCATTGAACTTTCCCCTGGTCGGTTCCAGTACCATATGTCTGTACAATGCTTCTTGGAAGACATCCACAATCTTTTTATGTTTTTCCAGATTTGCAGAAGGAATACTCCAATCCACATCGAGTAGATTAAAATCACCCAGTATGATCACTTCTCCCTTCATGCTACCTTTGCAGTATCAATGATCAAGTCTCTGTCCATTTCTTCCATTTGAGTTGGAGGTCTGTAGACCACACCAGTATGGATTATAGTGCCATCTCAGGGTGGTACATGGAGTTTGCTGGGGCGGCGGAAGATGTGATTCCACTCCTTCAGTGGATGGAAGCCAATCTGCTAGCATTGTCAGCGGCTCATGTAGCCGGAAAGGAGAACGTGCAAGTGCACTATTTTAGTTGCCATCTGTTGGACCTGGGGGAGTGGTCGCTGTTAAGATCCGTGTTTCAACTGGTGGTAGAGAGATGGGGTGTTCTCATGATGGACTTGTTGGCGCAGAGAGCACTTGGCAGAGGGCCTCGATGTGCTGGTGCAGGCATGGCCCTCCAACAGCCTTCTGTTTGTGTTTCCCCCATGGCCACTGATCAGTCAGGTGCTTCAGTGGGTCGAGTCTCACACAGTGCTGGTGGCCCCAGATTGGCCCAGGGGCCTTGGTATGTGGATCTGGTGCACCTACTGGTAGTGGACCTGTTACCACTCCCTTAGGAGGACAATCTCCTGACTCAGGGTCTTGTGCGGATGCTGGCTGTGGATCAGTTCTTGCATATGGCCTGGCTCTTGAAAGGGCACGTTTTGAGGCATAGGGGCTATTCTTTGCAGGAAGTTGAGACCTTACTGCAAGCCTGCAGATGTTCTATGTCACTGGCCTGTGTACATGTCTGGCACACTTTTGAGGTTTAGTGCTGAGAGTGGGGGGTGAGACCTCTTGGGACTTCCCTTCCTGTGATTTTGGCATTCTTGCAGGCCAGACTGGACAAAGGATTGGCCTTGAACACTCTGAAAGTTCAGGTGGCAGCCTTGGCTTGTTTCCGAGGTCATATGCAAGGTCAGATCCTAGCTTTGTATGGGGACGTGGTTCGTTTCCTGCAGGGAGTCAAACATCTATGCCCGCCTTGTCATTCAGTTGCTCCTTCTTGGGATCTCAGTCTGATTCCTTCTGCTCTTATGGTGCCTCCCTTTGAGCCCTTAGGGTTTTTTTTCTGAAGGATCTGATGTTAAAGGTGGTGTTTTTGGTGGCTATCTGCTTGGCATGCCGTATTTCAGAGTTGCAGGCTGTCTTGTGCAAGGGATCTTATTTGGTGATTTCTAGGGAGAAGGTGGTTCTTTGTCCAGCGCCCTTCTTTCTCTCGATGGTGGTGTCAGTTTTCCATTGAATCAGGTTGTGGAGCTACCGACTGTTTGAGTGCTCTTATCCTGATCGGGGGTAACAAGCAGAAAAATCCAACCTCAGCTCTTTGGCTCCAATTCCCTGGACTCAGTGCAAGTAAGAAAACACACACACAGAGTCTTATTGTAACAATAACAGTACTACTAAACCTGAGTAGTCACCTGTAATCCTTCTCCTGACTCCCGCAGCACTTCTTTTTATTAGGAAAGAACTGCCACATTGTACAATTTCATCTTATCATATTACATTATGCTTCTCGCTTTGCCTTTTTGTTTATCTACATATTACAAATCAAGCTAAAAACTACAGGCCTGATATTCATCTGGGCAGGGCTAAGAGCTGTAGCCGCTTAGCCCCCACCAACCCCTTAACCCTGGATATTCAGTTCCACACCGACGGAAGTGAATATCCGGGTCTGGCTGCACTGCCTGGTAGCCACAGCATCGATATTGGATGCTGTATGGTTAGTGCTCAGTGCTTATAAGATAGGCGAGGATTTTCCTCACCTATCTTATAGGCACCGAGCACTAACCGTGAAGCTTCCAATATTTGTGCTGCACGGTTACCGCCGGTCCCCACCTCTGCTCCACTCTGGAATGCCTCCGGCATGCCCCGATGCTAACTGGCTGGCATCGGGGTCCATAGGGGACTTAGTTGGGGATATTCGATGGCACTACCTGTGTAACTGCCATCAAATATCCGGTTAGCTGGCATTTACACGGTTAGCTGGCTGTTAACCATGTAAATGACTTTTGAATATCAGGCCCTACATGTTACAGAGTAGAGCAAAAAGAAGCTTCAAAGTATCTGTAGGATATGCAGGAATAAAAGAACAGATACCAAGACTGGCAGGTATTCAGGTTTGACCAACCCATTTTATTAACCCCAATAACCTAAAGAAGAGGAGAAAAGAATCTCTCACACTATACTCAAAACCAATAACACCATAAAGCATTAATCACTTAAGCTTTTAAAACTGGTACCCGCATCCCTTAAAGATTAATGAAAATCCCATAGCCCGACAAAGATCTTTGTTTCTCCATTAGGCTTCTTCAGGGGCAAGCCAGTAGAATTTCCAAACTTTATCCAAAAGAGAATTTAGCGGTGGCATGCAACGACACCACAAAGGAGGTTTAAAAAGACTAAAGGAGCCAATCCAAGAAACGCACAGGCCAGCAACATATTGATCAATCACCAACATCCACTCACTGAAGAACGCCCCATTCAATTTATTGTTCTACCCACTTGGCTCAAGTGAGTTAAGAAAGAAAATCCATCTTTGTTCCCTCTGTAGTAACAGCTTGCTACGGTCTCCTCCTCTAGCATGAGGGGGGATCGCATCAATAGCCATACAATGAATATCTTCAAACGCATGGTTAAACTGCTGAAAATGATCCACGGGAGGGGCTTCTTTCTTCATTTTCATCAAACTGTATTTGTGTTCTGAAAGACAAACACGAAGTTGCCTAGTTGTTTTGCCAATATAAACTTTATCTATGTCAAATATCCACTCAAGGGAAACATTTATCATATATCACCAAATCCCTTATATCGCCAACTATCTCAGTATGTATGTAAATATTTTTGTCGGACCATTTGCCTTGAGAGAAAACCTCTCGTAGCAATTTTTCCTTTTATTCATTTTAATGAGCTACTAAGCGATCAGATTTCATCAACCAAGTGAAAATTTAGGAGACTCACACAATGCGATCCCCTCCCAATCATGCTTAAAAAATGCCAACTTAACTTTCCAGACGAACTCCAACATAATCTTCAATAAACCACAATGAGAAGTTCCAGCTTTTTAAATATCATACTTTCTTATCCAGCGGTGTTCTCAGCTCAAATCCGCTAAAGCTGTCTCTATTGTGGAAAATGATCAATTCCAATTGTATGTGCTACATAGTGCCATGTTTCAGATCTTCGGCTTCCTCTCGACCCAAGGTTTAGCCTGAAGAAGGGTCGAGAGGAAGCCGAAGACCTGAAACAAATCAGATAAGCCACGAATGAAGATGTGCAGGATGTAGATAATTTCAGATGATAGCTCTAACCATTAACAGTAACCGTACAAAAAGTACATTTACCACATAGAGCATGAGCTATCTCCAGGAACAAGCAGGAATGAGTCTTCACATATGGGTACGTCGGTACCGACGGAGCCTGTGCGGGAACGTTTCCCAGCGTCCAATCAAAGAGCTTTTGGAAGCATCCCACCACGCCTGCATGCTGCCTTCCCGCCTTTCCCAACTGTCTCTCCTCAGTTTTCGTTTTTCCGCGCAGCCGGCAGGACGTCCTCCTGTCACCGCAGAAAATTATTCTTTATTTCTTTTGTTTTCTTGTGGTCGCGGCTGTCTCCCCAACACCACCGGTACCGCCGGTGTTTCTTTTTTCTTTTTCTGTTTTTTTTTTTTTTCCCTTCGGGGAAGATTTTTTCTTCTGAGTGTCTTCAGGTGTTAGACCTTCAGGCCTCTCCATATCCCTCATGGAACCGCCAGCCATTTTCTCCAGAGAATGTTTACGCTGTGGCGATACCACTTTATTTTTAGACTCCAAAGACTGGTGTCTAACCTGTTTGGGGCCCGACCCTTTTCCTCCGGAGCCCTCCGGCTGCAGTAGTGTGAGAAGAGACCTTCAACATCGTGTTTCCCTCGACACCAGCTTCGCCTCCAGTGTCGGTGCACAGACCGTTTCTTCTTCCACGCAGGTTCAGGTAACCCACAAACAGTTTGTTAAGACTAGCCAGCCCTTGAGTGGTAGGTCTCATGCACAGCATGAAGACGGCTCCAGCCTTGCCCTCGAGGGTCTCTTGGCTTCAAAACCCCAGCGGGAGTCTTCGGTCTCTAATGCCTATGAGGGGTTTCAGGTTGTTCCTGGGGCTCACCCCTCACAGAACATACCTGAGCCATGCTTGGTGGTGGCATCCGCTACGAGCGGTACCGATACCCCAGCATCGGCACTGGTGTTGGACGTAACACTCCTCACCAGGGATCGTCATCTGGCCTCCTCGGTACCTACGGGGCCGTTGGATATGCTCCAGATTGACTTTCCAGTATCGGCATCGACACCGATACTACCATCGACGTCGGTACCCCCCAGACATGCATCGATAGACTCGTTGCCTTCGATGCCGAATCTGGAATCAATCTCTAGTCTGGAAGACTGGGTACCGACACGTCTCAGTACAGATATCTATCGGTACCGGACGTTCGGTACCGAGGGTAATTACCGAAGGCCTTCGGTTACCTCGGTACCGACTGAGCTGCCACCGATACCTGCGCTGGTGTCGGTGTCCCCTTCGATTCCGACGCCGCTACCGGTATCGACCTCGGTACCGGTATCCGCAGCAGCATCGAGGCCAGCTCCTTCCATGCTTCTTTCACCAGGATCGCTCCTTTCTATACTGAGCCTGGAGTCGATACCTGGTATGACTTCCAGTACCAGCATCTATCCTTTCAGGATCCTGTTTTGCACCGGGCAGGATCTTCCATTCCCATATATTCCGGCAGATCCTCCGGTGCCCAGGCTAGTTCTGCAGATCTAGCCTGCCCAGGGAAGGTTCTCTTTCAAGATCCTTCTTTTCAGAGATTCCTCCTAGATATGGCAAGTTCACTTGCCATTCCTATCCCTGGCCATGATCCTGCACAAGGCTCTGTCTCTACTGAAGCAAAGGAAAATATAATGCTTCCTTTGCATCATTCCTTGCAGGATCTTCTTCTAAGGATATGGGAAGCACCTTTAAGGGTACCCCCACCTTCTAGAGCAACTGATCTTCTGTATCAGGTGCCCCCTTCTCCAGGGTTTCAAAAGACTCAGCTTCCTCATCATTCCATTGTAGTGGAATGAGCAATGAGGAGGGTGAAAAGTAAGAAAAGGCACTCTTCTTACCCTCCAGGTCGTGAGTCTAGGACACTAGATGCCTTTGGACGTCAAACCTTCCAGACATCCATGTTGTCAGCAAGGATTCTCTCATATATATATTTTATATTAGTCTATCTCTTCAGGAAGTCACAAGGAAATTATTTCTTTTGACTCCTTTTCTTTCAGAGCCCAAGACTGCAGACTATTCCTTACTACTTAGTCATATGCAAAACATATCTTGGTTTCTTACTCGTGCTTCCCTAGACTCATTTGAGTCTGTTAGCAGAACTTCTGCTATAGCCATAGGGGCACGACGTAGAGCCTGGCTCCAAGCTTCAGACCTAGACAAATGGGCACAACAAAGACTGGCTATGACCCCTTGTACTGGAGATAATCTCTTCAATATCGAGTCTTTACATCAGGTTGCTCAGTGGTCCACTGACTTCCCTGTTGCTGAAGGCTGTCCTAAGCCTTCTCCTTCTCCAGTAGCTAGGAGATGCCCTGCCAAACCTTCTTTCCCTAGAAGAAGAAGGTTCTATTCTTCTGCCCATCATACAGATGTTCCCAAGCAAGAGGGACATCGCCCTGGTCTGAAGCATCCACCCTCTTACCAGGCTAAATAAACCCAGCAACCATAGGGTTCCTGATTAATCAGTTGTTCTGTCTCTTGGGGTTTAGAACCCACAGTTGACTTCTTCCCAGCAGAAGTTTGTCACTGTTTTTTCTTTCTAAACTCTACACATGGATCTCTTTCTCAAGACATCCAGTTTCCTATATATATATATTTATATATATCTGAGCTGTCAGGATATCCATGCCCATAGGTCACAGTTTCTTCTCTTTTTCCTGCCAGGAAAAGAGGTTTAACAACTATCACATGATAGTTTTTCTGTACCTACATGGAAATTTTTCTTTCCTTCTACAGACTTTCCACATGGTAAGTCCTCTTATTCAGTTTTTCCCCTGTAAGAGTGGTACTATTACACTGGGGGGCTGCTCTTCAGCCTTCTAGTCTTTCTTTCCATTCCAGTATGGATTTTTTTCTCTTGAATAAACTCTCTTCTTTCTTGCTTGGGCAGCTCATCTGACAGGAACAGAGTTTTCTACTCTTGTTCTGTCTGTTCTTTCTGTTTTACACAGAAAGATTCTCTCTGCTGTCTTATCATGCAGGAGTTCTAGTGATTGGACCACTGGTGCTTCTCCACAAGTATCCAGAGTTGTCCTCCACTACTTTATGCTTAGCCTTAGTAGTGATTCCAAGACAGTGCATGCATCTTTCTTGGACAATCTTTATCACTATAGGCTTATCACACTGTCTTCTACTCTTGCCATCTCCAATTCCTTGTGTTTGGCAGCATAGTTGACGTGGCTGCTGGCCTTTCCAACAGCCAATTCTATCTCCCAATTCTCCTGCATTATGCTCTCTGCAAATTCACAGAGAAGCTTTCCACTATGGGCCCTTGCTAGAGAGCATGGGGTTTTTCTCTAATGAATGGTTGAAAAAGGCTTCCTCAGTCATGCCCCCCATGACTGTAAGGGTTCTTCTACCCTACTATCTCCTTTTAATTCAAAGGACATAAGCCTCCTCTACGTGAAAACCTAAAGAGTTGTTCAATTCCTACACGGAATATTCTCTTTTTTCCTTGCAGCTTGTCCTCATGGTATCCTAATCCTTCATGGACAACACATATTTCACTAAAGAACGCATGATCCCCCTTTTGTCCCTCAAGTGGGTCAATTTGTATATCATTCTTATGCGTTCTCTGTCCATTTACCATGCTAGAGTTCTATAAGACTCATGACCTGCTGCTTACAGATTAATATTATCACGTAACCATTCTGGTTATTTTACTGGATAGCATCCCTGCACCATCATAACCAGAGGGAATAGATTCTCTCTCTCTATATATGTTCTTTCAAGTAGGTTCCACCTTCTTGTTTTTACATGAATCTTTCCTCTTCACATCTCTTATGTGAATGTACTTATAGACATATCTCTGCCTGCTTAATTGCAGACATTTGTCTTTAGACCTATAGATTCATGTGTATATATATTCCTATATACATCTCTATACATAGATATGTCTGTCAGTTGGGTGTGCATATGTTATGCCCTTCTAGATCTCACTATAGATATATAGATTTCTGCATACCCATCTATATCTCTATATGTATACCAATATCTACATATATATACTGATATATCTATCTATCTATCTATCTATCTATCTATCTATCTATCCATCCAGATACCTTATTATATGTAGAGATGTGTTTACATACTTATTCCTATCTGTCCACGTTCATATAGGCTTTACCTTCCTATACGTTCCAGACAGTGGGCTTTACCCATCTTCATGCTGTTCCACAGCATGCTTAGGGTGGTACACACACAACCACTCCTGTGGTACTGACAGTTCCTACCATAACTCTATGGTTTAGGTAACCCTGAAGCTCCATATCCAATGTCCTTCCTACCTCTCACCAGTACGGAAGGACAAGGCGGATCTTCAGTGAATCTGAGGTCCCACTCCTCAGACTTCTGTCCTTTCTTTGGGAATACGGGGTCCTCCCATACCCCTTCTCCTCAAGGACTAGGCCGGTTTGTCCAAATCCGTCAGTCTCCTTTTTTGCCCAAAGTGTGAATAACTCTGTAGCCAAAAGAGTTTCAGCTTTGTCCATAAAGCTTTTTCCTGGAGACCTATCGTTTTTGGACTACCCCAGTTAACTCCTGGGGTCACCTTTCACTCCAGTTTGACCTTCACTGTCAGTCTACAGGTTATCACCTTAACTCCAGTAAGGTCACCTTGAAGACATCTCTACTAGATCCTCCAGTAGATTCCATGAGCCTCTCTACTTCCTGCAATCCAGTAGGTGAGGTCCATATTGTAACTATTCATTTTCAATATACTCCATGATGATTATCATACATTTAGGGACTCCTTGCCTGTAGTCCTATCTTAGGTCAGCTGTTTTTTCCTACAGCTCCTTTCTATTTCAACTCCTGCCCTCCATCCTCGGGATGCCTGGCCATATGAAGTGTAGCATGTTTCAATCCCAACATGCTAGGGCTCCAGGCATCTTAGCTTGGGAGTCCCCATATGTGAAGACTCATTCCTGCTTGTTCCTGGAGATAGCACAGTTACTTACCTGTAACAGGTGATCTCTGGGAACAGCAGGAATAAGTCTTCACAACCCACCCACCTCCCCTAGGAGTTGTATCTCTATCTATCTTTCCTTTCCTCTCTCTCTCTCTTTGTCTCAGCTTTAAAACTTAACTGAGGAGAGTCAGTTGGGAAAGGCGGGAAGGCAGCACGCAGGCGGATTGGGATGCTTCCAAAAGCTCTTTGATTGGACGCTGGGAAGCGTTCCCGTGCAGGCTCCGTCGGTACCGACGTACCCATATGTGAAGACTTATTCCTGCTGTTCCCAGAGATCACCTGTGCTTTACCAGGAATACTTTCATTTAACATTTGATATTTGTGTGCATTATAGTATGATGGTACCGGTCCTTCGTATTTGATATTGCTTTAAATGTGAGTATTTGGTTATTTTTCCAGAGGTTTTTGTTTTGTAGTGTGCTTGGCTTTTCTCCTACATATATCTTTCTAAGCTGTTAGCAAAATTGTCACACTCCATATTTCTGAACCTTTCCCTGAGAGACCCCAGCCCCCACTTTGAGTCCCTTTCTACAGTCCCCCCTATGATTCTGTAAAGAATAACTACAAAAGAATAGTAGTTCAAACATGTCCAAGTCCAGAATATATCTTCTACCACAGTGGGGAATTTATTTATTTATAGTTTTTCTATACCGTGCTCTTTAAAATCAGTGCGGTTTACAAGTAACATTTATATGTACCATGCAGGAGGTGACCTACATTGTACTTACATTGAACAGATATTGTAACTTGGAATATAACTGGGGTAACTATATACAGGCTATGCAATGTGTCACTGAGTTGTTATAGCGACATGGCGTGTTCTAATAACTATAAAAAAGATTGTCAATTATTTACAGTTAAACTATATATATACAGGATTGTCAATTATTTACAATTAAACAGTTGGGCTGATGATTGTGTTTGCCTCAGCACTATTAGGGTGTGCTGGTGCTGTTGTCAAGGTGGGTGGTGTTGAACCGCTTGAGTGTGAGTAGTGTTGAAGAAAAAGATGGTGCTTCAGCACTTTCCTGAATTGGGTGAGATCAGTGATAGCTCGGATAGTGGTTGGGAGGTCATTCCAGCATGTAGGTGTGTAGAACACAAAAGCTCTGTTCTTTGTTGCCTGGGAACATTTTGTTATTTCTTTGGGGATTGCCAGTGTGTTGGTAGCTTTGCAGATACCTCTTCAGCGTCCTAGGCACCGTATCTAGTCTATAGGTGAACTTCATCTTGCTGGCTGGGAGAAGTCTTTACACATAATACTTTATTTAACATATAGAAAAAGGATTACAGTCATCCTGCAAATTACCCAAAGCCTTGTAACACTGTTTGCCCTTGATAGTCTCAATATGAACGTGCACAGAGAGTAAGGTTTTGCCGATTATTCTTGCAAGCGCCAACTGCTCTCCATAGATCTCTCAGTAGTTCAGAGGTTTGCACCCACGTTCACATCATGACACTGGTAATAACTCCAAATTCTTCAGCAGCTTCTCTTTTCACTATGGGCTGCACTATGCATGTTTTGGACAGAGTTTCAGTGACTATCCATCCAGGCTTCATGGCTACATATATATGAATAGTCTTGCTGGAATTGCTGATCTTTGCTCCTACTCAGAGTCCACAAATTCAGTAGCATCGCAGACTTCTTTCATTCACAGTAGTCATTGTCTTCGACCCATAGGATTCAGTGCATGCAGTATATAATTTGCAGAATCAAAACTCGCCACCATAGCACTCCTCCCCTCTGATTCCACACAATTGCAAACAAGCACAATTACTTACACCTAATACCAGTACAGAATTGTTGAACAGGATTTTCCAGTTCATCCTGCTAGAGCAGTCCAGACAAGTGGGTTGTGTCCCCCTGTCAGCAAATGATGAGACAGAGAAAATTCTAAAAGCTTTGTGACATCACCCTTGATAGATAACTTTGTAGCCAGGGGTCAGCTTCAGTATTTTCTCAGTTTCAGCAGATGGTGGACTTATCCTTGCTCTCCCGGCAGCCTCTTTGAGGTTTCTTTATATGCCAGTTCAGCTTAGCTTTAGGGATTTGGGCAGCACACTGCAGCGCTTGTCTAATTGACACATTCCCTTATTCCCAGAGGTGTTCCTTGTCAGGAGGATCAATGGAACACCTCTGAAGGGTGGGGGGTGGGGGGGGGGTGTCTCCTGCTCAGGAGGAGCAGTGTAGCCCTCCAGGACAAACTTCAGCTTCAGCATACTGTGCTTCAGGTACTAGCTTCTTTCTTGTTTTTAATAAAGTTTAAAAGAAAAAAAAAAGCGAGAACAAGTATTACAGGACTTGCTGCGGCCACAGCTCAGCCCGGCACTCAGCTCTTCTTACTGGCAATAGTCTTCAGGCTCCTCTTCAGGTTCAACAATTCTTGCAACAGTGAGTTTGCCTAACGGGAGAGGGCTGTCAACTCCCCCCCTCTCCCTGTGGCTGCCGCTTCGTTCTTCGGCCCGTGCCTTGCCACCCTTGCCACCAGAGCCTTTTTCAGAGGATGGTGTTATTTTCTGCTGTGTGTGCACCATCTGCGGGTCCTTGTGCATGTTTTGTGAGCCCTCCGTTTTTCCACTGTACCCTCGTAACGATTTGCCATGCTTCCTGCATTCCCGCAAAAAACGGTGCCATTTTTGTGGATCCAAATTCTCTCAGGGCACTGTTTTGCTTTTTCGGAGTATCATGGGCTGCTTCTTCTGCACCATTTTTCCTTGTACATTTCTGAATCAGGCCTCCTGAATGCAGAAATGCCCTCCTCCCCACAACCTTGATAATCTCTGTTCGGCCTGCGGGGCAGATCAGGGACATACTTCTGCTAGCACAGCACCATCTATAGCTGTGCTTCCCATGGCACTGTTAATTCTTGCGGCCCCCCTACATCCACGGGTCCTCCTACTTCTCCTCTTCCATAGGAACTCCCTCCTCTGGCTCTCCTTCCAGAAACACACTTTCCTGGAGTTCAGCAGTCTTCTCAGCCTCAGAGCCCTTACCTGCAGCATCAACGATCTCAGCTAGCTTCAGTCCACTCTGAAGCACAGTTTGTGGACGTCTTTCGAAACTTCGGGGTTTCTGGCATTTAGGTGCCTCCTCAAATCCAGTAGCCTCAGCTCCTCTTCCTAGGAAACGCTCCAAACAGCCCTTACTTGTGCCCAAAGTTGCTTCCGCCCCCTTAGGGGACTGGCATCCTGTAGGAGAGGACGGTGAATGCTTCTCGGATGATGGTTCCCTTAATTCAGAATCAGACTGAGAGGAGGAAGAGCTCTCACCACCTGAGGATGAGCCAGAGGCGAGAGACGACGGGCAGGACATTCATCTCAGGAGGTACTTCTTGCCCTCATTGCACAAATTTCTGAGGCTCTAAATCTTGCCATTTCACTGGCACAACAGGCTCAGGATATGACTAAACTCCAAGCAGACCTCATCATTGTGGGCATCAAGAAACCATCTAAGGCTTTTCCTTTCCCTCCTGAGTTACAGCAGATGGTTTCCCTGGAGTGGGATTCTCCAGATGTCTCCTTACATGCTGCACGTTGCCTAGGCCTCCATTATCTCTGAGCCCCGGACGATCTGGAGAAGTACATAAGAACATAAGATATGCCATACTGGGTCAGACCAAGGTCCATCAAGCCCAGTATCCTGTTTCCAAGAGTGGCCAATTTAGGTCATACGTACCTAGCAGTTTCCACAAAAGACACAGGTTCCACAATGCTTATACTGGGTCAAGCATTGATATCATGGGTCCCTTCTTAATAATGGTTTATGGATTCCTCCAGGAACTTGTCCAAACCTTTTTTAAACCCAGCTACACTAACAGCCTTTACTACATCCTCCGGTAACAAATTCCAGAGTTTGATTACACGTTGAGTGAAAAAATATTTTCTTTTATTAGTCTTAAATAGTTTACCCTGTAGCTTCATTGCATGTCCCCTAGTCTTTCTATATTCTGATAAGGTAAACAATCGATCTATGTTTACCCGTTCACTCCATTCATTAATTTATAGATGTCTATCATATCTCCCCTCAGCCGTCTCTTTTCCAGGTTAAAGAGCTCTAACCTTTTTAGCCTTTCTTCATAGGAGTATCCTATGGCTATGCTTTCCAAAGATGGATCCCTTAGTGATGGCCGTTACTAAGCATACAACCATTCCCGAGAAGGAACAGCTCTATGGGAACAAACTGATCACAAGGTCGAGAGTCTCCTGAAGACGAGTTTTTCCTCATCCTCCCTGGCTATTCAAGCCTTTGTTTGTGGCAGCTTGGCTGCACGTGCATTGCTACGCTGCATGCAGTTGCTCCTGGAAGATCCTGCTCCGGCCGATTTGGAATCCATCACAGCCTTTGTAGCAGATGCATTCTATGATCTTCTTTGTCTGTCGGCTCGTTCGGTGGCAGCTGCCATGGTGTCACGACGATGGCTCTGACTCTGCCATTGGAATGCAGATGCCGCTTCCAAGGCCCGGCTTGCCAAGCTTCCTTTAAGTGCAGGCTTTTGTTCGGCAAAGATCTGGACAAGCTTATGAGGGATCTGGGCGAAGTTAAGCCTTAACGCTTGTCAGAGGACAAGCTAAAATCCAGGTCATGGCGTTCTGTGGCTGCATCAGTGCCCTCTGCCTGTAGGGGGCACTTCAGGGACACGCTGCACTATCGACCGGCAGAGCTAACTTTTACTCCTCTAAGACTGGTTCTAAGCCTCAGTTCTTTCGTGGAGGACATCACAGAGACAACTTCTGCTCTGCCAATACGTTTGCAGATGCTACTAGATCCTCCTGCTGATGGGCTCGGGATCCATTCTGCGGTTCCATCGGTGCGAGGTCGGCTCCAACTTTACTCCTGCGAATGGACCCAGATCACGTCGGACAAGTGGGTCCTTGAGATTATTTCTCATGGCTGCGCTCTTGAGCTTGTGAGGCCCATTCCACATGTCTTTCTTCTCTCCCCATGCCGGGTGACAGCTAAATGGGTGGCTATGAAATTGACTTTACAGCACCTTCTGCACCTCCAGGCGGTATTCCCAGTCTTCCCCCCTCCAGGCACTACTCCATCTATTTTGTCATTCCCAAAAGTTGAGTTTTTCAAGGTGTGCTTCTGCATGCCGGGTTTCTCATTTCATGGTTTTGTTTCTCCTGGCTGGTCCTTTAAGGCTACTTGAAGCCACTCTGCTTGCTACGAATATACTGAAGCTGACCCTAGGTGTATAAGGTTATCTATCAAGGGTGATGTCACTAAGCTTCTAGAATTTTCTCTGTCTCGTCATCTGCTGACAGGGGGACACAACCCACTTGTCTGGACTGGAATCCAGGAAAGGAAGTTAAAGATAAGTAAAATTTCTCCATCTTATCTAATGCTGGCACTAAATTATCCCAAATTATTTGACTATATGTAGACCAAGCTAGCTTGTAACATACTTCTATCTTGCATCTACATTCCTTAATTTATTTTGTTTATTTAGCAAAGTAAATGTTAGGTCACATGATAACAGACACACACACAATTGTACATATCACTAATTATGTTTGTGATTTATTCTCCAACTGCGACAATTTACAGGGCATAGTTAATCTTATTACTTAAATGGTAACAAACATCAAAATATAACTAGAGGTTTATGATGAATAAAGTAAACTCATTTTAATTGTTTACCAAAAATTCTTAGGAAGGCTCTCTTATTTTAAGTAATAGTTTAACTTACATTACTTTGATTATTGTCAGTAATATAACTATCAGATTAACATAGACATCTCAGCTCACAGAGGAAGGAAATCAGGGCACAAAACAAAAGGAACAGATACATAAACAGTACCAAGAATTGTGCTCAAGAACAGGTATGCATTCATAACCACAAAACTAATTAGTTAATCAGTCTTGGTACTTGTGTTTTATCTATTCCATTAACGACAAGGCATTTGCTTCACACTTCTAATTAATAGCGTCAGTTCTGCATGGGTCATTCTATAATAACAACACACTTTTATGGATGTGGTATTTACCAGGATTTTCAGTTAATCTACTAATCATAAAAAGAAAACATTATAATACACATTTACTACCTTAATTTACTTATTAGAATAAGGTTAATTTAATTTTTCCTTTTCTTTTTACAATTCCCATTAATCAAATAAGCTTGCTTTGACTTTGACAAGCAGTTCAATTTTCAACAAAGCTGCTAACTTGTATCTTTTCCTTTAAACACCTTATTTATTTATTTAACTGTATTTATATCCCGCCTTTCACCGGGTCAAAGCGGTGAAAGGCGGGATATAATTTTTCCTTCATAATTTTCCTTCATAATTTTTCCTAGTCTTTGTTATATTTTGCAAATTCACACAACTTATTAGATATCTAAGCACACATGGAGGATCTTCCAGGTATTATTTACAATAAAAATCTCAGTATTTGCATTCTTACACATGGAATGAAAATAGGTAACAAATTTTCTCTATTGACAAGCAGGATAAGTCAGCCACATGTGGGTGATGCCATCCGATGGTGCCGTGGATGGAATAACTCTCCAATAGCTCAGAAGAGTCTAGAAGACTCTCCTGAACATGTGCCAGTCACAGTACCACATTGTCCGCCCTCTTTCCACCTCACTCTATTTTATCCGCCGGGCCATGTGGAAGGATCTCTCTGCTCTCCTCTAACTTTCTACATAGCTATTCAAATGCTACCTTCTTCTCTAACGTTTCTCTCTACTTCCACAAACAGGATCACCAGGCATTCTCGACTCGTTCCTGCTATAATCTTCTTCTCTTCTGCCCCAAATCCACAGCAGAATGCCTTTCCCTGCCTGCCATGTGCTCAGCCATTGACTGCCGATGAATTCAGAAATGAGAAAGCAATGGAGCATGCCGGGCACAGGATGTGCCAGAAAGAGGCCTCCATCCCTGGCCCGGCCAAGGGCAGTCCATACCGAGGTGAGGAGCATGCCAGACACGGGATGTGCCGGAGAATGGCCTCCATCCCCAGCCTGGCTCATCAAACCATCTCAATCCCCGATGATCCAGCCTGATATGCCGCCGCGGGCCTAAACCATACTCAGGACCTCCGGTAGAAACTGCAGAACTACTCACGCCTCCAGAACAATTCTGTTCTTGCGGCACCCGTGCAGGCCTGGAGATGAAACAGGAGCAAGCCCGGGCATGAGATGGGCCGCAAAAAGCCTCCGCCCCAAGCCGACACATTGTGAGAACCCCGGAGGCTTATGCAAATTCTAGCATGGCGCTTTAACTCCTCCCCTTTGCTGCATCATACCCTTCGTGCATCGGTGCATCATCGCGCCGACATGAGGACTCCTCGCAGCCTCCAGGATCATCGTTCCTCCCACACCACAGCATCATAACAGGTGAGAGGATGCAGGGCACAGTGGGTGCGCCAGCCTGAAGTTTGCCGGTGAAGAGGCCATTCCTGTGCCGCACTTCCTTGCCTTGTTGTTCTGCTCGGCACCAACCACATGCGCTCCACTCTGGTGCCACCCCTAAATACAGTCCATTGGGTTCTGGGCTTCGACACCGAGGACAGCACCATCAAATACCAGGCCTTGTCATTTGGGGCAGTGCCGTCATGTTCCGGACGCCTCCCGGAAGTCTACAGATGAGGAATTGAAATGTCACTGAACTCACGCAAGCCTGAGACACACGCCACTGACAGTGTGGTATGGCCGGGACGTGCTGTTCCGACTGCACTTCATGTTCCTGGCCTCATCCTTCACCCCTCCTGAAGGCCTGTCCCGATGAGCTGTTGGATGGTGCCGTGCAGAGAGAGCCCCATCGGCACCAACAAGCCAGACTGTGGTCAACTGTGCAAGGTACGGTGCCGAGGGCGGGGCTTGGCAACAAACACCACTTCTCTTCCACCCTCCTCTTCATGGAAGAGCAGCCAGTGGGTTGAGGAGTGGGCTACAAACCATGGAAGCCAGGGTTTGAACCCCACTGCTCTTCCATTTGATCTTGGGTAGACCTTAACTCCAGTGCACAGGAAAAAGGGGCACCGCTGAGCCCCTTTCTGCCCCGACACCCCTCTCGAGCAAAGAAGAGGGGTGCTGAAGGTCTCTGTGGGCATAGGTGGGAGCTACCTATGAGTTCATTCTCCTCAATATCGATGATGCACAAATGGAGCTGGCCGGATGTGAGCTCTGCCTAAGTCCCAGATGTTGGCCTACCTTGAAGAAGGTGCCGAGGGCTCTCGGAGGGTACACAGCAGTGAAACACCCACCCTTTCCAAAGGAGAGGACTTGACTGCCCCTTCCCTTTTCCGTCCTGGCCCAGATTAGGCAGAGAAATAGCCTAGTGGCTACAGCTAAAGACAGTGAACCAAGGTGGCCAGGACTCAATCTGCACTGGGGTGCTTCTGATCCTAGACAAATCACCTAACTACCCCCATCATAGGCAAGTGACGGCGTAGCATAGTGGTTAGAGCACTGGCTTGGTAACTGTAAGACCAAGGTTTGATCACACTAGCACTTCTTGCACTCCATGGCCGCGAGGAAGGCATGGCGACCTACTTCCAGTCTTACTGCCATGAAACCCTGGCCACCCATGTCCCTCCACTGCACATTTTCTCTTTCTCCAGGACGAAGCAGGAAGTCAGTCCTCACATATGGATGACATCGATGTCGATGGAGCCCCTGCGGAGCATTTCCCCAGCTTTCCATGAAAGCCTTTGGGAATGCAGGCACGCATGCGCGGTTCCCTTCCCGCCTAAAGGTGCCATCTTGCCTCAGTCTCTCTTTCTCCGTGAAGCCCACCGGATGTGTGTCCTAGTCATCCCGGAAAATAGTTAGATTTTTTGGCAATCCTTCGCTCTTTTTCTTCTCCGGTTCGACGCCGGTTCCCCTCCTGCGGGGTTCGGTACACCGGTATCAAGCCCGATCTTCTTTTTCGGTTTTTGCCCTTCTTACTGAGCTGATGGGGTAAGACCCAGGCCAGCCACCAAGTATGCATGGAGCAAAAGAGCAGCAGAATGCAGACTGCCATCTGGCCTTGTCCTCCTCCAATGTGGTCCACCAAAGGGACCGGAGCTGCTAATGCTTACAACTGGACAGATCTTACAGAGAGGGCCAAACCGGCACACCCTCCAGTCACATTACACAGCTGCCTTAAACAGCAACACTTAGGGGGCGGTAAACTGCAGAGTATTAAAGCCACACAATAGATATTGACAGCCAGTGGGACAGTAAAGCCTAAGGTTCATCTAGGGTGCCAAAACCTGGAGCCAACACTGGGCTGGACCTGGTGCCACCACCGTGAAGCACCTTACTCCAACATCCTCATGGAGATGTGGCTTATCTGAGAGAAGCTTGCCTTGTAACTGGGAGGTCACTGGTCCGAGACCAGCCTCAGACTCAACCAACAAGGGTGTCCTAGTGGCATTTCTAGCCCACTCCAAGCAGTCGAGGGCGGGGGCTTTGGGATATCCTTGGTTGCCTTGGGGGCTTTCTCCCTTCAAGAAGCCAGTCTGCTCTTACCTTGACAATCATGAACCTTGATGGAGGGGCAGCAGCTTTCCCTGCATGATGTCTGACTTACTCCAAAGATGATAATCTAAAGATGAGAACTAGGGATCTGCCTTGGGGACACTCTGTCTCCCATATCACATATAAGATCGTGGATAACATGTTAAAACCCTCGGCCCAGTGTGCAGCGGCGGCCAAGAAAGCAAACAGAATGCTAGGTATCATAAGGAAAGGGATGGAGAATAAAACAAAGGATATTATAATGCCTCTGTATCGCTCCATGGTACGACCGCACCTTGAATATTGTGTGCAATTCTGGTCACCGTATCTTAAAAAGGACATAGCGTTATTAGAAAAAGTACAGAGAAGAGCCACCAAATTGGTAAAGGGGATGGAAGGCTACTCCTATGAAGAGAGGCTAAAAAGGTTAGGGCTCTTTAGCCTGGAAAAGAGACGGCTGAGGGGAGATATGATAGAGGTCTATAAATTAATGAATGGAGTGGAACAGATAAACGTGGATCAATTGTTTACGCTATCAGAATATAGAAAGACTAGGGGACATGTAATGAAGCTACAGGGTAAACTATTTAAGACAAATAAGAGAAAATATTTTTTCACTCAACGTGTAATCAAACTCTGGAATCTGTTACCGGAGGATGTGGTAAGGGCTGTTAGTATAGCTGGGTTTAAAAAAGGTTTGGACAAGTTCCTGGAGGAAAGGTCCATAAACCACTATTAAAAAGGGACCCAGGACATCAATGCTTGACCCAGTACAAGCATTGAGGAACCTGTGTCTTTTGGGGATATTGCTAGGTATGTATGACCTAGATTGGCCACTGTTGGAAACAGGATACTGGGCTCGATGGACCTCGGTCTGACCCAGTATGGCATGTCTTATGTTCTTATGTTCTTAAGATTAATATGGAATCCTCTCGGAAGTTAATCAGATCACTTGCTCAAAAGAAATCTCCCTCACCCCAAAAAACAGAACGAGAAGGTCAATAATGGACAACACCCTGATCATCCCCAAAGAGTCCATCAAATGCACCCAGACAACCAAGAAAAAAAGGACCTTCGCCTTCTATGCACCTAAATGCTGGAATGACCTCCCACCTGAAATAAGAGCAATTAAAGACCTCACTCAATTCCGCAAGGCAATCAAGCACCACATTTTCCTTCTCCACTTCAGCACTCCTAAACCCAAAAACTCTCAATCTCCACTCCCAATTCCCTCATAGGCAACTCCGCCTCAAGTTCTCTGCGGTCTTGCCTTAGCCCTCCTTGTGAATACTAAAGAATCTAATATGTTTTGTACATAGTTACAGTTTTACCCTGTTGTTCCAAGTTTAAGTTTCCTGTTATAATGTAAGCACACAATTGTCCTCCAAATGTGCAACCTTTGTTATATGTAAACCGCACTGACAACAAATAGCGCAGTATATAAAAGATGTTAAATAAATAAATAAATAAATAAGATCTGCCCAGAGCCCTTCAGCAATGGAGACATGGCGCTAAGGTCAAATAGCCCCAACTTGCTCCATCAGTCCCTCAAAGGGCTGGTATCCAGAGTGTTCGTGGCACTTCTCCTGCAGCCCAGTAGTAGTGCAGTCCCACCTACTACCCTTATCGCCAGGATCTCTGACATGCACTTTTGCTTACTTAGCCCTATGGCCTCTCCTGGTAGGGATATGGCAGTGGCCCCTCCTGGTAGAGTTGCTGCTATAGAGGTGACTCATCATGGGTCGAAGGATCAGCACAACATGGGGGTAACCCTGTACGACAAGACGCTCATTCTGGTGCTCCTAAGCCCCTATCAACACCCCCCACCCATTATGCTCCAATGCACGGATTCAATACAGGAGCTGATAGTGTGCTGGCACCAGTCTTGGCCGTTAAAGTAGGGAACCTTAACCCTGGCCTCTCACCCCATGGACCTAATTGGGTAGGTCTACATCCACCAGCGGGGTACCCTGTCCTGCTCCAACTGAACAGTGCCAGAGCAGCCTCTCAGGTTCCTTATGACCATGAACCAGGACTATGATGCTCCTCTCCCAGGGTCACAGCTGTCATAGTTCGCAAGTCTGTGAACCGCTCAAAACAAATAAATGCATGAAGAAATGATAATGATAATGTTAATGATATTGATAATGGACCAGACATTTCCTGGTGTGGGTATGTGCATACTGACACTCACAAGTCGTAACTGCACCCTACCTCACAAATGCATTCGTACCGGAGTCATATAAGGAACTTGTGCTTGGGGCAATATCATATCATTATAGCATGGATCCCCAGGTATTCTGCATCCCCACTGCAGGCGCACCCTCCCTGTAGGGAAGAGACCGCATCACCAGCTTCATCCCCATGAGTGAGGAACCTGCAGGAGTCACTTCTCGGGGCCCACCAGGTGTGCACATTCCTCCCAATTTTCTGCCCGCATGCTTAGTTAAAAAATAAATAAATAAATAAATTTATTTATATATATATATATATATATTTATTTACTCGTATACCTCTGCAGCTGAAAAGGGGACCACTACAAATCCTCCTGACATCCTAACTACGTATGCTGTCCCAGGAGGACCATGTAGATATATACCATCATTATGCCATATATATATATACCATTATACCAACATTATATATATATGGAGTAGAGGAGTAGCCTAGTTGTTAGAGCAACTGCCTATTACCCAGAAGATCAAGGGTTCGATTCCCACTGGCACTCCTTGTGACCTTGGGCAAGTCACTTTACTCTCCATTGCCTCAGAAGAAAAGGCTGGCAATCTACTTCCGGTGATACATTGCCAAGAAAACTCAGAGGTAGCTGGGTCACTATGAGTCAACACTGACTTGATGGCACTAAAAAAAAAAAAAATAATAATAAAAAAAAAATATATATATATATGTATGATTTCACTGACTCCTTACTGACAAGGTCTTCTTCGCGGCAAATCTAGCCTACCTGTATTTTCAATCACGGGAAGGGGCACAGGCACAGTGCCCTAAGTATCTCCCCCCATCAGCAGGGAATAGATCCAGTAAAGGGGGGATCCAATCTAATTCTTGCAGCCACAGACAGGTGGAGCAGCCACACCCCGGATGGGTGCCATAGGAGGATGGCTCACTTAGAGAGGCTATAGCAGCCCCAATAAGCTTGATGTGGAGCACCCCAGGCCGAACGATGCAATATCCCTGTACAGGTACAGTGGCCTCACTCCCGGACTGGGGTGTACCCCTATAGAGCCATCACCACTTGACCCTCACCTTGCTCCAGTCTGGTTTCTGGGCTTGTACCATGAGTGTTATGATTTGTGGTTGGACCATCACCTTGAATAGGGTCATTTATTTATTTTATTTAGCTGTATAAGGTTGAGCCTCAAAACTATGTGGCTAGTATACACCTAAAAGTATTTGATCGAAGGAACCCTCCACTCTGCATGCCTCTGAGAGCTTACAAGATCACGGCAATCATCTTGCTGTGGCCACCCAACCTTCCTTCTCGCCAGCTAGTCATTTGGGTGCTATACTACAATGGACCAAGTTCCTACCCTCAAGAAGGGAGGATTATCCTGCTCATCAAAAGGACTTGCCACTTTTAACCACATAGGGAATTTTCCCAGCACATGAAGGACGAAGTCCTCCCTCAATGATATACATAAAGATTTATAGTTCATGAAGAACATGAAGATGTCCTTCACAGGCACGCAGATGCAGTAGGACTAGAACACCAGGATGGCCTCCAAAGGCACATGACCTCTGCAGCTGAAAAGGGGACCACTACAAATCCTCCCGACATCCTAACTACATATGCTGTCCCAGGAGGACCGTGTAGATTCCTAGTTCCGATGTCTTTCAGTAGATCTGGACATCCCCTCCGAGGATGAAGGCTACTGGCTCTGCGCTGGAAATGAACCACCGTACAGCTCCTACAGACTGCACCACCCTCGGACATGCAAGTACCATGCCGAGCATTAGCAATAAAATTGAAAGACTGGGATCATACTCCATACTTCACAAACCCTGGCTCAGAAGTGGGGTTCCTTGGAGAAACTACCCAAGTGCAGCCAACAATATCTTGGGCCCGGATACAATGAATGCAAGTGACACTCTTGTTTCTAGCCCTGCAAGGCAACTTTCATCACTACCTGCTCTAGGAAGGCAGAATTGACACACATGTCTCCCTTTCCTCCCTCCCCATCCAGAAAGGCACCACACGCTAGGCTGCAAAGAAGAGTACACGATCCAATAAACCAAATGTCACAGGAATACACACACCGCCACCCCCCTCCCCATGAGGACTGGAGTGGCTTACCTGGGAGTTTTGTGGTGGCCCTTTGGTCAAGTACAGGTTGGCATCGCTATGCCCCAGGGGTATCTCCTCTAGTTATCTGATCCAAACTGATAGCTTCATTCTACCACAGCACCTCGCACGGGCTGTAAAGGGTGAACACTAATGCCTACAAAAAGCTTGCCTTCACATCCCTCAGCTAGGGAGTCACCCACATGTGGCTGACTCATCCTGCTTGTCCATGGAGAAAGCGAGGTTACTTACCTGTAACAGGGGTTTCTCCGTGGACAGCAGGATAAGTCAGCCAAACAAACCCACCCGCCTCCCCTTTAGGATGAACCTGTCCTACAGGATGAGCCTGTCTACAGCTGGAGAACAGACTGAGGTGGAAAGGTGGTGGACACTGTGGTAGGGTGACTAGCACATGCTCAGAAGAGTCTTCCAGATTCTTCTGAGCTATTGGAGAGCTATTCCATCCAAGGTGCCATCGGATGACCTCACCCATGTGTGACTGACAGAGTAACACAAAAATATACAAATCAACCCAACCAACCACCCCTGACAATGGAATTGACACAATCACGCCCCATATGACTCATTAATATCAGTGCAACCAAAAGCTTAAAGTTCTATTGAAAGGATATGAAATGTTTCCGAAAATCCTGGTGAACTCAAAGGGATGGCATGACCTTTGAGAAGGCGATACACCAAAACTCCTTTTCTTCTAGGATACAAGGTTTCAGGCCCATATGGAACAGAGAGCCATCCTCAGAAGGTACCACCCTATCTTATGCTGTTAATACTCAGGATTGACATCCTCCAAGGCTCAAAAAATGAAGCAGAACATTTTAAACCTAATTCTTTGCTCAATGAACAGCAAATGAAGCTCAAACAGGAGGGGCAAGTTCTATCCCTAGATCTGCCTCCCAGTACAATTTTTGCAGCCATGCTCCATAATGAGGTGTGATAAAGTATATGAATATTAGGGGTGAATGTGAACATGTTTCTTTTTATGAATGTCTTGCTGATTAGGCCCTATGTCTGTGTTTTTCTTTCTGTTCATCTCTAGTACGTACACAGTTTCCATTAAACAGTCTCTTAAGTGCAATAGGGACTGATTGCTTTCAGCCCTTCTAAAAATACAAATATTCCATGACATTCTAAAGCGTTGGTCTTCACTCCCAGTCCTCGAGGGCCACCAACAGAGCAGGCTTTCAGGATATCCCTAATGAAAATGCATATGAGAGATTACAATGGAGATTAGTGGGAATGCAAATCTCTCTCATGTATATTCATTAGGGATATCCTGAAAACCTGGTCCATTGGTGGCCCTCAAGGACTGGGAGTGAAGACCAAGGTTCTAAAGTATGTAGCTGCCAATGGACTGGTTTCTGTACTGTCCCAGCCGTCTCTTGTTTTTTCAGGACCCCCATGGTGAGCTGACTGGGAAGAATGTTCTGGTAATGCGGTACTCTCTGGAGCTGACGGCTGCCAGGTTTGGGCTGGATATGAGCCACTTGAAAAGCATTCTCAGCAAGTGCAGAGCTCAGCTTTATGAGTCCCGGAGCCAGCGGCCACGACCTCATCTGGACACCAAAATGTTAGCCTCATGGAATGGTGAGAAAGTGCCCCATTACTGTTTCCCAAAAATGGCAGTCAAGCCACAGAGTTTCCCTCCCCCTGCAAGAGAGATGGGGGCTTCGTGGTGGTGTGATGCTGAATTAACATATGTGGAGATCTCCAGGAACAAGCAGGAATGAGCCTTCACATATGGGTACTTACCTTGCCTCTCTCAATTAACTGGGCCTTGTGTGGTACCCCCATCCCCCTGCTGAGGGTTCAGGACAGGGTACCTTGTAACTGCCCTCTTTAATAGGACTTATCTCCCCCCCTCCCTCCCCAGCACCCACCCACCCCTGGGGAAATTGTAGTTTTATAGGTACTTGGACATCTTAGAGGAAAGGGGCTGCTCTCAGGTGCAGCTCTTAATCCAAATCAGTCATACACAGAGGACCTGTGATTAATTAGTTTCAGGTACACAGGGTGTATTAGGGGTATTAGATACACTTTTATTAGTATAAGCATCTACACCAATCCTTATTATATACCGCTTTAAAAGACCTAAACACAAGCTTTAAACTAAGATGCAGTCAGAGGTCCAGCAACGAGATGGGGGTTCTCCAGTCTTTTGCATCGAGTGTCACATGTATGATTATCTCCCAGTTGGTGAGAGGTCCTACATATGCACTAAGTGCAGGGAGCTCTTTGCTCTCAGGGAACGAGTCCGTTCTCTAGAGGCTAGAGTAGCAGACCTGGAAGACATAAGAAAGACAGAGAAGTACATGGACGAGACCTACAGGGATATAGTCCTGAAGTCCCACCTCCAGTCTGGCAGCATCCCTGTTGCCATGGAGGAGAGAGGTCACGTGACAGGAGAGCATCACCCTGGTGTGGCAGGAAGTGATCCTGTAACTAGGACCTGTCCTCCAGGTGATGTAAAACCCTCTCGCACCGAGGACGTTTCTCCAGGGCCATGTCCCCATGAGGGGAGGGTCAGGACAGCTGTTATAGTTGGTGATTCAATCATTAGGAATGTAGATAGCTGGGTGGCTGGTGGACGTGAGGATCGCCTGGTAACATGCCTGCCTGGTGCGAAGGTAGCAGATCTCACGCACCGCCTAGATAGGATCATAGATAGTGCTGGGGGGGAGTCTGCTGTCTTGGTACATGTTGGTACCAATGACATAGGAAAATGTGGTAGGGAAGTTCTGGAGGCTAAATTTAAGCTTTTAGGTAGGAAGTTGAAATCCAGAACTTCCAGGATAGCGTTCTCCGAAATGCTTCCTGTTCCACGTGCAGGACCCAAAAGACAGGCAGAGCTCCGGAGTCTCAATGCGTGGATGAGACAATGGTGCAAGGATGAGGGTTTTGGATTTGTTAGGAACTGGGGAACATTCTGGGGAAAGGGGGGGCTCTTCCGAAGGGATGGGCTTCACCTTAATCAGGATGGGACCAGACTGCTGGCATTAACCTTTAAAAAAGAGATAGAGAAGCTTTTAAACTAGAAAATAGGGGAAAGCCGACAGTCACCCAGGAGCGCACGGTTCGGACAAAGGTATCCTTGAAGGATACTACCAAAAGCAGTGAGGTTCCAAAAGGGAGTATAGTAGCCCAAATGCCCTTGAGTAAGGAGCAGACAGAGCATAAAGATTCCCAATTACCCATGCCTACCAATAGCCAGATTAATATTAATAAAATGCAGTCTCTAAAATGCTTGTATGCCAATGCTAGAAGTCTAAACAATAAGATGGGAGAATTAGAATATATAGCATTAAATGAGAGGTTAGATATGATTGCACTCTCAGAGACATGGTGGAAGGAGGATAACCAGTGGGACACTGTGATACCTGGATACAAACTATATCGTAATGATAGAGCTGAACAAATTGGTGGAGGGGTTGCGCTCTATGTTAGAGAGGGCATTGAGTCAGAAAGGATTAAAGTTTTGCAGGGAACAAAATATGCTGTAGAATCTCTATGGATTGAAATTCCATTTATGAAGGGGAAGGTGATGGCAGTGGGAGTATACTATCGACCACCTGGCCAGAATGAACAAATGGATGATGAAATGCTCAAAGAAATCAAGGAAGCTAACAAAAGCCACAACAGAGTAGTAATAATGGGTGATTTCAATTACCCCGGTATCGACTGGGACAGTGTCACAGCAGGACAAGCTAAAGAGATAAAGTTTCTAGATGAAATAAATGACTGCTTCTTGGAGCAGCTGGTTCATGAACCGACCAGAGGGGAAGCCATACTGGACCTAGTCCTTAGTGGAACGCCAGATCTGGTGCAAGAAATAAGGGTGTTGGGACCACTTGGCAATAGTGATCATAGTATGATCATGTTTGATTTAATCAGTGGAGGACAGATAGTAAAGGAATCCACAGTACTACCTTTTAACTTTCAAAAGGGTGACTATGATAGAATGAGGAATATAGTTCGGAAAAAACTAAAAGGAGCGGTTCCAAAGGTTAAAGACTTACAGCAAGCTTGGGTGTTATTTAAAAATACTATCCTCGAAGCCCAGACCAGCTGTATTCCACGCATTAAGAAAAGTGGAAGAAAGTCCAAAAAACTGCCAGCATGGTTTAAAGGTGAGGTCAGAGAGGCTGTTGCTGCCAAAAGAGCAACCTTCAGAAAATGGAAAAAAGAGCCAAATGATGAAAACTGGAAACAGCACAAGCACTGGCAAGTTAAATGCAAAGCATTGATAAGGCAGGCAAAGCGGGAATTTGAGAAGAAACTTGCTACGGAAGCAAAAACACGAAATAAAGACTTTTTCAAGTACATTCGTAGCAAAAGGCCTGTGAGAGAGTCAATTGGACCATTAGATGATAGAGGGGTAAAAGGGGCAGTAAGAGGAGACAAGGCTATAGCAGAGAGACTGAATGAATTCTTTGCTTCGGTCTTTACTGAGGAAGATGTAGGGGTGTTACCCAAGACTGAAGTGGTATTTAAAGGTGATACTGCAGAGGAATTGAGAGAAATATCGCTACACCGGGAAGATATATTACAACTATTTGATAAACTGAATAGTAGCAAATCACCTGGACCGGATGGTATACATCCCAGAGTGTTGAAAGAACTGAAATATGAGATTGCAGACCTGTTATTGGTAATCTGTGAACTTTCATTAAAATCATCTGTAATACCTGAAGATTGGAGGGTCGCCAACGTAACACCAATTTTTAAAAAGGGTTCCAGGGGTGACCCGGGAAATTACAGACCGGTGAGCCTGACGTCAGTACCAGGGAAAATGGTAGAAGCCATCATAAAGAACAAAATTACACAGCATGTAGATAGTCATGGCCTAATGGGAGACAGCCAACATGGCTTTAGACAAGGCAGATCTTGTCTTACTAATCTGATCTGTTTTTTTGAAGGTGTGCATAAACAGGTAGACAAAGGTGAGTCGGTTGATATAGTGTATCTGGACTTTCAGAAAGCTTTTGACAAGGTCCCCCATCAGAGACTTTTGGCGAAGCTAAAAAGTCATGGGATAGGAGGCAGTGTACTATTGTGGATCGGGAACTGGTTAAAAGATAGAAAGCAGAGGGTAGGGCTAAATGGCCAATATTCCCAATGGAAAAAGGTGAATAGTGGAGTACCCCAGGGATCTGTACTGGGTCCGCTACTTTTTGACATATTCATAAATGACCTGGAAAAGGGAATAACTAGTGAGGTAATCAAATTTGCAGATGACACAAAACTGTTTAAAGTTGTTAAAACCCAAGAGGATTGTGGAAAACTGCAGGAGGATCTGGATAAATTGGAAGACTGGGCATCCAAATGGCAGATGAAATTTAATGTGGACAAGTGCAAAGTTATGCACCTAGGAAAGAACAACCCACACTATAGTTACAAGATGCAAGGCTCCACATTAGAAACCACCACCCAGGAAAAAGATTTAGGAGTCATCGTGGATAACATGTTAAAACCCTCCGCCCAGTGTGCAGCGGCGGCCAAGAAAGCAAATAGAATGCTAGGTATCCTAAGGAAAGGGATGGAGAATAAAACAAAGGATATTATAATGCCTCTGTATCGCTCCATGGTACGACCGCACCTTGAATATTGTGTGCAATTCTGGTCACCGTATCTTAAAAAGGACATAGAGTTATTAGAAAAAGTACAGAGAAGAGCCACCAAATTGGTGAAGGGGATGGAAGGCTACTCCTATGAAGAGAGGCTAAAAAGGTTAGGGCTCTTTAACCTAGAAAAGAGGCGGCTGAGGGGAGATATGATAGAGGTGTATAAATTAATGAATGGAGTGGAACGGATAAACGTGGATAAATTGTTTACGCTATCAGAATATAGAAGGACTAGGGGGCATGTAATGAAGCTACAGGGTAAACTATTTAAGACAAATAGGAGAAAATATTTCTTCTCTCAACGTGTAATCAAACTCTGGAATCTGTTACCGGAGGATGTAGTAAGGGCTGTTAGTATAGCTGGGTTTAAAAAAGGTTTGGACAAGTTCCTGGAGGAAAGGTCCATAAACCACTATTAAAAAGGGACCCAGGATATCAATGCTTGGCCTAGTACAAGCACTGCAGAACCTGTGTCTTTTGGGGAAACTGCTAGGTACGTATGACCTAGATTGGCCACTGTTGGAAACAGGATACTGGGCTTGATGGACCTCGGTCTGACCCAGTATGGCATTTCTTATGTTCTTATGTTCTTATGACGGAGCCTGTGCGGGAACGCTCCCCAGCGTCCCAAAAAAGGAAAGCTTTTGGGAGCATCCCACAGCGCCTGCGCGCTGCCTTCCCGCCTTTCCTAACCGCCTCTCTCCAGTTCTTCTTTTCCGCGGAGCCAGCAGCTCGTGTTCCTGTCACCGCTGAAGAAGTTCTTTATTTTATTTTATTTCTTTGGTCGCGCGTCTGCCTTCTTCGACGTCGGACCGGTACCGCCGGTCTTTTCTTTCTTTTTCTTCAAAAAAAAAAGATACTTTCCGTTCCACTTCAGTGTATTTTTTTTTTTCTTCGTTGGGCCTTAGGCCTAACAGAAAATTCCTCATGGAAAAGCCCGCCTCTGGGTTTAAAAAATGCACTAAGTGCAGCGGTACCATCTCTGTTACCGACACCCATGACTGGTGTCTTAAGCAGGGCCGGATTTACCTTGAGTGAGGCCCTACGCCAACAAAAATTGTGGGCCCCCAGAAAAGATAAAAACGAGCACGCCGGATCAGCTGCGCACTGTTGGCCCTGACGTCATAATTAAACTGGGAATCCCAAAAGCCAAACTTGGAATGTACAACACTGTAGAAATAAAACTATACATTAATTTGCTCTTGTACTAAACAAAGCGCAGACGTTAATGATGCACATTTACCAGAGCTGACATATTCCAATTAATAAATTCAAAATAAAGAGAGATTTTTCTACCTTTTGTGCATTTGTTTTTCAGCTGCAATTGCTCCAGCCACTTTCTTCTGGTTTCTTTGTGTCTTCTGCTAACTCTCCATCGTCTGCTGTCCATTTGTCCTTTCTTCTCTCTTCTAGTTTTTTTCCATTCTCTCTCTACATCTGCTTTAACATACTAATCTTTCTCCTTTTGCTCTTTCCTCATTCCTATTTCATCCACTCAAATTTTACCCCTCCATCCTCAATCCCCACTTACTCTCCCAATACCTGGCCAATTGTAGATTTTTTATCCCTCCCACACAAAATATTTTTCCCTTCTCCATTTTACTCTTCCAGCCCCATCCCATTCTAATCCTCCCCCAACATCAGCTCCCTTCTAGTTCCAGCCTCACCCAGCATCCATTCCCTTCTAGTCCCTGCATCAGCCCATTTCCAGTCCTAGAAACCCCCCAACCCAATACCAGTCCTAGCCCCCCCCATCAACCCACTTCCAGTCCTAACCCCCCATCACCCCATTTTCAGTTTAAGCCCCCTATAACCCATTACCAGTCCTAACCCCCCATCAGCCCACTTCCAGTCCTAACCCCATCAACCCATTTCCAGTCAGCCCCCCATAGCCCATTGCCAGTCCTAACCCCCCCCATCAGCCCACAGCCCATTACCAGTCCTAACTCCATCAGCCCACCTCAAGTCCTAACCCCTCCCCATCAGCCCATTTCCTTTCCTAGCCCCCCCCATAGCCCATTATCAGTCCTAACCCCCCCCACAGCCCATTACCAGTCCTAACCCCATCAGCCCACCTCCAGTGTTAGCCCCCCATCAGCCCATTTCCAGTCCTAGCCCCCCCCATAGCCCATTACCAGTCCAAACCCCCTCCCAACAGCCCACAGCCCATTACCAGTCTTAACCCCATCAGCCCACCTCCAGTCTTAACCCCCCCATAGCCTATTACCAGACAGCCCCCATCAGCCCACAGCCCATTACCAGTCTTAACCCCCCCATAGCCCATTATCAGTTCTAACCCCCCTCCAGCCCACAGCCCATTACCAGTCCTAACCCCATCAGCCCACCTCCAGTCTTAACCCCCCCCCCAGCCCATTACCAGTCCTACCCCCCATCGGCTCAAGTAAAATTTAATAATAAAATTAAATGCTGGCTGCTGCCACTGCCGTCGCAGCAGTGGCAGCATGGACTGTCCCGCGGGGCCCCCTCCGCCCAACTGAATCCATCCCTCCCTCCCTTTGAGAGGCGCGAAGGGAACCATCAGCCCCTGCGGGCTTAACAGAGACGCGAGGGAGACACTCTCCCTTCGCGCCTCTCAAAGCCGGCACGGAGGGAGGGATTCAGCCGGGTGGAGGGGGCCCCCGCGGGACAGTCCATGCTGCCGCGGCAGCAGAGGGGGCCTCGCGGGACAGTCCATGCTGCCGCGGCAGCAGCCAGCGTTTTTTTTTTAAATTTAATTTTAAGAACCCTAACAATTTTTTCAATTTTTGTGGGCGCTTGTCAGCTGTGGGCCCTACGCCACAGCGTAGTTGGCGTATAGGTAAATCCGGCCCTGGTCTTAAGTGTTTGGGTCCTGACCATTCCATCACGGATTGTCCGTCCTGCTCCATGATGTCTAAAAGAGGTTTACAGAACCGAGCAGCCAAGCTCAGTACACTGTTTCCCTCTGATGCAGCTTCGGTGGCATTGACGTCTTCCAGGGCTTCTTCTTCCTCCTATGGATCTCAGGAACCAAATATAAGTCCAGCCGGTCCTCGAAGGGTAGATCTCCCTCTAAGCATCGAGGTGCCTCCGGGCTTGCCCTCGAGGATCCTGCACCGGCAAAAGTACCCCGGCGGGAAGCTCCGGCTTCCAAAGCTCCTCCTATGGGGTCACAGGTTGACATCGATGGCACGGCCTCGACCGATCACCTGTTGCAATGTTCTGGGATACCGGTGGAATCCGCCGGTACCGACCTCCAGACATTCATGGCGTCGATGGATCAGAATGTTCTGACCATGCAGCGTGCCATTATGGCATTCATACAAGCTGCGACGCCGCTGGTACCGCAACAAGCTTCGTTGTCGGTACCGGCTCCGACACCGGCTCCGATATCAGTTCCGGTGCCGGTACCAGTTGCATCGACATCGGCTTCGGTGTCGACTGCAGCGGTACCCTGTCCGATGATGCCTATCGGTACCAATCCGGTACCGATGACGCCCGATGTTGATACCACCCGGTATGCGTATCGGGCTTTACAGGAGCATCCGGACAGGCGATACTTCGATTCCTCCGAAGACTCTGATGCATCGGAGGCCTCTGTCGAGGTATCGGTACTTCTTCCTCAGGAGCCTTCTTCTCCAAAAAGAAGAATGTCCCCTCCAGAAGACTTGTCTTTTCAAGACTTCATAAGGGAAGTGGCCAAGGGGCTTTCTATCTCAGTAGCCCCTGAGACAGAGCCTAGAGCCAAAAAATTGGATATTTTGCAAGATCCCAAGGCTCCTAAAGAGGCAGCCACTTTGCCAATTCATGAGATCCTTTATGACCACATGATAGGCATATGGGAGACTCCTCTCACCATCTCTTCTGATTCTCATAGGTTGGATACCATGTATCGTGTCCCTCCTTGTCCTGGATTTCATAAAACTCAGCTTCCTCACCATTCTATTGTGGTGGAGTCTGCTATGAAAAAGAGGCACTCATCTGCTCCTCCAGGAAGAGAATGTAGAACCTTAGATGCTTTTGGCAGGAAAATTTTCCAGGCCAGTATGCTTTTTGCCAGAATCAACTCCTATAGTCTCTATATGGGGATGTTTCTGAAGGAAGTTACAGATCTGCAAACTTTCCTCCCTTTTCTTCCAGAAGATAAAAGGGAAGACTTTCTTACCTGGCTTAAGCATGCCCAGGATGTTTCCAAATTTTCCAACCGTGCAGCCTTTGACTCCTTTGAGGGGGCCAGCAGAGCCTCGGCCATTGCCATAGGTGCACGCAGAATTGCTTGGTTACAAGCTTCTGATTTGGAACCCTGGGTCCAAGATGGATTAGGAAATCTTCCTTGTACAGGTGAAAACCTGTTTGGCAAAGATTGGCAAGCAAAGGCCACTCAAAAGGATGCAGAAAATTCTGCTTTGGATAGGCTTTCAAAGTCTACCTCTAATCCTGTCCAGAAGAGGTTGTTCAAAAAGGCATATTTTCCCAAGAAGGGAAGATATTATCCTGTTTATGGTCAACAGACATATTCTGCAGGTCATTTTGCTGCAAAGCGTCAACAACCTAAACAGGCCAAGCCTAAGGCTGCAAGGACTACTGTAGCCCAACAGCCTCAGCCTCCTCAGGGCCTTTGACTTGCAACTAGAGAACTTAGCCTTTCTGGCTCTAAAAGACCCAGAGCCTCTCACCATTCCAGGAAGGTTAGCTCACTTTGCTCCCAGATGGGAGCAAATCACAGCAGAGCAGTGGACCCTTTCCATCCTAAGGGAAGGGTACAAACTTCATTTCTCAAACCTTCCTCCTTACACCATGGTGAGACAGTTCAATTCTCCAACATCTCTTCTCGACCTTCTGGGTCAGGAGATTTCTACCCTTCTTGCCCAAGGGGCAATAGAAGAAGTACCTCTTCTTCAACAGGGCTCAGGGTTCTACTCCCCCTACTTTCTAATTCCAAAGAAAACAGGGGGCTACAGACCCATATTAGATCTCAGAGAATTGAACAAATTCCTATGCAAGGAGAAATTCAAGATGATTTCTCTAGGTACTCTCCTTCCATTCCTTCAGAGTCAGGATTGGCTTTGTTCTCTAGATCTCAAGGATGCGTATACCCATATACTCATCCATCCAGCACACAGAAGGTTCCTTCGGTTCCTTTATCAGGGAAAGCACTACCAATACAGGGTGCTTCCCTTTGGTCTGGCCTCTGCTCCAAGAGTGTTCACAAAATGCATGGCAGTAATAGCTGCCTTTCTACGCACTCTAGGAATATTCGTATTCCCATATCTGGACGACTGGCTCATCCGAGCTTCATCCCAATCAGAGGCCCAGACTTCCCTAGCCTGCACAATGCGTGTTCTGACTGGTGATAAACTTTCCAAAGTCCCAACTCACCCCTACTCAGTCTCTAGAGTTCATAGGGGCCTTGCTGGATACCACAACTGCAAGGGCCTATCTTCCCCAGGCCAGTTGCCTACGTTTAGTGCAGTTAGCCTCTCAGATCCAGTTAAAAACCCATCTAACTGCTCGAGAGATGTTACAACTGCTAGGCCACATGGCATCCACTGTGCATGTGGTCCCTTATGCTCGCCTTCACATGAGGGCAGCTCAATGGACTTTGTCCACCCAGTGGACCCAGGCATCAGGGGGTCTGTCAGGAGGGGGGAAGGTTGTGGCACCCAAACCCCCAGTCTCTCCATCTCAGGGCTTGGTTGCTGAAGGCTTAGACCTTCAAGATTGGAATCTTTCTCAGCAAGTAAGGGATATCCTTCATGCTTCCAGAAAGCCTTCTACTAGACGTTCCTATGCTTTTAAATGGAAAAGGTTTACCATTTGGGAGCAGTTATTTTGTTCCATGTAAAACAAGCTCTGCATTGTTAACTGTTGTTAATTGTACACCGCAACTGATCGCTGGAAGATGCGGTATATAAATAAGTGTTAAATAAAATAAATAAATAAATTTGGTGTGCTGAGAAGGGTATTAACCCTCTAGCAATACCTTTGAATTCTTTACTAGAGTATCTCCTGCATCTTTCCCATGCAGGCCTCAAAACGAATTCAGTAAGGGTCCATTTGAGTGCTATTGCAGCATCCCTTAAGCCTCTCAATGGACAACCTGTCTCCTCTCATCCTCTTATTGCAAGATTCATGAGAGGCCTTCTTTTAACTAAACCTCCCATTAGACCACCTCCAGTGGCATGGGACTTGAACCTGGTTCTTGGTCAGCTCATGAAGCCACCCTTTGAACCCTTAGCCACTACCTCCTTGAAATTTCTTTCCTGGAAGGTTATCTTTCTTATTGCAGTCACCTCAGCTCGCCGCATCAGTGAACTGCAGGCCTTAGTGGCTAATCCACCTTATACAAGGTTCCATCATGATAAGGCAGTCCTTAGGACCAATCCACACTTTGGGGCTTGTTTACAAAGCTGCGGTAGCGGTTCGCGATCGTTATCGGAGCCGCGACCCCATTGATTTCAACTCTTTGTTGCTTTTGATCCCTCTCATTTGGGACTTCCAGTCTCTAAGAGGACACTGTCCAATTGGATTGCTCAGTGTATTTCTTTCGCCTACCAGAGTAAGAACCTTTCTCTGGAGGGCCATGTCACAGCTTATAATGTGAGGGCCATGGCCACCTCTATGGCTCATCTAAATTCTGTGTCCATCGACCAGATCTGTCGAGCGGCCACCTGGGCCTCGGTTCATACCTTCACAGCCCATTACTGTTTGGACAAGGACTCCCGCCAGGATGCCTTGTTTGGTCAGGCTGTTCTCAAACACCTGTTCCATGCTTAATCAACTCCTACCCTCCTTCCCTGGTTGGATGCCTGAGATCCATGGGAGGAGGTAGAGCCCTTCTCAGGGTCTCACTACCTTGGGGATCTCCCAGGCATCTCTAGCTGGGGAGTCCCCATATGTGAAGACTCATTCCTGCTTGTTCCTGGAGATAGCACAGTTACTTACCTGTAACAGGTGATCTCTGGGAACAGCAGGAATAAGTCTTCACAACCCACCCACCTCCCCTAGGAGTTGTATCTCTCTATCTATCTTTCCTTTCCTCTCTCTCTCTCTTTGTTTCAGCTTTAAAACTCGAACTGGAGAGAGGCGGTTAGGAAAGGCGGGAAGGCAGCGCGCAGGCGCTGTGGGATGCTCCCAAAAGCTTTCCTTTTTTTGGAATGCTGGGGAGCGTTCCCGCGCAGGCTCCGTCGGTACCGACGTACCCATATGTGAAGACTTATTGCTGCTGTTCCCAGAGATCACCTGTTACAGGTAAGTAACTGTGCTATCTCTGCTGACCCCCTCTAGGGCAGGGATGAGAGTCTGTCTGAAAATGCACATGCCCTCTTTCTGCAGTGGTGTTGCTCGCCTCTTCCAGCAGTGTTTTTAACTTTTACTGATCTCCTGGCCTCTCTCGGAGCTGTTGTTTGGATCTGAAATGCTGATCTGTCTCCCTTTAGCAGCATCAGTTTCACCAAAGGGAAAAGGAATGCTATTTTCATTAATTAGCCCCACACAAGGGAGATCAAGCAAATTTGTTTATTCTTCCCAGTGTTTGGCTGGAAAAGTTCATTAGTAAGATAAAAGTAGCAGCTGGACTTAATTAACAAGAAATCTCCTTGTTATTGCATGCACCTGGGGCAGAGGAGTGGATATAGGATGGAAAGAGGAAGAGAAGAGGGAGGGGCAACAGAGAAGGAAGAGGCCTGGAAGATCCTGTATGAGGGAAAGCAGAAGGATGTGATGATTCATGATTGAAATGAGTTCTGCAGGTCATGTTTTGGGCACGGGAATACACTAATGGTGTTTTTGGGTGTGACATTGCTTCTCACCCTTTTCCATTCCTTCTGTGGCTTTCCACTGTAGCTTCATGCACTGATTCTAGGGGATTTGAGGGAATCCTAGCAAAGCAGCAGGAGGTGGATAGACTGGCAGACAAATATCCCATAGAAACAAAGAAACATGACAGCAGAAAAAGACCACATGGCCCATCTAATCTGCCCTTCCATTTCACCCACTACAACAGTCCCCTTTATTCCTTAAGAGATCCTCTGTGTTTGTCCTATGCTTCTTTGAATTCAGATACTGTCCTTGTCTCTACTACCTCCACTGAGAGACTATTCCACACATCTACCACTCTTTCCATAAAGAAATATTTCCGCATATTACTCCTGAGTCTATCCCCTTTCACTCTCATCCTACGTCCCCTCATAGCAGAGCTTGCTTTCAATCGAAAGAGGCTCTCCTCCTGTTCACTTACGCTACAAAGGTATTTAAGAACATAAGATATGCCATACTGGGTCAGATCAAGGTCCATCAAGCCCAGTATCCTGTTTCCAACAGTGGCCAATCTAGGTCATAAGTACCTAGCAGCTGTTTCCCCAAAAGACACAGGTTCCACGATGCTTGTATTGGGTCAAGCAGTGATATCCCGTCTAAATCATATCTCCTCTATCCCGCCTTTCCTCTAAGGTGGAGATATTAAGATCCTTAAGTCTGTCCTCATATGCTTTATAACGAAGACCACTAACCATTTTAGTAGCCACCCTCTGCACCAACTCCAGTCTGTTTATATCGTTTTGAAGGTGCAGTATCCAGAAATGCACACAATACTCCAAATGAGGTTGCACTAGAGATTTATACAGAGACATTATCGTCTCCCTCCTTCTGCTGGCCATTCCTCTCTGTATGCACCCAAGCATCCTTTTAGCTTTTGCTGTCACCTTTTCTACCTGTTTAGCTACTTTAAGATCATCAGGCCCAATCACGTCTAGGTCCCGTTCTTCTTTTGTGGACAGAAGTACTTCACCCCCTATACTATATCACTCCCTAGAATTGCTGCAGCCAAATGCATAACCTTGCATTTTTTAACATTAAATCTCAGCTGCCAAATTCTAGACCATTCTTCAAGCTTAGCTAGATCCCTCCTCATGTTGTTAACTACACCTTCCTGGGTGTCTACTCTATTGCAGATTTTGGCATCATCCGCAAAGAGACAAACCTTACCCGTCAGCCCTTCCCGCAATATTACTAATAAAGATGTTAAGAAGAATCGGACCAAGGTCAGATCCCTGAGGCACACCACTGGTAACCTCCTCCTCAGAGAGCTCCATTTACCTGTACCCTTTGTCGCCTTCCACTCAACCAATTTCTAACACAAGCAGTAACTTTAGGGTCCATCCCTAGGATGCTCAGTTTATAAGTCGCCTGTGTGGAACGATGTCAAAAGCTTTACTGAAATCTAGATACGCCACATCTAGGGCTCTTCCCCGGTCCAACTCCCTGGTCACCCAACCAAAGAAATCAATCAGATTTGTCTGACAAGACCTGCCTCTGGTGAATCCATGGTGCCTCGGATCCGGTAATCCATTGGACTCCAGAAACCTCACTATTTTCTCTTTCAGCAGCATTTCCAATAATTTACTCACCAGTGAAGTTAAACTAGCCGACCAGTAGTTTTCAACCACATCCTTTCTTCTGCTTTTGTGTAAAGAGACCACATGAGCCTCTCTCCAGTCCTTTGGCACCACTCCCGACTCTAACGAGGCCTTGAAAAGGTCAGTCAGTCGAGCTGCTAGAACATCCCCAAGTTCCCTCAGTATTCTAGAGTGTATCCCATCCGGTCCCATCGCTTTGTTTACTTTAAGTTTAGCTAGTTTCTCACAAACACAGTCTTCTGAAAATTAATCAAGTGCCACTCGCTTCTGTTCCCATTTCTGGGTGTTTTCTGAGGTTCTGCTCCTGGTTCTTCATCTGTGAACACAGAACAGAAATATTTGTTAAGCAATTCTGCTTTATCCTCATCAGCTTCTACATACTCCTCCCCTTCAACCTTGAGTCTGACAATACCACTTTTGCCCTTCCTATTCTCAGTAACATATCTGAAAAATGTCTTATCTCCCCATTTTATTGAATTGGCTATTTCCTCCTCTTTTTAAATCTTTGGTTTCCTGACTACTTTGCTAGCTTCTCTAAGTTTTTCCAAATATAGATGCCTGTCTTTCTCTCTCTGTGGTGTCTTGCATTTCATGAAGGCCTCCATCTTTTTCTTCGCCTTTTCAGCTACTTCTTTCGAAAACCATAGCGGTCTCCTTTTCCTCTTACCTTTTTTACCATTTTAACAAAAAGATTGGTTGCCCTTAAAATATCCCCTTTTAGTTTTTCCCACTGTTTTTCTACATCCCCAGCTGTTCCCATCCTGCTAACGAGTCCCTGAGGTATTGGCCCATCTTGGCAAAATTAGTTTTCCTATTTCTCCTTCTGAACTAAAGCACCAAAAAGAATGTAACTTTGTTTTAAAAAGGTACCAAAACCCTTTTAAGAGCTGTCAGGCAGTGAGCTAATAATTAAAAGCCACACACTCTTACCTTTGCTTGAAATACAGAGCCCCTGTTAGGAATGCCTCAAATAGTGCAAATCTCTGAAGACTTTTATGCCGCCCTCAGTTCTTTCACAGGCTAATCAGGCCCACTAACTCTTGATGAGGCGTCAGTAGCTTCAAAGAGCTGAGAAAGATAAAGTAGAGTTTTAAACCTACACCACTAAAGAAAATATTTCTCTTTTTGAACTAAGGCACCAAAAAGAATGCAACTTTGTTTTAAAAATGTACCAAAACCCTTTTTAAGAGCTCTCGGGCAGAGAGCTAATAATTAAGTCGCACATTCTTACCTTTGCTTGAAATGCAGAGCTCCTTTAGGAATGCCTTATTAGGAAAGCTTAGGAGATAAGTTCAGGTCCTCGTATGTCAGAGGACGAACTCAAAGCAGGCAGAGAACAGAAACAAGAAGGAAATATGAACAAGCAAGAAAAAACGTTTTGAGTGATGCTGCTGAGATTTGGACTGGCTGTTCAGTTCCTCATTCCCCTTCATGACATCAGATTTAAAATATCATACAGAAAGGATTGTTTCAGTCAGTATACTGTGTAATTTGTTGCTGGAAGATGTCAAAATGAATAGCGTATTGGGGTTTAAAAAAAGATTTGGACAAGTTTCTGGAGGATTAGTTCAGCATTAATTATTATCTAGGTAGATACAGTGATCACCTCCGTATACATCTGGGAATGAGCAACAGGGACTTGAAGGTACTCCCTAGTGACCCCAATTGAAATCACCCCAGCAGGGCACATCACCTCCTCTTTTTATGTAAAGTAAATGCATATGCCCCATCTCCCCTTAGCTTTGTGATTTTCCCATTTGCTTGCTCTCTCTCCTTCTTTCCTCTAATGCAACTTATGGTTGTACTCCGAGTGCACTGTAGTATTTGCATCTTCAAGTCTTTTCTATCAGCTCTTCTTCCCTGGTTCCTTCATCTCTGGCAGCCCAGCAGTTCTTGCTGTGGGAAGCCTGAAGGTAGCTTTAAGGTCAACAAAAAAATATTGTTAAGTTGATGCATTTTATTGGACTAGCTTTCCGGAACAACAGTCCCTTCATCAGGTCTTAGAAACAGAATGAGCCAACGATAACATTGCCAGAAGATATAAGTGAATCCTATTAATTCCATTGATGGTGGCACGGATAGCAATCAAATCTGGCCTCCTGGTGCTGCTGGATGGTAATTCTTATTTGTGCCAGCAGAGGGCAGTGAATCTCTTCTTTATGGGGGTAACATGAAGCTTTTTCTGTGTATAAAGCATGTTTTACATACTGAAAATGTTTGTTTTAAAATTGTGCAGGGATATACACATGTAGAAAGTAGGTGCATCATAAGAGTGCATGCTTTTGGCGCTCTGCATATAGGCATTCAAGGAGCTGAGTAATATAGGTGCTTACTTTATGAAATATGCATATAGAGGCATGGGGGCAATATTATAACAGGGCCAAAAAGGTGCCTGTGTTAAGCCTGTTTTATAATGACAGCACAGGTGCCTATGTGCCTTTCTAAATAGGCTTTCAGAACCTGCGCCAATAGCACGCAAAACCCATGTACAAATTTACACCTGCTCTGAAAATGGGTATGTGTGCGTGTATTTGATCCAGGTATACTCATATTTTATAAAATCTATAAGACCATATATGTGCAGTTATTTTTTCTGCACACACATATATATTTATAGATATGAGATATATTTTTAGATAGATAAGTAGATGGATACAGATCTGTCTGTTACGTTCAGATATCCTTACATTCCTATCTGATCCTGACAGATGGGCACTACCCCCATGAATGCTGTGCCAGCATACTTAGGGGGCTACACCTATAACCACTCCCTGTGGTAATTAACAAATTTTTCCTTACCATAACCTTTTCAGGTTAGGTACTCCTGAAGCTCTCAATGTACCCTTTTTCTTTCCTAATTGACCCCATTTAGGAAAGACATTGCGGAGCTTCAGTTGCTCTAAAGCTTAGCGCTCCTGAGTCTGTCCTTACTTTCTTATCAGATGCAAGGGTCTCCATACCCTTTCTCCCCTACATGGACTGATTCCAACCCCAGTCCAGTTGGGTCAGACTCATTTTTTCTCTTGGTCCTACATTTGTACTATTTTTGGACCACAACAGCTTAAGCTTTCTTTAATAGTACCTTCTGCGTCTCCGCTGAAGCTCTACCTCTCATACTACCCCAGTTTTTCCCCTGGGGCTATTTCTCACCCTGAAGGGTTCTGACCTCCACTTGTTTTTATTCTACTGTATTACCTCTACTTCTCAGTGAGTTACCCCTTGAGCACATTCACTGGCTCTTCCATCAGATCCATATGTAGCTCACTGCACTTGTGCAATGCCAACAAGGGAGGCCCAGATTATAATATTTCACTACTAAATGCCCTTGATACAGGGTCTTCCCCTTTTGAAGCCCTGTTCTAGACAGCTGTTCCACAGCTCCTTTTCTGTATTCAACTCCTACCCTCCATCCCCAGGATGCCTGAGGTCCTGAGGAATAGCATGGCTCGTTCTAGACTTGCAACATGTTATGACTCCCTCAGGGCATCTGAGCTTGGGAGTCCCCATATGTGAAGACTCATTCCTGCTTGTTCCTGGAGATAGCACAGTTACTTACCTGTAACAGGTGATCTCTGGGAACAGCAGGAATAAGTCTTCACAACCCACCCACCTCCCCTAGGAGTTGCATTTTCTCTATCTCTATCTTTCCCTTCCTTGCTCTCTCTGTCCCAGCTTTCAAACTTAACTGAGGAGAGGCAGTTGGGAAGGCAGGAAGGCAGCACGCAGGCGTGTTGGGATGCTTCCAAAGGCTTTCTGATTGGACGCTGGGAAGTGTTCCCACGCGGACTCCGTCGGTACCGACGTACCCATATGTGAAGACTTATTCCTGCTGTTCCCAGAGATCACCTGTTACAGGTAAGTAACTGTGCTTTCTGGCTCTTCAAAACCAGGAAACAAGGCACAATCCATTCAGGATGTCCATCAGTCCAGAGATAGTTACTCCTCTTCCAACAAGTTCTGCTCAGGCCTCCTGCTGAAGAATCTGGGGTCCATTCTGGGGTGCCACAAGGCAGGGATTGACTCAGCCTTTTTGCCCATGAATGGACCTACATTTATTTTATTTATTTGTTTAACAAACTTTCTATACTGCCTTTAGGCCAAAGCGGTTTACAGAGACAAATAGGTGCTTGAGGTTGTGACTCGCGGCTATGCCCTCGAGTGTACCAAACCAATTTCGGATGCCTTCCTTATTTCCCCTTGCGGATCTGTAGCGGTCAGGTAACTCTTCAGCAGCTCTTTCAACTTAGAGCTAGCTGATCTGTTCCTCCGTCAGAGAGGGGTTCAGGTCAGTACTCCAACTATTTCATAGTTCCCAAAAAGGGCGTCCCCATTCCCAACCTCAAAGGTGTCAACCGCTGCCTTCATGTGTCCCAGGTTCGCATGGAGACCCTCAGGTTAGTCATACAAGCTGTCTGACCGGGAGAATTTTTGGCCTCTCTGGACCTTGCGGAAGCATACTTCCATATTCGGATCCACGAGGACCACCAATGGTTCTTGCGCTTTGCCATTCTAGGGCAGCACTTTCAATTCCAGGTGCTCCCCTTCGGCCTTGCCACAGCCCCTTGGACATTATCCAAGGTCATGGTTGTCGTCGCTGCATCTTAACAGCGCAAAGGGATCAGGGCCACAGGAAGAAGCCCTCTCAGTCATTTCGCGAGTTGTGGCCTTCCTGGAAAGCCTTGGATGGGTGGTAAATTAGGCCAAGAGCTGCCTGCATCCAACTCAAGTCTCTGGAATTCCTCAGAGCCCACTTTGACACAAGAGTGGGACATGTGTTTCTTACCCAGGACAGATTCCTCAAGTTGCGCAAACAGCTCAAGCTATTTCAGTGCGTGCTAGCCCCCAGGGCATGGGACTATCTGCAGGTCTTGGGTTACATGGCGGCCACCTTAGAAGTTGCTCCCTGGGTGCGGGCTCACATGCACCCCCTTCAGCGATCTCTACTCACTCACTGGTTCCTGTGCACTCAGAATTATGAGATTTGGTTGCCACTGCCACGTGGGGTATGTCAGACTCTACAGTGGTGGCTTTGCCAGGACCATCTGTTGAAGGGAATCCCCTTGGAGATTCCTCATCGGTTACTGGTGACCACTGATGCCAGCTTGTCAGGCTGGGGGTGCACTATCTCGATCAGACAGTACAGTGCACATGGTCAAGCTGGGAAGCCGGCTGGACAATCAGTTGTCTAAAGATGCGCTCTGTTGTGCTCTGTCCATCTAGCGCTCCTTGCTTTTTGGTCCCTGCTGCAGAATCAAGCCATTCAAGTAATGCCCGACAATTCCACGACAGTGGCCTATCTCAACAGGAAAGGCAGAACCAAGTGTCTGGGGGTATCCCGAGAAATGAGCATCTTGTTCCCATGGGCAGAGCACAATCTGCAAGCCCTCTTGGCTCAACAAATTGCTGGGGTGGAAAATCTACAGGCAGACTTCCTCAGTCATCATGTGTTGGACCCCAGCGAGTGAGAGTTAGCTCTGTGGGCTTTCCAATGCATCAAACATCTATGGGATCATCCAACTCTGGATCTGATGGCCACCTCTGTCAACTGCAAGATGGCAGCCTACTTCAGCCATCGGAGGGAACCGCAGGCCAAGGGTCTCGATGCCCTAGCCCAGCGATGGCGAACCTATGGCACGCGTGCCAGCTGTGGCACGCGAAGGCCTTGCAGCTGGCACGCGTGAAGGTCCGCAGAAAAAGAAAAAGCGGGCTCTGGCTGCTGCCGCGGACGCGGACGCGGCAGCATGCAGTGTCCCGCGGGGCCCCCTCCGCCCGCTAAGCCCCTCTGCAAGGGCTTTCAGATTCGCGAGGGAGACAGCGTCTCCCTCGCGTCTCTGTTAAGCCCGCAGGGGCTAATGGGAAATTTCCCATCAGCCCCTTTAGACGCGAGGGACTGATGGGAAATTTCCCATTAGCCCCTGCGGGCTTAACAGAGACGCGAGGGAGACGTTCTCCCTCGCGAATCTGAAAGCCCTTGCAGAGGGGCTTAGCGGGCGGAGGGGGCCCCACGGGACATTGCATTCTGCCGCTGCCGCAGCAGAAGCCAGAGCCAGCTGCTTTTTTTTTTTTTTTAAATTTGCCATGGGGGGTGGGTTAGGACTGCTAATGGGCTAGGGGGGGGGGGTTAGGACTGCTAATGGGCTAGGGGGGGTTAGGACTGCTAATGGGCTGGGGGGGTTGGTATGCGAATGGTCTGTGGGCTGAGGGGGGAAGTCAGGAAGTGGGGAGATGGGTGGTTAGTACAGGTATTGGGAGATGGGGGGGGTTAGGACTGCTAATGGGCTAGAGAGGGGGGGTTAGGACTGCTAATGGGCTAGGGGGGGTTAGGACTGCTGATGGGGAGGGGTTAGGACTTGAGGTGGGCTGTTGGGTGGGGTTAGGACTGGAAATGGGCTGATGGGGGTTAACTCTGGAGGTGGTCTGATGGGGTTAGGACTGGTAATGGGCTATGGGGGGGTTTAGGACTGATAATGGGCTATGGGGGGCTGGGACAAGAAATGGGCTGATGGGGAGGGGTTAGGACTTGAGGTGGGCTGATGGGGTTAGGACTGGTAATGGACTGTGGGCTGATTGGGGGGGGTTAGGACTGGCAATGGGCTATGGGGGGCTGACTGGAAGTGGGCTGATGGGGGGTTAGGACTGGAAGTGGGCTGATGGGGGGTTAGGACTGGTAATGGGTTATAGGGGGGGGGCTTAAACTGAAAATGGGGTGATGGGGGGTTAGGACTGGAAGTGGGTTGATGAGGGGGGGATAGGACTGGTATTGGGTTGGGGGGTTGCTAGGACTGGAAATGGGTTGGGGGGCTGCTAGGACTGGAAATGGGCTGATGCAGGGACTAGAAGGGAATGGATGCTGGGTGAGGCTGGAACTAGAAGGGAGCTGGTGTTGGGGGAGGATTAGAATGGGATGGGGCTGGGAGAGTAAAATGGAGAGGGGAAAAATATTTTGTGTGGGAGGGATAAAAAATCTACAATTGGCCGGGTATTGGGAGAGTAAGTGGGGATTGAGGATGGAGGGGTAAATTTTGAGTAGATGAAATAGGAATGAGGAAAGAGCAAAAGGAGAAAGATTAGTATGTTAAAGCAGATGTAGAGAGAGAATGGAAAAAAAACCCCAAGAAGACAGAAGAAAGGACAAATGGACAGCAGATGGAGAGTTAGCAGAAGACACGAAGAAACCAGAAGAAAGTGGCTGGAACAATTGCAACTGAAAAAAAATGCACAAAAGGTAGAAAAATATCTCTTTATTTTGAATTTATTAATTGGAATATGTCAGCTCTGGGAAATGTGCATCATTAATTTTTGCGCTTTGTTTAGTACAAGAGGAAATTAATATATAGTTTTATTTCTACAGTGTTGTTGTATATTCCAAGTTTGGCTTTTGGGGTTCCCAGTTTAATTATTGTCTTCCTGTTTCTAAATTGTGATTCCTTGTTTGGTAATGGTCTGTTCTGCATGTGTAACTGAGCTGAGGTATTCTGTTTATATAATTCCTATTTGACATTGCCACTTGTTCTTTCCCCAGTAGGTCATGTATTGTTGTTCTCTGAGATGTATTGGTTTAATATTTGCAGTGTTGCCTTTTGATAGGTAGAGTATGGTGCTTTGTGAGTCCTGGTAGTGCTGTTAGGATACGGCGGGTTTGCTATGGGTTCTAAATGGGCAGCGTTTGTAGTAGTTCCTAATGTGCCTGGCGGTTGGTACTGGATTATAGTAATGTAGAAACCTTTTAGTCTTTCTTTATCCATATACTCATTAAGAGGCATGTTTACTAAAAGTTAGTGTATGGTAACATTATGCAAATATTTATGCAAATGAAGCACCTTATGCAAATGGAGCTTTAATTGACGTGCTGGCACTTTGAGGAAATTCTTTGGTTTTGTGCGGCAGTTTGGGCACTCGGGCTCAAAAAGGTTAGCCATCACTGCCCTAGCCTAATCCTGGCCTCCATCGCTGCTCCTTTACATCTTTCCCCTATGGCCTGTGATCTTCCGAGTTCTCTGACGGATAGAGTCGCATCCGGGCCGAGTAGTCTTTGTGGCGCCAGACTGGTTGCGCTGTCTGTGGTATGCCGACCTGATCCGAAAGCTTGTAACCGATCCTCTCCTGCTTGGAGCAGACAAGGGGCTCTTCTGACAGGGCCCAGTTGTCATGGATGATCCGGCTCCCTACTCTCTTACGGCTTGGCTCTTGAGAGGTGCTGACTAGTGCGAAAAGGGTACTCAGCGCCCGTGGTAGCCATCTTACTATATGCACGATGCCCTTCCATTTCCCAGGCGTACACCCATGTTTGGCTTGTTTTTGAAGATTTGTGCAAACTCAGATCCCTTTCCCCTAGGTGCGTACAAGTAGCAGAGATTCTGTCCTTTCTTCAGGACGGTTTTGATAAGGCGTGGCCTTAAGCTCCCTGAAGGTTCAGATATCAGTCTTGACCAGGTTCAGAGGACCCCTTAGCCTCCCATGTGGATGTGGCCCGCTTTCTCTGCATTATCTGCACCCTCAAGCCCCCGGTTCGACTGGCAGTGCCGCCATAGGATCTCTCCTTGGTACTTCGGGCTCTCACGCGAGCTCCTTTCGAGTCCTTGCATAAGGCTACTCTGAAGGACTTAATGCTCGAGACTGTCATGCTTGTCGCAGTCACTTCACTGCAGCGCCTGTCTGAGCTACAGGCGCTCTCATGCCATGATCCGTTCCTGTCTTTTTCTCCCAAGGGCGTGGCCCTGCGAATGGTGCTCTCCTTTTTGCCGAAAGTTCTCTTTGACTTCCATGTCAACCAGACTGTATCTCTCCTGGCGTTTCAAAAACTACGGTGCTCAGGGCACAATAAGGACCTCCATTATCTCGATGGTAGTAGGGCATTATGCCAATATCTCAAGGTCATTAACACCTTCCTTCTTTCTGATCATCTCTTTGTCCTTACTGCTGGCCCACGTGAAGGTGCAGCCACCTCTAAGGCTACTATCGCCCGCTGGTTTAAGCAGGCCATTGAGTCGGCCTGTCTTCTTCAGGGAAAGCCAGTGTCAACGGATCTCTGTGCCCATTCCATGCAGGTCCTTTTCGACATTTACAGGGCAGCTACATGATACTCCCTGTCTACTTTTCTCCATCATTATCATTGGATCTCCAAGACAGGGACGCGATTCGCTTCAGACCCTCTGTGTTGGTAGCAGCGGTGTTGTCCCGCCCAATGGTGAAGTAGCTTGGTTACTTCCACTTGTCTGGACTGGTCTAGCAGGATGAATTGGAAGGAGAAATGTTACTTACTGTTCATTTCCATTCCTGGAATCCTGCAAGACCAGTCCAGGACCCACCCACTTGTCTCTGTCTTAGAAACTAGTGCCAGTGCTTAGCTATGATTTTGTTTTGTGCCTGGCAGTATCCGGCTGGTCACTGCCTCCTGCTTACTTCGACTGCTCAGCGGCTGTGTACAGTTGTGATCAACATTATTGGCACTCTTGCAGTTCAACCCCTTAATGTCCAAAATCTCCTAAAAAGAAGTGGCCAGTGAAATGGCTTTGGAATATAACACATAAAAGAATCAAATAAAACAAGACCAGTTAAGAAAGGAAATAGTATAAAAACTGGGCCATTTGCAGGACATGATTATTGGCACTCTTATAAACAATTCAAATCAGTTTGAACAGAAGAACCACATTCCCATTGCAGTAGGACACCCCTGTGATCAATAATCTGTACTCACATGACTTGAATCAATCAATGAATGATGGCTCTAATGTTTAAAATGGCCACATTCACTCCCTGTTCCATTTTCACAATGGTAAAAACAAGAGAGCTGCCTGACATCACTAGAAAAGTCATTATCACCAAACATCAAACTTCAAAGGCCAGTTACGAAGACCTTGGGATTCCTGTGTCTACAGTTTGCAATGTTATTAAGATGTTTTCTGCTCATGGAATGGTCAAGAACCTCCCAGGACATGGTGGGAAGAGGAAAATGAATCTAAGAAGTCTTCAAAGGTTAGTGCAAACTGTTGGAAAAACACCATGTACAACATCCAAAGAGATTAAGGCTGACCTAGGGCAATCTGGAGTGGTAGTTTCAACCCACTCGATAGGTCGCGCACTAAACAAAGAAGGACGTCATGGGCAGTGGCCAAGGAGGACCCCACTGCTCAAAGACAGACATAAAGAGGCACACCTAATCTCTGCCCAAACCTATCTTGAGAAACCACAATCCTTCTGGGAAAATGTCCTGTGAACAGATTAAATTAAACTTGATCTCTTTGGCAATGCAGACCAGCGATACATTTACAGGTGAAGAAATGGAGCTTATAAGGAGAAAAACCACCCTTCCTACCGCTAAATATGGTGGCAGTTCCATAATGTTATAGAGCTGTTTTGCTGCCTCAGAACTGGAGGCCCGCAATGTATTAAAGGAATCATGACGTCAGAGGACTACCAAGGTATTTTGGAGTGAAATGTGCTACCTAGTGGCAGAAAGCTAAGTTTGGGTCGAAGGTAATGTGTCCTCCAGCAGGACAGTGACCTAAAACATACATCCAGAAGTACAAAAGAATGGTTAAAAAGGAACAAATGGACTGTATTAAACTGGCCAGCAATGAGTCCTGATCTCAATCCAATTGAGAATTTTGGAAAGAGTTGAAATCTGCCATTGGTAAAATGAATCCTAGAAACATTCATGAGTTCGAACAAATCGCAGTTGAAGAGTGGGAGAAACGTCCAGCAGACAGATGTATGAAACTTATAGATGGCTACTATTAACGTTTGGAGGCCGTCATCACTGCCAAGGGTTGTGCAACCAAATATTAGTAGAGGGTGCCATTAATCCTATCCAGATCATATTTTGGTTTTTTTTGCACAGACATTGTTTTTTTGTTGAATACCTTTGAACAATCTATTAAAATATTATGATGACATACAGTTGAAATATTTCCAATTATTTCTCAAGATATTGTACACAACATATTTAAAATGCAAGGGTGCTAATAATGTTGACCAGAACTATATGTAGTTTGCAGTTCATAATTGATACATTCCAGTTAGCCTGTTGGCTGGTTATGCCGCCTTGTCAGGCTGTGTTTTTTTTCTATGAGGTCCTTATGCTTTGTCAGTGGTATTCTGAAGCAGACCCCTAGAGGTCCAGGATTAACTACCAATGCTGATGTCATAAAAGCTTCTAGCTCTTTCTCTGTCTCCATCATCTGCTGGCTGGGGGAGTTAACCCACTTGTCTAGACTGGTCTAGCAGGATTTCAGGAAAGGAAATTAATAGTAAGTGAAATTTCTCCATTTTTACACTCTGCAAGAATACTGCTATTTATTTATTTATTTATTTTATTCTTTATTTATTTATTTATTGCTTTTATATACCGCGCTCTTTAAAATCAGTGCGGTTTACAGATAACGTTTATGCATCTCAGGGTGTCTGTTATGCACTTACAGTGAACGTGAGATACAACTTGGATTTCAGTCTAGGGGAACTATTTACAGTATCTACAACTATGTACATTATAGCTATGAGTTGTCTTGTGGCTTATCATTGTTTAGCTGGGTGTAAGGTGGCTAAGGTTGGGCTGTGAGTAGTGTAGGAGAAAGAGGTGGTGTTTACAATTAAGAAAAAAAACCCTTTTTCCAACAGCAATATTATGCACTGAAGGGAGGAAGACAACTAAGGCTACTAACCTCAACAAGGTAAAATGAATATCAATTGTACAACAGAACAGGAAGTGATCAAAAACATCCCAGAAATCCACACTACTTGTGAACTAGAGGAATAGCCTGAGAGCCAGGAAGCCAAAGAACAGGTCCCACTGCACTTCTTACATTCAGCAAGCCACTTATCAGCCATTACTGCTGGCACTGTTCCCTCTAAGCTGTGCGCATGTGCGCGCGCACACACCTTGCCGAGCGAGCGCACATACTTTACAACAGAGCGCACAAAAATTATGGTTCTGATTCTGATAGAAAACAACAGATGTCTTAAAATGTAAAAGTTGTCACTGTGATTACTAGAAATTTTCCGCTTCATTTAGTAATTGTCTATTTTCATTTAATTTGATTAAAATCAATGTGGTGTACATACTGTATTCTGACATGTAGTCAAATTTTAAAGTATATAACTCCGAGTGTCGTTATGTGGCGCACAAAAATTTAACCTTCCTTCAAAAGCTGCACAGCTGATATTTTATGCGCACACAGCCTACAGAAAATTAGAGGGAACATTGACTGCTGGTACCACTTAAAGTGGTAAGTCCTCCAGCAAGAGAGGAAAGATGTATTGTGCCTGACTGTAACTCATCTTAAGCTACTTCTAAGACAGCATGAACTAAATCTAACTGCTTTTCCATTTTTCAATTGTCCAAGGACTACGCCACCATGGGCTACATCTACAGAGTAAATGAATATTTGTTTTTGGTTTGCCCTCGCAAAGCACATCTACAAAGGACCACTAGTTTAGCCATTGGAAAGACTCTTTGCTGTTCCTTGATACCCGAATGGAAGGTTGATGGAATACTCTAGTCAAGCAGGAAGCATGTGTTCCTCCTCCTCGGCAATGGCTTAACAGATCATCAGGCTCAAACAAGAAAAACTCCTCTTTTTGCCAAATTTACGCTACTTTTTATATTGATGGTTTCTTATAAAATCAGCGTTGTAACAACCGTAGCTTGACCTTCAGAATAACAGTGATGCAAGTAAAGTTTTCAATTTCTTAGCTGCCATCTGCTGCGATGGACTCACTCCCTGCAATTCACCAAGGATTCAGTTGGCAGTTTGATGGCTCAAATCCCCTTAAGATATCGGCTTCCATTAGCCAACCTTTAATAGACTGACTTGAACCTACATTCAGTCAAAAACATATTAATAATTATAATTTGATCAATCAAGAAAACCGGTCATTCTATAATTTATAACCGGTCATTCTATAATTTATAGGACTGTGAGGGTCTTTCGTCTTTTAGTGTCCTTCAGAAAGCATCAGAAGTTTCTTTTACATTTCATATTGTATGTTTTCCAGCATATATATAAAAGTAACCAAGGAAGTAGGCTCATTACTTTAAGCAAGATGGGTCAGTATGCTTCCCGTGTATGGGACACCACCTATACATCCAGATTATCCTACAAAGCAATTAGTTCATGCATCCTAGGTCATAGCAGTTTTCTACTGTTTACTATTATTATTAGGGAAAAAAACCCTCGAAACTTACCCACCTTAAGAGGGAGTGGTCACACGCTCAGCCCCCTTTTCTAACAGATTTGGTTTTAGAAAATAAATTATTCTGTCTCTGACATTCAGATCTAAATTGTTTCTAGGGCCTGGTTTAGTGTCACTGGTGTACCTCTAACCTGAACACTAATGCCTCATACTCACGTACCACTGTCTGAACAGTCGTAGGAGATTTTTTTTTTGTAGGGGGCTCTTAATAATAGATAGGCCCCTCTTGATGTTTGTCCTACTATAGGAGACCTTTACCTTAAATGTTCCATCCCATACACTTAGTGACTCTTATATAACTATTAATTTGCATCATTGGAAGAGTGTTCCTTGGCTGCCTCTATTATCGCCCCTGCATTTTTATGATTGCACTAGACCGGTTGGCCTCTGTGGCACCTCACTGGGATTTTGTCTTTCTTTGGAACATCAAACAAGACATGTCCAGAGTTCGCAACCCAAAGAACTTGCAACTGCAGAAAATATCACAACTCCTCTTCCTGTAATACAGGACCAGCTAATCTCAACTATTACCTGTTTGCATGTTCTACTCCTCACTTGACGCACCAAGTTAAAATCCCCCCTCAGTTCTTTGGCTCCAGTTTTCTAAATTCAGTGCAAGTGAGGAAGGAATGAAAGCACACACACACACAGAATTAAACCATAACAGTGTCTGCTTAAGCCAAGGCCTTAAGTGACAGATTCACAGGCTTAAGCAGTCTCCTGTAATCCATCACCTTAGCTAGGCCATAAGACTTCATTTATTAGGAAAAAACTGCTAAATTCTACAATTTTGTCTTATCACTCTATGTCATGCTTTGCTTCACTTTCTCTTTATCTACGTGTTACAGATTAAGCTAAACACTGCATGTTACAGGTCAAACTGGACACAGACATTACCTATGCTTAATCAGGATGAGAAGTTTGTAAAGCAAAAACATTCTGTCTTGTTTTTCGGAAACATCTACAAAATACTACCTTGGCTTCTATAATACATATTCTACTAGGCAAGGGATCTCCAACTCCGGTCCTGGAGGATCTTCTACTATGTTGTCAGCAAAATTCTCACTCTCCATATTTCTAAACCTTTCTCCATTACCCCAGTACCCCACCTCGAGTCCCTTTCTACAGTAACCCCTCTGATTCTGTAAAGAATCACTACAAAATAATGGTTAGTCAAACATGTTCAAATCCAGAATAAATCTTCTGCCACAGTAGTGAATGTCTTCCACTTGACTCTGCTGATGCCCCTTAGGCACATCTGGTCCATAGGTGAACTTCATCTTGCTGGTTCGAAAAAGTCTTTATCCATACATATGCTTTATTTGACAATATAGAAAAAGGATTACAATCACTCTGCAAATTCACAAAATCTATGTGACACTGTTTGCCCTTGCTAGGTCTCAATAAGAATGTGTACAGAGAGTAAGGCTTTACCAATAATTTTTGCAAGCACTATGTTTTGGCAGTGGCCGACTGCCCTTCATAGATCTTTCAGTAGTTCAGAGGTTTGCGGCCACATTCACATCATGGCACCGGTCATCACTCCAGATTCTTTGGCAGCATCTCTTCATTATGGGCTACGTTATGCACCCCTGTCAACCCTTGGCTTCTATAATACATATTTTACTAGACCAGGGATCTCCAACTCCAGTCCTGGAGGCCCCTGTACTATGTTGGTAGAAAAATTCTAACACTCCATATTTCTGAACCTGTCTCCAAAACCCCAGTACCCCACCGAGACCCTTTCTACATTACCCAGAAATCTCTTCTCACAAGTATTTTTGATCACACTTCCAGCTCTCTGGCAGCTTGCTCCTTTCCTTAATCTCCATGTTATAAATGTAATAAAACAAGTAAAAATATATCAAGAGTAAATCAGTTGATGGTCACCATATCCATGGCAATGCCAGCGTCTTAATCTCACTGTCTACAACTGATCATCTGTATCTGTCTTCTTTCAGAATTAACTGCATCTTGGCCGGGACATCTTCTGTTACTCCAGTGCCTAGGTCACTTCAACCCACCATAGCAAAATCAATTAGGTTGCAAGGGCTACTCATATACATTGAAAACATTATCTACCCTTACAACAGCTTGGGAGTCACCCATGTGTGGCTGATTCTGTCCTGCTTGTCCATTGAGAAAGCAAGGTTACTTACCTGTAACAGGGGTTCTCCATGGACAGCAGGATAGAATCGGCCACACAATCCTGCCCATCTCTCCTTATGGATGATGTTAGTAAGCTATGGAATGGATTAGGAGAGAGGAGCAATGTGTGCCTAGGAAAGAGCACTATAGCATGCCCAGAGAGCTTTTTAAGCTCTTTTGGGTTTTGAGAGGTTGCAGTGTTGATATCCATGCATGGCTGATTCTGTCCTGCTTTATATGCAGAAAAAGTTTTATAAGAGTACTGTGAACGGGGGTGCTTGTTGTGAAAGTTCCACAATCTTGGCAAAGACAGGAATTTATATGACTTGCAAAGGATTGTGGGTGTTGTAGTTCGTTCACACCAAAATCAGCCGTTCAACAAAAATAATGAATTGTAGTTGCTCGAGTGTAAGCAGAAAACAGATTTTATTTATGGGGAGTTATTCCCTCGCACAGATATGCTTGGTAACATCAACAGGATACTTTCTTCAGGAAATATATTCAGGTAAAACAAATAAGGCAACTGAAATTCTTAGGCAACAACTCAGTAAAGCCCTTGATGGAACAGAAAAGGTCTTTCTTCCAGCCCCTGCTAATAACTTTCTTAGCAGTGCTTAAATGAAAAATAAAGCCAAAAGGAAAATTATCTTTATAAAAAAACAACAACTTTCTTCTATTCACACAGTGAAGAAGTTTTCTTTCCAGAGCCCACGTGCACTTATGCCTGGCTTAACCACAGGTGCTTAACCAGCTGCAAACCCTTGCTGGTTCACTCTCCACGTGGCTCCAACTTACCCCAAAGCTTTCACTTAAAGAAACTTTTCTGGGTAGTTAAAGAAACACAGTACAGTTCCTTTTGGTGATTGTTGCTTTACTGAGGATTACTTTAAAACAGCAGCTTTGACAGAGAGCAATCCATGCATTCTACTTGCTCATTTGATATTTCCCCTTGCTCCTGAAATATCATGGAATCATTTTCATACACTGGCTCAGAGGAATTCTCTAACTGATCACTCTCAGGATAGCATTTGTTTCCCTGCTGTCTTCCTTGTACAAAGCTAGGGAACAGATCAGAGTTCATACCTGAAATCACGTTGCTATTAGGTTTCCTCTCTGGGTATTTTGGCCAGTAGGTAGCAAAGCTTCTGTGCCCAGCTGTCCAGTCAGAATCTCTGGACTTTAGGTCTCTTTTCCCATACCTCCTTAAATAGGTATTAGATCTCCTTCTTTCTGTAGATGCAGCCGTCTCCTTTACAGGTGCTCTCTGGGGGTTCCTGGCTCTATATCTCCAAGCCTCTGGTTTCTTCCAGTCCAATGAAGAATGCTTGCCCCTGGAATCTCTCCCAACATATGTACTGCCTTGGGCTCCTTCCTTAGACCTCCTGGCCGTCTTGCTGTTGTTCCTTCTGTGTTCTCTTTGCTCCTTCCGTTGCTGTTGCCAGCCTTGCTCTAGCTGTAGCTCTCTGTGTGAAGAATTTCTTCTAGTTTTAAAGTGCCTAGAGGGACACTCCACCCTAGCACAGTCCAGGTGTTCTGAATCAAGCCCTGCCCTAGGAGATGGGTAATTAGGGATTACATCATAGCTTCCTTGATTAGGCACACATTTCCCTATTTCAGCTCTCCTAGAGGCTTTCTGTAAACCAGTGCATTCTGGGTCTGGTAGTCTTTTAGGTAAACACTCTGTTTTAGTGCTTTTACCAGCCAGCACAGGTTGCTTATTCAGAGCCAATTCACCTCTTGTATTATTTCTCCCTTAACTATGATAAGCTTCCTTATCACAGTACTTTGCAGAGTAAATGCACATACTTACCCCTTCTTCAGAGAAGCGCCAGCGGGGGTAATGGCAGGACCAGCCCCAGAGTTGGTTCAAGGTATTGGCACGCCAGGTAAACCTTAATTCTTATACCTCCCCCCCCCAGCTGTCAAAATCTGTTGTTTAGCATTGAATGTCCTACTTTTTGCCACACTGCAGAAGTTGCCACCCAAAGCAACTGCCTAGTTTGCCTGATGGTTGCCCCAGCCTTTGGTAATGGGACCTATTTTATAGACGAGCATAAGTACTTATGTTACTTTTATAAAATAGGTGCCCTGTTATGAAATTACCCCCTACTTGTGCTGCCTCAGGAGCTGTAACATTTCAAAGCAAGTTGCTATAGAAAAGAGACAGATTCTGCATTTAATTGCTGAAACTGTGGGCTGCAGAGTTACAGACTAGGGGCATCTAACTTTCTCTCTCTTCCTTTTCAGGCCTCATGATTTCAGGCTTTGCTCGAAGTGGGGCCATCCTTGGAGAGGAGAAGTACGTGAAGCGGGCAGAGCATGCTGCCGCCTTCCTCAAGAGCTACATGTTTGATGTCTATAGTGGAAAACTCCTGAGGAGCTGCTATGTGGGCAAAGGGAATAACGTGGAACATAAGTGAGCACAGAGGGGACTCTGATCTTCAGGGGCAGCTGAGTTGTTGGGTTTTTCAGATGTAGGAGCTCTGTGGAAGCCCAGACACCAATGGGGAAAAAGGGACTCTAGAGCTCAGTAGTTGGAATGGAAGGGAAACTGGATAGGCCATATGGGGCCTGATTTTCAAAAGGCATTTACACGGTTTACAGCTCAGTAAACCATGTAAATGCTTTAAATAGGTATATTCAATGGCTCTTACATGGTTAGTGCTGTTGAATATCCCCTTTTAACTCCCCTACGTGCCCCGATGCTATCTGGTTAGCATTGGGGTGTTTTGGGGGCGTTCTGGAGCAGAGACTGCCATTAACTGGGTAGCGGCGACATTGCACCGCTGCTCAGTTAGCAATCCTTGGCTAAAACTAGGTCAGCTTTTGGCTCACCCAGTTTTAGCCATGGATTGCTAACCAGGTAGCGGTGCAGTATCGCTGCTACCCAGTTAAGCTCCGTGGCTGTTTCCTCTGTGCGCTAAACCCGGCTATTCAATGCCGTTGCCGTGGCACTGAATATCCAGGGTTAGGGGTTAGCGGGCAGACGAATATCGAGCCCATGGTGAATATCGAGCCCATGGTCTTTATCTACCATCATGTTTCTATATTTAATACCAATGATAGAGAATTTGAATAGTGGCTTTTGAAGCACTCCATGCTATATCCTACTCGTCCTGTTTACCCTTACCCTGAGCTTCCCCTTCCTACTTCTCTTGTACTTTCTGTTTTTCCTATTAGCTCCTTGTAATGTTGAATTTTCCCCCTACTCTTTCACCCTCTATTCTAGTTGTTACTGTTGGAAAAAGTGGTCTTAAGATATTTCTTGGCATTCTTCTTTGTGAAAGTCAAACTAAATTGCTTCTAATTTCTTATTATCGCTCCAGTCCAGTCCAGACGCGTGGGTTATGTTCACCTACCAGCAGATGGAGACTGAGAACACTGAGCTGAAACTCAGCCCTTACAGTTTCTGTGCACTGGAACTCAGCCAGTATTTCTCAGTCTCCAGCAGATGATGTGAGCATAGTCTGTGCAGAGTGAGATTCGATTAGTGGCGCTGGCCATCATGCTCCTTTTTCGGGCCTAGGAGTTCAGAAACCAGTAGTCTGGGTTCCTCCCCCATATTCTTCCCTAGCCGCACATGTTGGCTTCCTTTCTTCCCCTCTCTAACCTTTGGGAGGAGGCCAAAGGTTGAGTACTGCTTGAGGACTGACAGACTGTTTGTTAGTGTCTCTTTAAGAACCTTGCAAAAAAAAAAAGTTTCAGCAAGAGACTCAACAATGGTAGTGCAGCAGGTTCCTGGTGTGGTTGTCCAGTGAGCTGGGTCAGCGCTGGGATGGTGGAGCCAGGTAGGGGGAGCACAGTACCAAGAGGGCCGCTGCCATGCAGATGGCCGAGTCTGAGGTCTGCGGCCAGTGCGTGGCCTATGGCAACCCTCAGGTGAAGCTCTTAGCTGAGGGTCTGCTGCAGCTACCTTTGGGAAAGTGTGGATGCCACAATCTCCTGTCCAGGGACCCGGCAGCACGGCGGGGGGGTGGTCAAGGGGATGTCTGAGGACCACGATCACACTGCTGGGGTGCATGTGGGCCCAGAAAGTTTAGCGGAAGCAGCCACCATTTCTGTTGCATCTAAGGCTGTGCAGGGTAGGCATGTTGAGCCCCCGGTTTTGCAGCCAGTGCAGCATTTGTCGATCCCTGCTGGTCAGCTGTGGGGAGATTTGAAGGTGGTTCTTCTCCATTTTCCCCAGAGTTTGTGCTGCTGCTCCATCAGACCTACTGCTTGAAGCAGGGCTGGGGAGGGGCTCTCATTTGGGGGGGGGGTTTCCCCGGTAACCCAAGAGAGGCCTCTCCCAATGACAGTGAAGTGAACTCGCATGGAAACATGACTTGTGGAAAATGGGTGGGGTCATTGGATCCCTAGAGGCCATGGAGAGTCCTTCTGATCTTTTGGAGGAGCTTCCTCAAGAGGAGTTGGAAGAAGGTGAACTCCCGGCTGGAGAGGATCTGTTGGCTGTGCGTATATTTTACAGGGATGATCTGACCTTCCTCATCTCATATACTAGCAGCATTGAATATCGCAAAAGAGCTGTGGCTGGACCCTAAGGAGATGGGGGATCTGATCTTGGAGGGCACTCAGAAGCCTCCTAGATCATTCCCTTTTCATAGGGTGGTCAGGAAGCTCGTTGAGGCCAAGTGGAAGATGCTGGATATGGAGCTGCATGTTGGCTGGATTATGGCGAAGATTTATCCCATACCTCCTGAAGAGAAGGAGAAGTTGCGTCTGCCACCAAGCTGGATGTCTTGGTGGCGGTGGTTGCTTGAAAGATGATCATTCCCATGGAAAACAGGGCCATGTTAAAGGAGTCGCAGGACTGGCAGATGAAGGCCCTACTTAAGTAGTCATATGAGATCTCTGCACTGGCATTGCAGGCATCAGTGTGCGGGACCTATGTGACCAGGACATGTCTCAGGAGATGGCAGAGGATTCCAGAGGGGCCCCTAGTGGAATCTAGGGACTTGGCTGATGCAACCAGGGGCAGCTCTATAATGAGGCGAAGTGAGGCGGCTGCCTCAGGCAGCAAAGTTTTGAGAGCGGCAAGAAATGCCCCCCAAAACAGCCGCCTCACTTTGCCTTCAAAAGACAAAAAAAAAAAGTGCACAAGTTGCTGCTGCTGCCAAGTCCGCTTCTCAGCAGCGGCAAACTCATCACCTCCTTTTCCTGCAGCCGCGGCTCTCTGCCTCTTAGAGAACCGCGGCTGTGCTGATAATTGCAATTGAAATTAAAAAGAAGCTGGTGTGGAGCCTTCCCGCCTCTCGAAGGACTCCGTGCGGCTTTGTCCCGCCCCCAAAGGAAGTTGTTACAAAGTCTGTGTGGAGAAAGAGAGAGAGGAGTCAAAGATGACACCAAGGAAATAAAACACTGTTATCAACAGAGATAGAAAAAGGAGGAAGGGGGAAGGAAGGTTTAGGGGGAAAGATAAGAAGTTTGGTTTTGGCCATGTTCAAGTTCAAATGGTGGTGAGACATCCAGGCAGCAAAGTCAGATAGGCAAGCAGAGATGCAGGACTGGAATGACTGAGAAATATCAGGTGTAGATAGATAGATTTAACAGTCATCAGCATAAAAATGATATTGAAAGCCATGGGAGGATAAGAGAGCACCAAGATATTGGGTATAGAGAGAGAAGGAGAGGGCCCAGAACAGAACCCTGGGGTATACCAACTGAGAGTGGGATAGCAGTAGAGAAGGAACCACCATAACAAACACTGAAAGAGTGGCAGGAGGGATAAGAAGAGAACCAGGATAGCACAGAGCCTCTAAAATCAAGTGAGGACAATGTGTCGAGGAGTAGGTGATGGTCAGCAGTGTCAAAGGCAGCAGAAAGGTCAAGAAGAATGAGAATAGAGTAAAAGCATTTAGATTTAGCCAGGAACAAATCAGTGGAAATTTTGGCAAGAGCCGTCAGTAGAGTGTAAGGGACGAAAGCCAGATTGAAGAGGATCTAACAGGGCTTGAGAGGAGAGAAATTCAAGGCAACGATGGAGGACAGCACGTTCAAGAAGTTTGGAAATGAAGAGAAGAAGGGAGCTGGGTCAATAATTAGAAGAACAAGTAAGGTCAAGTGAAGGTTTTTTAAGAAGGCATCAGGGACAGTTGCAGTGGAGAGCGATAGGCTGAGAATATGTGAGATGGAAGGGATGACAGAGGAGGCGATGGAATTAAGGAGATGGGTGGGAATAGGATCAGAGGAACGGACAGTAAGTTTTGAGGAGAAAAGGTTTTCTCAATGGAGATCTTACAAAAGTATGAAAGGGTAACAGAGATTGAGGGGAAACATTGATATTGAAGGGGAGGAAGAGGGAATGAAGCTGGTTTAGAGTGGAACTGGAGTTTAATCTTGTGGACTTTGTCATGGAAATAGTCGGCAAGGGTTTGGGCAGAGAGAGAAGGAGGGGTCGGAAGTGGAGGCACCATGAGGAGAGAGTTGAGAATCGAGAAGAGAAGGCAGGGGTCAGAGGCAAGAGAGTTAGTCAGATGGAGTTAGTAGTTTTGCTTGGCGAGGGATATGGCCGGCTGGAAGGAGGCAAGCATGAATTTAAAGTGAAGAAAATAAGAAAGAGAGTAGGATTTGCACCAAGTGCACTCAGCTGAGCGGGCACAGGAGGGTAGATAGCGGGTAGTTGAAGACAGCCAGGGTTGTGATATAGTTGCCTCACAGGACGTGGGATGGGCAGAGCAAGATCATCTAGAGCGGAATAGAGAGCAGAATTATAGAAAACAATAGCCTCATTAACAGACTTAGAAGACAAGAAGGAGGAAAGAGGTGATCAGACAATAGTGGAAAGAGCCAATTGATCGATAGACTGAAGATTCCTAAAAAGATAGGAGGACCCAGGGTGAGATTCAAGCAGTGAGTGATGGAGAGTGAGGCTTAGCAGGTGATGGTCAGATAAGGGAAAAGTGAGGTACAGAAATTAGAGGATAAGCAGTTAGAGAAGAAAACAAGGTCAAGGCAGTGACCATACTGATGAGTGGGGGCAGAAGAGCAAAGCTGGAGATTGAATGAGGAGTAAGGGAAAGGAGTTTAGAAGCATAGGGGTCAGAAGGGTTATCAACATCAATATTAAAGTCACCAAGACTGAGAGAGGGAGAAGAAAAATCTAGAAATAAGAAAAGCCATGAGTCAAAGTCAGTCAGAAAGGTCGAGGTGGACTTGTCAGGGGTCTATAAATAGCAGCTATTAAAAAGGTGGATGGAATGGACTTCAAAGGAGGAAAAGGAGTGAGCTGGAGGTAGAAGGAGGGGTTGAAATTGGCAGGAAGGAGAGAGCAGAAACCCAACACCACCATCACGGCCAGTGGCACGAGGAGTGTGGGAGAATTGGTAGCCGTTGTTACAGAAGACAGCGAGCAAAGCAGTGTCATCAGGGAGGAGCCAGGTCTCAGTAAGAGCTAGAAGATGGAAAGTGTTAGAGATGAAGAGATCAAGAGTAAAGGGGAGTCTATTAGCTATGGAATGAGCATTGCATAGGGCACATGAGAAAGGGAGAGAGGAGGGAGAAAGGAGAGGAATATGAATGAGATTAGAGAGGTTAAGTGAGGAACTGTCATGGGAGTGAGAGAGTCTGGGGGGGGGGGGGGGCAAGGTAGGATTAATGTCTCCTGATGAAAGAAGAAGGAGCAGAAAAGTGCACGACAGGGAGGAACAGAACAGTAGAAATGAGGATGAGGTATTTTGTTTGAGAGAAACGAGAGGGATGAATGAAAGGAAGAAAGAGGTGAAGTTCAAAAGCTGAAGAAAGGATGGAAGACAAGATGGGAGAAGAAATGGAAAAGGTAGAGAGAAGGGTGATAAGGAGGGGGGTAAGAAGATGTAGGTTTGAGGGGAGAAGGTTAGGGAGTGTCAATAAAAGGAAGAAAAAATAATGTGGGGCCATAAGAAGAGAAGGAGAGGAAAGCAGAAGACAAAGGAAATGAATGAAGGAATGGTAAGGGAAAGAGCAAGGGATAGGGAGTAGTTGGAAGAAAAAAGGTGGAAAAAACAACTAAAGAAGTGGTTGTGAAGAGGGTGAGGTTCTAACAAAAGAAGGAAAGGGATGAAAACAAAATAGTTAATGTGAAAAAGTGGAAATTTAGTTAAAGGAAGATTAATAGGTCAGCGTTGATTTCAGACTAGATTGGGCGGAATTGCAAATAGAAAAGGTCAATGACTATTACAATAGAATGACTATTACAACTACTAACATTGATCATCCAAATAGCGCCAAAAGGTGTACACATTGCTGCACAAATACATGCAAAAGACAGACAAAGATCGTAATAATTTGAGAACAGAGTTCAGGATCCAGCTAAAAGGTGCATCACCAGGTCTGAGCCAGGGTTCCATGGAGGTGCAGATGATGGCTGGACGCACCAAGGGTCTCAGTGGAAAAGACTCATAGACTAAATTCATAGAAGATACATATTCAAGAAATACAGTTAAAGCACAAAGTCAAGAATCACAGTCAAGAACAATATGTTGGTCCAGCAGCAGTTGGGCCCAGCAATTACATCTGCTCAGCTTGAGGCCCTTGATTACCAGGCTGCAGTACCTTTACACGATCAACCTCACTCCCGCTGCTAAGGAGTGGGAGCTCCTGCCAGACGAGAGTCATAGGATTGCACCAGGGGAGGTCGGCTCACCTTACTTCAGTCATGTCAGCACTCCCCAAAGCACTGGAAATGTCAGATAACAGGGCTCACGACCTGCCCTAGAGTACATGGGAGTAGGCTGCACCTATTTCAACGGACAACTCCCCTTCTGTCAGAAGTTCCATTCCAAAATGCCCAGGAGCCCGAAGGAACCAGTTGTTTTTCTCCTTTCCTCTCTCCACTTCTGAGCCAGGCTTATAATTATTCCTGCCTTGGTCCAACTTGGTTGAGGTTCTCAGACAAGTTTAGCAAAGTGTAACTGTTTAGAGGTGAAAGGTGCCTGTCATCTTACTTTTTTAAGGTTGCCCATAGATGGCAAACCGTAGGGGTGCATTCACATCAATGCTCTTAGATGAATCTTTATTTTTGTGCTTCCTTTCAATGGCCTGGGACAGCAAGTTTCCAAATGCTGAAAGGATTCCACTAGTAACAGATTTGGTCAGAATTGGGTAGACTTTGAGCAGCAGCAGATACTGGTGGAGGAGCTGCTTTGGGAGGCTGGCAGGCCCTGACTGCATTGGTTTAGATGCTAGCAGCATCATCCGCTCACTCGATTCCCACCACCCACAAAGAAAGAACCACTCCGTAAGATACACTCTGAACCACTTCAACTCCTCTGGGCTGTGAGTTGCCGACCTGCGGAAATATCAAAGGTGTAAACAAAGCACTGAAGGTCCCTTGGTTTCACATGGAAACCTTATGTTCCATGATTGTGGCCATCTGCAAAGGAGAGTATTTAACCTCTCTGGATTTGACCGAGGCTTATCTTCATATTCCAGTGTGTCCAGAGCATCAGCGTTTCCTGCACTATGCAGTCCCAATGGGATATTTTCAGTTTCAGGCCCTCCCATTTGGCCTGGCAACAGCTCCCCACATTTTCACGATGGTGATGGTGATGACGGCGGTGGCCAACCTGCAGAAGCAGGAGGTCCTAGTCCATCTTTATCTGGACAACTGGTTGATTTGGGCAAAGTCCCTGTAGGAGGGTCGGCAGGCAACCTAGCTGATAGTTCGGCAGCTGCAGTAGTTGGGTTGGGTTGGGTGGTCAACTTTGTGAAAAGCAGGTTGGTGCCATCTCGGAGTACCTGGGGGCTTGCTTCAATATACGGGTCAGCATAGTGTTCTTGCCGGGCGGCAGAATAGTGAAGTTGCAGGCTCAGATCCAGTCATTGCTGTGAGTTCCATGCCTGAGGGTGTGGGATTATCTACAGGTCTTGGGCTCAATGACTGCCATTCTGGAACTCTTGCATTGGGCCCGATTACATATGTCCGCCTCAGTCGGCGCTTCTGTCGCATTGGTCTCAGATGCAGTCAGTGGATCTGCGAGTTGCCCTGCGGGGCACAGCCAGGGAGAGTCTGCAATGGTGATTAGATCTGGCTCAGTTCTTAGCTGGCGTTTCTCCAGGACCAAGCAGGAAGTCAGTCCTCACATATAGGTGACGTCGGCGCCGACGGAGCCCTCGCGGAGCAATTTCCCCAGCTTTCAAAGAAAGCCTTTGGGAATTGCAGTGCGCATGCGCGGTCCCCTTCCCGCCCAAGGGTGCCATCTTGCTCAGTCTTCTTTTTTCCGCGGAGCCCTACAGACGCTGTTTGTGATCACCGCTGAAAAAGTTGATTTTCTCTCTTTATTTTTTATTCTTTTCGGTTCGACGCCGGATCCTTTTTCCCGCCCGGACCCGCTACGCCGGTATCGGGTCCGTTTCTTTATTTTTCAGTTTTTTGTCCTTCGTGACAAGCGTTCGCGCCATTTTTTCCTTTTCACTGTCTTTTGACCTCGCAGGGCCCTTTTTCCCTCGATGGCTGCCAGCGGGTTTAAGAAGTGTGATCGCTGTAAGAAACTCATGTCTCTTACCGACACACACGACTGCTGCCTCCGCTGCCTCGGACCCGATCATGACCCGATGATCTGTGGTCCGTGTGGCAAGATGTCCTCAAAAGCGTTGAGGAGTCGGCAGCATCAACAAGAATGAATCTTCTCTGACTCCACGTCCGGCCGGGCCCGGACCTCGTCAGAGGCTTCGACGTCCCGGGACTCCGGTCCTGAGCATCGTCGGAGTTCCTCTGAGCGGGGGTCTCCTACCCGGGAACATCATCGGAAGAAAAAACCCGCGAGGGCAGCGTCGGTGGACGCTCCTTGTTCCTCGAGGGCCAGGTCGCATAGCCCCGATAGCCGTCCCGGGTCCTCGGAGTCGGAGAGGCCTTCGAAACATCCTCGTCTCGAAATGGAGTCGCCTGGACACGTGAGTACTGTGGTCCTCGTGGACTCGCCTCCGAAGGAGCTGACGTCGGGCCCGACGCCGTCGGGGCCCGAGTCAGGGGCTGCTGGGTCTCCTGAGTTTGGACTCAGGTTGACGGCCTTGGAGAGCAGTTTGGCTGCCTTCATGGACCAGCAGCGGGCATTGATCGCTGGCCTTGCCAATGCGTCTGCCCCGGCCACCAGGACGTCGACGTCCAAGTCGACCCCGGAGACCGAGCCGATCCTCGAGTCCATCCGAGCTCGAGTCGATCCTCGGTCACGGTCTCCCTCGGCCTCCCGTTCGGGACCGAGGTCGTCGACGCCGACACCTTCGGCGTCGGGGCGGTGGGCATTGGTGCCCGCCCGAACGGAGCCACTCGAATCCTCCTCCGAGGAGTCCGACTGGGAATCGGAAGACGAAGAGTGCCCTGGTAGTTTTCGGACTCGGTGTGTCCCATCGGACTTGCCCGAGTCTGAACCTTGGAGACAGTCCCCCCCGGAGGACACCCGGTTCTCGGACTTCGTGCGGGATATGGCCAAGGCCTTGGCATTCCCCGCGGATCCCGAGGAGGAGCCTCGAGCCGAGGAGCTCGATGCCCTCCAGTATGATTCTCCCCCGAAGGAGGCCTTTACTGTACCGGTTCCTCCGATGCTGGAACGACTTCTCTTCCGCATGTGGAGAACCCGGCGTCGGCGCCGGTGTTAAGCAAGCGGGTCGATTCCATTTATTGAGTCCGCAAGAGCCCCGGCTTCCAAAAGGCACAACTACCGCACCATTCCATGGTGGTGGAATCGGCCATGCATAGACTCAAGAGTCAAAAGATGCACTCCTCGGTGCCTCCCGGCAGGGAGGCCCGGAGCCTGGATGCCCTCGGTAGAAAGTGTTTCCAGGGCTCTATGCTTGCTTGTCGAGTCCAGACCTACCAGCTCTATATGGGCATGTATCTCCGAGATCTGGCAAAGGAAATTGCCGGGTTCTCTGCTGGTCTCTCCGAGGAACCTTTGCAGAGGTTCCAAGCCTTGTCCACTGGGATTCGAGAGTGCTCGAAGTTTATCTCTCGAGCAGCCTACGATGGCTTCGAAGCATCGGCTCGAGTAGCCGGAGCCGGCATCGGTGCCTGCCGACAGGCTTGGCTTCAGTCATCCGACCTCGAGCCATGGGTCCAGGACAAGTTGGTCGATGTCCCCTGCAGAGGTGAAAACCTCTTTGGCAAACCCATGGCTGAAAAGGCTGCACAAATCGAGACCGAGACTCTGACCAGAACTAGGCTGTCCAGAAAAAACCTCTGCCCCTTCTCAGAAGAAGAAGAAGGGCTCGGGGAAAAAGCCCTTTTACCCGAGGAAGGCAGCTGCCTATAAATACTACCCTCAGTATCAGGCCTCAGCAGCTCCCCAAAAGGGTCAGCAGGCCAAGGGACGGGGTAATGGGTCCCGTAGGCAGCAGGCCCCCAAGCCCACTACACCGGCCCCTGCTCAGCAGGGTGGGGGTTTTTGACTCCATCAGCATAGCCTCTTCCCCTCAGCTGGTTTCTCTCAGCACAGGAGGCCGGCTGGTCCTCTTTGCCCACAGGTGGTCAGCCATCACATCAGATACCTGGGTACTTCATATAGTTCAGAAAGGCTATCTTCTACACTTTCACCAGGTACCTCCCTCCTACTTTCCAGGGGAGCCTCCAAGACTCCCTCTGCACAGGGACTTACTCCTTCAGGAGTTGGCAAGTCTTCTTCAGGAACAGGCTGTGGAACCGGTGCTCCACCACCTGAGAGGTCACGGCTTTTATTCCAGGTACTTTCTGATACCAAAAAGAACAGGAGGCCTCAGACCCATCCTGGACTTGCGAAACCTCAACAAGTTCCTGGCAAAGGAAAAGTTCAAGATGCTTTCCCTTGGAATCCTGCTGCCCTACCTCCAGCAGGGAGACTGGCTATGCTCCTTAGATCTAAAGGATGCCTATACTCACATCCTTATTCATCCAGACCACAGACAATATCTCAGATTTGTTGTGGGAGGAAATCATTACCAGTACAGGGTCCTGCCCTTTGGCCTATCCTCCGCCCCCCCGGGTTTTCACCAAATGCCTGGCAGTGGTGGCGGCCTATCTCAGACTTCAAGGCCTTTTTGTGTTTCCATACCTGGACGACTGACTCATCCGGGCCCAGTCTTCCCAAGAGGCCACTCAAGCCACTCATCGCACTGTGTCTCTGCTCCAGCACTTGGGCTTTGTCATAAACTTCGCAAAGTCCACTTTGCTCCCCTCTCAAGATCTCGAATTCATCGGCGCAAGGTTAAGCACACTTCAGGCGCGGGCCTTCCTGCCTCTGGACAGGGCCCACAGGCTCATGAATCTCGCCAGCCACTTTCGCAGCAATTCCCTGGTCTCTGCCAGGCAATTTCTGAGACTGCTCGGCCATATGGCTTCCACGGTCCATGTGACCCCCAATGCCCGCCTGAACATGCGACCTGCCCAGTGGTGCCTTCGCACGCAATGGCATCAGGCCACGGGGAGCCTGACGGACTCAGTACAAGTCTCGGACCTGCTGGTCTCTTCTCTGCGGTGGTGGCTTCATCTGCCAAACCTAGTACTGGGAGTGGATTTTCAATCTCCTCCTCCGTCTCAGGTACTAACAACCGATGCTTCTCTCCTGGGATGGGGAGCACATTGCCAAGGGACATGTACTCAAGGCCTCTGGACTCCTTGGGAGTCTGCGCAGCAGATAAACTTTCTGGAGCTCAGAGCCATCCGTCTAGCTCTGAGAGCCTTCTCCCACCTCACTTCTCACCAGTCTGTACTGGTCCAGACGGACAATCAAGTAGCAATGTTCTACGTGAACAAACAAGGAGGCACAGGCTCCTTCCTTCTCTGTCAGGAGGCACGACGGCTGTGCTCTTGGGCAGTCGGCCACGGCATACTCCTCAAAGCGGTCTATCTCCCAGGTCAGGAAAATTACCTAGCAGACAAACTAAGCAGGATCCTCCAACCACACGAGTGGAGATTGGATCCATTAGTGGTTCAGCAGATCTTTCTCAAATGGGGACTCCCCACCTTGGATCTGTTTGCCAGTCCTCTGAACCGGCAACTACCCAGATTCTGCTCTCGACAACCGCATCCTCTCAGAGTAGCGCCGGATGCTTTTCTGATTCCATGGTCCACAGGCCTCTTGTATGCCTTTCCTCCCATCCCGCTGGTGTCTCGAACGCTCTTCAAAGTTCTCCGAGACAAAGCCTCGCTGATCCTAGTGGCTCCCCGGTGGCCGAGGCAACCTTGGTTTCCGCTTCTAATACAGTTGGCGGTGGACACTCCTCTTCCTCTGGGGTTTCAACCCGATCTCCTGACACAAGATCACGGGTCTCTCCTACACCCCAACCTCCGGTCCCTTCATCTGATGGCCTGGCTGCTGAAAGGGTAGTCCTTGCTCCCCTCCTGCTGCCTCAGGAGGTGGAAGAGGTCGTCTTGGCCTCCAGGCGGCCCTTCACCCGGAAGTCCTACGCTCTTAAGTGGCGTCGCTTCTCCGTGTGGTGCGCTCAGCAGTCTGAGAATCCCTTCTCCTGCTTGGTGGCAGTGGTCTTGCAATATTTGCTTTACCTCTCCAATCTGGGCCTTAAGTCCAACTCTGTCAGAGTCCACCTCAGTGCTCTCTCTGCACATCACGCACCGGTAGATGGAAGGCCTCTGTCCAACCACCCTTTGGTGGCTCGTTTTCTCCGAGGCCTCCTTCTGCTTAAGCCTCCTTTGCGTCCACCAGCCCCTGAATGGGATCTGAATGTGGTCTTGCAGTGGATTACCTGTCCGCCCTTTGAACCTATGGCTACCTGCCCTCTTCGTTTTCTTTCTTGGAAAACCTTGTTCTTGGTAGCCCTTACCTCTGCTAGGCATGTTAGTGAACTGCAGGCCCTAGTGTCTGATCCTCCTTACACTAGGTTCTACAGGAATAGGGTGGTCTTACGGACTCACCCTAAGTTTCTTCCAAAAGTGGTTTCTCCTTTTCATCTCAACCAGGCGGTGGTTCTTCCGACCTTCTTTCCCAGGCCGCACTCCAGCCGGGCTGAAATGGTCCTGCATACCCTAGACCAGCGATGGCGAACCTATGGCACGCGTGCCAGCTGTGGCACGCGAAGGCCTTGCAGCTGGCACGCGGGAAGGTCCGCAAGTAAAATTTAAAAAAAAAAAAAGCTGTCTTCTCCCGCTGCCGGGGCCGCCGCGGCAGAATCGAGTGTGCCGCGGGGCCCCCCTGCCCAGCACAGCCTGCCCTCCCCCTCTATCCGCTCTCTCTCGTCGCAGCTCACAGTGAAACGCGCCGGCTTTCAGAGAGCGAGGGAAGAGTTTCTCCCTCGCTGCTCTGTTTAGCCCGCGGGGGCTGATGGGAAGTTCCCATCAGCCCCCGCGGGCTTAACAGAGCCGCGAAAGGGAAACTAATCCCTTCGCGCTCTGAAAGCCGGCGCGTGTCACTGTGAGCTGCGACGAGAGCGGATAGAGGGGGAGGGCAGGCTGTGCTGGGCAGGGGGGGCCCCGCGGCACACTCGATTCTGCCGCGGCGGCCCCGGCAGCGGGAGAAGACAGCTTTTAAAAAAAAAAAATTCCCTCAGCTGGGCTGGGCTGGGCTGGGGGGGGGGTTAGGATTGCTGATGGGCTGGGGGGGGTAGGAGTGCTGATGGGCTGGGGGGGGTTAGGAGTGCTGATGGGCTATGGGGGGGGATGGGGGGGTTAGGAGTGCTGATGGGCTGGGGGGGTTAGGAGTGCTGATGGGCTATAGGGGGCTGGGGGGGGTTAGGAGTGATGATGGGCTATGGGGGGCTGGGGGGGGATAGGAGTGCTGATGGGCTATGGGGGGGTTAGGAGTTCTGATGGGCTATGGGGGGGCTGGGGGGGGGTTAGGAGTGCTGATGGGCTATGGGGGGTTGGGGGGGTTAGGAGTGCTGATGGGCTATGGGGGGCTAGGACAGGAAATGGGCTGATGGGGAGGGGTTAGGACTTGAGGTGGGTTGATGGGGTTAGGACTGGTAATGGGCTGTGGGCTGTTTGGGGGGGTTAGAACTGGTAATGGGCTATGGGGGTTAAGACTGGTAATGGGCTGTTGGCTGATGGGGGCTGTCTGGTAATGGGCTATGGGGGGGTTAGGACTGATAATGGGCTATGGGGGGGGCTAGGACAGGAAATGGGCTGATAGGGAGGGGTTAGGACTTGAGGTGGGCTGATGGGGTTAGGACTGGTAATGGGCTGTGGGCTGATGGGGGGGTTAGGACTGGCAATGGGCTATGGGGGGCTGACTGGAAATGGGTTGATGGGGTTAGGACTGGAAGTGGGTTGATGGGGGGGCTAGGACTGGTATTGGGTTGGGGGGTTGCTAGGACTGGAAATGTGGCTGATGGGGGGCTAGGACTGGAAATGGGCTGATGCAGGGACTAGAAGGGAATGGATGCTGGGTGAGGCTGGAACTAGAAGGGAGCTGATGTTGGGGGAGGATTAGAATGGGATGGGGCTGGGAGAGTAAAATGGAGAGGGGAAAAATATTTTGTGTGGGAGGGATAAAAAATCTACAATTGGCCGGGTATTGGGAGAGTAAGTAGGGATTGAGGATGGAGGGGTAAAATTTGAGTGGATGAAATAGGAATGAGGAAAGAGCAAAAGGAGAAAGATTAGTATGTTAAAGCGGATGTAGAGAGAGAGAATGGAAAAAAAAACTAGAAGAGAGAAGAAAGGACAAATGGACAGCAGATGATGGAGAGTTAGCAGAAAACATGAAGAAACCAGAAGAAAGTGGCTGGAGCAATTGCAACTGAAAAAAAATGCACAAAAGGTAGAAAGATATCTCTTTGACAAGTTATCAGCATGCATGCAACAACAAACATCACATTAATTTTTTTCATGTATAGATTCTTTGGGAATACACACCGAATCCTGACACAGTTAACAGTTTTAAGAAGTTTATCTTTTTTTTACTCAGGATACATTTGACATGTTATGTGAATAATACATTTAAAATATATTGTGTAACTGAATCAAATTCTTCCTAAATTCATTAAATTGAATGAAATCATTAAAACATTATAAATTGCCAATAAATTGAAATGAAAACCTAAGGATTGTGAATCAAATTGATTCTCTGACAATACAAAGATTCCAACCTTTACAAATGATGTTACATAGTTCAGGCAACTTTATAAAGAGTTTTTAGATACTAAAATCTTGTTGTTAAGGTTTAATTGACATGCTGGCACTTTGAGGAAATTCTTTGGTTTTGTGCGGCAGTTTGGGCACTCGGGCTCAAAAAGGTTAGCCATCACTGCCCTAGACTGTAGGAGGGCCTTGTCCTTCTACCTTGACCGTACGCGGGAGCATAGGAGGGCTGTTCAGCTCTTCGTTTCTTTTGACCCCAATAACTTGGGGCTACCTGTCTCCAAGCGTACCTTGTCCATCTGGGTAGCTGACTGTATCGCCTGGGCTTATGGGGCAACCGGCCTCTCGTTGGAGGGTCGAGTCATGGCTCATCGTGTTAGGGCGAAGGCTGCGTCAGTGGCACACCTCCGCTCTGTTCCGTTGGCAGACATTTGCCGGGCTGCTACTTGGTCTTCAAGCCAGACTTTTGCGGCCCATTACTGCCTGGAGAGGGAGTCCCGCAGGGACAGTGCTTTCGGTCAGGCAGTCCTCCATAATCTCTTTGAGATTTAGGCAACTCCTACCCTCCGGCCCTGGTGTTGGGCTACCAGTCGGGGGCGTTTTCAGAGAAGATTCCTTCCTTCTATACTGCTGAGCTAGAGGGAGCTCATTTTTGTGCTTGAGGTCTCCGGTAGCCTTAAGCTTGGGAGTCCCATATGTGAGGACTGACTTCCTGCTTGGTCCTGGAGAAAGAGTAGTTACTCACCTGTAACAGGTGTTCTCCAGAAGCAGCAGGAATCAGTCCTCACAACCCTCCCTCCTCCCCTTGGAGTTGCAGTCCTATCATTTCGTTTTGCTAATTTTTTTGCTGTCTTTTAGCTATGTCATCAGACTGAGCAAGATGGCACCCTTGGGCGGGAAGGGGACCGCGCATGCGCGCTGCAATTCCCAAAGGCTTTCTTTGAAAGCTGGGGAAATTGCTCCGCGAGGGCTCCGTCGGCGCCGACGTCACCCATATGTGAGGACTGATTCCTGCTGCTCCTGAAGAACACCTGTTACAGGTGAGTAACTACTCTTTCTCTTGAGACACCAGACTGGGTGGTGGTGACTATGGATGCCAGACTGGAGGGCTGCGGAGCCCATTGTCTTTCGCAGGAGGCCCAAGGTTGGTGGTCTCAAGACGAGAGCCAGTGGCTCATCAACCACTGAGAGATCTGGGTGGTGTTTCTGGCCCTACAGTTATTTCTCCCCCTGGTTCAGGACAGGGTGGTGAGGGTCCTGTCCAACAATGCAATGGCGGTGGCTTACATCAACCATCAGGGGGGCACAAAGAGTTCGCTGGTAGTGGCCAAGGGGCTCCTTCAGTGTGCAGAGCTTCACCTGCTTGCCCTTTCAGTGGCGCAGATAGCGGGCAAAGAGAATGTGCAGGCCAATTACCTGAGTCAGCATCTCCTGGATCCAGGGGGTGGCCTGTCTCGAGATTGGTATTCTGGCTTGATGGTAAGGTGTTGTGGGGTGCCGGCAATGGATCTGATGGTGATCATGGCCAATACCAAGGCAGCCCATTTTTCAGCCAGCGCAGAGAGCGCATATCAGAGGGGATCAATGCCTTGGCCCAACTTCTGTTTTCTTTATGTGTTTCCTCCCTGGCCGTTGATAAGCAGAATCCTCCAGCCCATGGGTCTGATGGTATTAGTGGCTCCAAATTGGCCTCGGCAGCCTTGGTATGCAGACCTTGTGCAGATGAAAGAGGCAGAGCCTTTTCTGCTTCCATTGGAGGAAGGTCTTTTTTCGGATGCCAGCGGTGGATCGATTATCGCTTATGGCTTGGCTCTTGAGAGGGCACTTTGAGGCACAGAGGCTATTCTTCACAGCTGATGGACACCTTGAATCTGGCTTGGCAGCGATCCACCTCTTTGGCTTACATTCAAGTGTGATGAATTTTTGATGCCTGGTGTGGAGCATGGGGTCCGTCCCTTGGGGCCTCCTTTTATCAACATTCTGGCATTTCTACAAGTGGGCTTGGAGAAGGGTCTTTCCTTAAGTTCTCTGAGGGTGCAGGTTGTGGCTTTGGCCAGTTTCCATGGTCAGGTTCAGGGCCAGTCCCTGGCCTCATATGTGGATGTGGTGTGTTTTCTCAAGAGCATGAAGCACCTCCGGCTGCCTTGTCGCTTGGTGGTTCCTTCCTGGGACCTTAATTTGGTCCTTTTGGCTTTGGTGGAGGCACCTTTTGAGCCTTTTCGGGCTATTTCCTTCAAGGATTTGACTGAAGATATTGTTTTTGGCACGTTAGATCTCTGACTTGCAGGCTTGTCCTGTAGGAAATCCTATTAGGTGATATCCAAGGAGACGGTGGTGCTTTGTCTGCTCCCTTTGTTTTTGCTGAAGGTGGCTTCAGCCTTCCACTTTAATCGAGTGGTTTCTTTACTAGTTTTTGTGGAGATGCAGGACTCAGTTGAGTCATGGACTTTGCATTTGCTTGATGTTTGCAGGGTACTTTGGTATTGTTTGCATGCTACTCAGGAGTTCAGATATTTGGAACGGCTTTTTGTCCTGTTCAGCGGTCTGCAGAAGGGCGAAGCGACTTCTAATACCTCTAATTCCGTTAGATCCAGAAGGCCATTGTGACAGCTTATTTGATGAAGGGTTGTGTGGTACCATCAGGTTTGTGAGCGCATTCCACAAAGGCCCTGGCTTCGTTCTGCGCTGAGTTTGGCCTGGTTCCTCTGTTGGATATCTGTAAGGCTGCGACATGACCTTCCCGTCACTCTTTTGCGCATCATTATCGGCGGATGTTCAAACTTGACAGAACACTGCTTTTCACAAGACGTAATAATTAGGCGTATTAACAGAGCGTATACCAATAACCTAAAATTCTACTTTCGCTCCAAAAGGTACTAACCCCTAATCTCAAAAACCTTTTCTAAACCAAACTGCACCAAATTGAATAGGCCAGGTCTCAGACTTCCCGACGCATTCTTGGCCAACTGTCAGCAGGCTAACAGGACCGCGCCAACTAGCATCAACGACCTGCCTTTTTCATGGCCAGTTATTCAATTTTTAAAGAATTTTTAATATTTTAATTTTTAATATAATAATATAATAAATAATAAGTATTATTTATTATATTAAAAATTAAAATATTAAAAATTCTTAAAAAATTGAATAACTGGCCATGAAAAAGGCAGGTCGTTGATGCTAGTTGGCGCGGTCCTATTATATTATTATATTAAAAATTAAAATATTAAAAATTCTTAAAAAATTGAATAACTGGCCATGAAAAAGGCAGGTCGTTGATGCTAGTTGGCGCGGTCCTGTTAGCCTGCTGACAGTTGGCCAAGTATGCGTCGGGAAGTCTGAGACCTGGCCTATTCAATTTGGTGCAGTTTGGTTTAGAAAAGGTTTTTGAGATTAGGGGTTAGTACCTTTTGGAGCGAAAGTAGAATTTTAGGTTATTAGAACACTGCTTTTGGCATGTGTGTGCTGCTGGTCCCACCCATAGTTAGTACTGTTTTGTCACATCCCACACATGGACTGGATTGGAGGGACGATAAGGAAGGTGAAATTAGGCCCTTACCTGCTAATTTTCTTTCCTGGAGTCCATCCAGTCCAGTCGAGAACCCACCCGGGATTCTGCAGTGACTTTCTTTCGGCCTTCATGTCAGTTGGCAGAGTAATGTGTTCAGTGCTAAAGAGAGCTGTGGGGTACCTGATACTGGCAATTGATTGCCAGGACCCTGCTGGATTGTTTTTCTGGTCTTCCCCTGTTGGGATTGCTATGATCTTCTTTAAAAAAAACCAAAAAAACGAGAGAAAAGGAAATTATATTTATATCGTTAGTGTAAGTTCTGCCCAAGCAGCCCCCGCAATGTGTGTGGGGGGCCAGGGCAGCGTAGCGCAGCAAAGTTACTTTTCTCTGTTCCTCCGGACCTAGAATGGAGGCAGCGCAGTGTGGCTGTGGCAAACAAATTAAAGTAAATTTACCATGAGGAGGAAGGTTGATGGGGGGGTCGTGGGTTCGTAGTGCCACTGCCACTGCAAGGGGTTGCGCCGCCGTGGGGGAGTGAGTCACCAAAGGGGGACAACATAGGGGGACCCTCAGCAAATTTTGCTTGGGTGCTCCCCACTAAAACTTCTGTCCCTGATATATATATATATATATATATATACACATATGCAGACAAACTAAGGTTGATGAAGCCTGACTGGAGAGAGGCTCACGTGGTCCCTTTACACAAAAGCGGAAGTAAGGATGTGGTTGAAAACTACACGCTGATTAGTTTAACTTCGGTGGTGAGTAAATTATTGGAAGCGCTGCTTAAAGAGAAAATAGTGAGGTTTCTGGAGTCCAGCGGATTACAGGATCCGAGGCAGCATGGATTCACCAGAGGCAGGTCTTGTCAGACAAATCTGATTGATTTCTTTGACTGGGTGACCAGGGAGTTGGACCGAGGGAGAGCCCTAGATGTGGTGTATTTAGATTTCAGTAAAGCCTTTGACACCGTTCCTCACAGGCGACTTATAAACAAACTGAGCACCCTAGGGATGGACCCTAAAGTTACTGCTTGGGTTAGAAATTGGTTGAGTGGGAGGCGACAAAGGGTACAGGTAAATGGAACTCACTCTGTCCCTGGTCCGATTCTTTTTAACATATTTGTTAGTGATATAGCGGAAGGGCTGTCGGATAAGGTTTGCCTCTTTGCGGATGATACCAAAATCTTTAATAGAGTAGACACCCAGGAAGGTGTAGATAATATGAGGAAAGATCTAGCTAAGCTTGAAAAATGGTCTAGAATTTGGCAGCTGAGATTTAATGTTAAAAAAATGCAAGGTCATGCATTTGGGCTGCAGCAATCCAAGGGAGCAATATAGTATAGGGCAGTGATGGCTAACCTTTTTGAGCCCGAGTGCCCAAACTGCCGCACAAAACCAAAGAATTTCCTCAAAGTGCCAGCACGTCATTTGCATAAGTGGTCTTATTTGCATAAATATTTGCATAATGTTACCATACACTAACTTTTAGTAAACATGTCTCTTAATGAGTGTATGGATAAAGAAAGACTAAAAGATTTCTACATTACTATAATCCAGTGCCAACCGCCAGGCACATTAGGAACTACTACAAACGCTGCCCATTTAGAACCCATAGCAAACCCGCCGTATCCTGACAGCATTACCAGGACTCACAAAGCACCATACCCTACCTATCAAAAGGCAACACTGCAAATATTAAACCAATACATTTCAGTGAATACTGGGGAAAGAGAACAAGTGGCAACGTCAAATAGGAATTTCCTCTTGTACCAAACAAAGCGCAGATGTTAATGATGCACATTTCCCAGAGCTGACATATTCCAGTTAATAAATTCAAAATAAAGAGATATCGTTCTACCTTTTGTGCATTTTTTTTCAGTTGCAATTGGTCCAGCCATTTTCTTCTGGTTTCTTCATGTTTTCTGCTAACTCTCCATCGTCTGCTGTCCATTTGTCCTTTCTTCTCTCTTCTAGTTTTTTTTCCATTCTCTCTCTCTCTACATCTGCTTTAACATACTAATCTTTCTCCTTTTGCTCTTTCCTCATTCCTATTTCATCCACACAAATTTTACCCCTCCATCCTCAATCCCCAATTACTCTCCCAATACCTGGCCAATTTTAGATTTTTCATCCCTCCTACACAAAATATTTTTCCCCTCTCCATTTTACTCTCCCAGCCCCATCCCATTCTAATCCTCCCCCAACATCAGCTCCCTTCTAGTTCCAGTCTCACCCAGCATCCATTCCCTTCTTCAAGCCCCCCACTTCCCCGCAGCCCATTTCCATTCCAAGCCCCGTCCCCATCAGCTATTTGCAGTTCCAGCCCCCCACTTCCCCTCAGCCCATTTCCATTCCAAGCCCCATCCCCAACAGCTATTTGCAGTTCAAGCCCCCTTCCACTCAGCCCATTTCCAGTCCTAGCAACCCCCCCAACCCATTACCAGTCCTAGCCCCCCATAGCCCACTCCCAGTCCTAATCCCACCAGCCCATTTCCAGTCCTGACCTCCCCATCAGCCCACTCCCAGTCCTAATCCCCCATCACTCAATTTTTAGTTTAAGCCCCCGCAGCGCCTATCACCACTCCTCACCCCCCCCAGCCCATCACCACTCCTACCCCCCCAGCCAGCCCAGCGCCCATCACCACTCCTAACCCCCCCAGCCAGCCCAGTGCCCATCACCACTCCTAACCCCCCCCCAGCCAGCCCAGTGTCCATCACCACTCCTAACCCCCCAGCCCAGTGCCCATCACCACTCCTAACCCCCCACCCCAGCCCATCACTACTCCTAACACCCCCACCAGCCCCCAGCCTATCACAACTCCTAACACCCCCCAGCCCAGCCCAGCCCATAACTACACCTAACCCCCCCCCAGCCCAGCCCAGCCAATCACCACTCCTAACCCCCCCAGCGCCCATCACCACTCCTAACCCCCCCAGCCCAGCCCATCACCACTCCTAACCCCCACCCCCAGCCCAGCCCAGCCCAGGGAAAATTAAAAAAAAAAGAAAACCTGTCTGCTGCCGCTGTCGGGGCCGCCGCGGCAGAATCGAGCGTGCCGCGGGGCCCCCCTGTACCCACCGGCAGAGCCTGTCCTCCCCGTAGCAGCTCTCTCTGTGGAGCTGCAGTCAGACGCGCCGGCTTGCAGAGCGCGAGGGAAGAGTTCCCTCGCTGCTCTGTTAAGCCTGCGGGGGCTGATGGGAAGTTCCCATCAGCCCCGCGGGCTTAACAGAGTCGCGAAAGGGAAACTCTTCCCTTCGCGCTCTGCAAGCCGGCGAGTCTGACTGCAGCTCCAAAGAGAGAGCTGCTACGGGGAGGACAGGCTCTGCCGGTGGGTACAGGGGGGCCCCGCGGCACGCTCGATTCTGCCGCGGCGGCCCCGACAACGGCAGCAGACAGGGTTGTTGTTGTTTTTTCGATGGCGGACCTTCCCGCGTGCCAGCTGCAAGGCCTTCGCGTGCCACAGCTGGCACGCGTGCCATAGGTTCGCCATCGCTGGTATAGGGGGTGAAGTACTTTTGTCCACTAAAAAAGAGCGGGACCTAGGTGTGATTGTGTTTGATGATCTTAAATTAGCTAAACAGGTAGAAAAGGCGACAGCAAAAGCTTGAAGGATGCTTTGGTGCATAGGCAGAGGAATGGCCAGCAGAAGGAGGGAGACGATAACGTCTCTGTATAAATCTTTGGTGGGACCTCATTTGGAGTATTGTGTGCAATTCTGGAGACCGCACCTTCAAAAGGATATAAACAGGCTGGAGTCAGCACAGAGAGTGGCTACTAAAATGGTTAGTGGTCTTCATTATAAAGCATATGAGGACAGACTTAAGGATCTTAATATACACCTTAAAGGAAAGGCAGGATAGAGAACATAAGAATATAAGAATATAAGATATGCCATACTGGGTCAGACCAAGGTCCATCAAGCCCAGTATCCTGTTTTCAACAGTGGCCAATCTAGGTCATAAGTACCTATCAGTCTCCCCAAAAGACACAGGTTCCTCAATGCTTGTAGTGGGTCAAGCAGTGATATCCTGGGTTCCTTTTAATAATGGTTTATGGACCTTTCCTCCAGGAACTTGTCCAAACCTTTTTTAAACCCAGCTACACTAACAGCTTTTACTACATCCTCCGGTAATACATTCTAGAGTTTGATTACACGTTGAGTGAAAAAATATTTTCTCTTATTAGTCTTATATAGTTTACCCTGTAGCTTAATTGCATGTCCCCTAGTCTTTCTATATTCTGATAACGTAAACAATCGATCTACATTTACCCGTTCGACTCCATTCATTAATTTATAGACTTCTATTATATCTCCCCTCAGCCATCTCTTTTCCAGGTTGAAGAGCCCTAAACCTTTTAGATTCATAGGAGTATCCTTCCATCCCCTTTACCATTTTGGTGGCTCTTCTCTGTACCTTTTCTAATGATGCTATATCCTTTTTAAGATATGGCAACCAGAATTGCACACAATATTCAAGGTGCGGTTGCACCATGGAACGATACAGAGGCATTATATTATCCTTTGTTTTATTTTCCTTATGATACCTAGCATTCTATTTGTTCTCTTTGCTGCCTCTGCACCTGTGCGGAGGGTTCTCTTTGCTGCCGCTGCACCTGTGCGGAGGGTTTTAAAAAGTTTTGTGTTGTCTTTAAATTTGATCACCTCACTCGTTATTTCCTTTTCCAGGTCATTTATGAATATGTCAAAAAGCAGCGGACCCAGCACAGATCCCTGGGGTACACCACTATTCACCTTTCTCCATTAGGAAAATTGGCCATTTAGCCCTACCCTCTGCTTTCTATCTTTTAAACAGTTCCTGATCCACCATAGTACACTGCCTCCTATCCCATGACTTTTTAGTTTTGTCAGAAATCTCTGATGAGGGACTTTGTCAAAGGCTTTCTGAAAGTCCAGATACATTATATCAACCGACTCACCTTTGTCTACCTGTTTATTCACACCTTCAAAAACACATAACAGATAAGTAAGACAAGATCTTCCTCGTCTAAAGCCATGTTGGCTGTCTCCCATTAAGCCATGACTATCTACATGATGAGTAATTTTGTTCTTTATGATGGTTTCTACCATTTTTCCCGATACTGACGTCAGGCTCACCGGTCTGTAGTTTCCCGGATCACCCCTGGAACCCTTTTTAAAAATTGGTGTTGCATTGGCAATCTTCAGGTATTACAGATGATTTTAATGATAGTTCACAGATTACTATTAGCAGATCTGCAATCTCATATTTCAGTTCTTTCAACACCCTTGGATGTATACCATCCGGTCCAGGTGATTTGCTAGTCTTCAGTTTATCAAATAGTTGTAATACATCTTCCCGATGTATCGATATTTCTTTCAATTCTTCCACAGTATCACCTTTAAATACCACTTCAGTCATGGGTAACATCCCTACATCTTCCTCAGTAAAGACCAAAGCAAAGAATTCATTCAGTCTCTCCGCTATAGCCTTGTCCCCTCTTACTGCCCCTGTTACTCCTCTGTCATCTAATGGTCCAACTGACTCTCTCACAGGTTTTTTGCTAGGAATGTACTTGAAGAAGTCTTTATTACGCATTCTTGCTTTCACAGCAAGTTTCTTCTCAAATTCTCTCTTTGCCTGCCTTATCAATTCCTTGCATTTGCCAGTTTTTGTGCTGTTTCCCTTTTTCGTCATTTGGCTCTTTTTTCCATTTCCTGAAAGATGCTTTTTTGGCAACAACAGCCTCTCTGACCTCACCTTTAAACCATGCTGCAGTTTTTTGGACTTCCTTCCACTTTACTTAAAGTGTGGGATACAGCTGGTCTGAGCTTCCAAGATAGTATTTTTAAACAACACCCAAGCTTGATGTAAGTCTTTGACCTTTGCAACTGCTGTTTTTAGTTTCTTCTTAACTATTTTCCTCATTTTATGATAGTCTCCCTTTTGAAAGTTAAAATGTGGTACTGTGGATTTCCTTACCATCCCTCCTCCATTAATTAAATCAAACGCGATCATGCTATGATCACTGTTGCCAAGTGGCCCCTTTATCTCTTGCACCAGATCTGGTGTTCCACTAAGGACTAAGTCCAAAATGGCTTCCCCTCTGGTCGCTTCATGAACCAGCTGCTCCAAAAAGCAGTCATTTATTTCATCTAGAAACGTTATCTCCCTAGCATGTCCTGCTGTGACACTGACCCAGTCAACACCGGGGTAATTGAAATCACCCATTATTATTACTGTTCTGTAACTTTTGTTAGCTTCCCTGATTTCTTTGAGCATTTCATCATCCATTTGTTCATTCTGGCCAAACGGTCGATAGTACAACCCCACTGCCAATGCCTTCCCTTTTTTACATAGAATTTCAATCTACAGCAAATTTTGTTTCCTGCAAAACTTTAATCCTTTGTGATTCAATGCCCTCTCTAACATAGAGCACAACCCCTCCACCAATTTGATCAGCTCTATCATTACTATATATATTGTACCCGGGTATCACAGTGTCCCACTGGTTGTCCTCCTTCCACCATGTCTCTGTGATACCAATCATATCTAGTTTCTCATTTAGTGCTATATATTCTAACTCTCCCATCTTATTTTTTAGACTTCTAGCATTTGCTTACAAGCATTTTAGAGACTGTATTTTATTCATATTAATGTGGTTATCGGGAGGCAGGGGTAATTTGGAATCTTTAAGCTCTGTCTGCTCTGTACTCAAGGGCATTTGGGCTACCTTTGTCTTTATTGGAACTCTCTGCTGATATGCCCTAACTTCATTTTTCAGTAGTATTCTTCAAGGATACATTGTTCCAAACCATGCGCTCTTGGGCGACTCTCGGCTCTCCCCCTATTATCTAGTTTAAAAGCTGCTCTCTCTCCTTTTTAAAGGTTAATGCCAGCAGCCTGGTTCCATCCCAGTTAAGGTGAAGCCCATCCCTTCGGAAGAGCCCCTCCTTTCCCCAGAATGTTCCCCAGTTCCTAACAAATCTAAAACCCTCATCCTTGCACCATTGTCTCATCCACACATTGAGACTCTGGAGCTCTGCCTGCCCTTTGGGTCCTGCGCGTGGAATGGGAAGCATTTCAGAGAACGCTACCCTGGAAGTTCTGGATTTCAACTTCCTGCCTAAATTTAGCCTCCAGAACCTCCCTACCCAATTTTCCTATGTCATTGGTACCGACAGGTACCAAGACAGCAGACTCCTCCCCAGCACTATCTAAGACCTTGTCTAGGTGGCGCCTGAGATCCACTATCTTTGCACCAGGCAGGCATGTTACCAGGCGATCCTCACGTCCACCAGTCACCCAGCTATCTACATGCCTAACGATCGAATCACCAACTATAATGGCTGTCCTAACTCTTCCCTCATGGGCACATGGCTGTGGAGAAACTTCCTCAATGTGAGAGGGTTTTACATCACCTGGAGGACAGGTCCTAGCTATAGGATCACTTCCTGCCACACCAGGGTGATGCTCTCCTGTCACGTGACCTCTCTCCTCCATGGCAACAGGGATGCTACCAGACTAGAGGTGGGACTTCAGGGCTATATCCCTGTAGGTCTCGTCTATGTACCTCTCTGTCTTCCTTATGTCTTCAAAGTCTGCTACTCTTGTGTCCAGAGATCGGACTCATTCCCTGAGTGCAAAGAGCTCCTTTCACCTTGTGCACACGTAAGACCCCTCACCAACTGGGAGAAAATCATACACGTGACACTCAATGCAAAAAACTGGGAAAGCCCCCATCTTACTGCTGGACTGCTGTCTGCTTCTTCGTTTTAAGGTTGTGTTTAGATATTTAAGTTCTTTACTTACTAAGGGTTGCTGGAGATACTTATACTAATAAAACTATACCTAATACGTTAAATGTACTTTGTTCACCTGATGTTTAATTAATCTCAGGTCCTTAATGTATGCTGATGAGAATAAACAGCTGCACCTGAGAGTGAATATGGCACCTCCTTTCCTTTAAAAGGTTTAAGCACTTATAAAGCTATGATTATCCCAGGGGTGGGTGGGTGGATGTCGGGGAGGGAGGGAGGGAGGGAGGGAGGGAGGGAGGGAAAGAAGACTTATTAATAGCTGGCTGCTACACAGTACCCTGTCCTGTGCTTCTAAGGTAATCTGTGACCAATCTCCAGGGGGAGTCCCACAGCCCTTGCTTGGATAGAGGGAGTCTTGGGTTCTAAATTTAACCAGAAAGCTCTCTGCTGTGTTTTAAATTTAAACTGAAAACTCTTTGCTGCTACTAGTCCCTGACTTATTTAACAAATACACTGGGTTCACAGATTAATCAGCTTTAATCTAAATAATTCTTTTTTCCCCAAGATTTAGAAAAATTCCCAGAAGTAAATACTTACAATTGCAGATCTCTCTCCAGAAGTAGCAGTCCCCTTTTGTAGTCCTTCAAGACTGAGAAGCAAAGAACTCTGGTTGATATGATTGAGACATTTAAATAGCTCTGTGGCATAAATGCACAGGAGCAGAGCCTCTTTCGATTGAAAGAAAGTTCTGCTATGAGGGAACATGGGATGAGGTTGAAAGGGGATAGACTGATATCCGGAAATATTTACGGAAAGAGTGATGGATCCATGGAATAGTCTCTCAATGGAGGTGGTAGAGATGAGGACAGTATCTGAATTCAAAGAAACATGAGACAAACACAGAGGATCCCTAAAGGAAAAAAGGGGACTGTTGTAGTGGTTGATATGGAAGGACAGACTAGACAGGCCATGTGGTCTTTTTCTGTCGTCATGTTTCTATGTTTCTGTGTTTCTATGTTGATGATAGCGTTTGCTAAGTTTTTGTGCTCGTGGAAAATTTAGAGTTTTTGGGACTCCATATCTGCTTTGTTAGGTTCATACTGGCTGAGTTACAGTACACAGCCTTCTTATAGGGCTGAGTTCAGCTCAGTGTTTTCAGTCTCCATCTGCTGGTGGGTGAGCATAACCCACGCATCTGGTCTGGACTGGATTGGAGGGACTCCAGGAAAGAAAATTAGCAGGTACGGTCTAATTTCATCTTCTGTAAGTGAGATGGCATTTCCCCTCCTCCTTCAGATCCCGCAGCACCATTTCTTCTTGGGCTGGCTTATATCATGGACCTAATCTCATATGATAACCGACTCAGCACAATACTATTACCATAATATAGTTTTTTTGTCGGACAATGCCAGCTCAGTAAGTAGAAACAGTTTCCCTCACCGCTGTGGCCCGTCCATTTTTAATGAAGAAACTTTCAACAAAGCTTGTACTTAGCTAAAGATATGTCACTTTCAAACGGCTGCTCCCAAAATCATCGCAGTCAAGTTCCGACGTGGCACGTTTCGGGTTGATAAAATTAGATACCCTGCTTCAGGTCAAGCACTGCGTAAATGGTCTTCAGCCACAGAAGAGGTATTCCAAAACAGAGCGGTTTAAATATCCAAATGGCGATAGCAAACACACAGGTGATCAGGGAGAGCTAAACAGAACAGCTGACATTCAGCCAATCAAAAGAACCAAGAGGAGGAGTCACTGCTCAGAAACCCCTTCCCAATTCAAACGTTTCCCATTTGACAGGTGATGTTATAGTATAGTATGCCAGTCCACTTGCATATTAAGACCCACCGGGTTGGGCGGCACATGATCCAAAACCCGCCAATAACGAGTTTCCAATGCATGAGACTGACCCAGACAATGATCAACCATCGGTGCCGATAAAGTCTTATTCCGAAGGTGAGATGCATGTTCTCCCAGGCGTACTCGAAAGGGCCGAGATGTATGGCCCACATAATACAACTGGCAAGGACAGATGAAGCCGAAGGTGCTGGTGCAAATAACCATTCTCTGTGTGTATAACGAGCCCTCTTGTATGCTAGTTTTACCACTTTAGGGGGATAGCCTCTGGCAAGCAAACGATAGTCCTTAGCGTGTAACTTGAAATCCTGTAGGGCAGAACAATTTCTCCGAAGACGTAGAAACTGGCCATAGGGTAAACCACTCCTAAGGGCCATTGGATGAAAACTGTCATACCGTAGCAAAGTGTTGCGCTGGACCGCTTTTCGATATAGAGACGTCAAAAAACCAGTTGATGATAACTCTACGGTAATACATATATCCTATAGTATCCTGTAGAGATTCGCTATTGGAACCGCTTTCCAAATTTTGTGATCTATTCCTGCAACCGGTGGCAGCTGAGGTTCCTTCTTATATTAAGGATACAGGTGACTTCTTGAAGCAATTGGCAGCTTGCACGGCTGTGTCCATGTACACCTTTATGGTGACTTTGGATGTTCAGTCGCTGTATACCAGTATTGACCAGAAGGAGGTGTTGGCTTGTTTAGTGGATTACCCACTTCGGTTACCTGAACGGATCCCCAAAAGTTTCATCCTAGAATTGTTGGATCTTGTATTGAATAATAATTTTTTTCTTTATCGACAACAATATTACTTACAGTCTTTTGGTATTGCTATGGGTGCATTGGTGGCTCCGTCGATTGCTACTATTTACATGGCACAGTTTGAAAAACTTTGTTTATTCTCATTCATTGTTTCATCGGGTGCCATTCTGGAGAAGGTTCTTGGATGATATCTTTTTTATATGGACAGGTACCCGATCGGAATTGGATTGTTTCTTATTATCTTTAAACACATTCAAATCCAATATACAATTCACTGCACAAGTGGAGTCATCTAAGATCCAGTTTTTGGATATTACCGTAGAGTTATAGAGAATGGTTATTTGTGCCAGCACCTTCGGCTTTGCCCGATGAAAGCATTACAGGTGTGATCCCTTATATGAAGGGGTCTTCTGCTGTTGTTCAGTTGATCCATAAATTTTGGCCCATTTTAGGGTTACATGATTGTTTTCATACTAAACGGGTGCAGATTGCTTACTCTCGAAGGGCAAATCTGTGGGATCTTGTGGTAAAAACCACGGCACCAGTGGATCGTCCTCTTTCGTTACATGTGGATTCTGGCCATTTTCCCTGTGGTACTTGTACTTTTTGTGAAAACACATTGGCAGGGGCGAATTGGATGGACATTCATACATCTAAGATTTATCATTCTCGTTGGCGCACTTGTTGCGCTTCAACTCATGTTGTTTATGTAATCATCTGTCCTTGCCAGTTGTATTATGTGGGCCGTACATCTCGGCCCTTTCGAGTACGCCTGGGAGGACATGCATCTCGCCTTCGGAATAAGACTTTATCGGCACCGATGGTTGATCATTGTCTGGGTCAGTCTCATGCATTGGAAACTCGTTATTGGCGGGTTTTGGATCATGTGCCGCCCAACCCCCGTGGTGGGGACCGTGTTCAAGTTCTACAAAAACTTGAACAAAGATGGATATTTTTACTTAACACGGTCCACCCGGTGGGTCTTAATATGCAAGTGGACTGGCATACTATACTATAACATCACCTGTCAAATGGGAAACTTTTGAATCGGGAAGGGGTTTCTGAGCAGTGACTCCTCCTCTTGGTTCTTTTGATTGGCTGAATGTCAGCTGTTCTGTTTAGTTCTCCCTGATCACCTGTGTGTTTGCTATCGCCATTTGGATATTTAAACCGCTCTGTTTTGGAATACCTCTTCTTTGGCTGAAGACCATTTACGCTGTGCTTGACCTGAAGCAGGGTATCTAATTTTATGAACCCGAAACGTGCCACGTTGGAACTTGACTGCGATGATTTTGGGAGCAGCCGTTTGAAAGTGACATATCTTTAGCTAAGTACAAGCTTTGTTGAAAGTTTCTTCATTAAAAATGGACGGGCCACAGCGGTAAGGGAAACTTTCTACTTACTGAGCTGGCATTGTCCGACAAAAAAACTATATTATGGTAATAGTATTGTGCTGAGTCGGTTATCATATGAGATTGGGTATTTGGTTTTCTGGCTTTATACTGTTGACCCAGATCTTAGATTTTTTTGTGTATTCTTTCTGGTATATCATGGACCTTTCAAGGGTCACAAGTGGATTTGGGTTTTAGCTTATCCATTTTATCCCATATGTATTTTGGGAATCACTTTGATAGACCGAACAGATGGATCCCCTTTATTTCCGGATTCATACGAATATTCGAAAGTAATGGCTCAAGAGAAAGAAGGAACAGTAGCAGGAATAGGGGACAACCCTGATGTGTTCCCTGCCTCAAGGGAACCACTCCATGCAAGTCCATAGATGAAAATCCGCACCCAGGGGTCAGCGTAAAGTGCATGCAATGCCCTCAAAGCCAAAGCACAATAGTTCTAAAAACATGTAACACTACCCCACTCTGTCAAAGGCCTTCTCGGCATCAAAACTGACGAGGAGCAAGAGACTCTCCGCAACAGTACAGTGATGTTGAGACATTTGGATTTGACGGATGTTCCCCACTGCCTGCCTACCTTTAACAAAACCCACCTGAGAAGAATGAATTAGACTGGGCATCAGCGGGGAAAGGTGTTCAGCCAAGACTTTAGATATGATCTTAAGATCTACATTCAACAGAGAGATGGGATGGTCGTGCCCCGGTTTGGGAATAAACGTGATCAAGGCTTCATTATTATGATATGGGAAGGACTGAAGTATGGCAACTGTTGGTACATTTTGGCAAGAGGAAGGCATACCTTAAGAACATAAGATATGCCATACTGAGTCAGACCAAGATCCATCAAGCCTAGTATCCTGTTTCCAACAGTGGCCAATCTAGGTCACAAGTCCCTAGCAGTTTCCCCAAAAGTCACAGGTTCCACAGTGCTTGTATTGGGGCAAGCAGTGGATTTCCTGGGTACCCTTTAATAATGGTTTATGGACCTTTCCTCAGGAACTTGTCCAAACCTTTTTTTAAATCCAGCTACACTAACAGCTTTTACTACATCCTCTGGTAACGAATTCCAGAGTTTGATTACGCATTGAGTGAAAAAATATTTTCTCTTATTAGTCCTAAATAGGTTACACTGTAGCTTCATTGCATGTCCCCTAGTTTTTCTATATTTCGATGGTGTAAACAATTGATCTACATTTACCCGTTCTACTCTATTCATTAATTTATAGATCTCTATCATATCTCTCCTCAGCCGTCTCTTTTACAGGTTGAAGAGCCCTAACCTTTTTAGCTTATCCTCATAGGGGTATTCTTCCATCCCCTTTACCATTTTGGTGGCTCTTCTCTGTATCTTTTCAAATAACGCTATATCCTTTTAAAGATACGCTTACCAGAATTGCACACGATATTCAAGATGCGGTCGCACCATGGAATGATACAGAGGAATTATAATATCCTTTGTTTTATTCTCCATTCCTTTTCTATATGATTCCTAGCATTCTATTTGCTTTCTTGGCTGCCGCTGCACACTGGGCGGAGGGTTTCAACATGTTATCCATGATGATGCCTAAATCTTTTTCCTGGGTGGAACCTTGCATCGTGTAACCATAGTTTTGGTTGTTCTTTCCTAGGTGCATAACTTTGCACTTGTCCATATTAAATTTCATCTGCCATTTGAACATCCAGTCTTCCAATTTATCGAGGTCCTCTTGCAATTTTTCACAATCCTCTTGGGTTTTAACAACTTTGAATAATTTTATGTCATCTGCCAATTTGATTACCTCACTCGTTATTCCCATTTCCAGGTCATTTACAAATATGTTAAAAAGCAGCAGACGCAGCACAGATCCCTGGGGTACTCCACTATTCACCTTTCTCCATTGGAAAATATAGCCATTTACCCCTACCCTCTGCTTTCTATCTTTTAACCAGTTCCTGATCCAGAATAGTACACTGCCTCCTATCCCATGACTTTTTAGTTTTGCCAAAAGTCTCTGATGAGGGACCTTGTCAAAGGCTTTCTGAAAATCCAAATACACTATATCAACCGACTCACCTTTGTCTACCTGTTTATTCACACTTTCAAAAAAACATAACAGATTAATAAGACAAGACCTTCCTTGGCTAAAGCCATGTTGGTTGTCTCCCATTAAGCCATGACTGTCTACATGATCAGTAATTTTGTGCTTTATAATATTTTCTACTATTTTCCCTGGTACTGACATCCGGCACACCGGTCTGTAGTTTCCCGGATTACCCCTCAAACACTTTTTAAAAATTGACATTACATTGGCCATCCTCCAATCTTCAGGTTTTACAGATGATTTTAATGATAGTTCACATATTACTAATAGTAGGTTCAATCTCATATTTCAGTTCTTTCAACACCTTTGGATGTATACCATCCGGTCCAGGTGATTTGCTACTCTTCAGTTTATCAAATAGTTGTAATACATCTTCCTGTTGTATCAAAATTTCTTTCAATTCTTCTGCAACATCATCTTTAAATACCATTACAGTCATGGGTAACATCCCTAAATCTTCCTCATTAAAGACCCAAGCAAAGTATTCATTCAGTCTCTCTGTTATGACCTTGTCTCCTTTTACCTCTCTATCATCTAATGGTCCAACTGACTCTCTCACAGGATTTTTGCTATGAATGTTCTTGAAAAATTCTTTATTATGCGTTTTTACTTCCACGGCAAGCTTCTTCTCAAATTTTCTCTTTCCTGCCTTATCAGTGCCTCACATCTAAGTTGCCAGTGCTTACGCAGCTTCCAGTTTTTGTCATTTGGCTCCTTTTTCCATTTCCTGAAAGATGCTGTTTTGGCAACAGCATCCTCTCTGACCTCACCTTTAAACCATGCTGGCAGTTTTTTGGATTTCCTTCCACTTTATTTAAAGTGTGGGATACGGGTGGTCTGGGCTTCAAAGATAGTATTTTTATGATTGATCTGTTTTTTATTCAAAAGGAACCACGAATAACAATGACAACAGCATCAGGGCCTATACAAAAGCCATCACCCACACATGTGAGTGTTGGAAAACAGAATGTGTACAGAATACAAACATTGCATACACAATTATACGGGATTACATTATGTACACACAATACAAATCCTCAAAGGCCCCCGATTTCCACAATTGCAGAATTCCCCCCACTGACCCCCAAGAACCCCCCCCCCTTCCAAAGAGGACCCCCACCCCCTCCTACAACCCTGCCATCAGAGTGTACTTAATGGTAAAAGAGAGAAGAAAGAAAGAAAGACCCCGAGAGGGTACTACCAGGTTTGGGGTGTACTCTGCTCCCAAACCCGTCTCCTGATACCACAGCACACACAAATAAACTACATCTGTCCCCCCGCCCCTCCCAAATTCATCCGCGCACTCCCCCCATCCACCCCCCTATTCATCCCTCCCTCCCCCCCCTTCCCACACCCTCCCTTGGTAACAGAGGGGTTGACGGACCCACAGACACTCACATTCGCATGCTGAGTTGGCAAGGAGGTGGGCCAAACAGACTACACATGCACCCTACACGGCCCTCAAGGCCGCCTCATAATCCGACTGCGAGCTCGCCAAGGCAGGAGGTGTAAGTGTGGTCCCCAGCCCTCCAGGAACCGTTGCCAGCGCCGCTCCCTCGACCGGGCCCACAACTGCTCCATGAGTATTATCCTATGCAGCTGGATTCGCCAAAGGCCACACAGGGGACCCCTAGTATCTAACCATTGCTGCAACACAGTCACGCGAGCAGTCACCAACACCAGACGCATCCATCTCCAGCTCACTTCCCCCAAAGCATGCGACCACGTCAACTCCCACACGTCAAGCACTACATTCTTAGCAGTCCATAGCACAGGCCTTTGCAAACAGGCGGACAGGTAGGCATGCACCTTCTCCCAGAACCGCTGAACACACCTACAGTGCCAAAACATATGTCCTAACGTGGCCCGAGGGGTCGCATACCGTGGGCAACGGTGATCGTCTCCCACCCCCGCCCGCCATGCCCGGAGAGGCGCAAAGTATAACCTTCGCAAAATCTTATATTGGGTATCATGATGCGGGACTAGAATACTCACTGATGGGATAGCAACCAGCCCCTGCAGGAGCTCCTCCGCACTCACCGCTTCCCCTAAATCAGCCGTCCATGTGGACGCCAGAGGTGCCAAGTCAAGGGGAGGAACCCCTTCCCATAACATCTTATTAAGCCAAGACACCCGCATGCCCTGCTCACCCCCCAACAGCGCCATCTCCACCGTCGTACTCACCTCTCCATGCAAAGATGTCACAGGAACCGATCGAACATAACTACGAAGTTGTGCATATCGGAAAACATCATTAGGAGCTAAGGGGTATTGTTGGCACAAGGTGGCAAAGTCAACCATCTCCCCTTCCGGTGTCACCACATGCTCCAAATTAATGATCCCCATCCGATCCCATGTCAGAAAAGGCGATTTCCCCAAGCCCGGTGCAAAGTCCTCATTTCCTCGAATAGGAAGATAAGGGGTATGTACTGCCACCAGTCGGCGACCGGCACAGAAGTGGCGCCAAGCCTGTCTGACCGGGTCCAAGAGAACTCGCCGAAGAAGAGGACCACCCCCCACCCCCCGGATTCCTTTAGCATGAAGGAGATAGCGCAGGTGCAATGGAGATACCACAGCCGCAAGTGCACCGGCAGGAGAGTAATCCTCTAAGTCCCACAACCAATCACGAACAAACCGGAGCAGACACGCAGTGTTGTATTTCCGTACGTCCAGGAAACCTAAACCACCCAACTCCCGAGGTTGACTAAGTACGCTCAGATGCACCCGTGGCCTACCCCCTCGCCAAAGCAGCCTATTAAACTCCCGGTCCACCCGCCGAATATCAGATCTTTTAAGAAATAGCGGAAGCGTCTGAAGCACATAAAGAAGCTTCGGAAATAGAGTCATCTTGCACAAGGCCACACGCCCTCCCAGGGACAGCGGTAGATCGCGCCACCTAGCCACCGCTGACGATATCGAGGCAATCACTCGATCAACATTCAAGCTATAAAGGTCCCCGAGGTCTGCCGGCAAATAGATCCCCAGATACTTAAAACAGCCATCCGCCCAGCACAAGGGGAAAGCACCCTGCCAGGCCCGTCCCTTCGCAGCTCCCAATAACATCGCCTCTGACTTATCCAAATTAAGTTTAAAGCCCGAAACCTGCCCGTAGTCCTGTATTAGATGTAAAAGAGGAGGCAGCCCAGCCTGCGGATCCCCCAAGTGTACTAGCAAGTCGTCCGCGAATGCCGCCACACGGAATTCCTCCCTACCCATCGGTACCCCTCGAAACTGCTTAGCCGCACAAATCTTATGCAAAAGAGGTTCCAGAGTAAGAACAAATAAAAGTGGGGACAGCGGGCACCCCTGCCGTGTTCCCTTCTGGATAGCAAATTCTTCTGTCACCTCGCCATTCACTAAGAGGGCCCCAATCGGAGCAGCATACAACAACCGGATCACATCTACAAAGAAGCCCTCGAACCCCATCACCTCAAGAACTTGGTACATAAAGCTCCATTGGACCCTATCAAACCCTTTTTCAGCGTCGAAGCTGATAAGTAAGGAGCCGTGACTCTCAACGTGCTCCGCACAAATAGAGAGCAGGATCCGATGCAGATTATAGGACACCTGGCGGCCTCTGACAAACCCCACCTGGTTGGGATGTATTAAAGTCGGCAGCAAAGGGGCCAGCCGATCCGCCATAATTTTAGCGAAAAGTTTAATGTCTACATTGAGAAGTGAAATTGGGCGATAAGATCCCGGAAGAAGGGGATCCCTCCCAGGCTTAGGCAAAACAGTAACTAATGCTTTATTCGCCTCATAGGGGAACTTCCCTCTTTGCGCCAAATCCTCATAGTATCCCACCAGGGGGGCCACCAAAGCGGCGCCTAAAAGCTTGTAAAATTCGCCGCGAAAGCCGTCCACCCCCGGAGCTCTGCCATTCTTCAGATGTTTAATACCCTCCTGAACCTCCTTTCCATCGATTGGCCGGTTAAGGAGCTGCAGCTGTTCAGCATTAAGGCGCGGTAAGACACAGTCGCTTAAAAAAAGCCGACCCTCGTCCTCCCGGTCTCCCTCATTCGCATACAGATGTCGGTAGAAATCGGTGAAGACGGCCTCAATCGCCCTCCTGTCCCGCTGGACAGCCCCATCGGGGCGCCGAAGGGCCCCAATATGTCTGGCTCTGGCCTCCGGTCGCACCAGCGCCGACATCAACTTACCAGCCCTGTTACCATGTTGATAGAGCTTGAATCGGTAGTACAGCAGAGATTTCTGGGCCCTGCGGTGAAGAAGCGTTTCCAGTTCCAATTGAGTTTCACGCAATACACGTTGATTCGTTGCAGTCTTATTTGTTGCTACCCTCCTCCGAGCCCTGGCCAAATTCTTCTCCAATGACAAAATCTGTTGGTTTAAATGTTTACGTCGCATTCCGTGATAACTTATGATCTCCCCACGCATAACTGCTTTTCCAGCTTCCCAAAGAAGAGCGGGAGAGGTCTCCAGCGTGTCATTCAAGGTCAAATAGTCCCCCCAGCACTTCCGAATATGCGCCTCGAACTGAGCGTCCTCACTAAGATCCAAAGGGTATCTCCAAAGGCGGTTACCCGTAGAGCCAGGGTTGCGGAGCTCCAACACCACAATCGCATGGTCAGAAAGAACCGGGGACCCAATTACTGAAGCTGCTACCCGCCCAAACAAAGCCTCCGAGATCAAAAAATAATCAATACGGGACCACGTCCCATGGGCCCGGGACATATGGGTATAATCGCGTTCCCCTGGATGCAGAACCCGCCAAATGTCCAACAAGCGATACGCCTCACATATCCCCCACAGGTGCTTACGAGCCCTTTGACTCCCGCCCCCTCCTCTTCCAGAGCGGTCAAGCGCAGTGTCCAGCACCTCATTGAGATCTCCACCCATAACCACCTGATAGCCCCCTGTATTGTCCAAAAGATTAGCCAGAGCCCGATAGAAGCCTGCCTCATAAACATTAGGCCCGTACACCGAGCAGATAGCCACCTTCGAACCATTGAGTGCCCCCCATACACATACATAACGGCCCTTCGGATCCGCAACAACACGTTCCTCAACCCAGGTAACGGATTTGGTAATTAAGATGGCCACACCTCTCTTCCGTCCCAAAGCTGGGGCCCCATAAACATGTGAAATAGAGCCCCTGCGTAGTTTCGCATGCTCCTTCTCCGATTGATGCGTTTCTTGAAGCAATATCACATTAGCACGTTGGCGTTGCAGGTGCTGCAGGTGCTGCAGCACCTTGTAACGTTTAATCGGGGAGCCTAACCCACAAACATTCCAGGTAGCAAAGCGAACAGCACTACCCAGTATCCACACTCCACTTGAGCCTCCAATAAAAAATGACCCGTCCATCCAGTAGGCGAAGACCCCCCCAGCCTAGGGTCTTCCCTCCCATCCACATCCACGCTGTCCAAACTTGCCCCAGCCACGTCCACACCAACCATCCTACATACGAGTCCCACCAACATACATACCAGCTCAACCACACATACATGCCTTGCAGATATCTGGTAGCCCCATCACCCCTCTGAAGTAAGTCAATCTGTTTACCTCCCCCACCCCCCCACTCCCCCCTTACTTTAACCATCCCCCCCTCATCAACAGAGCCCCAGTGGAGGAGTGGCCTAGTGGTTGGGGCAAGGTACTTCGGGCCGGAAGGTCGGGGGTTCAAATCCCAATAGAGGACAGCAACCTTGGGCCGGAAGGACTGGGGTTTCTAGTCCCACAGGTGCTCCTTGTGGTCTTGGGCAAGCCACTTAACCCTCCATAGCCCATGTTCCCTGTAAAATAGTTCTCTGTGTGCTGTGCTTTCCTGTCTAATCAATGTGTTTATACCTCAAATATTTCCTGTCATGATTTGACAATTTCCAATCTGTAATCAAACCGCTGCTGATCGCTGGAAGTAGCGGTATACAAATGTATACTAAATAAAAATACTAAATAAATATACCCCCCTCCTTCCCCATCTACCCTAACAATCTCTATCTGCCTACCCGAGGCCGGCAACTTCCTATGGCGATCGGGCCCACCCCTCTACAATGTCCCAAGCTCCCCCCCCCCCCCAGTCAGCCAGTAGCCTCCCCGCTCTCCAGAGATGCCCCAATTCTAATAACCATTCTGGGCTTCCAGAGGCCCTACCCCCAAACCTCGGGTGCTCAAGACCCAACACACTCCACCCCTTTCCAAGCTGCTGCCTCGAAGAGTGGGGCAGGAGGAGCAAAATCACATAAGCCAGCCTCCACACCCCCCTTCCCAAGGTGCTCCACCTTCCTCCTACACTGAACACCCACACTCGGACTGCCCGCGCCGGAGGGGCACGTTAGGGCAGCCCTCGCAAAAAGGAAACGAGAGGAGAGAAGAAAAAAAAAAGAGAAGGAAAAAAAAAAAAGAAAACGAAAGTGTGGAGAGAGGCATCCGAAAACCCAATCACCACCCTCCGACCCCCTCAACCTCTACACCACTCCCCCCCCTCCACGCCGAGGCCAGAATAACTTCCGGAAGCAGGAGGGGGAGGCCCACCGGAGGCAAAAAGCCCGAAGATAAATTGCCCCTAGTAAGCCCCCACCCCGCCCCGCCCCGGAGACACCCGCGGGGAACAGCCGTCATACAGGGTTACTGGAAAAAGAGATACAAAGAAGCCCTTAAAGAGAGGCAAGCCCGGGTCCGGTCAGCGATGTCCGTACCGCGGACATCCGAGGCAGGTGTCAATTCACATACAGATGTCCCCGGGGACAACATCAATAAGCGCAAAGTGATCCCAGGCTCGATTTGCCGAGACAGCCCACCAGTCAAACATTCAAACAAACAAACCCCTCCCCCATGGCAAAGACATACCGGCTCCCCCCTTCAGCGCTTCACCTACCCGGAGCAAAGGATCTTCCAGCTCCATCCCCAGACCTACGGAAGGAAGCAACCAATCCCTACCCATTTCCAGGGAACCCAAAAAGAGAAGAGAGGAAAGGAAAAAATGTAAAAATTAATAGAACAAGAAAGGTAATACCGAAGTAGGAATAATTTAATTCTGGACTGAAAACTAAAAGTAAAAGAAAAACCAAAAGAAATTAAATACTTAAAACTAAGATTGAAAACGGAAAACATGTGCCCCCCCCACCCGCTCCTGCCCCCCCTTACCCCCCCAGCTGCCCCATGCTGGCCTTGGCTCCCCAAGTCTGCCCCCCCCCCCAGAAAAAGAGGAAAGAAAGAATCGAGGGGATAAACCCCTCTGACCCCAATCAAGGACTAGAGTGAGGAGGAGAGGGAAAACATAAGCCGGGGGGGAAGGAGGGAGAAACAGTCCTCCAAGTGGGGCCAGGCCAAAGCCCCAGTCCAACAGCTGCCATCCGACAGCGAAGTGTGGAGCATAATATCGCCAGGGCCAAACACCCCCCAATCCCCCGCACAATGGCATCCTAACATACGTCCATAGTCTATAGTACTATATAGTATAAGACCTCCAAAGGACATGGCCCTCGTTTAACCCCTCCAAACCCAGCAGGACCAGAGCTTGAACTTCCAAGCAACAGCTCTCCAGCAAAGTCACAGTCACAGAACCTGCATCCACCTTATCAGGTTCCCGTCACGGGAGGCTCCCCCAGCCGTGCCAGCCATGTGTGCGCTTCTTCCGGGGTCCCCTGCATTTTCATTCGGCCTTGATGCTCCACGCGAAGTTTGGCCGGGTACAGGAGTGTGAAACGGATAGCTCGGTTTGCTAGCTGAGCGCAGATCAGAGAGAAAGCTCGGCGTTGCTGGCTGACCAGCTGGGAGTAGTCCTGAAACACCAAAATCTGCGTTCCCCCATCTCCACGTCTCCTCTGGGCCCTGGCCGCCCGCAACACCATCTCCTTCTGCCTAAAGTCCAAAAAACGGGCAATCACCACACGTGGTCTCACCGCCTCCTCACGCCGCGGGCCCAGGCGGTGCACTCGCTCAAGGTGTATTGGAGGCGCCAAATCTCCCGCCACCAAATGCTCCATCCAACTGGCGAGATATTTAGAAAGAGCAGAGTCCAGCACAGATTCAGGGACCCCGACGAAACGCAGGTTTTTCCTGCGGCCCCGATTCTCAAGATCTTCCAATTTCTCAGCTTGGGTTTTTGCCAGCGCCTCGAGAGCTTGCAGCCGGGCATCCATAGAGTGTTGAACATCCTCCACTCCGGAGATACGTTCTTCTGCCTGTTCCATTCGGCCTGTAAATTCTGCAATCTTTTGGGCCACCACACTTAGCTGGCCGCCGAGGTCGCAGAAGCACTCGTCCAGCGCTTTTACTACAGCCGCGCTCACCTCGGCCACCATATTACAGTCTCCATCCGAGGAGGGGCTTTTAGGTGCCCCGTCGGCCATTTTAGAGTCAGGGCCCCGGGCACGCTCCTTCTTCAACGTTTTTGTAGCCATCGGGCTTTACCCAGCGTTTGCGGTCGTCGCTATTGCTGCCCTGCCGCACTCCCCGATACTATTAACGCCAGCCAGGGGTTGTCAGCTTGCCAGAAATATTGGGAATTGCAAATCAGCGGGATGGGTGCCCGGAGCTGATCTTCTTGCGACCGATCAGCTCAGCGCCATACCGGAAGTCCAAAGATAGTATTTTTAAACAACACCATTGCTTCATATAAATCTTTAACCTTTGCAACTGCTCCTTTTAGTTTTTTCTAAACTATTTTCCTCATTTTATCATAGTCTCCCTTTTGAAAGTTAAAAGGTAGTACTGTGGATTTCCTTGCCGTTCTTCCTCCATATAGTAAATCAAACGCTATCATGCTATGATCACTATTGCCAAGTGGCCTCATCACCCTTATCTCTTGCACTAGATCTTGTGTTCAGTAAGGACTAGGTCCAAAATAGCTTCCCCTCTTGTCGGTTCATGAACCAGGTGCTCCAAGAAGCAGTCATTTATTTCATCTAGAAACTTTATCTCCCTAGCATGTCCTGCCGTAACACTGCCCCAGTCGATACCCAAGTAATTGAAATCACCCATTATTATTACTTTGCTGTAAATTTTCTTAGCTTCCCTGATTTCTTCGAGCATTTCATCATCCATTTGTTCATTCTGGCCAGGCGGTTGATAGTACACCCCCACTGTCTTCGCCTTCCCCTTTTTACATAGAATTTCAATCCATAGAGATTCTACAGTGTATTTTGTTTGGTGCAAATCTTTAATCCTGTGTGACTCAACGCCTTCTCTAACATAGAGCGCAACCCCTCCACCAATTTGATCTACTCTATCATTGCGATATAGTTTGTACCCAGGTATCACAGTGTCCCGCTGGTTGTCCTCCTTCCACCATGTCTTTGAGATACCAATCATATCTAACCTCTCATTTAGTACTATTTATTCTAACTCTCCCATCTTATTTTTAGACTTCTAGTATTTGCATACAAGCATTTTAGATGCTGTATTTTATTCATATTAATCTGGTTATTGGTAGGCAGGAGTAATTTTGAATCTTCAAGCTCTGCCTGCTCTATATTTAAGGATATTTGGGTAACTTTTGTCTTTATTGGAACTTCTCTGTCAATATGCCCTAACTTCAATCTTTTTCTAGTATCCTTCAAGGATACATCATTCTCAACCATGTGCTCTTGGGCGACTATCGGCTTTCCCCTAATATCTAGTTTAAAAGCTGCTCTATCTCCTTGTCGCAGAGTATCTGGTAGAATTCTGCACTAAATCCGTCTGGCCCTGGAGCATGCGGTGTCTGTAGGCCCTTAATTACTCTTTGTATTTCACTGGAGTTAATCATTGCGTTCAGCTGAGTGCAGTAAGTCTGTTCCAGTTGGAGGAGCCCACACTATTGTAGGTAGGCACATACCCCTTGACCATCTTGGTCATCAGCGGTGTAGAGTGCGCGGTAATAGGCCAGAAAGACTGCCTCAACTTCCCTCTGTGATGTCTGGACCTTTCCATCTGCTGTCCAAACCATGGCTACTGATCTGAGACTCCCTTCATTTTTAACAAGCGAGGACACTAATCGTCCCGAGTGGTTACCAAAGCGATAGAGCACATACCAATAATAGAGCATCGAACGCTTTGCCTGACCGTGGATGAGAGTGTTCAGCCGACTCTGTAGAATCAGGTATACTGTCTGGTTCTCTTCTGTGTCCTGCACACCAGTCTCCTATGAAACGCACGGAGCTGGGAACCCCATTCTACGAGTTTGCGTTTGCCGTCTTTTTTTTCTGCCAGCTTACATATCCGATCAACGCCCCTTGTAGGTAGACCTTGGCTGTCTCCCAAAAGAGGGGTGGATTGTTTTTGTGATTGGCATTAGTGTCCTCAAAGAGGTCCCACTGCTTACGAAGAAACCGTGCAAAATCAGCATCTCCCTTGAGTCGGAAAGGAAATCACTAACACCCACTTCGGTGCTGCATAGGGGACAACTGAATATCTACCCAAATCATTGCATGGTCTGAGATCTAGATATTACCGATCTGGGCGTCATTGACCTGATTCAGTATTCCTTGGGACACCAAAAAATAGTCTATTCTAGACCACATACCGTGGGCCCGGGATAAGTGAGTATAATCCCGTTCACCTGGGTGAAGAATATGCTAGACGTCAAGCAGGTCACTACCATCACATAGCCCTAACACTTGACATCGCTGTCTGGAGTCCTTGTCTCTCCCACCTTGAGAATGATCCACCAGGGGGTCGAGGACACAGTTGTAGTCACCCCCAAGAATTATATCTTGTTCCCCCTTGGCCATCAAGCTCTGCACCAGCACATCAGAAAATTGTGTTTAAAGCAGTTTGGGTCATATAAGACTGGGGAACCTTGCAAGCATCTCAAGAGCAGAATGTATTGCCCCTTGGAGTCACGCACAATATGATTAACTTAGAAATTAACCTATTTTTTGATGAGAATAACCACTCCCACCCATCTGCCCTTGGCCTAAGCTCCATAGACCTTCCCAACCCACTATCTCTTCAATTTGGAATGTTGAATATCAGTCATGTAGGTTTCCTGATAAAAAGCAACATCGGCCTGCTTATCTCGCAGAGCCCACAGCACCTTATGTTGCTTTATCGGATACCCAATGCCACAAACATTCAAGGAAACTATTCTGAGGCCACATTTGCTCATGTTGCCCCAATGCGCATATGGATCCTAACACAAAAATATTGCATTCCTCTAGGGGGGGGGCTCCCCAGCTTGAGCCCTCCCTCCTTGCCCCGAAGATCTGTAGGGACACTCACAGAAAATAGCCCATCCCTCTCTTAGAGCCCAATAGCCCACACACCTAGGTTCCAACCCCCCCTACTCTCCCACTACAGCAGATAAAAGTCACCCAGCTCCCACCTCCCCATCCACCAAACACCTCGTATCCCCCCCTACACTGTGGAGCACACTGGAGGTCTTCATGGCATTGGGGCCTCCTGACCTCCATCCCACCAGGCTTGCTGAGCCTCTTCCCCCATCCCATCTCATCCATAGTGATCATCCACCTATGGCTCCCCAGATCATTATCCAAGCCAAAGGTGAAGCACAAAGGTGGTCATATTGTGTGATTTGGGGGAGCTAGTGAACCACTCCATGAGAGATGCTGTGTAACTCACCCTCCTCGGACTAACCTAGTGTAGAGGCAGTAGTGATGTCCACCACTATGGGTCCCATGCCACGACCCGCCTGCCCCCCTGTACATCCATCAGATGAGCTCCAGCTCCCTTACCTCACGTAAATAGACTTAGCCTGTAAACGGGGGTGCTGGTCGTGAAAGTCCACACAGTCTTGGCAAAGGCAAAATATTATTTTGACTTGCAAAGGATTGTGGGGAAGGTATCCTGTAACCTTGTTCCTGTTTTCTCCACGTGTGCATAGGCTGTTTTAGTTTGCTTTTCTCTGATCAGAGAAAGGCTGAACTTTTACAGAGCTCTGCTAGTGAGTGGATTTTTGCCTCCTGGGACATCTTACTGTGAGTTCTAGCTGTTTATTTAATTATTTACTGTTTGTCTAACTGTTGTTTGTTTAATTATTTAGTGTTTGTCTTAGTGGTGTGCAAGTTTCAGCCTTCTCAGCTGTACTTACCTTGCCTCTCTCAACTGGGCTTTGTGTGGTAGCCATTTTGAATTAATCTCTCTCCCCAGAGCCTGTTAAGCTTTTCCTGTCCTTGCCTGCCTGAGTGACTCCTCCCCCAGTGTGTGTGGTAGCCATTTTGAATTAATCTCTCTCCCCAGAGCCTGCTGTTAAGCTTTTTCCTGTCCTTGCCTGCCTGAGTGACTCCTCCCCCTGACCCCCTCCCCTGAGGTATCCTGTAACCTTGTTCCTGTTTTCTCCACGTGTGCATAGGCTGTTTTAGTTTGCTTTTCTCTGATCAGAGAAAGGCTGAACTTTTACAGAGCTCTGCTAGTGAGTGGATTTTTGCCTCCTGGGACATCTTACTGTGAGTTCTAGCTGTTTATTTAATTATTTACTGTTTGTCTAACTGTTGTTTGTTTAATTATTTAGTGTTTGTCTTAGTGGTGTGCAAGTTTCAGCCTTCTCAGCTGTACTTACCTTGCCTCTCTCAACTGGGCTTTGTGTGGTAGCCATTTTGAATTAATCTCTCTCTCCCCAGAGCCTGTTGTTTGTTAAGCTTTTCCTGTCCTTGCCTGCCTGAGTGACTCCTCCCCCTGTGTGTGTGGTAGCCATTTTGAATTAATCTCTCTCCCCAGAGCCTGCTGTTAAGCTTTTTCCTGTCCTTGCCTGCCTGAGTGACTCCTCCCCCTGACCCCCTCCCCCTGAGGTATCCTGTAACCTTGTTCCTGTTTTCTCCACGTGTGCATAGGCTGTTTTAGTTTGCTTTTCTCTGATCAGAGAAAGGCTGAACTTTTACAGAGCTCTGCTAGTGAGTGGATTTTTGCCTCCTGGGACATCTTACTGTGAGTTCTAGCTGTTTATTTAATTATTTACTGTTTGTCTAACTGTTGTTTGTTTAATTATTTAGTGTTTGTCTTAGTGGTGTGCAAGTTTCAGCCTTCTCAGCTGTACTTACCTTGCCTCTCTCAACTGGGCTTTGTGTGGTACCCCCATCCCCCTGCTGAGGGTTCAGGACAGGGTACCTTGTAACTGCCCTCTTTAATAGGACTTATCTCCCCCCCTCCCTCCCCAGCACCCACCCACCCCTGGGGAAATTGTAGTTTTATAGGTACTTGGACATCTTAGAGGAAAGGGGCTGCTCTCAGGTGCAGCTCTTAATCCAAATCAGTCATACACAGAGGACCTGTGATTAATTAGCTTCAGGTACACAGGGTGTATTAGGGGTATTAGATACACTTTTATTAGTATAAGCATCTACACCAATCCTTATTATATACCGATTTAAAAGACCTAAACACAAGCTTTAAACTCAGATGCAGTCAGAGGTCCAGCAACGAGATGGGGGTTCTCCAGTCTTCTGCATCGAGTGTCACATGTATGATTATCTCCCAGTTGGTGAGAGGTCCTACATATGCACTAAGTGCAGGGAGCTCTTTGCTCTCAGGGAACGAGTCCGTTCTCTAGAGGCTAGAGTAGCAGACCTGGAAGACATAAGAAAGACAGAGAAGTACATGGACGAGACCTACAGGGATATAGTCCTGAAGTCCCACCTCCAGTCTGGCAGCATCCCTGTTGCCATGGAGGAGAGAGGTCACGTGACAGGAGAGCATCACCCTGGTGTGGCAGGAAGTGATCCTGTAACTAGGACCTGTCCTCCAGGTGATGTAAAACCCTCTCGCACCGAGGACGTTTCTCCAGGGCCATGTCCCCATGAGGGGAGGGTCAGGACAGCTGTTATAGTTGGTGATTCAATCATTAGGAATGTAGATAGCTGGGTGGCTGGTGGACGTGAGGATCGCCTGGTAACATGCCTGCCTGGTGCGAAGGTAGCAGATCTCACGCACCGCCTAGATAGGATCATAGATAGTGCTGGGGGGGAGTCTGCTGTCTTGGTACCAATGACATAGGAAAATGTGGTAGGGAAGTTCTGGAGGCTAAATTTAAGCTTTTAGGTAGGAAGTTGAAATCCAGAACTTCCAGGATAGCGTTCTCCGAAATGCTTCCTGTTCCACGTGCAGGACCCAAAAGACAGGCAGAGCTCCGGAGTCTCAATGCGTGGATGAGACAATGGTGCAAGGATGAGGGTTTTGGATTTGCTAGGAACTGGGGAACATTCTGGGGAAAGGGGGGGCTCTTCCGAAGGGATGGGCTTCACCTTAATCAGGATGGGACCAGACTGCTGGCATTAACCTTTAAAAAAGAGATAGAGAAGCTTTTAAACTAGAAAATAGGGGAAAGCCGACAGTCACCCAGGAGCGCACGATTCGGACAAAGGTATCCTTGAAGGATACTACCAAAAGCAGTGAGGTTCCAAAAGGGAGTATAGTAGCCCAAATGCCCTTGAGTAAGGAGCAGACAGAGCATAAAGATTCCCCATTACCCATGCCTACCAATAGCCAGATTAATATTAATAAAATACAGTCTCTAAAATGCTTGTATGCCAATGCTAGAAGTCTAAACAATAAGATGGGAGAATTAGAATATATAGCATTAAATGAGAGGTTAGATATGATTGCACTCTCAGAGACATGGTGGAAGGAGGATAACCAGTGGGACACTGTGATACCTGGATACAAACTATATCGTAATGATAGAGCTGAACAAATTGGTGGAGGGGTTGCACTCTATGTTAGAGAGGGCATTGAGTCAGAAAGGATTAAAGTTTTGCAGGGAACAAAATATGCTGTAGAATCTCTATGGATTGAAATTCCATTTATGAAGGGGAAGGTGATGGCAGTGGGAGTATACTATCGACCACCTGGCCAGAATGAACAAATGGATGATGAAATGCTCAAAGAAATCAAGGAAGCTAACAAAAGCCACAACAGAGTAGTAATAATGGGTGATTTCAATTACCCCGGTATCGACTGGGACAGTGTCACAGCAGGACAAGCTAAAGAGATAAAGTTTCTAGATGAAATGAATGACTGCTTCTTGGAGCAGCTGGTTCATGAACCGACCAGAGGGGAAGCCATACTGGACCTAGTCCTTAGTGGAACGCCAGATCTGGTGCAAGAAATAAGGGTGTTGGGACCACTTGGCAATAGTGATCATAGTATGATCATGTTTGAATTAATCAGTGGAGGACAGATAGTAAAGGAATCCACAGTACTACCTTTTAACTTTCAAAAGGGTGACTATGATAGAATGAGGAATATAGTTCGGAAAAAACTAAAAGGAGCGGTTCCAAAGGTTAAAGACTTACAGCAAGCTTGGGTGTTATTTAAAAATACTATCCTCGAAGCCCAGACCAGCTGTATTCCACGCATTAAGAAAAGTGGAAGAAAGTCCAAAAAACTGCCAGCATGGTTTAAAGGTGAGGTCAGAGAGGCTGTTGCTGCCAAAAGAGCAACCTTCAGAAAATGGAAAAAAGAGCCAAATGATGAAAACTGGAAACAGCACAAGCACTGGCAAGTTAAATGCAAAGCATTGATAAGGCAGGCAAAGCGGGAATTTGAGAAGAAACTTGCTACGGAAGCAAAAACACGAAATAAAGACTTTTTCAAGTACATTCGTAGCAAAAGGCCTGTGAGAGAGTCAATTGGACCATTAGATGATAGAGGGGTAAAAGGTGCAATAAGAGGAGACAAGGCTATAGCAGAGAGACTGAATGAATTCTTTGCTTCGGTCTTTACTGAGGAAGATGTAGGGGTGTTACCCAAGACTGAAGTGGTATTTAAAGGTGATACTGCAGAGGAATTGAGAGAAATATCGCTACACCGGGAAGATATATTACAACTATTTGATAAACTGAATAGTAGCAAATCACCTGGACCGGATGGTATACATCCCAGAGTGTTGAAAGAACTGAAATATGAGATTGCAGACCTGTTATTGGTAATCTGTGAACTTTCATTAAAATCATCTGTAATACCTGAAGATTGGAGGGTCGCCAACGTAACACCAATTTTTAAAAAGGGTTCCAGGGGTGACCCGGGAAATTACAGACCGGTGAGCCTGACGTCAGTACCAGGGAAAATGGTAGAAGCCATCATAAAGAACAAAATTACACAGCATGTAGATAGTCATGGCCTAATGGGAGACAGCCAACATGGCTTTAGACAAGGAAGATCTTGTCTTACTAATCTGATATGTTTTTTTGAAGGTGTGCATAAACAGGTAGACAAAGGTGAGTCGGTTGATATAGTGTATCTGGACTTTCAGAAAGCTTTTGACAAGGTCCCCCATCAGAGACTTTTGGCGAAGCTAAAAAGTCATGGGATAGGAGGCAGTGTACTATTGTGGATCGGGAACTGGTTAAAAGATAGAAAGCAGAGGGTAGGGCTAAATGGCCAATATTCCCAATGGAAAAAGGTGAATAGTGGAGTACCCCAGGGATCTGTACTGGGTCCGCTACTTTTTGACATATTCATAAATGACCTGGAAAAGGGAATAACTAGTGAGGTAATCAAATTTGCAGATGACACAAAGCTGTTTAAAGTTGTTAAAACCCAAGAGGATTGTGGAAAACTGCAGGAGGATCTGGATAAATTGGAAGACTGGGCATCCAAATGGCAGATGAAATTTAATGTGGACAAGTGCAAAGTTATGCACCTAGGAAAGAACAACCCACACTATAGTTACAAGATGCAAGGCTCCACATTAGAAACCACCACCCAGGAAAAAGATTTAGGAGTCATCGTGGATAACATGTTAAAACCCTCCGCCCAGTGTGCAGCGGCGGCCAAGAAAGCAAATAGAATGCTAGGTATCATAAGGAAAGGGATGGAGAATAAAACAAAGGATATTATAATGCCTCTGTATCGCTCCATGGTACGACCGCACCTTGAATATTGTGTGCAATTCTGGTCACCGTATCTTAAAAAGGACATAGAGTTATTAGAAAAAGTACAGAGAAGAGCCACCAAATTGGTGAAGGGGATGGAAGGCTACTCCTATGAAGAGAGGCTAAAAAGGTTAGGGCTCTTTAACCTAGAAAAGAGGCGGCTGAGGGGAGATATGATAGAGGTGTATAAATTAATGAATGGAGTGGAACGGATAAACGTGGATAAATTGTTTACGCTATCAGAATATAGAAGGACTAGGGGGCATGTAATGAAGCTACAGGGTAAACTATTTAAGACAAATAGGAGAAAATATTTCTTCTCTCAACGTGTAATCAAACTCTGGAATCTGTTACCGGAGGATGTAGTAAGGGCTGTTAGTATAGCTGGGTTTAAAAAAGGTTTGGACAAGTTCCTGGAGGAAAGGTCCATAAACCACTATTAAAAAGGGACCCAGGATATCAATGCTTGGCCTAGTACAAGCACTGCAGAACCTGTGTCTTTTGGGGAAACTGCTAGGTACGTATGACCTAGATTGGCCACTGTTGGAAACAGGATACTGGGCTTGATGGACCTCGGTCTGACCCAGTATGGCATTTCTTATGTTCTTATGTTCTTATGTAGTTCATTCATACCATAGTAACATAGTAACATAGTAGTTGACGGCAGATAAAGACCAGCATGGTCCATCCAGTCTGCCCAGCGAGATGGCAAGAGTAGGTGCACCTGTCGCTCCGCGCAGGCCACCCCTCTCCATATCCTTGTTCAGGGGTAAACCCACCACTCCATATAGGACACCCCTAAGACGTTATATGGTTCGGAAGTTAGATGGTACCATTTATTTTGTTTTTTTTCCTATTTCTGTAAAGGGATCCTCTGTGTTTGTCCCATGCCTTTTTGAATTCCGTCACCGTGTTCGCCCCTACCACTTCCATCGGGAGGGCATTCCAAGCATCCACCACCCTTTCAGTGAAAAAATATTTCCTGACATTGCCTTTCAATTTACCCCCTTGCAGTTTCATGTTATGCCCTCTAGTTTTACAGGTTCCCCGTCTTTGGAAGAGGTTTGTTTGTTCATCATTTCTCTTTAAGTATTTAAAGGTCTGAATCATATCTCCCCTGTGCCTCCTTTCCTCCAAGGTATACATATTTAGGTCTTCAAGTCTCTTCTCATAAGGCTTCTGACGCAGGCTCCAAATCATTTTGGTCGCCTTCCTCTGAACAGTCTCCAGTCTTTTTACATCCTTTGCAAGATATGGTCTCCAAAACTGAACGCAGTATTCCAAGTGAGGCCTCACCAGTGACCTATACAGTGGCATAAGTACCTCTTCCTTTCTGCTGGTAATCCCTCTTTGTATGCAGCCCAACATCCTCCTGGCTTTTGCCACTGCCTTGTCGCACTGTTTTGCCACCTTGAGATCAGCAGAGATAATCACACCAAGGTCTTTTTCCTGAACTGTGCATACCAACCTTTCTCCCCCTATCTTGTACATTTCTCTTGGATTTCTGCTACCCAAGTGCATGACACTGCACTTTTTTGCATTAAATCGTAGTTGCCAAGCTTTAGACCAGTCTTCCAGCTTTTGTAGATCTTTCTTCATGTTAACCACTCCCTCAGGGGAGTCCACTCTGTTGCATATTTTTGTGTCGTCTGCAAAAAGACAGACTTTTCCATTCAGTCCTTCAGCAATATCACTCACAAATACATTGAACAGTGCCGGGCCCAGGACCGAACCCTGGGGCACCCCGCTAATCACCTTCCTCTCATCCGAGTGAGCTCCATGTACAATCACCTTCTGTCGTCTGTCAGTCAGCCAATTTCTAATCCAGTTTACCATCTTGGGACCCATCCCCAAGCTACTGAGTTTGTTGATAAGCCTCCTATGAGGAACAGTATCAAAGGCTTTGCTGAAATCCAGGTAGATGACATCCATTGCATGCCCCTGATCTAGTTCCCTCGTCACGCAGTCAAAGAACTCGATCAGATTTGTCTGGCAAGATCGTCCTTCGGTAAAAACCATGTTGCCTCGGGTCTTGCAAGCTGTTGGTTTTCAGAAAGTTCACTATTCGCTCTTTCAGGAGCGCCTCCATTACTTTTCCTGCCACCGAGGTAAGGCTCACGGGTCTGTAGTTTGACACTTCTTCCCTGTCACCACTTTTGTGTAGAGGTACGACATCAGCCATTCTCCAGTCCTGAGGAACCTCTCCTGTTTCCAAGGATCTGTTGAAGACATCCTTTAACGGTCCTGCAAGAACCTCTCTGAGCTCTTTCAGTATCCTGGGATGTATCCCATCCGGTCCCATGGCTTTGTCCACTTTCAGTTTAGCAAGTTGTTCTAACACCTCTTCTGCTGTGAATGGTGTGGTATCTACTTCATTCCCATTTTTATATTTGGGAGTCACAGCTGGTCCATCCCCAGGATCTTCTTTAGTAAACACAGAGCAGAAGTAATTGTTTAGCAATTTTGCTTTTTCAGTGTCACTTTCCACGAGTCCTTTCCCAGCACTTCTGAGTCCAGAATCAGCCGTTCACAAAATAATGAGTTGTGATGCTCGGGTGTAAGCAAAGAAAAACAGATTTTATTCATGGGGTTAATTCTCCCACACAGATACTTGGTAACACAAAAGGACACTTGCTTCAAGTATTGTACTCAGGAAAAACAAAACATGATATAAGGTAACTGAACTTCTTAAGCAATAAATCAATAAAGACCTTGATGGGAAACAGAAAAGGTCTTTTTGATGGCTCCTGCTAATGACCTTCTTAGCAGTGCTCCAAAAGGCAAAAACAAACCCAAAAGTAGGAAAAAAACCCTGTTCTTTATCAAGGATAACTTTCTTCTATTCACACACACAAGGAAGAAGTTTCCTTCTAGAGCTCACGTGCACTTGTGCCTGGCTCAATTACAAATAATTAGCCAGCTGCAAACCCCTTTGCTGGTTCACTCTCTCTACGTGGCTCAATCCTACCCTAAAGCTTTCTTGCAGAGACTTTTCTGGGTAGATAAAAGAACAAGTTACAGTTCCTTTTGGTGGTTGTTGTATTAGTGAGAAACTACTTTAAGACAGCAGCCTAGACAGAGAGCAATCCATGTATTCCAACGGGTCATTTGCTATATCTCCTTCTTCTTCAAATATCATGGAATCAATATCATGGTCTGGCTCAGAGGAATTCCTTAATTGATCACTCTCAGGATAGTATTTGTTTCCCTGCTGTCTTCCAGATGAAGAGCTAGGGCATAGATCAAAGTTCATACCTGAGCTTCCCTTGCTGTTAGGTTTCCTCTCCTGGTATCCTGGCCAGTAAGTAGTCCAGATTTTATGTCCAGCCTTCCAATCAAGATCCCTGGACACTGGGTCTCTCTTCACATACCTTCTTGCACCAGTCTTAGGGCCCCTTCCAAATGCAGCCGTCTCCCTCAAAGGTGCCGTTTGGATGTTCCTGGCTCTATAACCCCAATCCTCTGGCTTCCTCCAGTCCAATGGAGTATGCTTGCCTCTGGAATCACTCCTAACACACGTACTGCTGTGGGCTCCTTCTTTAGACCTCCAAGATGTTTTTCTGTTCTTCTTTCCACGTTGCTTCGGCTGTTGTAGTTCTCTCTCTTCTTTCTCCAATGGCTTCTGTTTCTGGATCTGCAGCTTCTGCTTCTCCCTGTGCTCACCGCTCTGCCTGTTCTGTCTCTGTGTAGAATATCTTTTACTTTTAAAGTGCTTAGAGGGACACTCCAGCCTAGCACAGCCCAGGTGTGCTGAATCAAGTCCTGCCCTTGGAGATGAGTGATTGGGGATTACCTCATAGCTCTCCTGATTGAACACACGTTTCCCCACTTCAGCTCTCCTAGAGACTGTTTGAAACCTGGTGCATTCTGGGTTTGGTAGTCTTTTATGAAAACATTCTGTTTTAGTATTTCTACCAGCAAAGACAGGTTGCTTGTTCAGAGCCAATTCACCTCTTTTATAGCTCCCTCCTGAACTATGATAAGCTTCCTTATCACAAGCCTTGCCCCCATTGAGCTCAAGAACCCACTTATTTCCCCCCCCCCATCCAGTTCATACCCCTCCCCCCTCTTTCTAACCCAAATACAAACGGAGTAGCCTCGCAAAAACTACCCATGCCATTTACAGACATACCCTTCTCTCCCAAGAAAACAACAGTGTAAAAACCCTGGCCCATATAATCTCCCTTCCCCACATACATATCCCATATCCACACATACATGCACAGCACCCAAGGCCTGATGTCCCAACCTCTCCCAAATGTACTAAACACACCCAGCCTAGCAATAAACCTGTTGGGGCAGACTTAGTTCTCACCAGACACACCACAGCACAACCCACACAGCCTCCCCCCCCGGCATTCACCCACATACACTCCAACATACACCAAATATATAAGAGAACTGAGCCATGCCGAAGGGGAGCCCAAAAGGCAGGAAGCACATCAAGGGAGAGACATGCAGGGCCATGTTATGCCTTCTGATATCTGGATGTCGAACGGCAGGTAGGGTTGCACAGAGTGACACATGCATCGGGTCCTACCATGAATAGCAAGGAGGAGAGTGAGAAGACACAAACAGAGGGTTGACCCAGAATAAGAGGGGGGTAGAAAAGTAGAGTAAGTATGAAAGACGCCACATGCTACCATACATCAGGGCACTGTTAGCAAAAAATATTCAAGGCCCATTCCATATCAACAGTTTCAAGTACCCCAAAGAGAGGAACAATAAACAGTATATAGATGATAAAGGTGGTCATATTGTGCTATTACGAACTCATTGTCCCCGTCTCATGGTGCAAAAGGTCCTCAGGTACGGCAGGAGATGAAAAAGTCCTAATCAAGGGGAAGTCAATTCACATCACATTCCACGGAACTGATGAAACCAAGCTGTCGGCAGAGTTCACCTGAGCTGTATTACGATCCTGTCGGCAAGGATTCCAGGAAGTTTTGGACTTCAGCTGGGCTTGAGAAAAAATGGGCCTGCCTCTGATGTTTGATCCTCATCCTAGCAGGGTACAGTAGCGAAAAGTGAACACCCTTCTGCACCAGCTTGTTACAAAGTGAAGAATACTGGTAATGGCTAAGGAGCGTCGAGTAATCCTGAAAGGTAAGGATAGTTTTTGTTGCTGGATCTGTGTTCCGATGCACACAAGCTGCTCATAGCTGTGGTACCGAAAGCATCCCTGAGCAGACAGAAGGGGAAAATAGCGAGCCTTGCACCTTTAAAAGCCAGAGCAAGCCAGGTTTCCATGGCAGCAGGAAGCTTTCAGAGAGAATGAAGCTCAGTCAGATTCATGACGTAAGTGCTGGAAGCAGCCCTAACGAGGTGCACCTGGATAGTCAGAAGGGCGTGCCTGAACAAGGAAGCCGTTTTAAACCAGCTTCAGGGCTAGTCTTGCAGAGCAGCACTGAGAATCAGGACGTACAAGAAGGCAGGGAAAAGCCTTTACAAGTGTCTATTCCACTTCAGCAAGGAAGGCAGCAACTGAGGGAGTCTTGGAACCCAGCCCCAGGCAAGAAGGATTCTGGTGGGTCCATTACTGGTTACCTTGAAGCTAAACCTAAGCCGTTGTGGGAGCTTCCTGAAGACAGGGCAAAGCCATTTCCCTGTAGAGAGGAAGAGAGCTCCGAGCACAGACAAAGCATGGTCAGCAGAAAAGGTACGTCAGGGTTACTGCCAAGCCAGAGTTTTGTGGAAGACGTTGTGAAACAGTTAAGAGCAAGTGCTAATAGGTGCCAGGGTAGCATGGCTGTGAAAGCACCTAGCAGATACTCTTTTGACAAATGGTTTAAAGCTAATGTGACAACCATAAGGAAGAGCTTACGTTCTAACCCATTTCCTGAACTAGAAGAAGTCACGGTCAGTGAGAGCGGAGTCTTCTTAGAACAGCTGCAAATAGCTATCCCAGGATTGCAGCCAAGAAGTTCTCCTAAACAGAGCCGTGAGAATGCAAGCAAGGAGATGTTTAATGACGTAGCTGATATTCCTGACTGACCTGATTACTATAAGAGAGACTGTTCCATGTATAATGTAGAAAGACTGCTCCTAAGATAAACAAGCTTTGGTAAGAAGAATTACAAAGTTGTTTGGAAGTTTTGTGCTGCTGTGAAGAAACAGTTTTTCCACTTTTATTTGATGCTTTTCATTTGCTCCTGTTTTTCTGTTTATTCTGGAAAATAATTATATTGCTTTGCTTATTTGCCTGAGAACCTCTGTGAGGGGAAAAACCCAACAATAATAATAAATTTATCTGTTCCAAAAGACCCTTGTGCCACAACACATTTTTGTGAGAGTGAAACCAAAAACTACATATCCCAGCAACCCTTGCTGCTGGATAGTATAAAGGACACTCAGAAGCAAAACAGCGGTCACCCCTACTATAAAGCCTTCGGCCAGTAGCAGGGGAGCGTGACATAGCACATCCTCTTTCTGGGTAAAGTCATAAAAGCATCACTACACAGGGACATGGGTTGTTCTCCTTGCGAGGCCCCAAGCGGTGGACTTGGTCTAGTTGAATTTTCCCAATTTGCTCACTCAGCGACAGATTGAGAGGTAGCCAGATTTCAAGAAAATCTCTCAATTCCGTGTCCGCCACTGACTCAACAATCCCAATAAGCTGGAGGTTTTTTTCTCCAACCTCGGTTATTGAGGTTGTCAATTTTTTCTTCTTGTTGGTGCACCAAGTGCTCCAAGTGTTTAATGGCTAAGGATTGGGATTGCAGAGTATCTTTGGCATCGGAGACACAATGCTCCACAAGAGCGATTTTTCTCTTATCGGACTATCTTCAAAGCCATTGGCCAGCTGGGAGCCTGAGGTACTGGCAAAGTTCCTGGGTTGTTCACTGATCCACTGGAGCCAGATAGGAGCAAATTGGGTTAGAAATACAGTAGTAATACTTTAATACCAAAGAAGGCGGGAAGCCCCGGAGCCGAGAGAAACAGGTACTACTCAGCTCACTGCATCATGTGACCTCTCCGGCTGTGGCTGACGCTGAATATCCAGATACTGTGGTCAGTGTTGGCGACTATCAGGATAGTGGCGATATATTTGGCCACCATCCGGTTAGCACTTAGGATAGCTTTTTGACTATCCGCATAAGGGAAGAAATTATCTGGATACTACTACTACTACTACTTATCATTTCTGTAACGCTACAAGGCATATGTTGTGCTGTATAGACACATGTTTGTTTCTTTATTTAACAGGTTTTTTTAATACCACATTATCCTACAGTCAAAGCGGTTTACATTGAAACAGGGAAACCAACTTGGAGGTTATAGTTAACATTAACTTAAGTTGGTATGTCTAGGGCTGCATTAATGACATTATTTTATTTATTTATTTTTATTTATTACAGTTTCTTATATACCGCGCTATATAGTATCAGCGCGGTTTACATCATAACATAACGACCATGACGACAATCTGTCAGGTTTTACATCGAACAGGAGTACAAACTTGGATAACAGGGTTAACTATATACATAAGCTATTTACACTGCAGTGATAGGTAAAAACAGATAATGCATGTAAGGGTCTTTCTAGAGTGGGTCATTTCTTGGGAGGGATATCTAGGATCAATTGCTGTCTGGGAAGTATTGGAGGAAAAGGTTGGTTTTGAGAGCCTTCCTGAACTGATATAGATTGTCAATGGTCCTAATGTCAGGGGGTAGAGCATTCCAGTATTTGGGGACATAAAAACTGAACGCCCTGTTTGTGGTTGTCGTGTTGGACTTTGTCGAAGCCTTTGGTGTTGTTAACAAGTTTACAGCTGTTGCTCTTCTGGATCTGTTGGGGGGGACAATGTGGATAAGATGCGTGAGTGAGGAGGATGAAATACCTTTGGTTGCCTTGAATGCTAATAGAAGGGTTTTGAAGGTGATCCTCCCATGGATCGGTAGCCAGTGCAGCTGTTTGAGAATGGGGGTCACGTGGTCATTTCTGGATGCTCCGTAGAGGACCCTAGCTGCGGCATTCATGGCCAACTGTAAGGGGGTTAGTGTGGATTGGGGAAGACCTTGTAAGATGGCATTTGCAAAGTCAAAATGTGGCAGGATCAGCGCTTGATATATGGTTCGGAAATCATCTGGGTTCAACAGGGAGCGTAGGTGCTTGAGTGAACAGATTTTGAAATAGACGGCTTTGACTATGTTGCTTATGTGGCGTTTCAAGGTGGTCATTAGGTGGTCAAGGGAGGGTAGAGTATGTAGGGGGGAATAAACTTGGGAGGGTAAGTCAAGACACAACAACTGAGGACAAGGACACATCTAGGGAGTGGCAAGGAAACACATAGGAGACCAAGTGGACCAGGATCCAAAAGCGATCTCGAAGAAGTGAGTTTTCAGCTGGGATTTGAAAAGGGCCAAAGATGAAGCCTGACGCACAAACTCAGGTAGTTTGTTCCAGGCATGAGGAGCAGCAGGTTGGAAGGATTGAAGTCTGGAGTTGGCAGTAGAAGAGAAGGGCATAGACAGAAGGGAGCTGCCAGAAGAGCGGAGTTTCTGAGGAGGGATGTAGGAAGGGATAAGAGAGGAAAGGTAGTGAGGAGCAGCAGAATGAGTGCACTTATAGGTCAGTGGTTTGCATGTATCCATGTGAAGTCTGCCTTGGTTTCTGATGATGATCAGTGCCAGCAGCACTTTATATGTTGCTTAAATTGATTACAATGAGAATGAATAACTGGGAGGAGCTTCCAGAAATGAAAATACTCATTACCTCAGGAAACAAGGAGAAATTAAAATATACGATTTTAATGTTTTTTTTCTTTTTATCTGGCAGTTGAATTGCTTTTAAAAAAATGGATCTCTGATGTAGATTTGTCTCATGCCTATCAGTTACCGTTTTTATGGCCAGTTAATCAGCACCTTCACTGTGAATTAACATTTGAACATTTTATGCATATATAAGTAAAATATAGGCTCAGAAACTTTAGTTTGAAGGCCTCAAGATAAACAGGAGTATCCACTCTCTGAACATCAAGCATGAAAGGGCTATCGCCAGTGATCTGTCTCGAGTTGCAGAATCAGCGGCCTTTTCATGCTTGATGTTCAGAGAGTGGATACTCCTGTTTATCTTGAGGACTTACAAACTAAGGTTTCTGAGCCTATATTTTACTTATATACGCATAAAATGTTCAAATGTTAATTCACGGTGAAGGTGTTGATTCACTGGCCATAAAAGAGGAAGATGATTATATCTGGAGCACAGGATGTTCGGGCTTCTAAATATTTGATTATTGGCTTGCTATGGGGTGATACCTCTTATACATTATGAATTATAAATCAAAGAGCTTTTGTGTGCTGTGTATGCGCATTCTTCCACTTTAAAAATTAGTTCAGGGAATTTTGCGTTGAAGCTCACAGCTGCTCTATGGCACACGCACGTTCCTAGACTAATTTATGTGCATAGGATAGAATTTTCAAAGTATGCGCATAAGTGAAAACCCCATGCCCAGAAACACCTCCGCTCACAGAATGAATACGGGCTCTCTACACACACATCAGGTGGGCACTTTAGTAAAATCCCATTTTTGTGAGCAAAGCACTCTTACTTATAGAAATGCTTCTGATAATTCCCCCCCTCCCCCATCAGAAAGAATTTACCAGCACTGTACTGGGCATGAGTAGCTTTCGCCACATGGGAAAGAGGCGGCAGTGGGGGTGGAGATGGGGCAGAGGCAAGCCAGCAAGAGTAAGTGAAATCTCCATGCATGCTTTTTTGCTGGGTTACCCCACATACCTTTCACTTGCAAAGTAGGTGGGGTAAGAGATCGCCACGGTACCAGCAGGTCAGCTAATTTTTAAAGAGAAATATCATATGGAGTTTCCTTTAAAAAAAAAAATCACTGCAGGACTGTGGTACACACCTGCAAGCATTAGAGGAAGATTTAGAATTGCCTTCTCTGTGAATGTATTTTGTAATGCTTTTGATTTTTTTCCCAGTTCTACTCCCATTTCAGGATTCCTGGAAGACTATGTCTTTGTTATACAGGCCCTCTTAGATTTGTATGAGGCATCATTGGATCAGACTTGGCTGGAATGGGCTATAGAGCTGCAACAGAAACAAGAACAGCTTTTCTGGGATGAGGAAGGCTTTGCTTATTTCTCTAGTGAAGCCAGCGATAGCTCTGTGATCCTACGCCTGAAGGATGGTAAGTGGCTTTAGCAGATGATCCATGCTGAGTCCAGGGCTCAGCTGTTGGCCACAGCCTTCAAGAAAACTGTGGAAAATGCATTGTGGGATACTGGTAAAGGTCTAGTAATAACTTGGTGTACCCAAACAGAAGTTCCAAAACTGTGGTCATTACCCTACATAGAGATCACAAAATTAGTGAATGAAGCCAGAAAAAATAAAGTAACTTCTCCTATGGTATGGGCCTCTCTCTCTGGACTTCCATTCCAACTTGCAACCAGCATCATCATCAGAGTGAGGCCTGCGAGCTTGTATGCATCCACAAGCCTTGCACCAGGGACCAGCAGGTACAATCTTAAAGGCATAGAGGGGGTAACCTACATGGAGTGGCAGTTAACCTCCTGCCCATGCCTTCGTTTAGGATTATATCTGCATGGAGCAGCAGTTACAACCTTAAACAAAAGCAAAGAGGGTAGGAGCCTGCATGTGACTGAGCTGGTGGCTGCTGCTTTCCCACTTTGAGAGAGGGAGCAGACGAGTAGAAGAGTTCTGTTTAGTTTAGTGTTTGTCTGTGGTTGTGTGATTTTTCATGTGTTAGGATGGGTTCCCATATTGGATAGATGTTTGGGAAGCACCACCCTAAAAGGTTCAATGACGAGTCCATGCTGATAGTCTTGAATGCTACTGTTGGAAGTCATCATGGTTTCGGTGGTATCCAGGAACATTGCTTTTGGCATCCATGAAAATCTGTTGGCAGTCATGAGACAAGTTGAGGTCTCTATGAGATTTTGCTCTTACTGAGTTTCAAACATTTATAAGAGCCAGATGTGGATACACAGGAAGAATGCCTGACTAGGATCCTTTGGAACAATGAAGGGGTGAATTTGGGTATACTGCAACACTAGTTGTCTTAAATGTTTTATTTGTAATGTTTTAGAACATTGAACTATTGGCAAGTTACATAGGCATAGGAGAAACTATGTTTAACTGATACATATTTTAACCACAGAATCAGCTGGCCAAGTAAACAATGAACAACCCGAGTAACCAGCTGACTGACTAGAGCACCGGTCGGATTGTTGTTATTGGGAGATCAAAGAATTAACTTAACAATCTAACCAATCAGTCAACGAAAGGACAGTTTTCAAATGCATTTACATGGGTAAAAAGCCACTATTTATCCATGTAGATTACCAGTTTGGAAAATTTCCATTTCCTCCCCCCCACTCCCCATGCAGCTAAAGTGTACGCACTATTTCACAAGATGCTTACTTTTGATCAGATCAAGGGGAAGTCCTCCCACTGGCATCTTTTGGCCAGTGTCAGAAAATAACACGCATAATGCCCCATTTTGCCTGGGGCCTCTGCATGGGACATGGAACGCCCAGGTTGGCACTTTCACAGTTCCCTGCGTATTTTACAAAAGGTTCTGACAATGGGGAGCCTTTTGTAAAATACGTATGAGGATGCCAGCAAATATATCAAAACAACTCACTCTCTCATTTCTGTACCACTATTCTCTTTTTATATAACAAGCTATACAGCTGAAAACAGAACACGAACAGAGAGGCCTTGCTGTAGGACTGTGATGGAGAAACAAATCACCATTCATTAGGTCCCAGCTTTCTCATTCACTAATCTCATCTGTAAATGAAATACAATATTTACCACAAGGTTATTGAGATCAATTTGTTGCGTATGTAGGCAAATACATAGGAGCATAGATTTCACAAAAACAAGTTCCAGAAAAGAGTAGCATCACGAGGCGCTTTAGATGTGCAAGCAACCACACAGAAGATCTGATATGGCATATAGTAGGTTCAATAAATCAACAAAAGAAGTGTCAATCTTGCAAAAGTTATGTGAATGATAGGAGCCAATAAAGGAGTTGGATGAAATAACTTTTCTTTTTAAGATTTTTGAGATGGTGTAAGACACCACAGAGATAATTACAATTCTGCCCTCAAGTTATTGCTGGAGAGCCACAGATACATGTACACCTGCCTCCAAGCAGCTGGAGATACCAATGGGAAAGCTTTTCAAGATTTACATAGATTTCCCATTGTAAAATGGGAAACACGGATATAGTTTTTGGACCATCCAAACCATGTCTGTAACATGCTCCCTTTGTGCCAGCTGCTTCACAGTTATGCAAGTATGCCCTTAGTCTTCCCTTTCTAATGGTGACCCTTGCAGGTGCCAGGAATAAAATTGTATTCACCTAGGTGCCCAGGATTTTCCACCTCTAGCTGAACCAGTTGGGGCCTACCAGAGCTCAGAGGTTTCAGCTGGCATTCCTAGTCATCTGGGCAGATGCTCACTGGCCTCTTATTTTCCTTTTAGACCAAGATGGTGCTGAGCCCAGTGCAAACTCTGTTGCGGCCTTTAACCTCCTCAGGACAGCCTATTACTCGGGTCGGCTTGACTGGATTCACAGAGCTGGTCAAATTCTGGCAGCCTACTCTGAAAGGCTGCTGAAGCTCCCAGTTTCCCTGACTGAAATGGTTCGAGCCTTAATCGCTTATCACCAGACCCTCAAGCAGGTAACGTGGAAGCCTCTTTGCAGCCAGGCACTCTCTGATTCATATGGAATTTTGTAGCCATGTCTTTCATGGATAGCTGTCCTTTCTCCTTTCTGTCTTTGTCATGCCTTCCTCTTTTTTTTGTGAATTGGAGCCCATTCTTTAGAGCACCTTTAGCCATTGTGTCCACATTCTATAGGAAATGTCTGGGAGGCTGGGGTTGATAGGAATAGGTACCCAGAGAATAAATGTGAGAGAGGAGTATAACGATCATGGGTAACATTAAGTTAAAATGGAGTGGTGATAGGATATATCATATTAACATAGCAAGTGCTTATGCTTGGGCACAGTGCAGTCATTTGAAGGGTAAGACACAGCCATTTATGGAGTGGAGGAATAGCCTAGTGGCAGGGCCGGTGCTAGGGTTCCTGGCGCCCCCCCCTGCAACCTATAGATCAGCACCCCCTCCCTTATTACTATAAATAGTTGCTATCTTCCACCTCTCTTTTATCCAAAACTACTTTGCGAACTGGTAACACAGAACAAGTGGGACTACTACAGGTTTCCACATGAAGAATTCTGTGCCTCCATCACAAGCAATACAGACTGCCGCCAAATACTGAACAAGGAACCACAGATTAGAAAGAGAAATATCAACATGCTCTCTCAGATTCACAGGCCATAAAAAACACCACAATCACCCCCCTATTAGCCCCCCCCATCTGTACTCTCAAATTCACAGGCCATAAAAACTCCAGATTCTGAGAGAGCAGATGAGGGGGGGGGGGAATATGAGGGGTAGATTGAAATTGCAGTGTTTTTTATGGCCTCCCCTGTGAATCTTAAAAAGCACAGCAATCTAACCTATAACCCTCCCCCATATACCTTATGTGCTGTCTTCTCTGAGTGGTGTGGTATTGGTCCTTTTGGTGAATGGATAATTGCCACAGTGCTGCCTGCTGCCGTACACTCTCCACACTCCGCTCTCCTCAGTCCTTCCCGCGCTCACAGCGGCAGAAAGAACTTAATATGAATTCACTTCCAGTGTCTCCACACACTGGAAATTAAATCATATTAAGTGCCTCCTGCGTTGCAACCCCAGAAAGAAAGAAGTTCAGCTTTCTTCAGGACCGATAAACTAAAGATTAGCTTTGCTGCATCCACCGATCGCCTGCCCGCACTGCACAGACACCGCCCGACATCAATTAAAGCACCGGCTGCTGGAGAGGTGATTAGCGGCTGCCGCTCTGGCACCCTTGCACATCGGCACCCACCTGCCACACTTACCCTGCTTACTGGGTAGTGCCGGCCCTGCTTAATGGTTAGAACACTAGCTTGGTAACCAAGAGACCAGGCTTCAATTCCCACTGGCACTCCTTGTGGCCTTGGGCAAGTCACTTTACCCTCCATTGTCTCAGAACAAAGGCCTGGACATCTATTTCTGGTCACACATGCCATGAAAACCCAGGGTTGCTGGGTCGCCAGGAGTCAGCATTGGTTTTATCCCAGCAGAAGCTTGTTAGATGTTAAATGCCTCTGTGTGATCTCCCATTCTCATAACTTTGAAACAGTTGAACTTAGCCTCCATTCAGCCTTCATACATTTCTTCAGGCATAGAGCTTGGAGGAGCTATCTAGAATGGTTGATGACAAGATATCCGGAGGAACTGAACTATCCTGCTGGATGCTGACATTAGACATATTGGGACCAAGGGCAGAAACTAAGGAGTGGTCCCAGGCAGTGCCAGATGCCCTGAAGCTTTGCTCCAGTGGCATCACTCTACTTGCCAAGGAGGTCCTCAGTGGATGCCCCCTCTAAAATCAGTCCTGGCTGGGTGGATGGTCTGGGTTGATTTGCTTTATGTCATAGGAAGGGCTTTAGGAGGTACTTTGATAATGTCAACTCCTATTGATATAATTTATTTTCTAACATATCTGAATGTTGCACTAGTTGCTGCCTCTCATAACCTGGATTTGCTTCTGAAGGTACTGTCCATTTCTAATCTGATCATATGCTGTCCCCCAAGAGGGGTGCTATGAGGGTAATGCTCTGTAGACCAGATTAGTGATTAGATTCCAGCCTTGATGAGGGATATATAAAGCTTTGTTGAGATAGTTGATATCATCTCTGTCTGCATTAAGTAACGCTGTGTTCTGAGCTCCCATGTGTGCCCTTTGTCTCTTCTGTTAGGATAAGCAGCAGAGATTAGATTAGTGTGAGGTGGACATAGAAAAGGAACATGGAAGCACTGGGGGCTTTGATGTTTAGAGTTTGACAGTCCCTTTGACTAGGCCTAGATATCAATGTTTGAAGCAGTTTAGCAAAAACAACTGACATTCTCTCTTTCTTGGAAATAGAAACATGATCTCTGATGTATTGTATCTCTTATTTATTTATTTATTTATTTAATGGTATTTATATACCGCCTTATCATTCAATCAATCTTGGACAGATAGTGAGGTATCAGTCTGTTCTCCCAGCGGAAGTTCCCTCAAGGCCATGGTTATTTCTCAGCACTGGTGATGATTTATGATGTTATCTCCAGGAACAAGCAGGAATGCAGTCTTCACATATGGGTGAATGTTACCAATGGAGCCCGCGAAGGAATGCTCTCTAGGGTCCAATAGGAAAGCCTTTGGGAGCATTCCATTGCGCCTGCGTGCCTGTCTTCCCTCCTTCTCAACTACTCTCCTCCTCTCCTCAGTTCTTCGTTTTCCACGGAGTCAGCAGGACGTACAATCCTGTCACTGCCAAAAAAACTATCTTTTTTTAGAACATCATGCTTCATTTTTAATGCAGTTTTCACCACCAAACTTGGCCTCTAGGCCTCCATAGCCTTATCTTCAATCTCAAAGACAACTTTTTTGAGGCATGGAAAAACCAACTAGTGGCTTTAAAAAATGTACCAAGTGTGCCGGTATTATATCAGTCACTGATAAACATGACTGGTGTCTAAAATACTTGGGCCCTGAACATCAACCCATTTCTTGTCCTTTGTGCCAGCACAAAGAGAGACTTAAAGAACTGAGCCAGACAGTATGGACCATTGTTCGCCCCGGACTCGATTTCATTGGCTTCCACTTCATCGGGGACATTAACTACCTCTCATGAGTCTCAGGTTTCTTCAAAGTCCAGACATAAAAAGTAAGTCAAAGTCTCTGGCTGCTCCCAAGTCATCGGCATCGAAAACCGATACTGAGACTAGAGAGAAGTCCCAGCATAAGCATCACGACTCTCCTAGGGGTGCTTCTTTTGCAGACCGGCCTGCCAGCCAGCCCCAGCAGGAGGATCTGTCCTCCAAAGCACAGGAGGGGCTCCGGGATGCTCCCGAGGAATCGACCTCCAGAGAGCTACCAGTTCCATATTCTGGGACAGTGACTCAAAGCCCTGTGGGTGATTCCACCCAGATATCTTCCATCTCCCTAGACCAGCGCATGCTGGCTCTCAAGAGAGGTTTGGCCGCACTCCTGGCAGCCTCAGTACCAATAGCATCAAGAGCTCCAGGAGTACAGGCCTCGGCACCGAGCCTACAATCTCCAGGAACAAGCAGGAATAAGTCCTCACATATGGGTACGTCGGTACCGACGGAGCCTGCGCGGGAAAGCTCCCCAGCTTCCCAGAAGGAAGCTTTTGGGGCCTCCCACTGCACATGCGCGCTGCCTTCCCACCTTCCTGACCAGCTCTCCTCAGTTTCTCTTTTTCCGCGGAGCCAGCAGGTCGTGTTCCTGTCACCGCTGAAGAAATTATTGTTTTAGTTTGTTTCTTTAGACCGCGTACCTGCCTTCCCCATACCGAAACCGGTACCGCCGGTCTCTCTTTTCTTTTCTTTAAAAAAAAAAAAAAAAAAAAATCTTTATTCTGCACAACTTGGTGACTTCGGTTAGGCCTCAGGCCTACACAAATTCTCCTCATGGAGAAACCAGCCCCTGGTTTTAAGAAGTGTACCAAGTGTAGTGCTGTTATTTCAGTCACAGACACCCATGAATGGTGTCTTAAGTGTTTGGGACCTGACCACTCCATTCCGGACTGCCCATCCTGCTCCCAGATGTCTAAACGTGGGTTGCAGAACCGGGCCAACAAATTCCATGTGCTGTTTGCTTCAGATAATCCAGCATCACAGTCATCCAGGTCTTCCTCTCCGGATGGATCTCAGGTAACCAAACCCTCTGTGGGCAGGTCCCCAAAGAGCAAATCTCCTTCAAAGCATCGAGAGGCTCTCTCTTTTGAGTCTGAGGATCCTGCCCCAGCCAAACAACCCCGGCGGGAAGCTCTGGCTTCCAAAGCACCATCTATGGGGTTACAGGTTGACATCGATGGCACGGCCTCGACTGATCACCTGTTGGACTGCTCTGGGGTACCGGCCCATACCGGTACCGACATCCAGGCAGCAGTGGCATCTATGAGCAATACTGTTCAGACCATGCAGCAGGCCATGCTGGCTTTTATTAATGCTGCGACGCCCTCAGTACCGCGTTCAGCGGTACCGTGTCCGGTTCCGGTATCGTCTCTCATATCGGAACCGAGACCATCGACTTCCAAACGAAGATCGGTTCCGCATGCCGGATCCGGGTTTTTACCCGATACCGATACCATACCCGGTACGCCCGATGTCGATACCGATCGGTATGCGTATCGTGCGTTGGAAGCAAATAGAGAATGCTCTGATTCCTCAGAGGATTTTAACTCCTCTGAGGACTCTGATGAGCTGTCTCTAGTTCTTCATGAAGACCCCTCTTCCCCAAAGAGGAGAATGTCTCCACCAGAGGATTTGTCCTTTCAAGAATTCATTATTGAACTAGCTAAAGGACTTTCTATTACCACATCCTCTGAAAAAGAACCTAGGTCAAAGAAATTGGATATTTTAGGATACCCTAAGGTTCCTAAAGAGGCAGTCACCCTGCCTATCCATGAAATCCTTCAAGAACACTTGATGGACTTATGGGAGGCTCCTCTAACGTTGTCTCCTTATTCTCGTAGGTTGGACACCATGTACCGGGTCCCTCCTTCTCCTGGTTTTCAAAAGACTCAGTTGCCTCACCATTCCATTGTGGTGAAGTCTGCACTGAAAAAGATTAAGAGTACCAAAAGGCACTCTTCTACCCCTCCAGGACGAGAATGTAAGACCCTAGACTCTTTTGGCAAGAAAATTTTCCAGGCTACTATGCTTATAGCCAGGATTAATTCTTACAGTCTGTATATGGGCATGTTTCTCAGGGAACTTGCCCTAAAGATACGACCTTTTGCCTCCTTTATCCCTGAGGATAGAAAAGAAGAGTTCATTTCTCTGGTGAAACAGCTTCTAGATGTTTCTAAGTTCTCCAACAGAGCAGCTTTTGATTCCTTTGAGGGTGCCGGTAGAGCTTCGGGCATTGCTATTGCAGCCCGACGACTTGCTTGGCTCCAGGCCTCTGACCTAGAACCCTGGGTCCTGGATGGCTTACGGAATCTGCCCTGTACAGGTGAGAACTTATTTGGTAAGGACTGGCAAATTAAAGCCACCCAAATGGATGCAGAAAATGCTACCTTGGATAGACTTTCTAAGTCTACCTCTACTCCTGCCAAGAAAAAGTCTTTCAAGAGGCCTTACTACAAGAAGGCCAGATTTTCCACAAATACTGGCCAACAATCTTCTCAGCCTCGCTTTGCTGCTAAATGTCAGCAACCTAAACAGGCTAAGTCAAAGCCTGCAGCGTCTACCACTCCTCAGCAGGCTCAACCCCCTCAGGGGTTTTGACTTGCCCCTAGAGAACTTAACATTTCTGGCTCTAGAACAACCAGAGCCCCTCACCATTCCCGGAAGGTTAGCTCACTTTGCTCCCAGATGGGAGCAAATCACATCAGAGCAATGGACCCTCTCTATCATCAGAGAAGGCTACAAACTTCATTTTTCCAACCTTCCTCCATATACCATGGTGAGGCACTTCAATTCTCCCCCATTTCTCCTGGACCGGTTGGATCAGGAAGTCTCTTCTCTCCTTGCCCAAGGGGCAATAGAAGAGGTTCCTCTTCTTCAACAAGGGACAGGATTCTACTCCCCTTATTTTCTCATAACAAAGAAGACAGGGGGATTCAGACCTATCCTAGATCTGAGAGAATTGAACAAATTTCTGTACAAGTAGAAATTCAAAATGCTTTCTCTAGGCATTCTCCTTCCATACCTTCAGAGTCAGGATTGGCTTTGTTCTCTAGATCTCAAGGATGCGTACACACATATACTCATCCACCCATTCCACAGAAAATATCTAAGATTTCTGTTTCAGGGAAAACATTTCCAGTACAGAGTACTTCCCTTCGGTCTAGCCTCTGCTCCAAGAGTGTTCACCAAATGCATGGCAGTTGTTGCCGCATTTCTAAGAGGTCTGGGAATATTTGTATTCCCATATATGGACGACTGGCTCATCCGAGCTCCATCTTAGTCAGAGGCCCAGATTTCCCTGGACCGCACAAGGCACCTTCTGCAGTATCTGGGACTGGTGGTAAACCTTCCCAAGTCTCAACTTACCCCTACTCAGTCTCTAGAATTCATAGGGACCCAGTTGGACACCACCACTGCAAGGGCCTACCTACCTCAAGTCCGGGGCCAACGTCTGCTGTGCTTGGCCTCCCAAGCTCAGTCCAGCAGTCACTTGACAGCCAGAGAAATGCTGCGACTTCTGGGCCACATGGCCTCCACGGTACACGTGGTGCCCTACGCTCGTCTTCATATGAGAGCAGCTCAATGGACCTTGGCCACCCAGTGGACTCAAGCATCAGGAGCGCTCTCCGACCAAATACTCACCTCAAAGCGTCTGTTTTGGTCCCTCCAATGGTGGATGTCCACCAAGAATCTGTTGTTGGGGGCCCCCTTCCAACCTTTGTTGCCCCAAGCAACCCTCACAACAGATGCCTCCCAAACAGGGTGGGGAGCCCATCTACAATCCCTCTCCACTCAGGGTACTTGGTCTCCGCAGGAGACCACCCTTCACATCAACCTCCTGGAACTGCGAGCAATCTTCTTTGCCCTCAAAGTCTTCCATACCCTCCTTGTCAACCTGACCGTCCTAGTTCAGACAGACAATCAGGTGGCCATGTTCTACGTAAACAAACAAGGAGGGACAGGCTCTCTGTCGCTTTGCAACGAAGCTCCCAGATTATGGGCCTTCGCCAGAGAGCATCAAATTCATCTTCTGGCAGTATATCTTCCAGGGGTTCAAAACTCTCGGGCAGACAGACTCAGTCGAGTTCTGCTTCCACACGAATGGTCCCTACATATGGACCAGGTAAGCAGAATCTTTCAGGAATGGGGAACCCCGGACATAGACCTCTTTGCAAGTCCGTGGAATGCCAAACTTCCCCGGTTCTGTTCCAGAACTCCGTGTCAGGAAGCTCAGGCCAACGACGCCTTTCTCCTGCATTGGGGTCAGGAATTCCTATATGCCTTTCCACCCATTCCTTTGATTCCCAAGACTCTGTTCAAACTCCAGAGGGATCACGGATCGATGATCCTCATAGCTCCACGCTGGCCACGCCAAGTGTGGTTCCCTCTACTTCTGCATCTCTCCCAGGGACCCTCCCTGGACCTGGGAGCTGCGCCTGACCTTCTCTCTCAGGAGAAAGGGACTTTGTGGCACCCAAACCCCAAGTCCCTACACCTCAGAGCTTGGTTACTGAAGGCCTAAGCCTTCATGACTTCAATCTTTCTCAACCAGTGAAAGATATTCTTCATGCCTCTAGGAAACCCTCCACGAGGCGTTCCTATGCTTTCAAATGGAAACGCTTTTCCATTTGGTGTGCTCAACAGGATCTTGACCCTCTAGCACTTCCTTTGAATTCTCTACTAGACTATCTCCTGCATCTTTCTAATGCAGGCCTTAAGACGAATTCAGTAAGAGTCCATTTGAGTGCTCTTGCAGCATCCTTAAAACCTATAAATGGACAACCTGTCTCCTCTCATCCGCTTCTTGCAAGATTCATGAGAGGCCTGACTCTAACTAAGCCTCCCATCTGACCTCCTCCGGTAGCATGGGACTTGAACCTAGTTCTAGGTCAGCTTATGAAGCCACCTTTTGAACCGTTGGTTTCTACCTCCTTGAAATTTCTTTCCTGGAAGGTCCTCTTCCTTATTGCAGTCACTTCGGCTCGCCGCATCAGTGAACTACAGGCCTTAGTGGCTCATCCACCTTATACCAGGTTTCATCATGATAAGGTGGTCCTAAGGACGAATCCCCACTTTATGCCCAAAGTGGTCTCGCCTTTTCATCTTAATCAAGAGGTATATCTACCTGTCTTTTTTCCAGCTCCTCATGCATCCAGTGCAGAGAGGAACCTTCATACTTTAGATTGTAAAAGAGCTCTCGCCTTTTACCTCAACAGGACTCAGCCACATCGAAAGTCTTCCCAACTTTTTGTGGCTTTTGATCCTTCTCATTTGGGACTTCCAGTCTCCAAACGTACACTTTCCAATTGGATTGCTCAGTGTATTTCCTTTGCTTACCAGAGTAAAAACATTTCTCTGGAGGGCCATGTCACAGCTCACAATGTGAGAGCCATGGCCACTTCTATGGCTCATCTTCACTCTGTATCCATTGATCAGATCTGTCGAGCCGCCACATGGGCCTCGGTTCATACCTTCACAGCCCATTACTGCTTGGACAAGGACTCCCGCCGGGATGCCTTGTTTGGTCAGGCTGTCCTCAAACACCTGTTCCATACTTGACAACTCTTGCCCACCTTCCCAGGATGGATGCCTGAGATCCATACGAAGATGGCAAACCCTTGGAACGGGATCTCCCAGGCATCTTAGCTAGGGAGTCCCCATATGTGAGGACTTATTCCTGCTTGTTCCTGGAGATAGCACAGTTACTTACCTGTAACAGGTGATCTCTGGGAACAGCAGGAATTAGTCCTCACAACCCACCCACCTCCCCTAGGAGTTGTATCTTCTATCTATCTATCTTCCTTTCCTCTCTCTATTGTCTCAGCTATAAACTCGAACTGAGGAGAGCTGGTCAGGAAGGCGGGAAGGCAGCGCGCATGTGCAGTGGGAGGCCCCAAAAGCTTCCTTCTGGGAAGCTGGGGAGCTTTCCCGCGCAGGCTCCGTCGGTACCGACATACCCATATGTGAGGACTAATTCCTGCTGTTCCCAGAGATCACCTGTTACAGGTAAGTAACTGTGCTGCCCGGTGTATCGGCCCTAATACCAGCCCTTGAACCGACATTGTCAGAACCCTCAAGGCCAATGCCTTCATTGGAACCAACCAATACTCCTTGGTACCCAACAGATTCAAACTGCTATGGTGATCGATTTCGGTACCTCTGGGCATCGGTGTTGGCATCGGCCCTCGATGTCCGTGAAGCATCGAGGTCAAATCCAAGACCACCGATACTTCAACTTCTTACCAGACTCTGATTCCAGTTCTTCAGAATCTGATGAGTTCACTTGATTCCCGAGAACTCCCAGACATTCCTTCAAACCCTTCGCCACATCAGGAATGGCGTTGGTCCCCACCAGATGATATGTCCTTTTAGGGCCTCATATGTGACATAGCAGCAAGGCTTGCCATCACAGTAGTCTCTGAAAAGGAACTGAGGGCAGAGGAATTGGAGATACTCCAATACCCTCCCACGACCAAGGAGATGGCTACATTACTGGTGTTTCGGATCTTGCAAGATCTTATGGTCCACATGTGGGAGGCCCTGTTCACAGTTCCGCCTATCAGCAAAAGGTTCGATATCATGTACTGAGTACCAGAGATTCCAGGTTTCCAAAAACCTCAGCTTCCTCAATGGTGGTGGAATTGGTGATGCGCCGAATAAAGAGCTCTAAAAAACATTCATCCATGCCTTCTTGCAGAGATTCGAGGACACTCGATGCCTTTGGGCATCGATGCTTCCAGGCATGCATGTGGGCCTCCAGAATAAATTTGTACGTGCTGCATATGGGCATGTTTCTGAAGGATGTCACCAGTGATATGGAGACTTTCACCCCCCTGCTTCCTGAGGATAAGCGGAGTGCATTTCAGACACTCATCAAGCAAGGCCAAATACTTCTAGGTTTATTACCAGGGCCTCTTTTGATGCTTTCAAATCAATAAGCAGAGCTTCAGCTGTCTGCACTGGGGCTTGCGGTCCAGGATAAATTGGCCAGTATCCCGTGTACTGGAGAAAACCTTTTTGGAAAAGATTGGAGGGAGACTGAGACAGATGATCTCGCCCTAAAATGCCTTTCCAGGAATTCAGCTGACCCATCCAAGAGGAAGGCTCTTCCTAAGGAATATTTCTATTCTAAAAAGAAGAGAGACTATTCTTCTTACCCACCTTCAGCTGCCTATCAGCCTCAGCAGAGACAGCAGGGCCCTCACCAACTCAAGAAGTCCAAGGCTCCTAAGCCTCAACCAGCTGCACAGGCACAACCTACTCCTTCCTAGAGAGTATTGCCAGTCTGCTTCTGGAGGGTCCCCAGCCCATCCACATAGCAGGCAGACTTTGTCACTATGCCCATAATACCATGGTTTCCTGTGCTTCTTCGCCTTGTGCAGACTCAGCCACTCAGCCTGGGATGTGCACCCGACCTTCTCTCTCAGGACCACAAGACGTTCCTCCATCCCATTCTTCTCATATGCCTGACAGCATGGCTACTGAAACGCTAGTGCTCACCGATCTTGACCTACCACAGGAGGTCAAGGATGCCCTTCTAGCATCTCGTAAGGATTCCACCAGGCTATCTTATGCCTCCAAATGGTGCTCCCCAAAGGACACGGACCTCTTTTCTTGCCTGGTGGAGTCACTTCTACAATATCTCCTCCACTTATCTTTGACAGGTCTGAAAATTAACTCAGTGAGAGTTCACCTTAATGCCATTGTGGCCTCTCACAGACTAGTGGATGGACAGCCTATCTCCTCACATCCCTTAGTAGCATGCTTCATGCGGGGACTCCTGCTGTCCAAGCCACCCATTTAAGCCGCCTCCGGTGGCCTGGTATCTGAATGTGGTTCTGGTGCAGCTTCTAAAGTCACCTTTTGAACTTTTAGCCACCATTTCACTGAAGTTTCTATCTTGGAAGGTCATCTTCTTTATTGCCCTCACATCAGCTTGCTGCATCAGTGAGCTGTAAGCTCTCATGGCGGATCTCCCCTATACTCTGTTCCACCATGATGAGGTGGTTCTTTGTACTCATCCACTTCCTCCCAAAGGTGTTTTCCTCTTATCATCTAAACCAGTTGGTAATCCTCCAGATTTTCTTCCCTAGATAACATGCTTCTCGGACTGAAGCAGCACTACACACCTTAGACTGCAAGCGAGTGCTCGCTTACTACTTGGATAGAACTAAGGATCACAGAAGATTCTCACAATTATTCATCTCCTTTGATCCTAGTCTCCTAGGTCTACCAGTGACGAAACTTACTCTATCCAGTTGGATAGCAGATTGCATTTCTTTTGCTTATGCACAGGCAGAACTCCTATTGGAGGGTCATATCACTGCTCATAATGTGCAGGCTATAGCAACCTCCGTTCAATATCCATTGAGGAGATCTCTTGGGCAACTAACTGGTCCTCTATTCATACCTTTGCTGTGCACTACTGTCTGGACAGAGACTCCTGTTGGGATGCTGTCTTTGGCCAAGCTGTACTCCAGCATCTCTTTGGGACTTAAACTCAACTCCTATCCTCTGTCCCGGACTTCTACGGGATACCAGACTATCATTGGGGGAGTATCGTCTCCTGGAATCAAGTCCAGTCGCACACAACTCATCCAGCCTCTTTGGCTACAATGGTTTTCCCTCAAGGATCGCACTGCTCTCCCCTTATACCAGTCTGGTACCTGAGAGCTAGTGAGTCCCATATGTGAAGACTGCATTCCTGATTGTTCCTGGAGATAGCGTAGTTACTCACCTGTAAGGTGATCTCTGGGAACAGCAAGAATCAGTCTTCGCAGCCCGCCCTCCTCCCCTAGAAGTTGTAGGGTTCTTTTATTTTACTCTTCTTCTCAGCTACAAACTCAGCTGAGTAGAGGAGTTGGGAAGGCAGGCATGTAGGCGCACTAGAGTGCTCCCAAAGGCTTTCCTATTGGACGCTGGGGAACGTTCCTGCACGGACTCCGTCGGTGACATTCACCCATATGTGAAGACTGATTCCTGCTGTTCCCGGACATTACCCGTTACAGGTGAGTAACTATGCTTTACCCCATCCCTTTTATAGAACTTTCCCTTGAATCTCATCTGTTGCTGTTAGGAAAATTGATGTAGTTGTCCCCTTTCTTCTGCATGTATAAAAAAATACCTTTTTGTCAGCTATGAGAAGAAGATATATGTCAACCTCTGGCCAAGCTGCTTTACCACTGACATTATCTATTCAAAAAAGATTCCCAAAAAGCAAAACTGAAGAGATATATTTCAAAATCATTCATTCAAAAAGTAAGAATGTTGGAGAAAATCAAAAAATGGGGTCGAAAAATCGCCCTCTCACAAAAGGTATCTCCTTTTAATCATTTTTATTAAATTGCTTGTGCTCGTGTACTTATTTTAATGAAGCACTTGAGGACCAAAGATGACAAAAGAATCTCCACACAACATGTCACGTTTTGGACCTAACTTCCACAGTCCTGCATCAGGTTTTGAAAATTCCCAGGTCCAGAAGACAATAAGATAACGCTTATAAAACACCACCACCCATTCACCACTTTAAAAAGGATGCGTCTGATGTGAGAATGATGTAGAAAATGACGGTAAGCACAAAATGAACCAATCCAAAATGCAGGGGAAACCCATGAAAAGGGAATTCCCTGTGTGATTGGCTATATTCAAAAAAGGCTGAACCAGTCAATTTCAAGATTCAAACCAAACGGGGAAACTGAATGCAATTGATATATCCACTTTTGTCTGAGCCATTGCAGTTTGGACAACTGATCACCACTCCGGGGGTTAAGCAGGACGTGATCAATGATCCGCCAGTGGAGATGTTGAAACTGATGTTCAACACTGGCAGGAGATGGGAGCTTGAAGGTTTAATATTTTAAAAACTATATTAAATGTTAAATAGAATAGCAGCAGATATGCAAGTCTTGATAGAATACAGTGCACAATAATGTTGTTGTTGTTAAGCACCGTAGAGTCGGTGTCGACTCATGGTGACCCTCTAGATAGTTCTAAATTGTGTTTGGTCTTCAGTCAAGCGGCTCATTGTTGACAAACTGGCACCTGTAGTTGCTGTTATTGTATCAATCCATCTCATTGCTGGCTTTCCTCTTTTACATTGACCTTCTACCTTGCCAAGCATGATGTCTTTCTCTAATGATCTCTCTCTCTTCGCATGATGTGTCCAAAGTATGAAAGTCAAAGTCTTGTCATCTGAGCTTCTAAAAAAAGCTTAGGTTTGTTCTCCTCTAGTACTGAATGGTTTGTTCATCGGGCAGTCCGTGGTATACATAGTATTCGCCGCCGGCACAGATAATTCAAAGGCATCCATTTTCTTCCTGTCTATCTTTTTCACTGTCAAACTTTCGCATCCATATGATGTTATTGAAAATATGATGGCTTGAACAAGTCAAATCTTTGTATGGAGAGAGACATCTCTGCTCTTGAGAATCTTGTCTAGGTCCTTCATAGCCATTCTGCCAAGAGCAATGCGTCATCAGATTTCTTAACTGCTTGTTGCTTCTTTATTGATAGTTGATCCAAATAGGTTAAAGTTGTCCACGATTTCAATTTCTTCTCCATTAATGATGAACTTATTGATTTTGCCAGTTGTCATGATCTTTGTCTTCTTTACATTAAGGTGCAGACCCATTTTAAGACTATATTCCTTGATCTTGAGAAGCAAATGTTTCAGATCATCTTCACTTTCAGCCAGTAATGTGGTATTATCAGAATAATGAAGGTTGTTGATGAGTCTTCCACCAATCTTCACACCTCTGTTGTCGTCATACAATCCTGCTTCTCTGATGATTTGTTCTGCATATAAATTAAACAGGTAGGGGGAAAGTACGTATGCAGCCTTGTACACCTTTGCTGATTTTAAATCATTCTGTTTCTCCTTGTTCCATTCAAACTGTTGCTTCTTGATCAGTGTAAGGATTGTGCAAGAGAACGATCAGGTGTTCTGGTATACCCATACTTCTTAATGTGGCCCAGAGTTTCTCATGGTTTACACAATCAAAAGCCTTGCTGTAGTCAATAAAGCACAAATAGATATCCTTTTGGTATTCTTTAGTCTTTTCAAGGATCCATCTCACATCTGCGATGATGTCTCTTGTTCCTCGCCTTTCCTGAACCCTGCTTGCATTTCAGGTAGTTCTTGTTCCAGGTATGGTTGTAGTCTCTGTTTAATAATCTTCAGTAGAATCTTGCTGGCATGTGGGATCAGAGCAATTGTGTGATAATTTCCATAGTCAGTTGGATCACCTTTCTTTAGTATTGGTATAAACACAGATCTTTTCCAGTCATTTGGCCATGATGTTGTCTTCCAAATTTCCTGGCAGAGCCTTGCAAGTATGGTAACAGCTGCATCAGATTGCTGTAATACTTCTATGGGAATGGCATCAGTGCCTGGTGCTTTGTTCTTTGATAAGGCTTTCAATGCTGCTTCAACTTCTTCTTTCATCACCAATGGGTTGGATCATAAGGTTGAAATGGCTGTTGGTCCACTTAATCTTTATCATATAAAAACTCTGTTTATTCTTTCCACCTTTTCTTGATCATTCAGCATAGATTCTTGAGCATCTTGTAACATTACAATTTGAGGCTAGAATTTTTTCTTTAACTCTCATAGCTTTAGGAAAGCCAATCTTGTTCTTCCTCTAATAGTTTCTGCTTCTATTTCCTTGCATGTGTCATTGTAATACTTTTCCTTGTCTTGTCTTGCATGTTGGAAATCTCTGCTGAGTTCTGGGATTTATTTATTTATTTATCTATTTCTTCTATACCGCCCCTTCCAGAGATCAGGGGCGGTTTACATGGAACAATTGCATACATTTGCATAACATTACATAGAACAAGAACTTCTTAACTTTTTACATATAACAGAACAGCAAATTGTCAGAACTATTTACAGGGTGTATACTTTTGTATACTGCTGAATTTACAGGGGAATGTCAGCGAGCTGACATTGCTATTTATAGAAATTATTTACAAGGATACATGATTCGCTATTCAGGTGTGTGTGTGTGTGTATGTGTGTGTGAGTGTGTGTGTGTATAAGTGTGCGTGTGTTTGTGTGTGTGTGTGTGTGTGTGAGTGGGTTTGTGTGTGATGGAATTTATTTCCATTTTTTCGTGGGTTGTTTGGGGTGTCTTTGGGGAGCTGTTAGAAGAGGAGTTGTGTGTGTTCAGTTAATTGTGTTTCTGCGGGTTTTTTTGTTTGTGTGTCTGTGGACGCTGTGTGTATGGACTTGGAGGGTAGGGGATTCCGAAATGCTCAGAGAATAGGTATGTCTTGAGTTCTTTCCTGAATTGGGAGAGGTCCTTTATGATTCGGATGTCTATTGGGAGGTCATTCCAAAGTGTGGGAGCGGTGAATGAGAAGGCTCTGGCACTGGTGGAGTTTTTGGTCCTCGTGAATGTTTTTGGCAGCTCTAGTGAGAGGGTTGCATTTAGTCTGCGGGCTCTTGATTCATTTGGGACGTGAAGGAGTGTGGATAGATGGGAGGGGGCAATATCGTTTAGTAGTTTGAAGGTTGTTAGTAGTATTTTGTATTTGATTTGATAATTTATGGGGAGCCAGTGTAGTTCTAGCAGTATAGGGGTTACATGGTCTGCTAGGTGGGCTTTAGTGACTACTTTTGTACAAATGTTCTGTGCTCTTTGTAATAAGTAGATATTCTTTTGTGGGAGGCCGGTTAGGAGACTATTACAATAGTCAAAGTGAGGGGTTATGAGTGCACTAACGACTGATCTAAAGTCATGCGTGTCAAGGAGGAGCCTTAAGTGTTGAATAGTTTTGAGTTTGTAGAATATAGTTTTTACCGTCTGTTTTATGTGAGGTAGCATGGTGAGTGTGTGATCGATTATGACGCCTAGGTATTTTACCTCTTTTTTAACAGGTATCGTTGTGTTATTGATGGAGATTGTTGTTGGGTAGGTATCTTCAGCCACAGGTGATCTTGATACAAACATTGCCTCAGTTTTTTTGAGATTGATGCTGAGGAAGTTGGTTTCCATCCAGGATGAGGTTTCCGCCATGCATTCGGATAGAGTGTTATAATTAGGGTTTTTTGTGGTTATGGGGAGGGCGAGCATGATGTCGTCGGCATAGATAAAGTGATTGATTTTGTGTTTTTTAAATATTTTTGTGATGGGTTGCAGGTACAGGTTGAAAAGGAGAGCAGAAAGGGCTGATCCTTGTGGTATTCCTTGTCCTTGGGGGAAGGTTTCTGATGCTTCCTGGTTTAATTGAACTCGTATTAGTCTGTGTGTGATGTATGACTTGAACCAATTGAGGACAGTCCCACCTATTCCTAAGTTTTCTAATCTATTAATCAGTGTAAGGTGGTTGATGTTGTCAAACGCAGCGGAAATGTCTATGAAAAGGAGTAGGAGGCCTTGAGTGTTATCATCTGTATGTCTTATGAGGAAGTCCATCAGAGTAATTAATAGGGTTTCTACCCCATGGAAGGGGCGGAAACCGAATTGGTGGGAGTCAAGGGAGTTGTGCTCATCTATATGTTCTTGCAATTGAAGTTGAACAGTTTTTTCTATTATTTTAGCCATAAATGGAATGCTGGCTATTGGTCTATATGAGTTTGGATCTTTCGGGTCGAGTTTATTGTTTTTTATTATTGGGCGGATTGTTGTGAATTTTAGGGCATCAGGCATAATGCCTTGGGAGAGGGATTGATTTACTATGTATTGAATGTTTCCAGCTAGTTCTTCCTTAGTACTTTTGATCCATGATACGGGGCATGGATCGAGTGGGGAAGTTGTGGTGTTGATAATTGTTATAATCCTGAGGAGGTGTTTCTGATCTATCGTATGAAAGGTTGTCCAGTTGTTGTTATTAGTTTCGGTGTTTGTGTGGATTAGTGTTGGTGTAGTATTAAGTTTGCATTTTAGTTTTTCTGCAAAGTGGGTTGCAAGGGTTTGTATACTTATTGCAGATTGCCTCTCTTATTGCAGATTGCCTCTCTTTTTCCTCTGGCTTTAGCTTCTCTGCATTTCTGGGCAATTTTCAGAGTTTCTTCCGTCATCCATTTTGTCTGTTTTTGCTTTTTCACCTTTTGTAGAGGCTTCTCACTTTCTTCCAACATAACCTTCTTGATATAATTCCACAACTCTTCTGGAGCTCTGTCATTTGTAACTAAAGCAGCAAATTGATTTTGCAGGCAGTCTTTAAATTCCATTGGTATATTCTCAAGGTCATATTTTGCTACATTCATGAGTGGCTTGCTCTTTTTCAACTTTAGCTTGAGTTTGCATATTAGTAGTTGGTGATCCGTACGTACCACAATCAGCTCCAAGTTTTGTCTTTATTGATGTTATAGAGCTTTTCCATCATTGACTTCTACAGATGTAGTCAATTTGATTTTTGTACAATCCATTGAGTGAAGTCCATGTGTACAGCCGCCACTTGTGTTGCTGAAAGAAGGTGTTTGAGAAGAATATATCATTGGTCTTGCAGAATTCTATCAGTCTTTCACCAGCTTCATTTCTGTTGTGAAGTCCATATTTTTCAACCATTTTGCCTTCTTCTTTGTTGCCAACTTTTGCGTTCCTGTAACCCTTGACTATCAGCATATCTTGTTTGCATGTTCTGTCAATTTCAGCTTATACTTGTTCATAGAACTCATCAATTTCATCCTCTTCTGCAGCTGTTGTTGGGGCATATACTTGAATTATAGTTGTGTTACTAGGCATTCCTCATAGACGAATAGAAATTAAGTGTTCACTGACTGCATTGTATTTCATTAGAGTTCTTGCAAGTTTCTTCTTAATTATAAAGGCAACACCATTTCTTCTTTGTCTTTCATTTCCAGCATAGTAGACCATGTGATCATCTGATGCAAAGTGCCCGATGCCAGTCCATTTCAGTTCGCTGACACCCAACAAATCAAGTTGTACACGTTCCATTTCATTCTTGACCACCTTCAACTTCCCTTGGTTCATGCTTCGTACATTCCATGTCCCAATATATAAGACATCTTTGCAGCTTTAGACTCTCATTTCATGTGCAGCTACATCAGCAGTCAGATGTCCTGAGGGCTTTGATCCAACCACTTCATAAGTGCTGGCTTTACTCTGAAAAATCTTCAGGTCCTCCCCGGTAGCCAGTTGAGTGTCTTCCGACCTGGAGGTCTCATCCTTCGGCACTATAGTGCAGTTTGTTTTGTTGTGACTATCCATTGGATTTTCATGGCAAGATATGGAAGTAGATTGCCAGGCCTTTCTTCCGTGCATTTTAAGTTTAGTGTTGTTGCTGTTGTCACAGAAATGTGATCCCCCGACATCAATACTGTCCCATTCTGCTGCTGCCCAGATGGGTGGTTTGTCTTGGTCTGGCATCTCAGCTGAGACCTGTCCATCTTGGGAGACCCTGCCAGTAGTTAAACTACCGATAGCTTAGCCCTCAGCATCACTGATGCAGACAAGCCCTGACAAGCTGCAAACCAAGTGAGGGAGAGCAGGAGTATAAGTGTGAAATTGCCAGAGGAGAAGAGGAAATACTCTGAGTGTAACAGGAAAACAGGGGAGGAAGGAGAGAGGATCTGAGACCATTTTTAGGCTTTTACCAGCTCAGGTTAAGTAACTGTGCTAATTGTACTCCTCCAGTGTTCATACCAGTGTTGACTTAAGAGGTGTTGGCTCGGAGATGGAAGGGAAATGTTCTCATGTGTGGCATGCTGTAATGCTCTCGCCTGTCATCAGATGTTGCATGAATCCCTTCTCTTAATCATGAGGGAGTAGACCCACCCCAGCCCGTACAGTCAGAGTAGACGCCCCAGTTCTGTAGAGCAGAGGTACAGAGTTCTGCTGGAAGGTCACTCTTGGAGGGAGGGAGGGAGATTAAGGTTAATGAGAATTTCAGGACATTTTGGCCAAGTAAGCCAGTCGGTGAAAGATTCCTTGGTTGCCAGCTGACAGGTTTAATCGGTTCTCCCACTGCTGTAGTGATGCCTTCTCCAGGATGCTGACAATTATCTGGTTTCCCTTCCGCCACATCTCTCATATTATCAGCAGGGAGACCCATCTCCTGCAGTTCCTTGGCTGCAGAAAGGACTGCAAAATCCAGCCCGTCCCATGGCATTGCATAGTCCCAGAGGCTTTGAATTGAAGCGTGGCAGGCGTGTTAGTGTCCAGAGTCACCATTGGCAGCAGTGGCGATAGTCCCTTCTCTTTCTCCCTCCACTGCACGCTGATCTACCTTGTGAAGAGGAGGAAAACAGCATCAAATGCAGTGCCTTAGACTGTGAGGGAAGAGTATCGGAGGCTGCTGTGATTTGTGGGGGGGGGGGAAGGGAGAGGATCAGAGTTGCTTCAGGCTGTAATTGAGAGCATTAGAGTTGGGGATATGGTGAGAGTGGTATGATACAAAGAGGAGTGGGCAAAGTGTTGGAAGGAGGATGAGTGAATGGATAGATTGACTGGGGGAATCTGAGATGGGTCCAATGGAGGGTAAATGAGGAGTGGGGGTGGGGAGAGAACAAATGTATTAGAGGGGTTTTGGAGTTTGAATGAGCGGCTAGGAGAGTGTGAGGTATGGAGGGATAGTTCTTCCATCTTCACCTCCCTAATTCAGCACCCTTATTTCTGCTTTTCCCGTCCCTTCTCCTTCCCCTGAGATCCGCTCTCCTCTCCATCCCTCAGATCCCCGCCTCCTCCCTTTCCAGCACCAATCACTGCCAGTCCCTAGCCCCCAATTAAGTTAACTGTGAACATAAGAAATGCCAGAAAATGACTTTATTTTTATAAAGTATGAAAACAAAACATAATTCAGTATGCAGATATATGTCGATTTATGAAAATATGCTGCATAATTTTGAAAAGTCTGCCTCGTAATTTGCAAACTCAACGCAGATTCTTGAAACTGGGGGCTGTGATTATCAAATACATTTGGACAATAGATGATATCTATTATAATTTACTGAAAATGTTACTTATTACCCACTTTGACTTTGTAGATAAAGCAGGATATAAATCGGTTAAATAAAGTATTTAGAAGTAGCTTTTCTGCTTGAATTTCTCTGAAGCACTTTGGTCCTTCTTTTGGGAACAAATTAAAACATTTAGATATTTAGCCTGGCATTTTCTAATGTCCCTTTGGGCTTCCAGTTTAATGGGAAGTGGCTTGGAGTTAGTGTCTTGAGAGAACAGGTATGCAATATCTAAGAAAAACAGAATGCAAAACCTCAAAACCTATGCAATCATCTCTCACCAACCAAGGAGATGTAATCAGCTGTCTCATGAAAGAAGTGGTTCTTTCTTTGCAGTACGGATTCTAGGGAGAAACGTCAGCTGTCAGAAGAAAGCAGCCGCTTTTTCCCATTCCAGTACATCCTGCTAGACGAGTCCAAACTAGTGGGTTGTGTCCCCCTGTCAGCAGATGATGAGACAGAGAAAAATTCTAGAAGCTTAGTGACATCACCCTTGATAGATAAATCCTGTCCCCCTAAGGGTCAGCTTCAGTATTTTCTTTGTCTCAGCAGATGGTGGACTTCTACTTGGTCTGGCTACCAGCGTAGTCTCTTCAGGGAATTCCTTTAGCACGTTGCGATGCTTTGACCTGACTAATTCCCTTTGCTGACTCCAGAGGTGTTCCTGATCAAGAGGATCAGTGGAGCAGGGCCCCAGCTCAGGAGGAGCAGTGTAGCCTTCTGCTGCGTTGCAGACTTCTGCTTCAAGTGACAGGATTTCTGCCTTACCACACTCTTTTTTGTTTTGTTCAATTTAACTACAACAGCAACCAAAAAAATGGTAAAGAAAAGGACAGTGCAGCAGATTCCCACAACTGAGTGGATTCTGGGCTCAAGGTATTACAAGTTGAAACAGCCGCGGTTTCTGTCAGACTGGGTTTTCCATCTATATTGGCACCGGTCTTAAGCACCTCGTTTTATTATCGGGCCCTCTGACAGTGAGTACAGGCAGCAGTCGCTCCCTCTCCCCCACTTTCATCCCCTTCTGGTTTTGGGTGCTCTTTCGGTCTAGCCGCCACTATAGCCGCTATCAAAAGCCTCCACCAATGCTCCAGCTGAGACCCTGGTTTCCCCGCAGCGTTTTTTGCTGGCTTCCAGTCTTCCCGCCAAAATATTCATGGCGGATGCCATCTTCTTTTTGCTTCTGCGGGCGCCATCTTTGTTATTCGAGTTACCGGCTTGCTGTACGCGGATCTTTGCCCGGCCCTTCAGTACCGCAAAATGTCTTCATCTTTACAACGCTGTCTCGGGTGCAGCAGAAAGCACTGTTTTGTAAGGATGAATCTTTGCTCAGCTTGTATGGCAGATCAGGGTGGGACTTCTGCAGGCACAGCATTGAGTTACTTCTTTCCAGTGGGTCCCAGGCACTGTTCTTTCTAAGCTGTGCGCATGTTCGCGCGCACACACATCTCACCGAGCGAGCGCACATACTTTACAACAGAGCGCACAAAAATTACGGTTCTGATTCTGATAGAAAACAACACAGATGTCTTAAAATTTAAAAGTTGTTGTGTATTTACGGTTTTCACAAGTTCTACAATATTTTCTAGTGCAATCAATGTGGTGTACATACTGTATTATGATGTGTAGTCAAAATTTAAAGTATTTAACTCCGAGTGTCGTTATGTGGCGCACAAAAATTTAACCTTCCTTCAAAAGCTGCACAGCTGATATTTTATGTGCACACAGCCTACAGAAAATTAGAGGGAACATTGGTCCCAGGGAAACAGTCAGCTGACAGCAGCTGTGGGTTAGTCCCTTCCTTCCTGTGCCATTGTATAGAAACATAGAAACATGATGACAGAAAAAGACCACATGGCCTATCTAGTCTGCCCTTCCATATCAACCACTACAACAGTCCCCTTTTTTCCTTTAGAGATCCTCCGTGTTTGTCCCATGCTTCTTTGAATTCAGATACTGTCCTCATTTCTACCATCTCCACTGGGAGACTATTCCACTCTTTCCGTAAAGAAATATTTCCGCATATTACTCCTGAATCTATCCCCTTTCACCCTCATCCCATGTTGCCTTGTAGCAGAGCTTGCTTTCAATCAAAAGAGGCTCTCCTCCTGTGCATTTATGCCATGGAGGTATTTAACACTAGAAGCCCCAAAAGGAATTTTACCTAGAAACCCCAAAGTGCGCCAATTGACGTATTATCACGACGACAGCGTTTAGCATGAAATGCAGATGTGAATTAATGTGAAGTTACTTATTTGTTAAATACATGCAGTATGTGATGTCATTACATGACATCATCATGTGTTTATTGTTTGTAATGTCGGAGTAAAACTGTAAACAGTGATTGAGATGCGCCATCTAGTGGGAACATGAATTTATACCTAGAAGCCCCAAAGTACGTCAGTTGATGCATCCAAGACAATTGAGTGTGTCAATTGACGTACTTTGGGGCTTCTAGGTATAAATTCATTTTCCTGCTAAGTGGTGCATCTGTCATTAATTTTCGATGCACATATTTGAACATCTTGACCTTGCTAACAAAGTCATGGAACATGACTGACATGGTTCTAGCAGTGGCGCTGGTATACATCTTCGAAGATGCATTTGCGTCAATTGACGCACTTTGGGGCTTCTAGTGTTAAACGTCTCAATCATATCACTCCTATCCTGCCTTTCCTCTAAGGTGTACATATGAAGATCCTTAAGTCTGTCCTCATATGCTTTATAATGAAGACCACTAACCATTTTAGTAGCCACCTTCTGTACTGACTCCAGCCTGTTTATATCCTTTTGAAGTTGCGGTCTCCAGAATTGCACACAATACTCCAAATGAAGTCGCACTAGAGATTTATACAGAGGCACCATCACCTTCTTTCTTCTGCTGGCCATTCCTCTCCCTAAGCAACCAAGCATCCTTCTAGCTTTTGCTGTCACCTTTTCTACCTGTTTAGCTACTTTAAGATAATCAGACACAATCACACCTAGGTCCCGCTCTTCTTTTGTGGACAGAAGTTCTTCACCCCCTATACTATATCCCTCTCTTGGATTGCTGCAGCCCAAAAGCATGACCTTGCATTTTTTAACATTAAATCTCAGCTGCCAAATTCTAGACCATTCTTCAAGCTTAGCTAGATCCCTCCTCATGTTATCTACACCTTCCTGGGTGTCTACTCTATTGCAGATTTTGGTATCATCCGCAAAGAGGCAAATCTTACCCGACAGCCCTTCCACTATATCACTAACAAGCATGTTAAAAAGAATCGAACCAAGGACAGATCTGTGGGGCACACCACTGGTAACCTCCTTCTCTTCAGAGTGAGCTCCATTTACCTGTAACCTTTGTCGCCTCCCACTCAACCAATTTCCAACCCAAGCAGTAACTTTAGGGTCTATCCCTCAGGTGCTCAGTTTGTTTATAAGTTGCCTGTGAGGAACGGTGTCAAAGGCTTTACTGAAATCTAAATACACCAAAGCTAGGGCTCTCCCTCAGTTCAACTCCCTGGTAACCTAGTCAAAGAAATCAATCAGATTTGTCTGACAAGACCTGCCTCTGGTGAATCCATGCTGGACTCCAGAAACCTCACTATTTTCTCTTTTAGCAGCGTTTCCAATAATTTACTCACCACCGAAGTTAAACTAATCGGCCTGTAGTTTTCAACCACATCCTTACTTCCGCTTTTGTGTAAAGGGACCACATGAGCCTCTCTCCAGTCCTTTGGCACCACTCCCGACTCCAACGAGGCATTGAAAAGGTCAGTCAGTGGAACTGCTAGAACGTCCCCAAGTTCCCTCAATATTCTAGGGTGTATCCCATCAGGTCCCATCGCTTTGTCTACTTTAAGTTTTTATTTAACTTCTCACAAGCACAGTCTTCTGAAAATTATTCAAGATGCCCCTCGCTTCTGTTTCTGTTTGTGAGTGTTTTCTGATGTCCTGCTCCTGGTTCTTCATCTGTGAACACAGAACAGAAATATTTGTTAAGCAATTCCACTTTATCCTCATCAGCTTCTACATATTCCTCCCCTTCACCCTTGAGTCTGACAATACCACTTTTGCCCTTCCTCTTCTCACTAACATATCTGAAAAATGTCTTATTCCCCCATTTTATTACATTGGCTATTTCCTCCTCTTTTTGAATCTTTGCTTTCCTGACTACTTTGCTAGTTTCTCTAAGTTTTTCCAAATATAGATGCCTATCTTCCTCTCTCTGTGATCTCTTGTATTTCATGAAGACCTCCCTCTTTTTTTTCACCTTTTCAGCTACTTCTTTTGAAAACCATAGCGGTCTCCTTTTCCTTTTACCTTTTATTTACCATTTTAACAAAAAGGTTGGTTGCCCTTAAAATTTCCACTTTCAGTTTTTCCCACTGTGTTCTACATCCCCCAGCTGTTCCCATCCCACTAATGACTCCCTGAGGGCCCATCTTGGCAAAGTTCATTTTCCTAAAGTCTAAGACCCTTGCTTTTGAATGGATTCTAACAGCTCTAGTCCTAATACTGAACCACACCATCTGGTGATCACTGGATGCAAAATGATCTCCCACTATAATATCAGAAACACTTTCACCATTGATAAGCACCAAGTCCAGTATGGCCCTTTCACGTGTGGCTTCTTTTACTGGTTGCTCTAATAGTTCTCCCTGTAGAGAATCCAGGATCTCCTTACTTCTAGATGATACTGCAGCAGGGATTTGCCAATCAACATCTGGCATATTGAAATCCCCTATCAGTATCACTTCACCTTTCCTAGCAATGCTGCATATGTCTTCAATTAACTCTCCGTCCACCTCTTCCTCCTGTGAGGGAGGTCTGTATATCACACCCATGCAAAGAGATTCCTCCTTCCCTCTTTTCTAGTTTAGCCCACAGTACCTCCTCTCTCCCTTTTAAGCTCTGTAGTTCCAAAGCTTTAATATTGTTTTTTACATATAGTGCCATACCTCCTCCCCTTCTTCCTACCCTGTCCTTTCTGAATAAAGTATAGTCTGGTATAGTTACACCCCAGTCATGGTTTTGTGTGAACCATGTTTCTGTAACCACCACTAAATCCAAGTCATTCCTCTCCCATTAAAGCTTCAACATCTGGGATCTTAATTCCCATGCTATGGGAATTTATACACACCGCTTTCCATATGTTGCCCCTTTTAACCATTTCCATAAAGGTATTTAATATTTCACTTACCTGGGGGCTTTCTTCATCCATCCCCAAAGAATCTAGTTTAAAGCCCTCTTCAGTAGATTAGCCAGTGTGCTACTGAAGACACGTTGACCTTTCTTGGACAGATAAATACCATCTCTGCTCTGCAACCCTTGGAACAGCATCCCATGGTCCAGGAAACCAAAACGCTCTCGATGACACCATCCACGCAGCCGTGCATTCATCTCCAGAATGGGAACTTCTCTGCCTTGGCCTTTGCCCTCAACAGGGAGGATTGAAGAGAATACCACCTGTGCCCCTGTCTGCTTCACCCTCTGTCCCAGAGCCATGAAGTCACTTTTGATATACTCAGAGAGATACCTGGCAGTATCATTTGTGCCAACATGGATTAGTAACATTGGGTAATAGTCAATGGGCTTGATGAGTCTCGGCAAAGTCTCCGTAACATCTCAGATTTTGGCACCTGGCAGACAGCATACCTCTCTGGACATCACGTCTGGTCGGCAGATGGATGCTTCAGTACCCCTCATAAGAACATAAGATATGCCATACTGGGTCAGACCAAGGTCCATCAAGCCCAGTATCCTGTTTCCAACAGTGGCCAATCTAGGTCATACGTACCTAGCAGTTTCCCCAAAAGACACAGGTTCCACAATGCTTGTACTGGGTCAAGCATTGATATCCTGGGTCCCTTTTTAATAATGGTTTATGGACCTTTCCTCCAGGAACTTGTCAAAACCTTTTTTAAACCCAGCTACACTAACAGCCTTTACTACATCCTCCGGTAACAAATTCCAGAGTTTGATTACACGTTGAGTGAAAAAATAGGTTTTTTATTAGTCTTAAATAGTTTACCCTGTAGCTTCATTGCATGTCCCCTAGTCTTTCTATATTCTGATAACGTAAACAATCGATCTACATTTACCCATCCCCCTCCGTTCATTAATTTATAGATTTCTGTCATATCTCCCCTCAGTCATCTCTTTTCCAGGTTAAAGAGCTCTAACCTTTTTAGCCGTTCTTCATAGGAGTATCCTTCTATCCCCTTTACCATTTTGGTGGCTCTTCTTTGAACCTTTTCTAATAACCCTATATCCTTTTAAAGATACGGCGACTAGAAATGCACACAGTATTCAAGGTGCGGTCTCACCATGGAACGATATAGAGGCATTATAATATCTTTTGTTTATTTTCCATTCCTTTCCTTATGTGATACCTATCATTCTATTTGCTATCTTGGCCGCCGCTGCACACTGGGCCGAGGGTTTTAACATGTTATCCACAATGATGCCTAAATTGTTTTTCCTGGGTGGTGGTTCCTAATGTGGAACCTTGCATCGTGTAACCATAGTTTGGGTTGTTCTTCCCTAGGTGCATAACTTTGCACTTGTCCACATTAAATTTCATCTACCATTTTGATGCCCAGTCTTCCAATTTATCAAGATCCTCTTGCAATTTTCCACAATCTTCTTGGGTTTTAACAACTTTAAATAGTTTTGTGTCATCTGCAAATTTGATAACCTCACTCGTTATTCCCTTTTCCAGGTCATTTATGAATATGGCAAAAAGCAGCGGACCCAGCACAAATCCCTGGGGTACTCCACTATTCACCTTTCTCCATTGGGAAAATTAGCCCTACCCTCTGCTTTCTATCTTTTAACCAGTTCCTGATCCACAATAGTACACTGCCTCCTACCCCATGACTCTTTAATTTTGCCAAAGGTCTCAGATGAGGGACCTTGTCAAAGGCTTTCTGAAAGTCCAGATACACTATATCAACCGACTCACCTTTGTCCACCTGTTTATTCACACCTTCAAAAAAACATAACAGATTAGTAAGACAAGATCTTCCTTGTCTAAAGCCATGTTGGCTGTCTCCCATAAGGCCACGACTATCTACATGCTGAGTAATTTTGTTCTTTATGATGGTTTCTACCATTTTTCCTGGTACTGACGTAAGGCTCACCAGTCTGTAGTTTCCTGGATCACCCCTGGAACCCTTTTTAAAAATTGCTGTTACATTGGCGATCCTCCAATCTTCAGGTATTACAGATGATTTTAATGAAAGTTGACAGATTACTAATAGCAGGTCTGCAATCTCATATTTCAGTTCTTTCAACACCCTTGGATGTATGCCATCCGGCCCAGGTGATTTGCTACTCTTCAGTTTATCTAATAGTTGTAATACATCTTCCCAATGTATCGATGTTTCCTTCAATTCTTCCGCACCTTTAAATACCACTTCAGTCATGGGTAACATCCCTACATCTTCCTCAGTAAAGACCGAAGCAAAGAATTAATTCAGTCTCTCCGCTATCGACTTTTCGCCTCTTAGTGCCCCTTTAACCCCTCTATCATCTAATGGACCAACTGACTCTCTCACAGGTTTTTTGCTACAAATGTGTTTGAAAAAGTCTTTATTACATATTTTTGCTTCCGCAGCAAGCTTCTCAAATTCTCCCTTTGCCTGCCTTATCAATGCCTTGAATTTGACTTGCCAGTGCTTGTGCTGTTTCCAGGTTTCGTCGTTTGGCTCTTTTTTCCATTTCCTGAAAGATGCTTTATTGGCAACAACAGCCTCTCTGACCTCACCTTTAAACCATGCTGGCAGTTTTTTGGACTTCCTTCCACTTTTCTTAAAGCGTGGAATACAGCTGGTCTGGGCTTCCAAGATAGTATTTTTCAACAACACCCAAGCTTGATGTAAGTCTTTAACCTTTACAACTGTTCCTTTTAGTTTTTCTTAACTATATTCCTCATTTTATCATAGTCTCCCTTTTGAAAATTAAAAGGTAGTACTGTGGATTTCCTTACTATCCCTCCTCCACTAATTAAATCAAATGCGATCATGCTATTATCACTATTGCCAAGTGGCCCCAACACCCTTATCTCTTGCATTAGATCTGGTGTTCCACTAAGGACTAGGTCTAATATGGCTTCCCCTCTGGTTGGTTCTGCTCCAAGAAGCAGTCATTTATGTCATCTAGGAACTTTATCTCCCTAGCATGTACTGCTGTGACACTGACCCAGTCTATACTGGGGTAATTGAAATCACCCATTATTATTACTGTGCTGTAACTTTTGTTAGCTTCCTTGATTTCTTTGAGCATTTCCTCATTCATTTGTTCATTCTGGCTAGGTGGTCGATAGTACACCCCCATTGCCATCGCCTTCCCCTTTTTACATGGAATTTCAATCCATAGAGATTCTAGAGCAAATTTTGTTTCCTGCAAAAATTTAATCCTTTCTGACTCAATGCCCTCTCTAACATAGAGCGCAACCCCTCCACCAATTTGATCAGCTCTATCATTACGATATAGTTTGTACCCAGGTATCACAGTGTCCCACTGGTTGTCCTCCTTCCACCATGTCTCTGATATTCCAATCATATGTAACCTCTCATTTAGTGCTATATATTCTAACTCTCCCATCTTATTTTTTAGACTTCTAGCATTTGCATACAAGCATTTTAGAGACTGTATTTTATTCATATTAATCTGGCTTTTGGTAGGCATGGGTAATTTGAGATCGTTAAGCTCTGTCTGCTCCATACTCGAGGGCATTTGGGCTACTTTACTCTTTTTTGGAACCTCTCTGCTTTTCGTAGTAACCTTCAAGGATACATTCTTCCAAACCTTGCGCTCTTGGGCGACTGTCGGCTTTCCCCTATTATCTAGTTTAAAAGCTGCTGTATCTCCTTTTTAAAGGTTAATGCCAGCAGCCTGGTTCCATCCTGGTTAAGGTGAAGCCCATCCCTTCGGAAGAGCCCCTCCTTTCCCCAGAATGTTCCCCAGTTCCTAACAAATCCAAAACCCTCATCTCTGCACACTCATAAGAGAGTCACCAACCACCATTTCCCTTCGCTTCCTTGTGGTCACTGATTCTGCAACTTTGGGGCACTTGAGCTCTGATTCTTCCCTTTCCAGGGATGCTTTCACCTCCTCCACTTCCAGGGCTGCATAATGGTTCTTCAATTCAAGGGCTGGAGAATTTGAATTGGTGATTCTTCAGGCCCTGGTGACTTGTGTCCAACCTTCGTTATTCTGTTGGCACCCATCTTCTCCTCTGCTGGAGAGCTTGGATGTTGCAATAAGCTTCTCATCAATGTACTTCTCACTGTCTTGAATGCTCCTCAGCCTCGCCATCTCCTCTCTACGTGTTTCCTGAGAGCTTCAGCATGCAGACATCCTGCACATGGAACCGGTCCTGCAACTGGCATTGGGACCTCTGTGTGGACAGAATCAGAAGCTGTAACGGAGGCAAAAGCTTTAGCGATATGATTTTTCCTAGCCATTGTTCAGTTCGTGGAGCGTAGGTATGTCTTAAAACAAAAGAGAGATCTACCAATCAGTTTCCCAGCTGTCCTTTTAGAGAAAAAGCAGTTAAATTTCTTTAAGTGTGCTCAAAATGTGCTGTTCCAAGTCCCTGTGTGTAGTTGGCATTGATCTCTGGGAGTTTACTGATCTCAGGTAACTTTGAGGTATTAATGTTTGTCTGCCTCTCTATGTGTTTTTGAGTTCTTTTTTACAAGCAAATATCATTATAAAAATAAATTTAGGTGTGATGAAAGAAATCAGAGCATTGCATGAAAGTTTCCAACAATGGTGCAAATAATAGTGCTGAGCTCACCTAATTTTTTCTTGTAATTTGGCTTTCAGGCAGAATTGAGGTCAGCATGAGAGTCGAGAGGAAGTCAGTGGTGCTGCCTCTCTGCTATCTTGCTTATCTCCAGGAACAAGCAGGAATGAGTCTTCACATATGGGTACGTCGGTACCGACGGAGCCTGCGCGGGAACACTCCCCAGTGTCCAGAAAGAAAGCCTTTGGGAGCATCCCACACGCATGCGTGCTGCCTTCCCGCCTAAACACTTCCCTCTCATCAGTTTTCATTTTTCTGCGGAGCCGACAGGACGTGTCCTTGTCACCGCAGAAAATTCATTATTTTTATTTTTGTGGTCGCGCCTGCCTTTGCTCGATGCCCACTGGTACCGCTGGTGCTTTTCTTTCTTTTCTTAAAAAATTTCTTCTTTTTTCTGAGAAATATTTCTTATTTAGTGCCTGAACTTTTTCTGGCCAGTAGGCCTCTATCCTTTCCATTATGGAGAAGCCGGCCACTATCCTTAAGAAATGTCTAAAGTGTGGCGGTACAACTAGGTTAATAGACACTCATTTTTGGTGTCTAACTTGTTTAGGTCCTGACCATTGTCCTAAAGAGAGTTTCTCTTGTAGGAGTTTAACCAGAAAAGGTCTTCAGAACCGAGCTCAACTCGGTACTGGGTCTCCATCAACCATGATGTCACCAGGCAGAATCTCTTCTTCCTTCCACGGTCAGGTAACCAAACAACAGTCTGTTAAGACTAGCCAGTCCTCGAGAGGTAGATCTCTTTCTAAGCATCGAGATGGCTCTGGCCTTGCCCTCGAGGACACTATGGCTCAATCCCGGTGGAAGTCTTCGGGCTCCAAAGCATTATCAGGATCTCAGGTTGCTCCCAAGGTTTTTACCTCTGTGGATGCACCTGTGCCATGCTCGGTGGTTCAGACCGCGTCGACCGGTACCGATACCTCGGCATCGGCTATGGTGTTGGATGAAAAACTCCTCGCCATGGAACGCAGTCTGGCGCATCTCTCATCAACAGAGTCGCCGCAGACCGTTCTTCGACTACCGATATCGATGCCGGTGCCGGTACCGGTATCGGCTTCGATACTAGCACCGGTGTTGGTGTTGGTATGCGTACTGACATCGGCATTGCTCCCGGTACCGATTTGGGCATCGTTGCAGATGCCGGTATTGGCATCGATACCGGCATCGATGCTTTCGATACCTCTTTCAACAGGTTCACTTCCCTCTGGAATCGTTATCTAGCCTGGAAGATTCGGTACCGACTCGTCTCGGTACCGACATCGAGAAGTACCGATCACACCTCTATAAGGAGAATCCGATGCTTCATCCTCCCCGGTCTTCTAAGCCCAATGTCGGAGATGCATCTATCGGTACCGCAACTGAACTTTCAACAGTTTCAGTTTCACTCCTCATTTCAGAGAATTTCTCTTAGAAGGGATCTCTTTTCAAGCTTTTCTGCTTGATATGGCAAGAATACTCGCCATATCTGTACCTGGGAAGGAGTCTATACCAAGGGATTCAGAAATTCTGCAATCCCCCTGGTTTCCAGAGGAGGCAATCATGCTTCCTCTACATCAGATCCTACAGGATCTGTTATTAAGAATGTGGGAAACTCCCTTAATGGTATCCCCACATTCCAAAAGAATGGACACTATCTATAAAGTCCCACCTTCGCCAGGTTTTCAAAAGACTCAACTCCCTCATCATTCTATAGTAGTAGAATCAGCAATGAGGCGTGTTAAGAGTGCAAAAAAGCATTCCTCTTATCTGCCAGGTCGTGAGTCTAGAACCTTAGATGCTTTTGGTCGTCGATGCTTCCAAGCATCTATGCTTTCAGCAAAAATCTTTTCATATATTTTCTATATGGGATTCTCTCTGAAAGAGGTGGCCAAAGATTTAAAACTTTTCAACCCTTTCCTTCAGGAACATAAAAGAACTATTTATCACTAGTCAATCATGCTCATAATATTTCTACATTCCTTTGTCATGCTTCCATGGATTCTTTTAAATCTATTAGCAGATCTTCTGCTATAGCCATAGGGGCACGACGTCTAGCCTGGCTCCAAGCTTCAGACTTGGATAAATGGGGGATCTCCAGGAACAAGCAGGAATGAGTCTTCACATATGGGTATCGTCGGTACCGACGGAGCCTGCACGGGAACGCTCCCCAGCGTCCAAAAGGAAAGCTTTTGGGAGCATCCCACAGCGCCTGTGCGCTGCCTTCCCGCCTTTCCCAACTGCCTCTCTCCAGTTCTTCTTTTCCGCGGAGCCAGCAGGTCGTGTTCCTGTCACCGCTGAAGAATTTCTTTATTTTATTTTATTTCTTTGGTCGCGCGTCTGCCTTCTCGACGCTAGACCGGTACTGCCGGTCTTATCTTTCTTTATTCTAAAAAAAAAAAAAAACCTACTGTTTTTCTCACTTCAGTGCATTTTCTTCTTTGGCCTTAGGCCTAGGAAATTTATCCTCATGGAAAAGCCCGCCTCTGGTTTAAAAAATGCACGAAGTGCAGCGGCACTATTTCTGTCACCGACACCCATGAATGGTGTCTAAAATATTTAGGTCCTGACCACTCCATTACGGATTGTGAGTCCTGCTCCATGATGTCTAAAAGAGGTCTACAGAATCGAGCAGCCAAGCTCAGTACCCTCTGATGCAGCTTCGGTTGCATCGACGTCTTCCAGGGCTTCTTCTTCCTCACATGGATCTCAGGTAACCAAACTTAAGTCCAGCCGGTCCTCGAAGGGAAAATCTCCCTCTAAGTATCGAGATGCCTCCGGGCTTGCCCTCAAGGAATCCGCACCGGCAAAATTACCCCGGCGGGAGGCTCCGGCTTCCAAAGCTTTATCTATGGGGTCACAGGTTGACATTGATGGCTCGGCCTCGACCGATCACCTGTTGCCATGTTCTGGGGTACCGGTGGTTCCCACTGGTACCGACATCCAGACATTGGTTGCGTCGATGGATCAGAATATCCTGACCATGCAGCATGCCATCACGGCATTCATACAAGCTGCGATGCCTTCGGTACCGCAACAAACTCCGTTGCCGGTACCGACTCCGGCACCGGTACCGACATCGGTTCCGGTGCCGGTACCAATTGCATCGACATCCGCTTCAGTGTCGACTGCAGCGGTACACTGTTCTGTGATGCCCATCGGTACCGAATAGGTACCGATCACTCCCGATGTCGATACCACCCGGTATGCGTATCGGGCTCTGCAGGAGCATCCAGACAGGCGATACTTCGATTCCTCTGAGGACTCTGATGAATCAGAGGTCTCTGTCGAAGCATCGGTGATCCATCCTCAGGAGCCCTCTTCTCCAAAAAGGAGAATGTCTCCTCCAGAAGACTTGTCTTTTCAAGACTTCATTAGTGAAGTGGCCAGGGGCCTTTCCATCTCAGTGGCCCCTGAGACAGAGCCTAGAGCCAAAAAATTAGATATTTTACAATATCGTAAGGCTCCTAAAGAGGCAGCCACTTTACCAATACATGAGTTTCTTTATGATCACATGTTGGGCATATGGGAGACTCCTCTCACCACTTCCCCTCATTCTCGCAGGTTGGACACCATGTATCGTGTTCCTCCTTGTCCTGGCTTCCATAAGACTCAGCTTCCTCACCACTCCATTGTGGTGGAGTCTGCTATGAAGAAGATGAAGAGTACAAAAAGGCACTCTTCTGCTCCTCCAGGAAGAGAATGCAGAACCTTAGATGCCTTTGGCAGGAGAATTTTCCAGGCCAGTATGCTTGTTGCCAGAATCAACTCCTATAGTCTCTATATGGGGATGTTTCTAAAAGAAGTTACAGATCACCTGCAAACTTTATCTCCTTTTATTTCAGAAGATAAAAGGGAAGAGTTCCTCACCTGGCTCAAACATGCCCAGGATATTTCCAAGTTTTCCAACCGTGCAGCCTTTGACTCTTTTGAAGGTGCCAGCAGAGCCTCGGCCATTGCCATAGGTGCACGCAGAGTTGCTTGGTTACAAGCTTCTGATTTGGAACCCTGGGTTCAAGATGTGCTAGGAAACCTTCCTTGTACAGGTGAAAACCTTTTGGCAAAGATTGGCAAGCAAAGGCCACCCAGATGGATGCTGAAAATTCTGCTTTAGATAGACTTTCAAAGTCTACTTCTGCTCCTTTTAAGAAAAGGTTGTTCAAAAAGGGTTATTTTCCCAAAAAAGGGAAATAATATTCTGCTTATGGTCAGCAGTCATCTTCTGCAGGTTGTTTTGCTACAAAGAGACAGCAACAACCGAAACAGGCCAAGCCTAAGGCTGCTAGGACTGCTATGGCCCAACAGCCTCAGCCTCCTCAGGGCCTTTGACTTACAACTAGAGAGCTTAGCCTTTCTGGTTCTAGAACATCCAGAGCCTCTCACCATTCCAGGAAGGTTGGCTTACTTTGCTCCAGGTGGGAGAACAAATCACAGCAGAGCAATGGACCCTCTCCATCATAAGGGAGGGGTACAAGCTTCATTTCTTAAACCTTCCTCCTAACACCATGGTGAGACAGTTCAATTCTCAGACATCTCTCCTCGACCTTCTGGGTCAGGAGATTGCTACCCTTCTTGCCCAAGGGGCAATAGAAGAAGTACCCCTTCTTCAACAGGGCTCAGGGTTCTACTCCCCCTACTTTCTTATCCCAAAGAAAACAGGGGGCTACAGACCCATTTTAGATCTCTGAGAATTGAACAAGTTTCTATGCAAGGAGAAATTCAAGATGATTTCTCTCGGTACTCTCCTTCCATACCTTCAGAGTCAGGATTGGCTTTGCTCTCTAGACCTCAAGGATGCGTACACCCATGTCCTCATCCATCCAACACACAGAAGGTTCCTTCGGTTCCTTTATCAAGGGAAGCACTACCAATACAGAATGCTTCCTTTCGGTCTGGCCTCTGCACCAAGGGTGTTCACAAAATGCATGGCAGTAGTAGCTGCATTTCTACGCACTCTAGGGATATTCGTATTCCCATATCTGGACGACTGGCTCATCCGAGCTCCATCCCAGTCAGAGGCCCAGATTTCTCTAACCTGCACAAGGTGTATCCTTCAGTATCTGGGACTTGTAATAAACATTCCAAAATCCCATCTCACCCCTACTCAGTCTCTAGAGTTCATAGGGGCCTTGCTGGATACCACAACTGCAAGGGCCTATCTTCCCCAGGCCCGTTGCCTACTCTTGGTGCAGTTAGCCTCACAAATTCAGTTAAAATCCCATTTAACTGCTCAAGAGATGTTACAACTGTTAGGCCACATGGCATCCACTGTGCATGTGGTTCCTTACGCTCGCCTTCACATGAGGGCAGCTCAGGTTGCCTGTCAGACAAAATAGCAACCTCCAGTCGCCTCTTTTGGTCCCTCCAGTGGTAGAAGTCCACTCAAAATCTGTTGCTGGGGTCCCCCTTTCAACAGGTGTTACCCCAAGCAACCCTTACAACAGATGCCTCTCCAAGAGGTTGGGGAGCTCATCTTCAAGATCTCTCCACTCAAGGCATCTGGTCTTTACAGGAGACATCTCTACATATCAACCTCTTAGAGCTCAGAGCAATTTTTCTAGCTCTCAGAGTCTTCCACACCCTGCTCAGCTACAAGACAGTCCTCATCCACACGGACAACCAAGTAGCCATGTTCTATGTGAACAAGCAGGGCGGGACTGGCTCTCTGTCGCTTTGCAACGAAGCTCTGAGATTGTGGGCCTTCGCCAGAGAGCATCAAATTCATCTCATGGCAGTGTATCTTCCAGGGGTTCAAAACTCTTGGGCAGACAGACTCAGTCGAGTTCTGCTTCCACACTAATGGTCCCTCCATGGGGACCAGGTAGCCAGGATCTTCCGAATTTGGGGAACCCCGGACATAGACCTCTTTGCAAGTCCGTGGAATGCCAAACTTCCCCGGTTCTGTTCCAGGATTCCGTGTCAGGGAGTTCAGGCCACGGATGCCTTCCTCCTTCATTGGGGGCAAGACTTCCTCTATGCCTTTCCACCCATTCCCCTAATTCCCAAGACACTCTTCAAACTTCAGAGAGACAAGGGGTCTATGATCCTCATAGCACCACATTGGCCACGCCAAGTGTGGTACCCTCTACTTCTGCATCTCTCTCAAGCTCCCTCCCTGGACTTGGGATCTGCTCCAGACCTCCTGTCCCAGGAGGAGGGAACGTTGTGGCACCCAAATCCCCAGTCTCTTCACCTCAGAGCCTGGTTGCTGAAGGCCTAGACCTTCAAGATTTGCATCTTTCTCAGCAAGTGAAGGATATCCTTCATGCTTCCAGAAAGCCTTCCACTAGACGTTCCTATGCTTTTAAATGGAAACGATTTACCATTTGGTGTGCAGAGAAGGGTCTTAACCCTCTTGCAATACCTCTGAATTCTTTACTAGAGTATTTGCTGCATTTATCCCATGCAGGCCTTAAAACAAATTTAGTAAGAGTCCATTTGAGTGCTTTTGCAGCATCCCTTAAGCCTCTCAATGGACAGCCTATTTCCTCTCATCCTCTTATTGCAAGATTCATGAGAGGCCTTCTTTTAACTAAACCTCCCATTAGACCACCTCCAGTGGCATGGGATTTGAATTTGGTTCTTGGCCAGCTTATAAAGCCACCCTTTGAACCCTTAGCCACTACCTCCTTGAAATTCCTTTCCTGGAAGGTTATTTTTCTCATTGCAGTCACCTCAGCTCGCCGTATCAGTGACCTGCAAGCCTTGGTGGCTAATCCTCCTTATACAAGGTTCCATCATGACAAGGTAGTCCTCAGGACTAATCCACACTTTATGCCTAAAGTGGTTTCACCTTTTCATCTGAACCAGGAGGTGTATTTACCTGTCTTTTTTCCAGGACCTCATGCATCAACTGCAGAGAGGAATCTTCATACCCTGGATTGTAAGAGAGCACTTGCTTTTTACTTACAAAGGACGCAGCAACATAGAAAGTCCTCTCAATTATTTGTTGCTTTTGATCCCTCTCATTTAGGACTTCCAGTCTCTAAGAGAACTCTGTCCAATTGGATTGCTCAGTGTATTTCCTTCGCCTACCAGAGTAAGAACCTTTCTCTGGAAGGCCATGTCACAGCTCACAATGTGAGGGCCATGGCAGCCTCTATGGCTCATCTAAACTCTGTGTCCATCGACCAAATCTGTCGAATGGCCACCTGGTCCTCGGTTCAAACCTTTACAGCCCATTACTGCTTGGACAAGGACTCCCGCCGGGATGCCTTGTTTGGTCAGGCTGTTCTCAAACACCTGTTCCATACCTAATCAACTCCTACCCCCCATCCCTGGTTGGATGCCCGAGATCCATGGGGGTGAGGTGGAGCCCTTATCAGGGACTCACAACCTTTGGGATCTCCCTGGCATCTCTAGCTGGGGAGTCCCCATATGTGAAGACTCATTCCTGCTTGTTCCTGGAGATAGCACAGTTACTTACCTGTAACAGGTGATCTCTGGGAACAGCAGGAATAAGCCTTCACAACCCACCCACCTCCCCTAGGAGTTGTATCTCTCTATCTATCTTTCCTTTCCTTTCTCTCTCTCTCTTTGTCTCAGCTTAAAACTCGAACTGGAGAGAGGCAGTTGGGGAAGGCAGCGCGCAGGCGCTGTGGGATGCTCCCAAAAGCTTTCCTTTTGGACGCTAGGGAGCGTTCCCGCGCAGGCTCCATAGGTACCGACGATACCCATATGTGAAGACTTATTCCTGCTGTTCCCAGAGATCACCTGTTACAGGTAAGTAACTGTGCTTTCAAGAAAAGCTGGGAAATAGTCTTTGTACTGGAGAACATATCTCTTCAACAAGGATTGTCTATTTCAAGCTAGTCAGTTAACCACTGAAAATGCTACCTTAAGAGGATTGTCAACTTTCCTCTTTCCCAGCTAATGATGGATCTTCTAAAAAACGTTATTCCTCTAGGGGGAAAAAGATTTATCCATCTTCTTCCCCTCAGACTGATGTTCCCCAACAGGGGCAGCATCAAACCAGGCTAAGGAAACAGAAACCTCAACGGACTCAGCAAACCCAGTAACTACAGGGTTTCTGATTTCTCTTCTTCCTGTATGAGGTTCAGGATCCGTACACCTGCCTTTTTATCAAAAAAGGCGTCTGGCTTGATTCTCATCCATGCTGAGACAACACTGAGTTAACTCTAGGCATGAATCTCTTGTTTCAAGAGAACTTCATTCTACTAGCTCCAAGAGCTCTTGAGATATCTCAGGCCTACAAGTAATAAGTTTTGACTTCCCTATTTAAAAAAAACAAAAAAAACAAAACAGGAGGGAAGGTCAATCAAGAAACTTAACAGGCTGAGTGCTACGTTTCACCCTTTTTTTTGACACTTACCTGTAAGACCTTAACTGCAGATGACCCTATCCATAAACACTTACTAATTTGTAAGGTTTTCAACTCTGTATTACTTCTATCTTTTAGTTGGGACATTTAGTCTCCAACCTGAATATTATTCAACTGGAGAGCTTCTTACTGAAGCTATAGGAATTCCTACTCCAGTATATCTTTCCAATACAGAGTTTTTTCCATTTTGGGTCTTTCTGCACTAGGGTTTTTACAGGATGCAATTCAGCATTCTGAAAGCCCCTACCAGATTTAGTCTATACATTTGAGCAAGGTCAGCTCAGAAGGCTTCTAAAACCATCCATACTGGAAATATGAATAACCCGCCAAGTGGGTTAGATGAGCTTCTTTAAACAGATAGCTCACATGGGTTTCCGCCTATTCTACGCTACTTGCGTTTGTTAGACCTGACCCCTCAAATACTTCCTGTTCAATTAATCATTGCAGGGCAAAAAGCCTCTCTACCATTTTTGCCATCCTCAATTCTGTTTAAACAGAATTGATTCGGTTGCACACTTGGTACCCAACAGCCAGGTCTCATCTAAGCAACCTATAACATGCTCTCTGCAACTATGCAATGAAGCTCTACAACTATGGGCCTTTGTCAGAGAGTGTCATAGTCCACCCCTGGTAGGTAACTTCCAGGCGGTCAAAGAACCTTTGACTGGCAGTCTCTACCCAGTCATGCTCCCACATGGCTGTTTGTTCCTAATTTTCCATTTTCCTTAAAATTTTTTCAAGGAGAAGGAACCAGGGCCTGGACGACTTCAAGTTTAAGGAATAGCACCACTCCCTAAGTTGTTCCTTATCCTCAAGGGAACTCCTACAACAGGGATGCATTCCTAATCATTGCAGTTGATCCTTATCTACTGCAATTTTTCTACATTGAAGTCTTGAGAAGCAAAGAACGCATGATACTCATACTGCCCTCATAGAGAGACAGACATGGTATCCCCTTACATTGCGTTTTTTTCTTCCAGCTTCTATTCTGAAGTGATAGAGGATTCCTTTTATCTTAGGATTAAGGATCTCCTCTGCACACCTTCAGGTACGTCTCAAGACCTAATTATCTGAGGACTAGTCGTTTTACAACCTAGACCTCTTGTCACTGGTAAGAAGCATCTTACTGGTTTTCATGTAACCTTGCATATGTTTCTTATACCTTGACTAATAAGTGATCTTCACTAACTATCTGCAATACGGTCTTAACCCTTCTTGTTATTACACAAGCATACAATCTGACCCTGAAATATTGTTGTTGTCCATATCAATGCTGTCAGCATACCATAAGCTTCTTGAATGGACATCCAATTTGTCTGGTAAAGTTAGGAAACTCCTTTTCTTTACCATAACCTTTTCTATCAGAATCAGGTTACCTTATATCTGAAGCTCTCTAGGTAAAGTTGTTAGCCTAAGTGCTATAACTTACGCAACACACATTACTGGTCTTCAGAAATTGTGGGCTAAACAGCCCAATACACTTTTCTCGTCTGGATGAAGGAGTTCTACGAACCCATCCCCTTTTTCTATAAAGGTATCTTGACCTTTTCTTCCAGACCAGTCAGATTTGTCTTTTCTTTCCCAAGGCACCATCCTGCTCTAGGGACAGAAATGTTTTAGACTTTGGACTAGAGAAGTTTAAACTTCTCTCCAAGGTCCCAACTTCTTATAAAATTCCCCAGTTTTCCCTGGGGTTATGTCTAGACATTAATATTTCTTATTCTATCTACATTGCAAAACTTTATTTCCTTTACTCCCCACAGTAAGGGAATTCCATATGAGGACAATGTGATGGTTCTTTACAACAGACCCATATTAACTTCCCCGTATGTGTAGTTTTTTGCAATCCTTGGATAACTTCTTTTTTTTTCAAGAATTGGGACTTCCTTTTTCCTTACTAACAGTTATTTCTACACAAGGACACCTTCCCCGATTCCTTGTTTAGTCTAGCTGTTCCACACACACCTTTTTACACTGTTAGTTCAACTCCTGCCCTCCATCCCTTGGATGCCTGAGGTCCTTGGGGGGAAGCATGGCCCATCCATTAGTTTTGTAATATGCTGGGCCTCTCCCAGGCATCTCAGCTTGGGAGTCCCCATATGTGAAGACTCATTCCTGCTTGTTCCTGGAGATAGCACAGTTACTTACCTGAAACAGGTGATCTCTGGGAACAGCAGGAATAAGTCTTCACAACCCACCCACCTCCCCTAGGAGTTGTTCTCTCTCTCTCTCTCTTTCTAATTTGTCTACTTCCCTCCTTCGGTCTTAGCTACAAACCCAACTGATGAGAGGGAAGTGTTTAGGCGGGAAGGCAGCGCGCATGCGTGTGGCATGCTCTCAAAGGCTTTCTTTCTGGACGCTGGGGAGCGTTCCCGCACAGGCTCTGTCGGTACCGACGTACCCATATGTGAAGACTTATTCCTGCTGTTCCCAGAGATCACCTGTTACAGGTAAGTAACTGTGCTTTCTTTCTTTCTTCTCTCTTTCATCGCCTGCAGATCCTCTATGGAAGGGGATTTTGATGACATTTCACGGGTCTTCCATTTTACCTCTTGGATTATCTGTGTGTGTGTGAACTCGAATTCATTTCCTTCCCTTGCCGTGAACCAATACAGTTGATCGATACATGTGACCTGTATGGCAGGGTAGCCCTGCTGCTGAGGCAGTGGGCAGGTCCACTTAAAACAGTGTTCTAACTGGGAAACCTGACACAGAGTATTCTGGGAATGGCTCTCTTTCAGCTGGTAGAATAATTCTGATAGCGATGTTTACCAGACGAGTGAGGTGGGGGATGAGTCATTGGTGGCACTTGGCATGCCTAGTTCTAAATCTGATGGCAGCGTGCTCATGTTCTGCATTACAAAGGCATCTCACATTCTATGCACATCTTCTTAAAAGATCCCTGTTATCTGTCTTACACCAAGCAAGTGTTGGAAGAAGCCTTCTTATCTTGATGTATTGATTACATATGGGCCAATGCAAAAAGACTAGTGAACCCGTGGCACACAGATAACGCAACATGTACACATGAGTACTGCTATGCCAAATGCAGAAAAGAGATTGACGCATGCATAAACAGCAAAAAAAGGTTTGTGCACAGAAGTGTATTTAAATAATATGCAAATTAACTGTTCATATTAAAATGGAATACTAATAAGTTCTCTGCTCAATGTAGAGTAACGTGTAGAGAATTATAACCAGGTATAAAGCTCAGGAGCGCCATTATCTCTACGCCTGGTCTGAGGTGACTTAAAAACGTTGTGCGTGTAGGGAAAGACTGTTCAGGATACTGCATGTACCGGTGAACAGTTACCTTTGACATGAAAATTTTCTGAGTGTATCTTTCAGTGTATAAGCAAAAGTTTTTAGTGTTCAAGAAGAAATGTCTTTTGCTTCTTATCCTTGTGTGTTCTTTGGACTCATTTATATCATTCTTCATTTACTGTAATGTCTCTTTATTCTGATTTCATAAAAAAAATGTTTTTGGACAAAATAGTGTTGTTGATTATTTATGTATTTATTTAACAGGCTTTTTTTAAACCACCCTATCAAAGGATTCAGAGCGGTTTACATAAAATATAAACATGAAGTTTACATAGAACAGGGGTGCTAAACTTGGGTGGTTACATGGGGCTACAAATAATTCACGCGTGCAATCACAGTGAGTAATATTGATGCAGCAAATGGTTTATACAGGGCAAGTAGTTATTAAGAGTGGTGGGCTGAGGATACATAGTCTGGGGGGTCCATATGAGGGGGACCCTATATGAGGGGAGCATCTGGGGGGGGATATGAACTTGGTCTGGGTAACTGACTGGGTGGGAGAGTAGTTAGATTGGGTTGGGAGGGCATGCGAGGGAGCCAGACAGTTAGAAGGAATAGGGTCTGCAGATCGTGATAAGGGTATCTGCTGTTCATGGGGTGTTCCCATAATATTCTATAAAGAGAAGAGTTTTATTGCTTTCCTGTAGTCCAATAGGTCCTTGATGGCTCTTATTGAATTAGGCAGACCATTCTATAATGGAGGAGCGTATAAAGAGAATGCTTTTTTACATGTCGTTTACTTGGTTTTCACCTTGCGTGCAGGTATGTTCAAAGTGCTGTTATATGAGGTTCTTCCTGTTCTATTCTCAGGAGTCTTTTTGATCATTGGTTGAAGGACCGGGGGTGACAGATTGTGGATTATCTTGAAGATCATTAATAATTGAAAGGAAGCTTGTCTGTATAGGGATGTGAACACTGTGAGGGTACTTAATAACATTATATTACTGAAAGCCCTCAGAAAGAGTTAACACCACAGATTCAGTAACTCAGACATTCCAGGGCCTATTACTTAGCTAACGACCTTGAAAGACTCTACTGAAAAACTAGGCTGAACTTTCACATAACAGAGAAACTAAGTTTGTTATGAAACAGATAGTGCAGGGAGAAACTGTCTCTTCAGTCTCGAATCAAAGATATGAAAACTTCTAGTGTTAGAATTATTGTTTAAGAAGTTATGTCTGGGAATACATGTATGTCTCCTCATGATGACCTGTGCTAATAAGATCTGACCTATGACATAGAGACATAGAGATGCACATTATGAATATACGCGATGCTTGACATAGAACAATAAGGTGAAAATTATGCTGTGTAATGGAATTTTGACCTATAAATAAAACAGCCAAAGTCTGTGTTGTCAGGGAGACAAGGTGCAAGCTTTGTTCTCTCTCCCAAAGCTTTGGTGTTTTTTATAATACAAGTGTGTGTTGTGTTTTGTATTATTAACCATACTTGCTTCCTTCTCATTGCTCTGGGTGTAGAAATCCGTTACCCGAGAGCCCAGATGCTGTTACCGGTGAGGGGAGGTGCAGAGTACACAAACAATGTTTTGTATGTGGAACGTGTGATTATTGGGAGCAAATATAGCTGCTGTAGTGTAGGGGCTACATGGCAGTACCTTGCTGTTCCAATTATTATGCGCGGTGCAGTGTTTTGTACCAGTTGAAGTGGGAGTATCATTTTCTTCGGGAGACCTTGGTAAATTATATTACAATATTCTAATATGGGAGTTACTGTGGCCTGACAGACTGATCTGAAGTCGCTATCATTAAGTAGTGGCTTAAGTTTGTGTATAGTTCTTAGTTTTTCATAAGCTGTCTTGATTGTACTCGAGGTAGGTCTGAAAGTTGAGCTATTGGTCAAACGTAACTCCGAGGTATTTGACTTCATGCTTGACTATTAGAGTAAGATTTTTATGGAATCAGGTGGGGAGAGAATAGTACCTTCCTGGTGATGTGTAGCGTCTCTGATTTTTTGAAGTTTATGGTGAGGTTTTGTTCCTTAAGCCATCCAGTCATTGCTTCAAGGCATGAGGTGATCTGTGTGTAGTTGGGTCTTTCATTGTTTACTTGGGTAAAAACCATTATGTCATTTGCATATATCCTGTATTGGATTTTGTGTTGATTTATCATGTTACAGAGTGGTTGAAGGTATATGTTGAAGAGCAATGCCGAAAGGGCAGAGCACTGCAGAACACCCTGTTGCTGTGTAAATGGTCTTGATTGTTGGCTACCAGATCTAACTTGTTGCTTTCAGTGTGATAGTTATGATGAGAACCAATTCATCACTTTTCCATGGATCCCTATTTCTTGGAGCCTTTGTAGCAGGTTGACAGAGTCAAAGGCTGCAGTAAGGTCAATGAAGAACAGGATAAAACCCTGTTGTATGTTATCTATGCTAGCTATTATGGTGTCCAGAAGTGATGTAATTAGTGTTCCTTTGCGTCCCTCTAGTCCAGTCCCGGAACCTTAGAGTTTAGAATGCCTTCCAGCAACCTTGGAGACTGAATGATGTCATCTTTTTCTGATGCCACCGATACAAGTAGGCTAACTCCGCTCCCTTTCAACAGTACTTCAGTCTCCAAGCAGCTTTTGAGACGCCTGAGCCTGTATCTGGGCTCAGTTGTAACAAACAAGTAGAGCTGAATTATTTATTTAGTTTGATTTGGCTTGATTCAAATTTTGATTAGATTTTCTCTTTTTGTTTTAAGAGCGTTGCTGCTGCTGAAGCTTCCTGCTGGGCTATTTTAATTTGTTTTGTTTTGCCTCCTCCCCATCTTTTAAACGATCAGAGGCTTAATAGTTTTAACGGATAGATCCTCCCTGCTCCCGAACCCGATAAGAGGGGTGAGGAGCAGGTGGAGAGAAAGAGAAAAGAAGAGAAACAAAACGTTTTAGGCTGTGCACTGCCCTTAGATGTAAGGGATTGCAGGGCATTTTGTTTTCTCTGACGTTGGTGCCGAAGCCGCTGAACGGCTGAGCTCCGACGCATTGAACTTCCCCAGGACTTTAAGGTATGTGGGGGAAGGTACTGGTAATTAATTAGTTGTTTTTTGAATCCGCCTTGTTGCCGTTGATCGTTTGGCCCGCGAGTGTTCGGCGCGCGGGTGTGCGGCGCGCGAGTGTTCAGCGCGCGGGTGTGTGGCGCGCAAGAGTTCGGCGCGCGGGTGTGCGGCGCACGAGTGTTCGGCGCGCGAGAGTTCAGCACGCGGTTGTGTGGCGCGCGATTGTGCGGCGCGCGAGTGTTCGGCGCGCGATTTCTTCATTAGCTTATGTGGGAGTTAAGCAGCAGTCTTTTTAATTGTGTTTTTGACTTTATTATTCTCTTTAGTTTGGGAAAATAATACTTTTAAGGTACAGTCTTTTTAATTGTGTTTTTGACTTTTTATTATAGAATGCCGGCTAAGCCACGGTGTTTAGTTTGTGGCTCGCGGCGTGGAGAATTAATGGATTCGGGGGTGTGTAAGTCATGCACTTTGGAGCCCGATGGTGCAATCAAAGCCCAAGGAAGTTCCTTGGGTGCTCAGGTTGGTTTAACAGGGGAACTTGGTAATTCTCTGCCACCTGCTTTAAGTCCTGTGCAGACAGGGCCTGGGTCTTCTGCTGAGGTTGATGCTCTGGTGCTTCCATCTATGAGCACAGCAGATGTTCATTCTATTCCTCCTAATTTCTATTTGCTGATGTCTCAGGCCTTGGAGCTTCTGCAGCCTATGTTAGGGGTTTCTTCTCAAACTTCAAAGGGTATGAAGCGTACTGGGTCTGTTTGTCTACCCGAGAAGGACGCAGGGTTAGCAAAGATCAGTAAGCAGGCAGTAAATGATAGTCTTCTTGAGGAAGTGTTGGAAGGTGCGGACGATGTAGATCAATCCTCTGAGATGGATTTAGAGGAAGGAGAGTTGCCAGAAGAAGAACAACAAAGTAGAGTTGTTAGAGTATTTCATAAAGAGGAGTTGCCTGCTTTGATTTCTGAGACTCTCAGGTCACTTAATATGCCTGCGGGGGATTCGGTAGCTGAAGAATCTTTGGAAGATCCACTTTTGCAGGCGGTGCGGAAGTCCCAGCGAGTTTTCCCAGTTCATAGAGTTTTCAGGTCTATGATTCAAGAGGAGTGGGACTGTCCTGAGGCAGCTTTTCGAGGTTCTAGATTTTTAACTCGTCTTTACCCTCTTTCAGATCAAGATAAGGAGCTTTTTCGCTCTCCTAAAGTGGATGCTGCGGTTTCAGCTGTAACCAAGAAGACTACGATTCCGGTTGAAGGAGCCGCTGCATTAAAGGATGTTCAGGACAGGAAATTAGACACTTTGCTTAAGCAGGTGTTTGATGCTAGCGCCCTTTCCTTGCAAGTCTCGATTGCGGGGGCATGGGTCGCAAGAGGATGTTTGCGATGGTTGCAAAAGTTGCAGGTAGATCAGGTAAATGAGCAGTTAGAGGAGGTAACTCGGTTGGAATCGGGTGCTGCTTATTTATCGGACATCCATTATGATCTTATCAGAGCTCTGGCTAAGAGCATGGCCTCGGTTGTAGCGGCCCGAAGATACCTTTGGTTGCGTAACTGGTCAGCGGACGGTTCTTTTAAAGCTCGTCTTAGTAAGTTACCTTTTAGGGGTAAACCTTTGTTTGGTGAAGATTTGGAAAAGTTGGTTAAAGAATTAGGGGAGTCCAAGGGTGGTCGTCTGCCGGAGGATAAGCCGAGGCAGAGTCGAGGTGCTGGAGGCTCACGAGGAAATTCTAGAGAGTTTCGTAGATTTCGGACGCCTCGTTTTAGCCAGCCCCAATGGGGAAGGTTCTCAGTACGGGGTCAAGGATTTCGGAGTTTCCGGGAGCCGGAAGGGTTTTTTCTCAGTTTCAGGCCACAAATCTTAAGAAATCCCAATGAGATGAGACAGGCTCAGGCAGGGTTTATTCCCGTGGGAGGAAGGTTGAGGGATATTTACCCTGCCTGGGTCAAGATTACCACAGATCAGTGGGTTTAGAGATCATTCGAGAATGTTATGCTCTAGAGCTCCTTCGGCCCGTGTCAGACTCCTTTGTTCAATCTCCTTGCTGCACTCCACAAAGAGTGAACGCAGTCGCAGACACACTGCAGCGTTTACTGCAGCTTCAGGCGGTAATTCCTGTTCCAGTGGAGCAGTGTGGTCTCGGTCGGTACTCCATCTATTTCGTAGTGCCAAAGAAAGAGGGCACTTTTCGGCCGATTCTAGATTTAAAAAGGGTAAATCGTTGTCTTCGGATCACCCATTTCAGAATGGAGTCGCTACGCTCTGTCATCGCGGCTGTGAAGGCAAGCGAATTCTTAACCTCATTAGATCTGACAGAGGCTTATTTACATATCCCTGTGCGGAAAGATCATCAACAATTTCTGAGATTCGCTCTGCCCATGGGGCATTTTCAATTTCAGGCGATGCCCTTCGGATTGGCTACAGCTCCGCAAACGTTTACCAAGGTTATGGTAGTGGTAGCGGCTGCACTACGCAAGGAAGGGGTACGAGTGCATCCTTATCTAGACGACTGGCTGATTCGAGCAAAGTCAAGGCAGGACAGTCTAATAGCCACCGCGGGTAGTACAGTTGATGGAGAGTCTTGGTTGGGTGGTCAATTTTGCAAAGAACAAGTTGGAACCAACACAGTCTCTAGAATATTTAGGAGCACGTTTCGAAACAGCGAAAGCTGCAGTTTTTCTCCCAAGTCACAGAGTTCAAGGATTGAGGGAGATGGTCAGTCGGTTTCTAGCAAGAGAGGCGCCGACAGCGTGGCATTATCTACAATTACTGGGTACAATGGCAGCCACGATTGAAGTGGTACCGTGGGCCAGAGCTCATATGCGAGCATTGCAGGGGGCTTTTCTGCAAAGATGGTCTCACCAGAAAGATGCGTTGACTCGGCGCCTAATCTGTCCTCCAGAGGTTCGTCAGGATCTTCTATGGTGGTTAGCGGAGGAGCATCTGGAGGCGGGTATGCCTCTAGAGCCTCCATCCTGGATTTTGCTAACGACGGATGCAAGCCTCACAGGTTGGGGGGCTCATCTCCAAGGCAGGTTTGTCCAAGGTCTCTGGTCACCAGAGGAACAAACTTGGTCCATCAACCGTCTAGAGATGAGAGCTGTGAGTTTGGCGTTGCGGGAATTTCAGAGATATCTGAATCATGCAGCAGTAAGGGTGTTCTCCGACAATGCGACAACAGTCGCCTACATCAATCGCCAAGGAGGAACCGGCAGTCTGGCTCTGCAAACGGAGGCGAGTCAGCTTTTGAAGTGGGCAGAGCGCAATCTGTTAGCTCTTTCCGCTCAGCATGTCGCAGGAGTGGGAAATGTGGAAGCGGATTTTCTAAGTCGTCGCAGAGTAGACCAGGAGAGTAGCAGCTTCACCCGGAAGTGTTTGCGTTGTTGGTGCAACGATGGGGGATTCCCCTAATGGACCTGATGGCAACTTTCGAGTCGGCGCAGGTGTCACGTTTTTTCAGCCGAAGACGGGAACGAATGTCCGAAGGCCTCGATGCCTTAGCACAGATATGGCCGGAAGACGGTCTCCTTTACGTGTTTCCTCCGTGGACTCTGATAGGGCATGTACTTCAACGGGTGAGCGACATCGAGGTCGGGTGTTGCTAATAGCGCCCGATTGGCCTCGAAGACCTTGGTATGCGGACCTAGTGCGTCTGCTAGTGGACATGCCATGGAGGATTCCATTTCGAGAGGATCTTTTACAGCAAGGTCCATTACGCATGCCCCAGGTGGCTCGATTCTCGCTTATGGCTTGGCTCTTGAAAGGGCTAGGATGACTGCCAAGGGCTATTCGTCGGCAGTCATCTCTACTTTGCTGAAGGCTCAAAGACGTTCAACCTCGCTGGCGTACATACGAGTGTGGAGAATTTTTGAGGCATGGTGTGCCGAACGGAATCTTAGGCCGTTAGGGGCCTCGGTGCTGCAGATTCTTTCTTTTTTACAAGATGGTGTGGAAAGGGGTCTAGCGGCTAGTTCTTTGAGAGTGCAACTGGCAGCTATCTCATGTTATCGTGGTAGGATTCAGGGTCAGCTATTAGGTTCTCACGTAGACATTCATAGATTTTTAAGAGCCGTATTGCTTATGCGCCTCCTAAACGTAATTTAATGCCTTTATGGGATTTAAATTTGGTTTTAGAGTCTCTAATGGGTCCACCTTTTGAGCCATTGGGAGTTTCGTCATTGAAGGATTTAACGTTGAAAACGTTTTTTCTCGTGGCAATCTGTTCTGCTAGAAGAATTTCGGAGTTGCAGGCTTTATCTTGTAAGGAGCCATATTTATCATTTTTTTATCACAAGGTTGTATTACGTACAGTGCCAGCATTCTTACCGAAAGTGGTGTCAGTGTTTCATGTCAGTCAGGTGATCTCACTGCCTGTATTTTCAAAGAGCCAGAAAGATAAGTCAGGTCATAGATTGCATCTTCTGGATGTTCGTAGAGTGTTGAAGTGGTATCTCCGCAGAACCGCTACTTTCAGGAAATCTGATAGATTGTTTGTGTCTTTTGGAGGTCCTCGTAAAGGAGAAGTGGCGGCAAAGTCTTCTATTTCTAGATGGCTAAAAGAAGCGATAGCATCGGCATACCTTCTTAAAGGAAAGGCGGTTCTGGTGGGTCTTCGAGCCCACTCAACCAGAGCGCACGCAGCGTCTTGGGCGGAGGTTAGTTTAGTTCCAGTAGGAGATATTTGTCTTTACATTCTTTTGCTAAGCACTATCGGTTAGATGTGCAGGAAGCAGAAGATGGGCGTTTTGGTTCAGCGGTTCTTCAGGCTGGCCTTGCGGGTCCCTCCCATTAAGAGTAACTGCTCTGTTACATCCTCTAAGGTTCCGGGACTGGACTAGAGGGACGCAAAGGAAGACGAAATTAGACTTACCTGCTAATTGTTGTTCCTTAAGGAACTCTAGTCCAGTCCCGGATCCCTCCCAGTGTATTTCAAGGGGGTTTTTCATCAGCCTGAGTCTTTTTATTAAGTTGTTAGGAATTTAATTTTAAAGCTTTTAAAATTTTGCAAACATTTACATATAGTTCAATGTTTCAGGATATTTTGTGGCAGCAGTGCTTTGTAAGCATGCAAAAAAATATATATTTTTTATATATTTACGGTTTGTTGTTTAAAGGTGTTTTTTGCCTATTAGTATATTTTATTATCTACTTATTTGTTGCTCTGCTGAGTCTGCTTTGTCAATAGGTACTGTTGAAAGGGGGCGGAGTTAGCCTACTTGTATCGGTGGCATCAGAAAAAGATGACATCATTCAGTCTCCAAGGTTGCTGGAAGGCATTCTAAACTCTAAGGTTCCGGGACTGGACTAGAGTTCCTTAAGGAACAACAATTAGAAGGTAAGTCTAATTTCGTCTTTCCACACAGTGATTAGGTTTGACACCATACTGGTGTGGGTCTAGTGGGGGATGGTTGTCTATGTGTTCCTGTATCTGTTGCTGGACTACTTTTTTGATTACTTTGGTTATAAATGGCAGGCTTGATATTGGGCGATAGAAGTTAGTGTCCTTGATATCAAGATTCTTGCCTTTCAGAAGGGTCTTATAGATGCTTGTTTCAGGTGTGATGGTAGATATCCTTGTGTGAGTGATGACTGGGTGATCTTTAGCAGGTAGGGTGTTTGATATTCTCTTGTGAGTTTGATCCATGTAGTCGGGCATGGGTTTAGAGGAGATGTAGTTGCATTAATGTTGGTTATGGTGTACTCAAGTTGTTCTTTTGAGGGAATGTGGAAGGAATTCCATAAGTTTATGTTCTTGTGGTGTGCCTGCTGTTGGTCTGGTTGGGTGGTTTCTTTGGAAGGTACACTCTTGTATTTTTGCTTTAGGTAGTCTGCCATTTCTTGGGGATTTGGGGAGCTGGTATTTATTGGTTGTCTTGGTTCGTTGATCATTGTGTTCACTATTTCAAATAGTTCTCTCAGTTAATTGAGTGACTTCATTATTAGGTTTGTATGGTATTCCTTCTTGCACCTGTTTATCATGTTTATTTATTTATTTATTTATTTAGCTGTATTTATATCCCGCTTTTCACCGGTATAAGACTTGCATGTCATTATATTTGATTAGGTTTTCCTGGTCTTTGGTTTGACGCCATTGTCTCTCTAGTTTCCGTAGTTGCTTCTTTTGGTTGTTGATTTAATTTGAGAACCATGGAGCATTGTGTTTTCTTCTTTCATTGATTACTCTGTTCGGTGCTGCTGCTGCTTTATGGAGCGTATGGTTCCAATTATTAATAAAAGAGTCAAGATCTGGTGTATTCTGTTCAAGCTCTGGTAGTACTTGCTTCAGGAAGCTCTCCTTGTCGAAGGTTCTGAATCTTCTTCTTTTCTTCGGGATTCCATCTGGTGTTCCTTTTGTCACAGGTGTATTAATTTATTTATTTATTTATTTAAACAGATTTGTATTCCGCCTTTTCCTTCAATCAAAGCGGTCACAAAACAATACAATACAAGTATAAACATATGAGACTATAACATGTACAACATATACCACTTTTCATACAATCAAAGCAGTAGTAAAACACAGGGAGTACATTACATTACATGCATAGGATAAATACATAGAACAAACACAGGATAGGTTACATTCCATTACATAGGATCTAGAAGGGGTGGAAACTGTCCATGCCACCATACCTCGCCCAAAGGCCATACCCGCTGGAAACTACAACAGATATAGACGCCACGGACCAACGCCTAAGGCGCGGGCCCGCAAGGCGCGGGCGCGCCTCAGTCGGCGGTTTAGAAGCCGGTGTCCAGGGCTGTGTGAGGCTGCTGATTGGTGGGGCATGGAGGTGAGGAGGAGCTCCCGCTCACTCCCTCCGTCGATGGCTGTTTCCCCTCGCTCTGCCAGCGCGCCTCAGTCGGCGGTTTAGAAGCCGGTGTCCAGGGCTGTGTGAGGCTGCTGATTGGTGGGGCATGGAGGTGAGGAGGAGCTCCCGCTCACTCCCTCCGTCGATGGCTGTTTCCCCTCGCTCTGCCAGCGCGCCTCAGTCGGCAGTTTAGAAGCCGGTGTCCAGGGCTGTGTGAGGCTGCTGATTGGTGGGGCATGGAGGTGAGGAGGAGCTCCCGCTCACTCCCTCCGTCGATGGCTGTTTCCCCTCGCTCTGCCAGCGCGCCTCAGTCGGCGGTTTAGAAGCCGGTGTCCAGGGCTGTGTGAGGCTGCTGATTGGTGGGGCATGGAGGTGAGGAGGAGCTCCCGCTCACTCCCTCCGTCGATGGCTGTTTCCCCTCGCTCTGCCAGCGCGCCTCAGTCGGCGGTTTAGAAGCCGGTGTCCAGGGCTGTGTGAGGCTGCTGATTGGTGGGGCATGGAGGTGAGGAGGAGCTCCCGCTCACTCCCTCCGTCGATGGCTGTTTCCCCTCGCTCTGCCAGCGCGCCTCAGTCGGCGGTTTAGAAGCCGGTGTCCAGGGCTGTGTGAGGCTGCTGATTGGTGGGGCATGGAGGTGAGGAGGAGCTCCCGCTCACTCCCTCCGTCGATGTCTGTTTCCCCTCGCTCTGCCAGCGCGCCTCAGTCGGCGGTTTAGAAGCCGGTGTCCAGGGCTGTGTGAGGCTGCTGATTGGTGGGGCATGGTGCAGTTAATTATGTAATGGTCTGTCCAAGGGATTGGCATGGTGGATAGGTGTGTCAAAAGGTTGTGATCAATGTACTGCTTAGGTACAAATATAAGATCCAGTGTTCCCCCTTTCTTGTGTGTTGGGGTATTTATTATCTGGGTGTAGTGGAGATCCTTCATAGCATCTGTGAATGTGATTGCATCAGTTTGAGATAATGAGGGGAGATTTGGGTCTCCTAGCATGAGGAGGGGTTTGTTCAGTGTCGAGTGAATGCACACTGTCTCTAAGATGGCTGAGAGTTCCTCCGCATCAGGGCTTGGTGCCTTGTATGTGAGGCATATAGCTAGGTTCCTATTTGAGATTGTTATCATGTTGCTTCCTTTTGATTGAGAAGAGGAGGTCGTAGAAAAATTCAGGTGTGTTTTTAGTATAATGAGACGTCCCCCACCTCTTCATGAAGGCCTTATGCAATTGTGTATGGTGTATATGTGGGAGTTCATTTGATTTATGAGTCAGAAAGCCATGTTTCGGTGATGCACATTAAATCTAAGTTTTGGTACTTGATGTAATCCAGTATAGTATGGAATTTGTTTTGAATGGAGCGAGCATTAATTAACGCACACATAATAGTGCTATGCTGTGGACTCTTGGCTGTGGCCTCCTTCGACAGGGTTATAGGATTTATCTTAATTAGCCTTTGTGATCTGCCATGCGCGTTTCAGTGGCTGTACATCTTTTGCATATCATATCTGCTTCTTCGTATGATTGGAATCAGCTGCCCTGTTTTGAGGAGGGTGGGGTTTCTGGCATTTAAGAATGGTGGTTTGAGGAGTAATAGTGTAAGGGCTAGAATTATCGTATTCATTATATTAACTTTTCTGTAAAGGACTTTGAAAGGATGATTTGCTTTTGAGTCCAGAGGATTGAGAAGAGCCACCAAGTTATTCGTTCTTTGTAGTTGAGGTCTTTATTATGGGCTCCCTATGGGTGTTGTTCACCTTTACCAGTTGTTGAGCTCTGTAGGATAAGGGGTTTGGTCAGATGTTCTTCTAGGGATTCCGAGTGCTTATGCATGTGGATGGTGTGCAGAAGCTGCTGTGATGATGGAGTTGGTGGATGTTGCAATAGGGGCCACTCTCAGCATGGGTTGATGTCAGCAGGGTGAGTATGATGATGCAGATGTGTCGAGATGAGCCTACCTTTTCAGTCGTCGCTGGGGAAGATTGGTATTTCTTTTGTTCACTCTCCGATGTAGCTTTGTTGAGGTGATAGTGTTGAATTGTGCATGCTGCATGGGGCTGAAGATGGACCGAGTGATGAGTTCTAGTTGGGCCTGATTGGCCTTCACTAAAGGGAGCGGGAGGTGCTTATCTACCCATTTCGTGTGGGCCACACCGATCGGGTTGGGCTCTGCCTGGCCTCCCTGCTCTCCAGGCAGTAGATAGTGGAAGCGATAAGGCTCATGGCTGCTGGAGGTCTGAATGGAGGTTGCTCCCTTGCAGGCCATCCACTCTGGTGTTTCACATTAGTTGGTTGGTCCAATGTTCTTGTCGGTGGTTGTGTTTCGAACCCGCCAAAGGGCCCTCAGGCCTGGGCCCACAAAGTGTGCGCGCGCCTCGGGAGAGGCTTTCTTTTAAAGTTGTTTCCCCGCTGCTGATTGGCTGCTGTGTGGGGTGAGAGGGTGGGCACCAAAAGAACCTGCATGTCCTATGCACATAATGTGAATGTTGACATTTACGTCCATGTGCACACAGCCACTTGTAGCATGTCTGTTGTTTGCGCATACGTTGGCTCCCCACATTTCAACTTTATGCCAAAGTTTTGCGCATAGCTCATTTGCATACACACCCTTTGCTGCATACCAGCCCTGAAGTTTCATGCTATGAGCACACTACAGAAATACACAGCTAATAGTGCGTGACTTCAGCATCAACTTTCCGCATCGGCTGGTAGTGACTTTTTATCTAAACCATCAGTCTGAGCGAATGAGTTAGGTCCTAAATTCTCACTGACACAAAGTGGGGGAGAAAGTGACTGTCTTGTTACCATTCATAACGCTCAACTTTTGAATTTATTCTGTGCCTCCTACAGGTCGTTATCTGTGGTGACTTGAAAGACGAGGATACTTGTAAGCTGATCAGGACTGTGCAGTCCACATTTGCACCTCACAAGGTATGAGAACCTCTGTTCTCTCTCTTTCTGTCTCTCTCTTGCTCTTTCTTGTTCACTCTCCTTTTTAGCCTTCATTTCCTATTTCCTCTCTCTTCTCTCCTGTTTATCTTCTCTCATTTTCTTCTCACTGGTCCTGTTTCCCTGGAATGACTTTTAAGAACATTAGAACATAAGAATTGTCATACCGATTCAGACTGATGGTCCATGAAGCCCAGTATCTTGTTTCCAACCGTGGCAAATCTAGATCATAAATGCCTGGTAGGCTCCCAAAAAGTTGCAAGTTTCCATGCTGTCTACCTATTTCCTTTTCCTTTCTCTCGTCTTCTCTTCTGTCCCTATGATGGCTTACTTGCTGTTGCAGGGAGTTGCGACATCTGCTCCTTTCTTCCCAGCTCGGGAGACAGCAGCTATGAATCCCACTCCCTCTGCTCCTATTCCTGACAGAGAAAAATTGTGGCAGCGGCATTTTCTGTCAGGCTGCCTTTGAGAAAACGAATGGTTACAGCAACAGTTACGGGGGGGGGGGAGGGGATGGTATTCATACAGGTTGACTCATAGCCTGGGTCTGTTGCTTTCCTCTGTGTCCCCATGGGTATAACTAGTTTTCCCTTTTTTTCAGCTATGAACAATTAATTACCCACCATGTACTGTAGGTTACCAGAATCCTCACCACATAAAGTTCATTTGCCTAAAGGAAACTCTCTCACAGGACCCTACACCTGGGTCCTTCTGGTTCCCTTCCTGATTCGTTCTCCTTTGATCCATCTCTTGAGTCATCATTGTACACCAGTTCAGATCACAAATCTTTCGCCTCAAAAATCATCCAGTTTCTGACTCTCGATCCCTTTCTTTTGCACGATTCTCAAACCTTTGTAGCCCATTCTTTCAAGTCATCATCCATTCCAACTGTCCCGTCCCTATAATCCTGACTCATTCTCAACCCTTACATCACAAGCAAGGTCCCATGTGAAGTTCCTTTTGTATAATTGTAGTGCCCAGTCTTGAACTGCAGCCATTATGGGCCTGATATTCAAACCATGTAAATGATACTAACATGGTTATAGTAGCTGAATATCCCCTGCTATAATGCTGCTACATGCCCCGATGCGAACTGCTTAGCATAGGGCGTGACGTGGGTGGCGAGTCGCTAGCCAGGTAGCGGCGATATTGCACCGTTACCTGGTTAGCGACACATGGGTAAAGCTATGCGCCACAAAAGCTGGCCTAGTTTTACCTGTAGGCGCTAACCAGGCAATGGCTCAATATTGCCGTTACCCTGTTAGCTTCTGCAGCTGCAGAGGCTGTGCAGCGACCCCACATATTCACTGCTGGGGCTGCATATGACCCCGGCATTGAATTTCTGGGGTTAAAGGTCGTCGGCGACAACTATGCACCAAAGCAGTGCACAGCCATCCAGATCAACATCGGGCCCTACATGTCCCCACATTTTACAAACTTCCAGCCTTGTTCTCTTGATCCAGCAGCTGGGAGAGATGATCCAGCTTGTATTAAAAGCTGGTTAAATGTTGAACCAATCCCCTGCAGTTTAGCCATGCTCTGCATTTTAATCATATAGGCAAACGGATCATTCTGCTAGAAGCCCTACTTTGATTTTAAAATCCAGACCTATCATTCTGATTAAAAGATTTACAACAGGTATTCTGGCTACTAGGAGAGACCTTTGGCTGACACATTGCTTCCTAATAAGACTGCCAATGTTTTAAACAGCTTGCAGACCTCTGATAGCCTGTAGGTAAATCAAGGGTGCCTGTAGTTCCCGTTTGGGAGAATTTAGAAACTCTGAGACAGAGTTGAACTTGTACATCTGCAGCTGATCCTTGTCTGCCTTGATTTATCGACCTGGATTAGCCACTGTTGGAAACTGGACTTGGTGGACCTTTGGTCTGATCCAATATGGCATTTCTTATGTTCTTTGTTTTATTGCATGTGTCCTACTATAGGCTGTATTACAGTTGAATGAATAATACATTTACTACAATAAATGAATGTTACTGGATTTCCATTCTTCTGTTCCTATCACATGGCTTGTTTTCAGGACTGCGGTGGATGGCATGCGCCACTGTTCCCATTCCCGGTTGTGCATCAGAACTGCCCTGGATGGCCCTTGGTGCTGAGGAAGATCCCAGGCAGTGCTGCTGGCAAATAGAAAGAAAGAACTGTCACTTTTTGTAGGCAAACAGATAAAAGCATTTTCCGACTGGCAGGATGATTGGATCTTGTAGGCTACAGCTGGATTTTCCTTCTGCCTCTGTGCTGGCTTGATGGGCACTCATTGAGTCACATATAAAGGACAGAATGAAAGAGAGGAACAAGGCTGCAACAGAGTCTACAGGGAGGAATATATTTATTACCAGAAGAATCTGGCGTATGGCTATTAACATTTTACTTTAATAACACCTGTAATTCCTTTTCTAAGTATTAAAAGCATAGCAACACATTAATATCTACAGTCGTGCTTCCAGCCTCTAATTGCAGCAGCAGTTACATGAAGCATGTTGGGGTTTACCAGCTTACAGATGCTACAGTATAAATACAGAGCAGTGTATTGGTACCAGGCTTCATGAGCATTACAGAATTCACACATCAGTACACTTGTGTCAGAATCTACACTTGCATCAGCTAGAGCCCATGAGACAAATCGTACAAAGTTACCCTCTCCATGTTTCTACTTAACAATTGGGCAGCCATGGGTTAGAAACATAGAAACATGATGGCAGAAATATACCACATGGCCTATCTAGTCTGCCCTTCCATATCACCCATTACAAGAGTCCCCTTTTTTCCTTTAGAGAGCTTCTGTGTTTGTCCCATGCTTTTTTTGAATTTAGATATTGTCCTCATCTCTACCACCTCCACTGGGAGATTCCACGGATACACCACTCTTTCCATAAAGAAATATTTCCACATATTACTCATGAGTCTATTCCCTTTCATCCTAATCCTACGTCCCCTCATAACAGAGCTTGCCTTCAATTGAAAGAGGCTCTCCTCCTGTGCATTTATGCTACAGAGGTATTTAAAAGTCTCACTCATATCAATCACCTCATGTCCCGCCTTGCCTCTTAAGTATACATATTAAGGCCCTTAAGTCTGTCCTCATATACTTGATAATGAAGACCACTAACCATTTTAGTAACCACCCTCTGCACCGACTCCAATCTGTTTATATCCTTTTGAAGGTGCGGTCTCCAGAATTGTACACAATACTCCAAATGAGGTCACACTAAAGACTTATAGAAAGGCACTGTCACCTCCTATCTCCAGGAACAAGCAGGAATGTAGTCCTCACATATGGGTATCGTCGGTACCAACGGAGCCTGCACGGGAACACTCCCCAGCGTCCAATAGAAAGCTTTTGGGAGCATCCCACAGCGCCCGCGTGCTGCCTTCCCGCCTTTCCCAACTGTATATAGTTTACTCAGTTTAACCCAAGTTTATCTATCCTGTTCTCTGTAAGTTCAGTGCGGGCCCCTCCTGTGCTTGGACAAAACCGATGTTATTTGTAAACCGAGCTGAACTTGAAGAGCGCGGTATAAAAAAGACTTTAAATAAATAAACTGCCTCTCTCCAGTTCTTCGTTTTCCGCGGAGCCAGCAGGTCGTCATTCCTGTCACCGCAGAAAATTTTCCTTATTCTCCTTCTTTTTTGTGGTCGCGTCTGCCTTCCTCGATGCTATACCAGTACCGCCGGTTCTCCTTTCTTTCTTTTAAAAAAAAAAAAATAGATAGTATTTTTTTCCAAACTTTTCTTTTCCAGGTGCATGTGCCATCCTCCACTATGGAAAAACCCTCCTTGGGTTTCAAAAAGTGCACCAAGTATGGCGGTACCATCTCCGTCACCAACACCCATGAGTGGTGTCTCAAATGTTTAGGTCCTGAACACTCCATCTCCGAGTATATGGCTTGTGCCATGATGTCCAAAAGGGGTCGATAAAATCGAGCTGCTAAGCTCAGCACCCTTTTTCCCTCCGATGCAGCTTCTGTGGCATTGACGTCTTCCAGGGCTTTGTCTTCCTCCCATGGATCTCAGGTAACTAAACATAGTCTAGCCGGTCCTCAAAGGGTAGATCTCCTTCCAAGCATCGAGATGCCTCTGGCGTTGCCCTTGAGGGCTCTGTACCGGCAAAATTGCCCCGGCGGGAGGCTTCGGCTTCCAAAGCATTATCGGGGCTCCAGGATATTCTTGAGGCCTCGAACTCGGCAGAACTACTGGTGCCATGCTCTGGGGTACCGGCTGCTTTCTCCGGTACCAATACCCAGGCATCAGCAGCGTCGATAGACCAGAGGTTCCTGGCTATTGAACGCAGTCTGGTGGCTCTCCTTGCGGCATCGACACCCTCGGAACCGCGTCAGACAGTTCAACCGGCACCGGCACCGGTATCGGTACTGGTACCGACAGCATCAGCATCGACATCGGTGTCTGCTTTGCCGGCACCCAGTCATGCGATGCCTTCCGGTACCGATAACACCAGTACCAATTCCCCCGGTACCGACTTCAGTCGGTACGGGTATCGGGCTCTTCAAGATCATCCGGACAGAAGGTACTTCGAATCCTCAGGAATCCGAGGATTCTGACAGCTCTGTCGGTACCGGAATACTTCTCCCGGAGGAGCCTTCCTCTCCTAAACTTAGGATGTCTCCTCCAGAAGATATCACCTTTCATGATTTTATTGGGGAGGTGGCTCGAGGTCTGTTCATTATTGTGGCTCCTGAAACAGAGCCCAGGGCAAAGGAGTTGGAGATTCTGCAATATCCCAAGGCTCCTAAAGAGGCGGTTACTTTGCCTATATATCGAGTCCCTCCTTGTCCTGGTTTCCAGAAAACTCAGCTTCCTCACCACTCTATTGTAGTGGAATCAGCTATGAGAAGGATCAGGAGTGCAAAGAGGCATGCCTCTAATCCTCCAGGACATGAGTGTAGAACTTTGGATGCCTTTGGACGTCGTACTTTCCAGGCTTTCATGCTTTCTGCCAGGATCAGTTCCTATATTTTATATATGGGAATGTTCCTTAAGGAAGTCACAGGTGATTTAGAGGTTTTGAGCCCTCTTCTTCCTGAGGATAGAAGGCAGGATTTTCTCACACTAGTCAAACATGCCCAGGATGTTTCTAAGTTTGTTAACCATACAGCTTTTGACTGTTTTGAGTGCATAAGCAGAACCTCTGCCATTGCCATAGGTGCACGTAGAATTGCCTGGCTCCAGGCATCCGATTTGGAGCTCTGGGTGCAGGGCAAACTGGGCAATATCCCTTGTACAGGTGAGAATCTGTTTGGCAAGAATTGGCAAGAGAAAGCCAATGAATTAGATGCTGACAACTCTACTTTAGATAGATTATCCAAAGCTACAGCTGATCCTGCAAGAAAGAAATCTTTCAAGAAACCATTCTTCTCCAAGAAGAGGTTTTATCCCTCTTATTCCCATCAGGGACGTTCTGCAGGTCAATCTGTCCGAAAGAGTCAGCAACCACCTAAACAAAGGAAAGCGAAGACTGCTAAGCCTCAACCGGCTCAGCAGTCTCAGCCTCCACAAGGCCTTTGACTTTCATCTAGAGAACTTAGCCTTCCTGGCTCTCAGTGGACCAGAGCCTTCCACCATTCCAGGAAGGATGTGTCACTTTGCCCTCAGATGGGGGCAGATAACAGCAGAACATTGGACACTCTCCATCATAAAAGAGGGGTACAAGCTTCACTTTTCGTGCATGCCCCCTCCCACAATGGTAAGACAGTTCAATTCTCAGACCTCTCTCATCAACCTGTTAGATCAAGAGGTCACTATGCATCTTGCCCAAGGGGCAATAGAAGAAGTACCCATTCATCAACAGGGTACAGGGTTTTACTCCCCCTATTTCCTTATCCCAAAGAAAACGGGGACACAGACCTATTTTAGACCTCAGAGAATTGAACAAATTCCTGTTCAAGGAGAAATTCAGGAGTTCTCTGGGAACTCTGCTGCCATACCTTCACAGTCAGGATTGGCTTTGTTCTCTAGATCTCAAGGATGCGTACACTCATGTTCTCATTCATCCAACTCACAGAAAGTTCCTTCGGTTCCTTTTTCAAGGAAAGCACTACAAGTACAGGGTGCTTCCTTTTGGCCTGGCCTCTGCACCAAGGGTGTTCACGAAATGCATGGCTGTGGTAGCAGCATTTCTTTGCACTCTAGGAATATTCGTCTTCCCTTAGTTAGACGACTGGCTCATTCGAGCCCCATCAGAGTCAGAGGCCAGGATTTCTCTATCTTGCACAATGCGTATCCTTCAGTATTTGGGTCTGGTCATAAACATCCTAAAGTCTAGTCTGACTCCCACTCAGTCTTTAGAGTTCATAGGAGTTTTGCTGGATACCAGAAGGGCAAGGGCCTATCTTCCTCAGACCCTTGCCTTCGCATGGTGCAGTTAGCTTCTCAAGCAGTGCTAAAGCCTCATCTCACTGCTCGAGAGATGTTACAACTACTAGGCCACATGGAGATAGAGCAGCTTTTAAACTAGATAGGGGAAAGCCGACAGTCGCCCAAGAGCGGATGGTTCGGAAGAATGTATCTTTGAAGGATACTACCAAAAGCAGAGCGGTTCCACAAAAGAGTAAAGTAGCCCAAATGCCCTCAAGTATGGAGCAGACAGAGCTTAACGATCCCAAATTACCCATGTCTAACAATAGCCAAATTAATATGAATAAAATACATTCTCTAAAATGCTTGTATGCAAATGCTAGAAGTCTAAAAAATAAGATGGGAGAGTTAGAATATATAGCACTAAATGAAAGGTTAGATATGATTGGAATATCAGAGACATGGTGGAAGGAGGACAACCAGTGGGACACTGTGATATCTGGGTACAAACTATATCGTAATGATAGAGCTGATCAAATTGGTGGAGGGGTTGCTCTCTATGTTAGAGAGGGCTTTGAGTCAGAAAGGATTAAAGTTTTGCAGGAAACAAAATCTGCTGTAGAATCTATATGGATTGAAATGCCATGTAAAAGGGGGAAGGCAATGGCAGTGGGGGTGTACTATCGCGCGCCTGGCCAGAATGAACAAATGGATGATGAAATGCTCAAAGAAATCAAGGAAGCTAACAAACGTTACAGCGCAGTAATAATAATGGGTGATTTCATCTACCCCGGTATCGACTGGGTCAGTGTCACGTCAGGACATGCTAGGGATATAAAGTTCCTAGATGAAATAAATGACTGCTTCTTGGAGCAGCTGGTTCATGAACCGACCAGAGGGGAAGCCATATTAGACCTAGTCCTTAGTGGAACACCAGATCTAGTGCAAGAGATAAGGTTGTAGGGGCCGCTTGGCAATAGTGATCATAGCATGATCGCCTTTGATTTAATTAGTGGAGGAGGGATAGTAAGGAAATCCACAGTACTACCTTTTAACTTTCGAAAGGGAGACTATGATAAAATGAGGAAAATAGTTAAGAAAAAACTAAAAGGAGCAGTTGCAAAGGTTAAAGACGTACATCAGGCTTGGCTGTTGTTGAAAAATACTATCTTGGAAGCCCAGACCAGCTGTATTCCACACTTTAAGAAAAGTGGAAGGAAGTCCAAAAAACTGCCAGCATGGTTTAAAGGTGAGGTCAGAGAGGCGGCTGTTGCCAAAAAAGCATCTTTCAGGAAATGGAAAAAAGAGCCAAACGACGAAACCTGGAAACAGCACAAGCACTGGCAAGTCAAATGCAAGGCATTGATAAGGCAGGAAAAGGGAGAGTTTGAGAAGAAGCTTGCTGCGGAAGCAAAAACGTGAAGTAAAGACCTTTTCAAGTACATTCGTAGCAAAAAACCTGTGAGAGAGTCAGTTGGTCCATTAGATGATAAAGGGGTTAAAGGAGCACTAAGAGGCGACAAGGCGATAGCGGAGAGACTGAATGAATTCTTTGCTTCAGTCTTTACTGAGGAAGATGTAGGGATGTTACCCATGACTGAAGTGGTATTTAAAGGTGCGGAAGAATTGAAGGAAATATCGATACATCGGGAAGATGTATTACAACTATTAGATAAACTGAAGAGTAGCAAATCACCTGGGCCGGATGGTATACATCCAAGGGTGTTGAAAGAACTGAAATATGAGATTGCAGACCTGCTATTAGTAATCTGTGAACTATCATTAAAATCATCTCTAATACCTGAAGATTGGAGGATCGCCAATGTAACACCAATTTTTAAAGAGGGTTCCAGGGGTGATCCGGGAAACTACAGACCGGTGAGCCTGACATCAGTACCGGGAAAAGTGGTAGAAACCATCATAAAGAATAAAATTACTCGGCATGTAGATAGTCATGACCTAATGGGAGACAGCCAACATGGCTTTAGACAAGGAAGATCTTGTCTTACTAATCTGTTGTTTTTTTGAAGGAGTGAATAATCAGGTGGACAAAGGTGAGTCAGTTGGTAATGTGTATCTGGACTTTCAGAAAGCCTTTGACATGGTCCCTCATGAGAGACGTTTGGCAAAACTAAAGAGTCATGGGATAGGAGGCAGTGTACTATTGTGGATCAGGAACTGGTTAAAAGACAGAAAGCAGAGGGTAGGGCTAAATGGCCAATTTTCCCAATGGAGAAAGGTGAATAGTGGTGTACCCCAGGGATCTGTGCTGGGTCCGCTGCTTTTTGACATATTCATAAATGACCTGGAAAGTGGAATAACGAGTGAGGTTATCAAATTTGCAGATGACACAAAACTATTTAAAGTTGTTAAAACCCAAGTGGATTGTAGAAAGTTGCAAGAGAATCTTGATAAATTGGAAGACTGGGTATCAAAATGGCAGATGAAATTTAATGTGGACAAGTGCAAGGTTATGCACCTAGGGAAGAACAACCCAAACTATGGTTACACGATGCAAGGTTCCACATTAGGAACTACCACCCAGGAAAAAGATTTAGGCGTCATTGTGGATACCATGTTAAAGCCCCTCGGCTCAGTGTGCAGCAGCGGCCAAGAGAGCAAATAGAATGCTAGGTATGATAAGGAAAGGAATGGAAAATAAAACAAAAGATATTATAATGCCTCTGTATCGTTCCATGGTGAGACCGCACCTTGAATATTATGTGCAATTCTGGTCGCCGTATCTTAAAAAGGATATAGCGATTTTAGAAAAGGTTCAGAGAAGAGCCACCAAAATGGTAAAGGGGATGGAAGGATACTCCTATGAAGAAAGGCTAAAAAGGTTAGGGCTCTTTAACCTGGAAAAGAGACGGCTGAGGGGAGATATGATAGAAGTCTATAAATTGATGAACGGAGTGGAACGGGTAAACGTAGATCGATTGTTTACCTTATCAGAATATAGAAAGACTAGGGGACATGCAATGAAGCTACAGGGTAAACTATTTAAGACTAATAAAAGAAAATATTTTTTCACTCAACGTGTAATCAAACTCTGGAATTTGTTACCGGAGGATGTAGTAAAGGCTGTTAGTGTAGCTGGGTTTTAAAAAAGGTTTGGACAAGTTCCTGGAGGAAAGGTCCATAAACCATTATTAAGAAGGGACCCAGGATATCAATGCTTGAACCAATACAAGCATTGTGGAACCTGTGTCCCTTGGGGAAACTGCTAGGTACATATGACCTAGATTGGCCACTGTTGGAAACAGAATACTGGGCTTGATGGACCTTGGTCTGACCCAGTATGGCATATCTTATGTTCTTATGTTACCGTGCATGTGGTTCCTTATGCTCGCCTCCATATGAGAGCAGCCCAGTGGACTTTATCCACTCAATGGACCCAGGCATCAGGGTGCCTGTCAGACAAAATAACAAACACAAATCACCTTATTTTGTTCCTCCAATGGTGGCAGTCCACTCAAAACCTGTTGCTGGGGTCCCCATTTCAACAACCCTTACCCCAAGCAACTCTCACAACAGATGCTTCTCCGATGGGTTGGGGAGCTCATCTGCAAGACCTCTCCACCCAAGGCACCTGGATTCCACAGGAGACTCATCTACATATCAGTCTCTTGGAGCTCAGAGCAATCTTCCTTGCTCTTCGAGTGTTCCACACCCTGCTCAGCTACAAGACAGTCCTCATTCATATGGACAATCAAGTAGCCATGTTCTACGTGAACAAGCAGGGGGGAACAGGCTCTCTGTCGCTTTGCAATAAAGCTTTGCGACTATGGGCCCTCGCCAGAGAGCCTCAGATTCATCTCCTGGCAGTGTATCTTCCAGGCATACAAAACTCTTGGGCAGACAGACTCAGTCAAGTTCTGCTTCCACACGAGTGGTCTCTGCATGCAGACCAGGTGGCCAAGATTTTTCAAATTTGGGGAACCCCGGACATAGACCTCTTTGCAAGTCTGTGGAATGCCAAACATCCCCGGTTCTGTTCCAGAATTCCGGCTCAGGGCTCTCAGGCCAGGGATGCTTTCCTCCTTTACTGGGGTCAAGACTTCCTTTATGCCTTTCCACCCATTCCCCTTATTCCCCAAACCCTGTTCAAGCTTCAGAGAGACAGAGGCCGTATGATTCTCATAGCTCCACATTGGCCACGGCAAGTGTGGTACCCTCTGCTTCTACATCTCTCTCAAGCTCCCTCACTGGAGTTAGGGTCTGCTCCAGATCTCCTGTCTCAGGAGGATGGAATGTTATGGCAATCCAATCCCCACTCTCTACATCTCAGGGCTTGGTTGCTGAAGGCCTAGATCTCCATGATCTTAACCTCCCTCAGCAAGTAAAGGATATCCTTTATGCATCCAGAAAGCCTTCCACAAGACGCTCTTATGATTTCAAGTGGAAAAGGTTTACCGTATGGTGCTCGCAGAAGGGTCTTAACCCCCTTGCGATACCTTTGGAATCATTACTGGAGTATCTCCTTCATTTATCCAATGCAGGACTTAAGACTAACTCAGTGCTATTGCAGCTTCTTTCAAGCCTCTAAATGGACAACCTATTTCCTCCCATCCTCTTATAGCAAGATTTATGAGAGGCCTTCTTCTAACTAAGCCTCCCATTAGGCCACCACCTGTGGCATGGGACTTAAACCTGGTTCTTGGTCAGCTTATGAAGCCACCTTTCGGACCCTTAGCTACTACCTCATTGAAATTCCTTTCTTGGAAGGTTATCTTTCTCATTGCAATCACATCAGCACGTTGCATCAGTGAGTTGCAGGCACTAGTGGCTGATCCACCTTATACAAGGTTCCATCATGACAAGGTAGTCCTTAGGACTCATCCACACTTTATGTCAAAGGTGGTCTCGCCTGTTCATCTAAACCAAGCGGTCTACCTACCTGTGTTTTTTCCAAGGCCTCATGCATCAAATGCAGAAAGGAATCTTTATACTTTGGACTGTAAAAGAGCTTTAGCTTTTTACTTACAAAGAACACAGCAACATAGGAAGTCCTCTCAACTCTTTGTCGCTTTTGATCCTTCTCATTTGGGACTTCCAGTCTCCAAGAGAACACTATCTAACTGGATTGCTCAGCGTATTTCCTTTGCCTATCAGAGTAAGAACCTTCCTCTGGAGGGGCATGTCACAGCTCACAATGTGAGAGCCATGGCAGCTTCAATGGCTCATCTGCACTCTGTGTCTATCGACGACATCTGTCGAGCAGCCACCTGGGCCTTGGTTCATACCTTCACAGCCCATTACTGCTTGGACAAGGACTCCCGCCGGGATGCCTTGTTTGGTCAGGCTGTTCTCCAACACCTGTTCCATACCTAATCAACTCCTACCCACCATCCCTGGTTGGATGCCAGAGATCCATGGCGGGAAATTGAGCTCTTTCACAGGGGCACACAACCTCTGGGGTCTCTCCCTGGCATCTAAAGCTAGGGAGTCCCCATATGTGAGGACTGCATGCCTGCTTGTTCCTGGAGATAGCATAGTTACTCACCTGTAACAAGTGATCTCTGGGAACAGACGGAATTTAGTCCTCACAACCCACCCACCTCCCCTAGGAGTTGTATCTCTCTATCTATCTCTTTCTCTTTCCCTCTCTTTGTCTCAGCTTTAAACTCAACTGGAGAGAGGCAGTTGGGAAAGGCGGGAAGGCAGCACGCAGGCGCTTTGGGATGCTCCCAAAAGCTTTCTATTGGACACTGGGGAGTGTTCCTGCACAGGCTCCGTCGGTACCATCGATACCCATATGTGAGGACTAAATTCTTACTGTTCCCGGAGATCACCTGTTACAGGTGAGTAACTATGCTTTCTTCTGCTGGCCATTCCTCTCCCTATGCATTCAAACATCCTTCTAGCTTTCGCCATCGCCTTTTCTATCTGTTTAGCTACTTTGATATCATCAGACATAATCAAACCTAGGTCTCATTCTTCTTCCATGGATAGAAGTACTTCACCCCCGATACTGTACTGCTCTCTTGGATTGTTGCACCCAAATGCATTACCCTACATTTTTTAGCATTAAATCTCAGCTGCCAAATTCTGGACCATTTTTCAAGCTTAGCTAGATCCCTCCTCATGTTATCTACACTTTCCTGTGCGTCTACTCTATTGCAGATTTTGGTATCATCCGCAAAGAGGCAAACCTTACCTGACAGCCCTTCCGCAATATCACTAACAGAGATGTTAAAAAGAATGATTGAGCTCAGGAGTTATCGGCAAGGGCTACATTCAGGTCTGTTTTTCAGGATATCCTGTTCATCAGCTGTAATAGCGTACGCTGAAGATAACTTTGTGTAGATCATTACAATGGAATGAGGTGTGCCACTAGGACCATGGCTCCCAACATGGCATCAGCAACTAGAAAAAGTGAAGGTTGGGATGGAGATGGGTTTGTTTGGCTCTTCCAATCAAAAAGATGTTCTGCTGTATCCCCGGGCCAGTGCCAAGGATATTAGGCATCCTAGGTTAACCTTCAGCATTAGGCCCCCTCACAATTAACTTTTAGATCCCTAGCACTCTTCCCTGCCAAAACTGTGATAATTAAACAGCCATATTCATCTCAACTTCATTCCTCCCAAAACAATCTTATAAAAACACATATTTGGATATCATACATTTAAATATTAAACTTTATTTTTTAAATAATAAGAGAGATTTCCAACAGGCCCATAACAAGCGTAAATAAACTACAGTTCTAGTCAGCATTATTGGGACCCTTGCATTTTAGGTATGTTGTGTACAATATCTTGAGAAATAATTAGAAATATTACAACTATGTCATCATAATATTGTAATAGTATGTTCAAAGGTATACAACAAAACAAAATGTGTAACGTAGACGTAGTAATTTCTGAGAAAAAAAACCAAAATATGACCTGGACAGGATTAATGGCACCCTTCACTAAAATTTGGTTGCACAGCCTTTGGCAGTGATGACAGCCTCCAAACATTTCTCGTAGCCATCTATTAGTTTCATACATCTGTCTGCTGATAGTTTCTCCTACATTTCAACTGCGATTTGTTCCAGCTCATGAATGTTTCCAGGATTCCTTTTACCAATGGCAGATTTCAACTCTTTCCAAAGGTTCTCGATTGGATTGAGATCAGGACTCATTACTGGCCATTTTAAACAGTTCATTTGTTCCTTTTTAGCCATTGTTTTGTATTTTTGGATGTATATTTTGGGCCATTGTCCTACTGGAGGACCCATGACCTTCGACGCAGACCAGGCTTTCTGACATTAGGTAGTAAATTTCACTCTAAAATATTTTGATAGTCCTCCGATGTCATGATTCCTTTAATACATTCCAGGCCTCCAGTTCCTGAGGCAACAAAACAGCCCCACAACATTATGGAATCTCTGCCATATTTAACAGTAGGAAGAGTGTATTTTTCCTTATAAGGTTCATTTCTTCGCCTGTAAATGTATTGCTGGTCTGCATTGCCAAAGAGCTCAAGTATGGTTTCATCTTTCCACAGAACATTTGGCCAGAAGAATTGTGATTTTTCATGGGTTTGGGCAAAAATTACGCATGCCTTTTTATGTCTGTCTTTGAGCAGTAGGGTCCTCCTTTGCCTCTTTGTTTAGTATGTGGCATATGGTGCGGGTTGAAACCACCACTCCAGATTGCTCCAGGTCAGCCTTAAACTCTTTGGATGTTGTACATGGTGTTTTTCCAACAGTTCACACTAACCTTCGAAGACTTCTTGGATTAATTTTCTTCTTCCCACCACATCCTGGGAGGTTCTTGACAGTTCCATGAGCAGAAAACGTCTTAGTAATGTAGCCATTTTAAACATTAGAGCCATCATTCATTGATTGATTCAAGTCATTTGTGTACTGACAAATTATCACAGGTGTGTCTGATTTTACTGCAGTGGGAATATGGCTTTGTTCAAACTGATCTGAATGGTTTGTAAGGGGCCAATAATCATGTTCTGGCAATATCCCAGTTTTTATAGTATTTCCTATCCTTTCCTTTTTTAACTGGTCTTGTTTTATTTGATTCTTTTATGTGTCGAATATGTGTGCATATATACTCTAAAGCCATTTCACTGGCCACTTTTTTAGGAGATGTTGGACATTAAGGTGTTGAACTGCATGGGTGCCAATAATGTTGACCACAACTTTATTTACAAATTGCCTATTTTTCCTGCAAGTAAAACTATAGACCAAGTCTTTGAGTTTGTGTGGCTGTTAAGACCCATTGATTTGCTTTGACTGTAGCTGTTCTTTACTGCCCCCCCCCCAAGAAACTGCTGCCCTAGGCAACTACGTCATCTGCCTAGTGGGTGGACATTCGGTTCCTTGCATTACAAAAAAGAAAAAAAAGCTGGTATTTTATTGAAAAGGCAGCAAACATGGAGCCTTTTCTAAAATAAGCTGTGTGTTGCAATAGAAGCATGTCTTGTTTGACAACATGTACAACGTGAGAAGCCAAAAGAACAGGTTGAAAAAGTGGCATTCTTAGTGGGTTTGCACATGTAAGTAGTGTTTCTTGGATATAAAAGTGCCAACATTTCTACTTATATACGTAAGTGGCATCACCTACATGTACAAGTAGTGGATTTTGGAAATGTGGATCTGAGTGTGAAGGTTATTAAGAATTCATCTTCTAAAAGTCAGACAACATTTTACAATCAGATGCGGTCTCCCCACATCTTAAGCTGTCTTCCAAACTGCAGATCCAGTAGTGAAGTTTGCAGAGTATAATGCGTGACTTGAAGCCAGGGTAAATGCTGATGGAGAAATATTTCAAGATATATATGTATTGCTATTCTAAAATACAGAATATATGTGTACTCCAGGGGCTCACCAAAGTGATCCTCCAAGGCTAACCTGTAGCAATTTTTAAAGGGACATTTTCCCCCAGGGAAATGCCTGTTTAGCTGACAAGAATCTCTTAAGTAGTGCCCCCTCCTTTTTCTGTAGGCATTTTTCAGACCAAAGCAACATACATGCTTTTGAAAATACAGATGTACACACAGCCTCAGTCCCTGCTGCAACCCCACTCCTGGGAACATCTGTATGTTGTGGAACATACATGATTTTCCCATGCCTGAAAGAGCCCATTCCTGCAGGCAAAATAACAACTTTGAGAACTAGCTTCTGTTTTTGCAGTCTCAGCCATTCTGTATGGTTTAATGGCCAGGTTACTGTTTCTGCAGCCTCTTGTAACCTTTTCTGATTCTAAATGCAGTCTGCTGCTGCCCGGTTTATTTGTATGTCTTCCCTTTTATATCTGCTTAAACTGTGTATACAGTCTGATTTCATAGCCCAGTTAACGAAGGTGAGGTACCTGTGTGTGTGCATGACTGCTGTGTGCATGTCTGTTGTGCGGGGGGCAGCTTTCAAGCAGTCTCCCTAGGGGAAAAGTCTGCAGGTGCTTTGCCACCGACCTTTTAACTAAATTTCAAAGCAAGACTACACACATACTTAGTCTTTGGAAATTGCATATAGATACAAAGCACCTGCTTTCACTGGAAAACAATTCATGCACTGTAGATCTGCAAATCCAGTTTATTCATATTATTTTTCAACCCTGCCCTAAATATATCCCCAGGAATGCCACCACTCAGTTCGATTAAAAGTGTGTGCACCACGTCTTTGCTGGAGGGGTTGTGGTATGGGCATAGTTTGACTGCTTCATTTGGTGGGGGGGGGGGGGTTAACATATTTGCATATTCATTATAGTTATCTTAAAAAAAAATAGATGGATAGGAAACCAGTATAACAAACAGGCAAGGGATGAACTGGCACCCCCAAGATACTCAAAGAGGGAGCAGAGGCTCTCATTCAGTGGCTTTGTCAAAAAATGGAAAAGCAAGATATTCCCAGGTTATATAATTAAAATTGTAGCTGTTTAGTTATTTAGCCTGGCACTCTAAGATTAAAAACTATTGACATCTGTAAATGTGTATGCTGAAAAAACAAAGGAGAGGTAAAGTTCTCTCACACCAAGGTGCAAGAAGAAAAAGAGAACAAAACACAGTTTCTAACACCAAAACAAATTATTATTAATTTTATTTTGGCATTAAAAACTGCTATGGTTCTCTTTTTCTCTTTTTTTAACATTTTTTTTCTTCCAATGAAGCCCCTCCTCTAACAGCAGGTGCAGAGCAGAACTAGGACATTTCACCATAGAACCTAATATACAAGGGGAAAAATCAGATTCCAGTGTCATCTCATTAACACCCTCTCCGGTACTAGGCAGATTGTGAACTAACATAAAACCCTACAAAGGTCACTGAAGACCTATAATGCAAATCTACCATACCATAATGAAGCCAGCTTCTAAAATTAACACAATAAGGAGCTTACCCAGAAAAGAACAGCATTATAAATCTTGGTCTCAGTCACAAAGGCAAAACACAGTTAGACCCTCACCAATTACAGAATAAGAACATAAGATATGCCATACTGGGTCAGACCAAGGTCCATCAAGCCCAGTATCCTGTTTCCAACAGTGGCCAATCTAGGTCATACGTACCTAGCAGTTTCCCCAAAAGACACAGGTTCCACAATGCTTGTACTGGGTCAAGCATTGATATCCTGGGTCCCTTCTTAATAATGGTTTATGGACCTTTCCTCCAGGAACTTGTCCAAACCTTTTTTAAACCCAGCTACACTAACAGCCTTTACTACATCCTCAGGTAACAAATTCCAGAGTTTGATTACACGTTGAGTTAAAAAATATTTTCTTTTATTAGTCTTAAATAGTTTACCCTGTAGCTTCATTGCATGTCCCCTAGTCTTTCTATATTCTGATAAGGTAAACAATCGATCTACGTTTACCCGTTCCACTCCGTTCATTAATTTATAGACTTCTATCATATCTCCCCTCAGCCGTCTCTTTTCCAAGTTAAAGAGCCCTAACCTTTTTAGCCTTTCTCCATAGGGGTATCCTTCCATCCCCTTTACCATTTTGGTGGCTCTTCTCTGAACCTTTTCTTATAACGCTATATCCTTTTTAAGATACGGCGACCAGAATTGCACACAATATTCAAGGTGTGGTCTCACCATTGGACGATACAGAGGCATTATAATATCTTTTGCTTTATTTTCCATTCCTTTCCTTATGATACCCAGCATTCTATTTGCTCTCTTGGCTGCCGCTGCACACTGGGCCGAGGGTTTTAACATGTTATCCACAATAAATTATAATAAACTTGAAGTAGAAATTTGTAACTAAAATTAAATTGAAACTCCAACAAGCCAAGCTGTGTATGGAATATAACACAAGAAATAGAGGAGGCAGGTGACACATTACTTCATCTTTGCTGAACAGTAGTATGAGACGCACAGGCCTCTCTGATCCCACATACAGGTGGCGCAGCCTCTCCCCATCGTCTTTCCCCCTCCATCGATCTCGGTGAACTCCTCATGCCCACTCCCCATTGTCTCTCACGCTGCTCTCATGAGACCAGTGCCAAAGTTCCTATACTATGTGGCATCTTTAGACAGAAATACAGATAACAACAGTTATAACTTCAGATATTAAGTGTCTGTAAATGTGTGTGGTGCAACTGTGGTGTGCCTGTCTGTGCATGGGAGGAGATGTGATAAGTGTCTTTATGTTGGTGGGGCGCAGGGCATCTGTGTGTGCAGTGCAGAGGTGTGTGTATGGTACGAAGGTGAGGAACCTGTGTGTGTGCATGTCTGTTATGTGTTAATAGGCTGCTTATGTGTGCGCGTGACTGTCCTGCGGAGATGGGGTGCCTGTGTGTGGCTGTGGTATGGAGGTCAGGTGCCTGTGTGTATATGATGCAGAGGTGAGGTGCCTGTGTGTGTTTGTGTGTGCAGAGGTGGGATGCCTGTGTGTGTGGTGTGGGGTTGGGGACAGGGTGTTTGTGTGTGTTCTGGGGGAAGAATGCACTTTTTGACAACACCTTGCACTCTTCCCTCCCCCTTCAACCTCTCTTCTGCTGGCTTCCCTCCTCTGTTACCCTTTCTAACTCAGCAACCCCCCCTAGCACTCCCATCCTCTGCCCTAAAATTCCCCCATCCTCCTTTTTTATAACTAGGCCCCGCCCCTTTAAATTATCCCTGCCTTCTCTACCTGAGTTGAACTCCTCCCCCGCCACACAGGCTATTATGTTGCAGGCCACCGGACTTCCTCTTCTCTTCTGCAATCCCCTTCTCTTCTGCCCCGCAGTCCATTGCCCCCAAATGAGTTGCCGTGGCGATGGCTGCAAAGCTTGTTTGCCTGCAGGGCATCCGATCTGCCATAGGCAGATGAAAGGGGATGGCTGCGATCACGGCAAAGTCCCCTTCTATCTGCTTGCGGGAAATCAGATCCCCACAGGCAGACAAGCATCATGGCCATCATCGGGGCAACTCATTTGGGGGAGCAATGCTCCCCCTCGCCCACCCTCAAACTACACCCATGGATTGTGATACTGCATCTTGCATGCACTTTTAACAGGCTTCAGAGAGTTCCAGGATAAATGACTTTGAAACTGGACCTCCAGGTGATAGTCATGCTGTCTGGTCTCTGCTGTTTTATCTGTTTCCATTATAGATTGATTTCTCTGCCGCACTCACTGGATTAAGGTGAATGACCCAGTTCTTGGGAATGAGTTTTTGTTGTGTGTATTGTTGTGTTAGACACAGAGAACAGAGTGCTCTTCTACCATTGTTAATAAATGGCTTCTGAAAATCTGCGTCAGCCTTTCCACTTCTTAACCTGAATAGATTGAGGGAGGGATGCAGCTGAGATGTCTGCTGGGGAGAAGGCGAAGGCGATCATACAGGTTGGAAATCACAAATTTTGTCCCTTGCAATTTAATTCAATTCCCTATTTGAGCTGTTCAGAGCTTCTCGGTCAAACTATATGAAATGAGAGAGAACCATCTGGCTCTCACAAATCTACTTGTCTTATACACAACAGACACTATCAGACCATAGAGCAGCTATTTATTTATTTTATGTATTTGCATTTATAAACCATTCACCCACCCATTTATAAACCATTCACCAACCCAGTAACACTATACAAAAAATACAATAAATAAATACAATACTACGACCCACCCCTCAGTTTCTAAACAGCACAAATCACAGCCTTACTCTAAAAACATAGTTACCCATCCCCACTGAAAGCTTTCTAAAATAGGTAAGTTTTTAAACCCTGTCTGAAATCCCTGCAGTCCCATAAATCAAGGGCTAAAGAGTTCCATAGTTAAGGGGCCTGAATTGAAAAGGCCTGAGACCAAAGCCCCTCCTTTCTTATATGCTTATATGCGGGCACATGGAACTACTAGCATATGCCTGGCCTTGGTACATAATGCAGTGCCATCCTATCCAACACTTTAAAAGTCATTAACAGAACTTCATACGATGAATTGGTAACCAATGCAGTTGATTCAGTGCTGAGGAAACATGATCGAATGTGTGAAAACTCTTAACCAAATGGGCGACATTATTCTGCACAAGCTGTAAACACTGTATATCTCCAGGAACAAGCAGGAATGTAGTCTTCACACATGGGTATCGTCGGTACTAACGGAGCCTGCGCGGGAACGCTCCCCAGCGTCCAATAGGAACGCTTTTGGGAGCATCCCTCAGCACATGCACGCTGCCTTCCCGCCTTTCCAACTGTCCCTCTTCAGTTCTTCGTTTTCCGCGGAGCCGACAGGATCTATTCCCTGTCACCGCAGAAAATTCCGTCTTTAAATTTCTTTTCTTGTGGTCATGTTTGCCTACCGCACGACGCTTACCGGTACCGCCAGTTCTTTTCTTTTCAAAAAAAAAAAAACTTAGGCTTAAACTGTTTCTCTTCAGAAACGTTTCTCTTTGGTGCTAGGCGCCATTTTGGGCACTAGGCCCCATATTCTTAAAACATGGAAAAGCCAACAAGTGGTTTTAAAAAATGTACTAAGTGTGGCGGTACCATCTCCATCACTGACACCCATGATTGGTGTCTTAAATGTTTAGGGCCTGAACATTCTCCAACTGAATGTCTCTCCTGTATGGGGATGACTAAAAGAGGAAGACAGAACTGGGCTGCAAAGCTCGGTACCCTCTTTTCTTCTGATGCCAGATCCATTGCATCGACATCGTCAAGGGCCTCTTCTTCCTCCCATGGATCTCAGGTAACTAAACATAAAAGCTGGTCCTCAAAGAGTAGCTCTCCTGCTAAGCATTGAGAGGCCATTGGCATTGCCCTTGAGGGAACCACAACGGCAAAACAGCCCCGGCGGGAGGCTTTGGCTTCCAAAGCATCGATGGGGCTTCAAGATGTTCTCGAGGCCTCAACCTCTCAAGAACTACCTGTGCCATGCTCAGGGGTTCCGGCCATTCTAACCGGTACCGACACCCAAGCATCGGCAGCGTCGATAGACCAGAGGTTCCTCGCTATCGAGCGCAGCATCACAGCTCTTCTCTCAGCTGCGGTAACGGTAGTCCAACGGGCACCGGTACCGACATCGACACCGATGCTGGTACCGACACCGGTACAGACACTGGTACCGACACCGATGATACCGGTACCGACGGTACCAGCCCCGGTGGGAACTCTTCCATGCCATCTCTGGCTGGAATCAACAGATCGGTATCGGGTCAGCTCGGTACCGACTTCGATCGGTACCGGGACCGTGCTTTGCAGGAGCATCGGGGTCAGGAATACTTCGATTCCTCCGATTCCGAAGACTCTGACAATTCTGCTGGCACTAGAGGATTTCTCCCAGAAGATCCCTCTTCTCCCCAATGCAGAATGTCACCTCCAGAGGACATGTCTTTTCAGGATTTCATCCGTGATATGGCCAAAGGTCTTTCAATAACAGTAGCTCCTGAAGAGGAACCCAGAGCAAAGGAATTGGAAATTCTCCAGTATCCTAAAGCTCCTAAGGAGGCAGCCACTCTGCCTATCCATGAAATTCTGCATAACTTGATGCTCAGAATGTGGGAAACACTTCTGACTACTTCTCCTCACTCTAGGAGACTTGATACTATGTATCGAGTTCCGCCATGTCCTGGATTTCAGAAAACTCAGCTGCCACCCCATTCAATGGTAGTGGAATCAGCCATGCGTAGGATGAAAAGTGCAAAGAGGCATGCATCCAATCCTCCAGGTCGTGAATGCAGGACTCTGGATGCTTTTGGGCGCCAAACCTTTCAAGCTTCCATGCTTTCAGCTAGGATCAGTTCATATATTCTATATATGGGAATGTTCCTCAAGGAAGTCACAGGAGACTTGGAACTTATGAGCCCATTTCTCCCAGATGACAAGAGACAAGATTTTCTTGCTCTAGTTAAGCATGCTCAAGATGTCTCCAAGTTTGTTAATCGTGCAGCCTTTGACTGCTTCGAATGCATCAGCAGAACCTCTGCTATTGCCATTGGCGCACGACGGATTGCCTGGCTGCAGGCATCAGACTTGGAGACTTGGGTACAGGACAAGTTAGGCAACATTCCTTGCACGGGGAGAATCTCTTCGGCAAGAACTGGCAGGAGAAGGCTAACGAGTTAGATGCTGACAATTCTACTTTAGATAGATTGTCAAAGTCTACAGCCACTCCAGCCAAAAAGAAGCCTTATAAAAAACCCTCTTTCAGCAAAAAGAGGAAGTTTTATCCCTCCTATACCCAGCAGAGTCAAACTCAAGGTCAGGTTGCCCAAAAGGGACAAACTAGACAGCAAAAGAAGCCAAAAGGCCCGAGAGCCCAACCAGCTCTCCAGATTCAGCCCCCTCAAGGGCTTTGACTCCTTCCTAGAGAGCTTAGCCTTCCTGCCTCTGAGGGGTCCCCAACCCCCCAATATTCCGGGCAGGTTATGCCACTTTGCCAACAGATGGCATCAGATAACAGCAGAAGATTGGACTTTGTCCATTGTAGGAGAAGGGTACAAGCTTCATTTTCACAGCATGCCCCCTCCTACAGTTCTAAAGCAATTCAATTATCAAACCTCTGCAAACAATCTGCTAGATCACGAGGTCTTGACACTTCTTGCCCAAGGGGCAATAGGGGAGGTACCCATTCTTCAACGGGGTGCAGGGTTATACGCCCCCTATTTTCTTATTCCAAAGAAAACAGGAGGACACAGACCCATTCTGGACCTCAGAGAATTGAACAAATATCTGTTTCGAGAGAAGTTCAAAATGATTTCTCTAGGAACTCTTCTGCCATACCTTCAAAGCCAGGATTGGCTTTGCTCTCTAGACTTAAAGGATGCATACACTCACATTCTCATCCATCCAGATCACAGAAAATTCTTACGTTTCCCTTTCAGGGGAAAGCATTTCCAGTACAGGGTTCTTCCTTTTGGTCTGGCTTCAGCACCAAGGGCATTCACGAAATGCATGGCAGTAGTAGCTGCATTTCTACGAACCCTGGGGATTTTCGTCTTCCCTTACTTAAACGACTGGCTCATTCGAGCTCCTACAGTGGCAGAGGCCAGCACTGCACTGTCCCGTACAATGCGAATCCTCCAATACTTGGGATTGGTAATAAACTTCCCAAAATCTCAACTACTTCCTTTCCAATGCCTGGAATTCATAGGAGCCTGTCTGGATACCAGACAGGCAAGGGCTTTCCTTCCTCAGGCCCGGTGTCTTCGCATAATGCAACTAGCTTCTCAAGCAGCAGGCAAATCCTCCCTCACTGCTCGAGAGCTACTGCAGTTACTGGGACATATGGCATCCACAGTTCATGTAGTCCCATATGCTCGCCTCCACATGCGAGCAGCTTAGTGGACCCTTTCCACACAGTGGACACAGGGCCACAGGTCATTTGTTGGACAAAATAATAATCTCTCAACGTCTAATTTTGTCCCTCCAATGGTGGCAATCACTAGAAAACCTGACAGTGGGGTCTCCCTTTCATCAACCCCTTTTTCAGGCCACCCTTACGACATGCATCACAGGTGGGTTGGGGAGCACACCTGAATCATCTCTCTACCCAGGGAACCTGGACTCCACAAGAGGCTGGTTTACACATAAACCTCCTGGAATTAAGAGCAATCTATTTAGCTCTTCAAGTATTCCACGCCCAGCTCAGCTACAAGACAGCCCTAGTCCAGACGGACAATCAAGTAGCCATGTTCTATGTGAACAAGCAGGGCAGAACAGGCTCTCTGTCGTTATGCAACGAAGGTTTACGACTGTGGGCCCTTGCCAGAGAGCATCAAATTCACCTTCTAGTGGTTTATCTTCCATGCATCCAAAACCTTTGGGTGGACAGACTCAGTCGAGTACTGCTGCCTCACGAGTGGTCCCTCCACCTAGACCAAGTGGCAAGGATATTTCATCTCTGGGGCACTCCAGACATAGACCTCTTTGCAAGTCCACTGAATGCCAAACTTCCCCGGTTCTGTTCCAGGATCCCGGCTCACAATTGTCAAGCAAGGGATGCCTTCCTCCTTCACTGGGGCCAGGACTTCCTCTTTGCCTTCCCATTCATTCCCCTCATCCCCAAAGCACTCTTGAAGCTTCAGAGAGACGGGGGGTCACATGATTCTCATAGCACCACGATGGCCACGCCAAACGTGGTATCCCCTGCTTCTACATCTCTCTCAAGCAGCACCTCTGGAGTTAGGGCATGCTCCAGATCTCCTTTCTCAAGAGAACGGGATGCTATGGCACCCGAATCCCCAATCCCTGCACCTCACGGCCTGGTTGCTGAAGGCTTAGACCTCCAGGATCTCAACCTGTCCCAACAGGTAAAGGATATCCTTCAGGCTTCTAGGAAACTTTCCACAAGAAGATCTTATGCCTTCAAGTGGAAACCTTTTACTATATGGTGCTGCAAGAAGGGATTAAACCCCCTTGGCCTACCCTTGGAATTGATACTAGAGTATCTCCTTCACTTAACAAATTCTGGTCTAAATACCAATTCAGTGAGAGTCCATCTTAGTGCAATTGCAGCTTCTTATAAGCCTCTGAATGGACAACCAATGTCCTCTCATCCACTCATATAAAGATTTATGAGAGGCCTTCTATTAACCAAACCTCCCATCAAGCCACCTCCGGTGGCATGGGATCTAAACTTAGTTCTCGGGCAGCTTATGAAGCCGCCTTTTGAACCTTTAGCCACTACAGCCCTTACGTTTTTGACATGGAAGGTCATCTTCCTAATTGCAATCACCTCTGCACGTCACATTAGTGAATTGCAAGCTTTAGTGGCTGATCCTCCTTATACTAGGTTTCATCATGATAAGGTTGTTCTTAGAACTCATCCACACTTTATGCCAAAGGTGGTTTCGCCTTTTCATTTGAATCAATCAATTTATCTTCCTGTATTTTTTCCGAGGCCTCATGCCTCTAATGCAGAAAGAAACCTTCATACTTTGGATTGTAAAAGGGCCTTAGCTTTTTACATACAAAGAACACAGCAACATAGAAAGTCCTTGCAACTTTTTATAGCTTTTGACCCTAGTCATTTGGGACTTCCAGTCTCCAAAAGAACTTTATCTAAAATGGATTGCCCAATGCATATCCTTTGCTTATGAGAGTAAGGGCCTTCCTCTTCAGGACCATGTCACAGCTCATAATGTGAGAGCCATGGCTACTTCCATGGCTAATCTCCACTCTGTCTCTATCGATGACATTTGTTGAGTAGCCACATGGGATTTGGTACATACCTTCACAGCCCACTACTGCCTGGATAAAGCCTCCCGTCGGGATGCCTTCTTTGGCCAAGCTGTTCTGCAAAATCTCTTTCAGTCCTAATTCAACTCCTACCCACCAAACCCTGGTGGAATGCCAGAGATCCATGGAAGGAAGGATGCCTATCTTTCTGGATTGGCACCTTCCTGGGGCTATCTCCCTGGCATCTTCAGCTAGGGATTCCCCATATGTGAAGACTACATTCCTGCTTGTTCCTGGAGATAGCGTCGTTACTCACCTGTAACAGGTGATCTCCGGGAACAGCAGGAATTTAGTCTTCACAACCCACCCACCTCCCCTAGGAGTTGTCTCTCTCTCTCTCTCTTTGTCTCTTTCCTCTCTCCCTCTATCCTTTCACTTAGCTACAAACTTAACTGAAGAGGGACAGTTGGAAAGGCGGGAAGGCAGCGTGCATGTGCTGAGGGATGCTCCCGAAAGCGTTCCTATTGGACGCTGGGGAGCGTTCCCACGCAGGCTCCGTTGGTACCGACGATACCCATATGTGAAGACTAAATTCCTGCTGTTCCCGGAGATCACCTGTTACAGGTGAGTAACTAAGCTTTCTCTGAGTAGTAACCCTAGCAATAAGGAATTGCAGTAATCTAACTGCAGAAGCACCAATGCTGTAGTCACTCTAATTAACTTAGACTCAAAAATATACAGACGTAGTTGTCTAATCTACTAATACAAAGAATACACTCCTTTCACCACAGCAAATACACAATCATGCAAATAAAACTAGGAATAAATCTGAACCCCCCTCCCCCCCAAGCTAATGCCCAGGGTGCAGAGCTTTCATTCCATAATTATACAAATTGGTCCCTATCACTCAAATAAGAAATGAACCATTGCAGCACTTCACTACCAACCTCAATTGCTGATAAACATTTAACTAGGATAGTATGGTCGATGGTGTCAAAAATTGCAGAGATATCTAACAAAAGGAGTACATCACAAAACCCCTCATGAAACAAGTCAAAGCATCATCTTTCAAAGCTAGCAATAAAGACTCTGTATTGTGAAATGGATAAAAATTTGATTATCATCAAGGATCTTACTGGAATCCATATAATGCCCCAACTGTTGGGCTACAAACTTCTCGATTATTTTACCCAAGAAAGGTAAGATGGAGATCAGCCTATAGCTCTCCAGCTCAGTGGAATCACAGGAAGCCCCTTTAAGAACTGGATGTATTAAAGAGCGCTTGAAAGGAGAAGGAAAAATTCCTTCCTTCAGGGATGCATTAACAATCTCACTCAACGCCTTATCCATCACTAATCCACCTAACCAGAAAAATGAAGAAAGGCAAGGGTCCAAAGGACATGTAGTCAAGAACAGAATGCAACACCTCATGCATGTCCTCTGCAGAAATAATTAAATCTAACCTAGTCCATTCGTGACAGCCTTAACAGAGCAAGCAATGATTTATCTAAAGCATATTTATCTAAATGCTCTTCCACAATTTCCTTGCAAAATTCTATGTGTGCTTTTGAGTAAGTGCCGAGTCCTGGTGATCCAGCAGCTCCTGTGTTTTCTTGGCAGTGTGACCAGAAGTAGATTGCCAGGCCTTATTTCCAAGAAAATGGAGGGTTTAGTGACTTGCCCAAGACCACAAGGAGCACCAGTGGGACTTGAATTCTGGTCTCTTGATTACCAATCCAGTGCTCTAACCTCTAGGCTACTCCTAGCCTAGCTCTCTATACTGCTGAAAAACCTTATCAGCAAAAACCTTAGCAAATGCTTTGCATGACAACCCACCTCTGATGTGTGGTTAAAGAGTGAATTACTGAAAACAATTCTTTTTAACTGTTCACAGCAGATTGAATCTTGTGCTCAAAATAATCCCTCTTTGCAGATCGTAATTCTCCAGTACCAAGCAGGAAGTCAGTCTTCACATATGGGTGATGTTGGCGCCGACGGAGCCCCCGTGCGGAGCATTTCCCAAGCTTTCAAGGAAAGCCTTTGGGAATGCAGCGCGCAGGCGCGGTCCCCTTCCCGCCCAAGGGTGCCATCTTGCTCAGTCTTTCTTTTTCCGCGGAGCCCAACAGACGTGAGTTCGTGTCACCCGGAAATAGTAGATTATTTTTGGCTATTTTGGCTTTTTCTGATCCGGTTCGACGCCGGTTCCCCTTCCCGCCTGGGCTCGGTACACCGGTATCGAGTCTGAAGTTTTGATTTTCAGTTTTTGTCCTTCGTGACTAGTGTTTGCGCTCTTTTTGTGTTTTCACTGGCAGCCCGGTCTTTTGACCTTGCAGGAGCCCTTTTTCCCCCTGATGGATGCCAGCGGGTTCAAAAAGTGTGATTGGTGCAAGAAACTTATGTCTCTCACCGACACACATGACTGCTGCCTCCGTTGCCTCGGGCCTGACCATGACCCGCTGGCCTGTGGCCCGTGCGGCAAAATGTCGTCGAAGGTACTTCGGAGCCGTCAGCATCAACGTGAGAGAATTTTCTCAGAGTCCGCGTCCAGCCGGGCCCGGACTTTGTCAGAGGCCTCAACATCTCGGGAGTCTGACCCCGAGCGCTGTCAGGGTTCCTCTCAGAGGGAGTCTCCCACCCGGGAGCACAGAAGGAAGAAGAAGCTCATGAGGGCGGCATCAGTGGAAGCTCCTGGATTCTCGAGGGCCAGGTTGCGTAGCCCTGACCGCCACCCTCTGCTCTTGGAGTTGGAGAGGCCGTCCAAGTTACCTTGCGTGGAGCTGGAGTCCCTGAGTCACTTAAGTGCTGTTGTTCTCGTGGACTCTCCTTCTGGGGAGCCGACGTCGGGCCCAATGCTGTCGGGGCCCATGTCAGGGGCTGCTGAGTCTCCTGAGCTTGGACTCAGATTGACGGCCTTGGAGAGCAGCTTGGCTACCTTCATGGAACAGCAGCGGGTGCTGATCTCCAGTCTGACCGGTGCATCTGCCCCAACCACCGGGACCTCGACGTCCAAGTCGACCCCGGAGACCGAGCCGATCCTCGAGTCAATGAAGTCTCGAGTCGATCCTCGGTCAAGGTCCCCCCTCGACCTCCCGTGCGGGGACGAGATCGTCAATGCTGATACCCTCGGCGTCGGGGCGGGTGGCACCGAGGCCCACACGGCCAGAGCTGCTCGATTCCTCCTCAGAGGAGTCGGCATGGGAGAAGGAGGATGAGGAGTCCCCGACACCTTCTGGACCCGGTGCGTCCCTTCAGACTCACCGGAGTCCGAGCCTCGGAGAAGGTCCCCCCTGGGGGATACCCGGTTCTCGGACTTTGTGAGGGACATGGCCAAAGCCTTGGCCTTCCCTGCGGACGCTGAGGAGGAGCCTCGAGCCGAGGAGCTTGATGCCCTCCAGTATGACTTTCCTCCAAAGGAAGCCTTTACTGTACCAGTTCCTCCGATGCTGGAACGGCTGATCTTCTGTATGTGGGAGGCACCGGTCTTGGTGCCGGTTCTTAGCAAACGGGTCGATTCCATTTATCGAGTCCATAAGAGCCCTGGGTTCCAAAAGGCACAGCTACCGCACAACTCCATGGTTGTGGAATCAGCCATGCACCACCTGAAGAGTCAGAAGATGCACTCCTTGGTGCCCCCCGGCCGGGAGGCTCGGAACCTGGATGCCCTCAGTAGAAAGTGCTTCCAGGGCTCTATGCTATCTTGCTGTGTCCAGACCTACCAGCTGTAGATGGGCATGTACCTATGAGACCTGGCAAAGGATATTGCCGGGTTCTCAGCTGGCCTCTCTGAGGAACCTTTGCAGAGGTTCAAGGCTTTGTCAACAGGGATCCGAGAATGCTCGAAGTTTATCTCTCGAGCAGCCTATGATGGCTTCGAGGCTTTGGCCCGGGTAGCCGCGACTGGCATCGGTGCACGCCGTCAGGCCTGGCTGCAGTCATCAGACCTGGAGTCATGGGTACAGGACAAGTTGGTCGATGTCCCCTGCCGAGGTGAAAACCTTTTCGGTAAGCCCATGACTGAAAAGGCTTCAGAAATCTTCCCCTAAAGACAAACATGCCAATCTTTATTCTAATTTGTACATATTGTAGATAGTTCTCCCCGTTCTCCATGTTTTATTTCCCTGTTCTTTGTAAATGTCAATGTTAGACTGTTACACATTATACATCTTTGGTTATATGTAAACCGCGCTGATGATAAATAGTGCGGTATAGAAGAAATTGCAAATAAATAAATAAAATAAAATAAATAAATCGAGACTGAGACTCTCACCAGGACGAGGCTGTCCAGGAAGACTTCTGCCCCTTCTCAAAAAAAGAAGGGCTCGGGAAAGAAGCCCTTTTTCCCGAGGAAGGGTGCTGCCTACAAATCCTACCCTCACTATCAGGCCTCTCCAGCTCCCCAACAGGGCCAGCAGGCCAAGGGGCAGGGGCATGGACCCCGTAGGCAGAAGACCCCCAAGCCGCCAGCTCCAGCTCCTGCACAGCAGGGAGCGGGGTTTTGACTCCCACAGCATAGCCTCTTCTCCACAGCTGGCTCCACTCAGCACAGGAGGTCGGCTGACCCTGTATGCCTACAGGTGGCCAGCCATCACAGGGGATACCTGGGTACTCAGCCTAGTCGAAAAGGGCTACATGCTCCACTTCCACCAGCTACCCCCTCCTACTTTCCAGGGGAGCCTCCAAGACTCCCTCTGCACAGAAACCTCCTCCTTCAGGAGTTGGCAAGTGTTCTAAAGGAACAGGCGGTGGAACCGGTGCCTCACCACCTGAAAGGTCAAGGCTTCTACTCCAGGTACTTCCTGGTACCAAAAAGGACAGGAGGCCTCTGCCCTATCCTAGACTTGCGAAACCTAAACAAGTTTCCGGAGAGGGAAAGGTTCAAGATGCTTACCCTTGGGATACTGCTGCCCTACCTCCAGCAGGGAGACTGGCTATGCTCCTTAGACCTAAAGGATGCTTATACTCACATCCTCATTCATCCAGACCACAGATAATATCTCAAATTTGTGGTGGGAGGAAACCATTTTCGGTACAGGGTACTTCCCTTTGGCCTAACCTCTGCCCCCAGGGTTTTCACCAAATGCCTGGCGGTGGTGGCGGCCTATCTCAGGAATCAGGGAATTTTTGTCTTCCCATACCTGGACAACTGGCTCATCAGGGGCCAGTCTCTCCAGGAGGCCAGACAAGCCACTCTTCACACTGTCTCTCTTCTTCAGCATCTGGGCTTTGTCATAAACTATGCAAAGTCGACTTTTCTCCCCTCACAGAACCTAGAGTTTATAGGGGCAAGATTAGACACCCTGCAGGCAAGAGCTTACTTGCCTGAGGACAGGGCCCAAGACTGATGGACTTAGCGAACCAGTTCCAAAGCAATTCTCAGGTCTCCGCCAGGCACTTCCTGCGGCTCCTGGGCCACATGGCATCCACAGTACATGTGACTCCGAATGCCTGTCTGCACATGCGGGTTGCTCAGTGGTGCCTCAGAGCTCAGTGGGCGCAGGCCACAGGTGACCTCCGAGACAGAGTAAAGGTGTCCAAACCACTTTTGGACTCCTTGCAGTGGTGGCTACATCTCCCAAACCTTCTCAGGGGGGTACCTTTTCAGGCTCCAGCACATACAAGGGTGCTGACGACCGATGCTTCCTTAAAGGGCTGGGGTGCACATTGCCAGGGCACGTGCATTCAAGGCCTCTGGTCTCCTCGGGAGGCCACACAGCAGATCAGTCTTTTGGAGCTGCGAGCAATCCGCTTGGCTCTACAGACTTTTTCTCATGCCCTCTCTCACCAGTCTGTCTGAGTTCAGACGGACAATCAGGTAGCAATGTTCTATGTGAACAAGCAAGGGGGCACGGGGTCCAGGCTCCTATGTCAGGAGGCGCAGGCCCTTTGCTCCTTTGCAGTCAATCAAGGCATGTTTCTCAAAGCAGTTTATCTACCTGGTCAGGAGAACTTCTTAGCAGACAAGCTAAGCAGGATTCTCCAGCCCCACGAATGGCAGTTGAATCCATTGGTGGTCCAGCAGATCTTCTTACGATGGGGATTCCATCCATCGATCTCTTTGCAAGTCCACTGAACCGTCAGCTGCCCAGGTTTTGTTCCAGACAGCCACATCCCCTGAGAATGGCAGCAGATGCTTTTCTGATCTCTTGGTCTACGGGCTTCCTGTATGCGTTTCCTCCCACGCCCCTGGTGGCCCGAACTCTGTTCAGGATTCTCCGGGACAAGGTCTTGGTGATTCTGGTGGCCCCCAGATGGCCGAGGCAACCGTGGTTTCCACTTCTGTTACAGTTGGAGGTGGAAACTCCTTTCCCTCTGGGGTTGCAACCTGATCTCCTGTCTCAAGATCAGAGTTCCCTTCTGCACCCCAATCTCAGGTCCCTCAATCTGATGGCCTGGCTGCTGAAAGGATAGTGCTAGCTCCCTTGCTTCTACCTAAGGAGGTTGAAGAGGTGGTTTTGGCCTCTAGGAGGCAGTCCACCAGAAAGTCCTATGCCTTCAAGTGGCGTAGGTTCACGATATGGTGTGCTCAGCGCAATGAAGATCCTTTCTCTTGCCTTGTGCCAGTAGTACTGCAGTATCTACTTCACCTGTCAGACCTAGACCTTAAGTCTAACTCTATTCGGGTCCACCTCAGTGCTCTATCAGCGCACCACTCACCGGTGGAGGGACAGCCTCTGTCGGTTCATCTCTTGGTGTCCCGCTTCCTCAGAGGTCTGCTTCTTCTCAAGCCTCCGGTTCGTCCACAGGCGACTGAGTGGGATTTGAACGTGGTCTTGCAGCAACTTACTCGCCCATTGTTTGAGCCGATGGCTACTTTCCATTTGCGCTTCCTTTCTTGGAAAGCGCTCTTCCTGGTAGCTCTTACCTCGGCCAGACGTGTGAGTGAGCTACAAGCTCTGGTTTCTTGATAGACCGTGCACACGGTTCTATAGGAACAGGGTGGTCCTTCGGACCCACCCTAAGTTCCTTCCAAAAGTGGTCTTCTCTTTTCACCTCAACCAGGAGGTGGTTCTTCCGACCTTCTTTCCCAGGCCGTATACCAGCCGGGCTGAAACAGTCTTGCATACCCTGGACTGTAAGAGGGCATTGTCTTTTTACATAGAATGTACGAGGGGGCATCGAAGGGCCACTCAGCTCTTCGTCTCCTTTGACCCTAATAAACTGGGGTTACCTGTCTCCAAGCGTATGTTGTCCACTTGGGTAGCAGATTGTATCGCCTGGGCATATAAGGCAGCCGACCTCCCCTTGCAGGGTCGAGTCACGGCCCACCGTGTCAGGGCGAAAGCCGTGTCAGTAGCTCATCTCCGCTCTGTTCCGTTGCCAGACATCTGCCAGGCCGCTACTTGGTCTTCAAGCCAGATGTTTGCAGCCCACTACTGCCTCGAGAGAGAGTCCCGAAGGGACAGTGCTTTCGGACAGGCGGTACTCCGTAATCTCTTTGAGGTTTAGGCAACTCCTTCCCTCTGGCTCTTATGTTGGGCTACCATACGGGGGCGTTCTCAGAGGATATTCTTCTCACAAATGCTGAGGCTCTTGAGAGGGAGCCATTTTTCAGCTTAGGGTTCCCGGTAGCCTAGAGCTGGGGAGTCCCATATGTGAGGACTGACTTCCTGCTTGGTCCTGGAGAAAGAATAGTTACTCACCTGTAACAGGTGTTCTCCAGGAGCAGCAGGAATCAGTCCTCACGACCCTCCCTCCTCCCCTGGAGTTGCAATCATATACTTCATTTTGTTTTTTGCTGTCTTTTAGCTATGTCATCAGATTGAGCAAGATGGCACCCTTGGGTGGGAAGGGGACCGCGAATACGCCCTGCATTCCCAAAGGTTTTCCTTGAAAGCTGGGGAAATGCTCCGCACGGGGGCTCCGTTGGCGCCAACGTCACCCATATGTGAGGACTGATTCCTGCTGCTCCTGGAGAACACCTGTTACAGGTGAGTAACTACTCTTTCTGTCCTATAGATAATTACAGATTTCCATTGTCTAAAATGTTCCTTCCTACCCAATTTCCACCAATGGTGCTCCACCGTCGACATCCTTGTTTGGCATACTGGGACTTTGAGAATGCATAAAGTGAAGCTATATCCTGATCATTGGAATTGCTAACCTTTTTCAGTGGTGACAGTTGATTGAACCATACCTGTGTTCCACTCAGCAGAGACTCAATTGGACAGGGTCTGCTTGGTTGCAGGCAAGTCAGGGTTGTTGAAGTTAAATATGACAAAAAACTGTAATGTTTGGCAAAGATCCTGAGTGGCTCCTAGATATTAGAGAAGAGCCCTTCTGTAGTCAAAGATATGCATGACAGACCCCACGTTGTCAGAGTGAGGCTTAGGAAAGAAAGTTGGAAGACCAATGGATTATTCCAGAGCGTCCAGCTAGACCACTCCAGACAAGTGGGTTAAGTCCCCCTGCTCGCAGATGTCGAGACAGAGAAAGTAGTGAGAACCAATCAGAGCTGTGACCCCACTGATGGTATATATGACAGCCACAGTTAGGGGTCTCCTCAGTACTTTTTCTGTCTCAGCAGATGTTAGACTTCGTCTCCTCTGGCCCTTTTGGCTTTATCTCATGCTGTGCCCTTAGATCCTGGGGGTGTAGGAGACACCCGGCCTGATGGATCATCTGAGGGGATAGCTACTAGCTACGAGAGCCAACTCAGCTCAGGGGGTGGGGGGGGGGGTCTGTGGGTCAGGAGGACCCTTCGGAGACCCTAGGACTTTTTTTTCTTATTTTTTTTTACCTTAAGTTTTTCATTTTATTTCTAGCCAGTTATTTTGCTACAGTCTGCCTTGTAGTCTGCTGCCTGCAGCTAAAGTTTAGACGGTTGGGTCCCGTTTTCACCCCCCCCCCCCCCGACAGACAGGGGCGTCAAGATCACCTGTGAGCCCTTCAACAGCTGTCTACTCTTCCAGGGTCAGACTGGCAGAGTTAGAATCGCTGTTGCTCTGACTGGGGGGAGTTCTCCAGGAGGCATCTGTTCAGTGCTGCAGAAGTGTGAGTTTGGGGCCTTCTTGCTGCGGTAGCGTGTAGCCGCCGGCGGTACATTCACTTTTTCGCCCTTTTGCAGTAGGGGAAATTCTTCTGCTGGTGCCATTTTAAACCTTCCTGGCCATGCTGTTGGCAGCACCCAAGTGCCTGGCTTGTGAAAAAAAATGCAGAATCTTGCTAAATCAACTCTGCTCCACCTGCGACTCGCACCCAGGGGAATCCTTTATGGCCCCAGCTCCTCAGCGATCTCCGCGATCTCCTGGATCTTCCAGGGCTGCGGAGGGGCCTCTCACTATGCAGGGCCACGTTGATATGGCGCTCCTTCCCCCACAGGCCGCAGAGCCTTCACCTCCTATCTTGCTTTCCCAGCAGCAGGTTGTGGATCCAGTAGCTTCAGAGTTTGCCTGTTTTTTCCAGCATGCCTGGTGCCTCTGGAGAGGAGCACAGACTTGAGGGTCCACGGTAGCCAGCCTCTTCGCAGGCAGGGGGGAACCGCAAGAGAAGGCGCTTAGATGCTGTTCCTTCAGATCCCTGCGAGTCCGGTTGGGAGGAAGAAGGAACCGATGGAGACGGCGTCGGTGCCCTTTCTGACAGCGGGTCTTCATCTTCTCCTTAGGAGGCGGAGCTCTACTGTCATTCGCCTCTGTCAAAGGGACGAGATCCCCGGCCTCATTGCTCGGATCATCAAGGAACTGCAGATTCCGGAGATGCCTGAGCCCACATAGCTTCCTTCCACAATGGATCCCATTGTCACGGGAATCAAGTGGCCGGCGCGGACCTTTCCCTTTCCTGCTGAACTGCAGCAGATGGTCATAGCAGAATGGGAGGCCCCCAATGCTCCCTTAAAGCAGGGCCAACTTTACTTCTGGTCGGCTGTGGACTTAGGCAAGTGGCTACGTTTTCCAAAGGTTGATGCCCTTATCACAGCTGTAATGAAGCATACCACCATGCTGTGGAGGGCGGCGTGGCTCTCCAGGATCTCCAGGACAGAAGAACTGAAGGTCTTCTTAAGACCACATTTTCTGCTGTGGCTCTTGTCCTTCAAGCGTTGGCGTGTGGCGGCCTGGGAGCCCGAGCGTTTCTCTGCTGGATTCAGCAGTTGCCTGAAGATGAAGACTCGGATCGTCTGTAGGCTTTGGTGGCCTTCCTAGAGGATGCCTTTTATGATTTGCTTCGCCTCTCGGCCCAGAGCACAGCAGCTGTCACAGTCGCCCTGCGATGGCTTTGGTTGTGCAGTTGGTCAGCTGATGTGGCTTCGAAGGGACGCCTCGCAAAGCTCCCCTTTAAAGGGGGCTTGCTCTTTGGCGTGGATTTGGAGCAGTTGGTGAAGGATCTCGTGGAAGTGAAGCCACAGCGTTTGCCTGAGGACAAGCCTAAGAGTTCCTCCAGGAGACCTTTCACTAGAGACGCACAGCACTCTAGGTTCTGTGATTCGCGAAGATACCGTCCTGGCAGGCAATACTCAGCACCGTCAGCAGCGGTCAGTCGGAGCAGTTCCTTTCGCCAGGGATGCCGGCCCTACGCGCAGGCAAACAGTTCTACCGGTAAGTCCACAGGCCGTTCCGCTCGTTGACGGCTCAGGGGCTCATTTCGAAATAGTGCCAGTGGGAGGATGCATGCAGCACTTCTATCATAAATGGGCCCTGTTCACTACGGACTGCTGGGTGCTTGATGTCATTCGGGAGGGCCTTCCTCGTGTCACCATGCGGAGCTCCCCCAAAGCAAGCCGCCATTCGCAGCAGCCTTCACCGGCTTATGCAGTTGCATGCCATTGTGCTGGTGCCGCCAGAGGACCGGGTGAATGGACACTATTCCATTTATTTCATCGTTCCCAAAAAGGACGGTACCTTCTGGCCCATCCTCGATCTGCAGAGCGTCAACCACTGCCTTTAAGTTCCCTGATTTTGAATGGAGACCCTCAGGTCCATCATCCAAATGTGCAATCCGGTGAGTTTCTTGCCTTTCTGGATCTCGCGGAGGCTTACCTTCACGTTCTCATTCAACGGGATCGGCAGCATTTTCTCCACTTTGCCATTCTCGGGTCTTTATCTTTATTACATTGCTTGCTTGACCGCCCAGGCTGAATTGTCAGAGCAGTTTACAAAAAAAATAATAATAAAACATAGGCTGCGATTAGCAAAGGAAAAGGAATGCCAATTTTGTGACAGGAAAGACAAGCTAAGAGACAGCTAAAGTACAGAGCGGACCGACTAACATCATACAGCTAAGTAGGAGAGAAAGGTAGGTCAAAAGCCTGGCAGAAGAGATGGGTTTTCAGGAAGAATTTAAACCGGGGGTAGGAGTGTTTGGTGCGGAGGAAGGAAGGAAGGGAATTCCACAGGGCTGGCCCAAGAAAAAAGAAGGCAGAATGACGGGTGTGTTCTAGGTGGGCCCAGGCCGGGGATAGAAGAGCCAAGCAGTAATTGTGGATAGCACGGAGGGTACGTGGCGGGAGGAGAACGTGGATGAGATCTGCAAGGTACTGAGACTGGCCGGTTTGGATTGTTTTATGGACAGTGATGAGAACCTTGTATTGATAATGGTAGGTCATCTGGAAGCCAGTGAAGCTGAATAAGAAGGGGGGTGACGTGGCCTCTGAGTGAGAAGGTGGGTGGTGGTGTTTTGGATGAACTGTAGATGGCGAAGCTGGTATTGGAGAACACCCACCAAGACTACGTTACCATAGTCGAGGCGGGATAGGAAGAGAGAAACCGTGAGCGTGACTAAGGAAGCAGGAAGGAGGGAGGAACGTACCGCGCGAAGTTGTCGAAGAGTGCAGAATAAATGCCTGACAAGGGAGGTAATATGTTGGTGAAACGTAAGGGCTGAGTCGAGAGTGACCCCCAAGTACTGTAAAGATGGGCAAGCGTAATGGGAGTGTCGGAAAGGGAGGGTGCTAAGTCGGGGATGGGCCCTGCTGTTTGGTCTCGCTATTGCTCCTCGGACCTTCTCCAAGATAATGGTGGTGGTGGCAGCGGCTCTTCGCAGGGAAGGCATCTGCATCCACCCATATCTCAACGACTCGCTAATCCACTGCAAATCCTTCCTCAAGAAGTGGGTGGCCTTGCAGAGACTGATTCAACTCCTCAAACAGCTAGGCTGGGTCATCAACCACAGCAAAAGCTGTCTGACACCCTCTCAAACCATCGAATTCCTGGGAGCAAGATTCAGCACTCATGCAGGCAGAGGGTCTTCCTCACTCAGGAACGTTGGGTCAAGCTCTGGCGACAGCTGTAAACGTTCACCCGGATGTCCCCGCCCACAACCTGGGATTATCTGCAGATGCTCAGAGTCATGGCGGCAACCTTGGACCTGGTACCCTGGGCTGGGGCGCACATGCGTCCTTTACAGCGGGCCCTCTTAGAGCTTTGGTCCCCTGTGTCACAGAACTTTCATGTGCTGCTTCAGCTCCCTCCCGCAGTCCAGTGCGATCTTCGCTGGTGGGCAAGTCCACAGGACCTCTTGAAAGGTATACCTCTCGAGGCACCATCTTGGATTATCCTAACCACCGATGCCAGCCTCATGGGCTGGGGAGCCCATTGCCTCGGGCACACGACACAGGGACAGTGATCAGCCAGGGAGGCCTGCTGGACTATCAACCATCTGGAGGCACGAGCCGTCTGACTAGCCCTCTCAAAATTTGGAGAAATACTATGCGGTCAGTTGGTACGAGTCCTCTCTGACAACGCCACTGTTGTGGCTTATGTCAATTGGCAGGGCAGCACGAAATGCCGCGGGGTAGCCCTGGAGATGTCCCTCCAGTTCCCCTGGGTGGAGCAGCGCTTGCAAGCACTCTCAGCCTAGCACATAGCACGCATGGAGAATATTGAGGTCAAGTATCTCAGTTGTCACCTGCTAGATCCCGGGGAGTGGGAGCTGAGCCCCAGCGCCTTTGAGTGCATACTCCAATGCTGGGGAACCCCAGACATGGATCTAATGGCTACTCGGGTGATTGCCAAGGTGCCCCGCTTCTTCAGTCATCGCAGGGAGAGCGTATCCAGTAGAATAGATGTGTTAGTTCAGACATGGCCCTCCTGTATGTCTTCCTGCCATGGACGATGCTCCCTCGGCTGCTGCGCCAGATTGAGCAGCATTCGCACCCCATCATTCTAGTGGCGCCCGATTGGCCCCGGCGCCCATGGTATGCGATCTGGTGCGACTCCTTGTCAATGTGCCTCTCCCCTTAGGGAAGCAAAAGGGATTGCTCCATCAGAGGCCGGTTCTCATGGATGTTGATGCTCCCTTCTCGCTTACGGTATGACTCTTGAAAGAAAGTGTTTGAGGCGCTAGGGTTACTCGGGAGCGGTCATTAGTACTCTGCTCAGGGCCTGAAGACCGTCTATTTCTTGGGTGTATGCACGTGTTTGGTGCCTCTTTACTGCCTGGTGCAAGCAATGGCAACCTTCTCCCTGGAGAATCCTTATTCCTACAATTCTGGACTTTCTGCAGGACAGACTACACAAGGGTTTAGCCTAAAATTCCTTGCTGGTGCAGGTGGCTGCGCTGGTGGCCTTTTGAGGAGCGATTGCGGGCCGACCCTTGGCTACTCACCAGGATGTCTGGCGATTCCTACTCGGGGCTCAGGAAGTTCGGCCTCCGCTCCATCCCATCGTACCCTCCTGGGACCTTGGAATCATGCTGCGCACCCTCGTGCATGCCCTTTTGAGCCCTTGAAATGGGTTACACTTAAGGATCTTAGCCTAAAGACGATATTTCTCATCACCATCTCGTCGGTAAGGCACATCTCGGAGTTGCAGGCTTTGACTTGTCGCGATCCTTATATGAACTTCTTCCCGGAGGGGGTCACTCTAAGGACAGTCCCCTCATTCTTGCTGAAGGTGTTGTCCGCCTTCCATGTTAATCAGATAATCTCTCTTCCGGCTTTTTCACTGGAGCAATGCACAGGTCAGGACATGAATCTACACCTGCTCGATGTCAGACAGGTGCTGCTGCGCTATCTCAAGGTCATGAATCCGTTCTGCTTGTCGGATCATCTCTTTGTTCTCTTCTCTGGGTCTTGGAAGGGTCAGGTGGCCTCCATAGTGTCTCTGGGCTGCTGGATCCGTGAGACAATTTCAGCGGCTTATCTGCTCGGCTGTCGGTCTCCCCCGCAGGGGCTCAAGGCACATTCTATCTGCGCGCAGGCCACTTCATGGGCGGAATCCACATTCACATCTCCCGTAGATATTTGCCGAGCGGCAACATGCTTGTCTTGGTCTACGTTTGTCCGTCACTACCGCCTGGATGTTCAAGTGCACATGGTAGCTCGATCTGGATCGCAGGTGCTCTCAGCTGCACTCTCGTCCCGCCCAGAGAGGTAGTAGCTTGGATACTTTTTCACTTGTCTGGACTGGTCTAGCTGGATGCTTTAGAAGGTGAAATTTCCTTACCATTAATTTCCTTTCCTGGAGTCCAGCTAGACCAGTCCAGGACCCTCTCCTACAGTTGCTTCTTTAGCCTCAGCAGCATGGCATGTTCCAGTGTGCTTGTTGATTATATAGTTCTATCTAGTTCATTATGTTGGAGACCTTTCTGTATGGTACAGAAATTGTCAGGGTAGTGCTGGGGTCCCGGAGGGGGGTTTCTGGTCCACTGCTTTCTACGAGGATACTGAGGAGACCCCTAGCTGTGGTTATCATATATACTGTCAGTGGGGTCACAACTCTGGTTGGTTCTCACTACTTTCTCTGTCTCAACATCTGCTGGCAGGGGGACTTAACCCATTTGTCTGGACTGGTCTAGCCGGATTCCAGGAGAGAAAATTAACGGTAAGGAAATTTCACCATTCAGATGAAAGGGAACAACCACCTTTGGGTAGGAAGTTAGGATGTGTCCCGAGGATAACTTTATTTGGCAAGAATTGTTTGTAAGGAAAATAGTGGACCAGGGCCTGAAATCCAATGATCCACTGTGTGGAAGTGATTACGAGGAAGAAATTTGTTTTCTAAATGAGATGTTTGAGGGATGCTTGGACCATTGGTTCAAGATGGTTCTTTTAATATGGATAAGTTGATATTGAGATCGCACGTAAGAGTGGGTGGAAAAATGTCTTCTTATGCATAAGACAGCTCATGAACTTAGACATCCATGGATGAGTGGAGAAGGATCTTCTGTTGATATTGTCATGGTAAGCTGATATTGGAGAAAGGTGGAGTCGTACTGAGGTTGTCTGAAGACCACTGTCAGAGAGATGAGGTGCAGTAAGAGAGTACAGGGCAGGAAAACGCTGATAATTGAAGATCTGAGCACCAGTTGGAGTATCGTTTCCATTTAAAATGATAAGATTTCTTAGTGGAGTCTTTCCTGACAATGGAGATTACTACTGGGACTTCTTGCAAGATAGGCATTTGATTTATTAGCAAGCTTTCAGCATCCATGCCATGAGAGTTAGAGACCTCAGGTTTGGATGAAGCAGATGCCATTCTTGTTGTATCTGGAGCAATGGATGCATTCCCAGCAGAATCAGTTCTACTGTGGTCATGAAGAGGAGGGAGTACCACACTTCCCTGAGCCACAGAGTGCCACTGAAATTATACAGCCTTGCCCTGTGAGATGTATTGCAACACTCTGGATATAAGTGAAAACAGGGGAAATGCATAAAGGAGCCCCTGATTCCAGAACAGATCAAAAGCATGTGATGAAAATGGGGGTACAAGCTCGAGGGAGCAGAAGTGTTGGTATTTGGTATTCTCTTGAGGGGCAAACAGATCCAGATCTGGCCTGCCTCACATGTTGAACAGTTCCTGAACTACTGAGTCATCGAGGGAACCACTCATGGGGCATCAACTGCAAGCTGACTGGAGTCAGTCATTGTTGGCCCCTGATAGATAAGATGCTTGAACATCCCAGTTTTGGTGCCAGTGACCACAGTCTGATTGATTGTTTGCAGAGATGTCATGATCCTGATCTGCCTTGCTTGTTCACATAAACCATTGCCACCTGGTTGTCTCTGTGTATGAGGACTGACTTGAGTGCAAGCAAAGGAGCAAACACCTAGAGAGCATAAAATATGGCCCTGAGTTCCAAGTGGTTGATATGAAGATGAGATTGTCACTGGGACTGTGTCCCTTATGTCTGGAGCAGGTGAAGAGGAACTCCCCATGCCCAAGGGGAGGCATTTGTGGTCAGCACAATGTCTGGTTGTGAGAGGCAGAAGGGACATCTGACAGAGAAATTATCCCGCTATTGCCACCAGAGAACGTTGAAGACTCTGGTTCCAATGGATTTTGAGATGCCATTGGAAATAGAAATGCCATTACCATTGCCAGTAGAAAACATAAGAACCATCAATGACCTGTGGGACTTTGGGAAAGCCTTAAAAACACACCTTTTTTTGGAATACTATGGACCAGAACCTGAAACACTGTGCCAAACGCACCCACTTCAATGAAATATGAACACATCCAATTATTCTACCTTCCATACAATAGCAGCCACCATCATAACCAACATCAAGAAACCATGTATCCAATATTGTTAATACCCCTGTTATATCCAAGTTTTTAATTCCTTGTTCTTTGTAAAGTTCATTTTGTTTAACGTTCAATGTAAGCTGCTTTGAATGTAAGAAAAGCAGTATAGAAAAATTGTTAAATAAATAAATATTCACACATGCAATCTTGTGATGGAGACTGTAAATTGAAGTAGCCTTGTGGTCCAAGAGGTGAAGAAAGGTTTGCGCTGTGACTGTGAGTTCTGCAGCATCAATATCCACTCCACTCTAGGGCAGACGCTACATAGGAGTAAGATGGGATTTTGCGGTGTTCATTAGGAAACCCTGGGTACCAAGAAGACTGATGGTTTGTTTAAGGTATGGAGGACCTCTTCTGGGCTGTTGCTGGAAGCCAGCCCCTCGTCCAGATAGGGATAAATGAAGTGTCTAGCTTTTCATGGATGTACCGCCATTACTGTCAGATTTTGGTGAAAACGCTGAGCACAGGAGACAGAGCAAAGGGCCATACCCGGTACTGTGATAATGGTGGTCTTGGAAGGTGAAACGTAGATTTGCCAGTGATGTGGATGAAAGGGGAAACACATGTAGGCAGGGCCGTACTGAGTGTAAATTGCGCCCTGTGCGACTTGCACATTGGGGGGGCCCCCCCCCCCCCCCCCCCCCGCGGCAGGAGAGAAGAGGCGTGCCAGATTTGCAATTCACCGGCATGCTAAGCAGATCTGTCGGGAGGGACAGATCTGCTTAGCATATCGGCGAGAAGGCTTAAGGGGCGCATTTAAGCTGTCTTCCGTTGCCTGCCGCTGCTGAGAGAAGAAAAAGTGGTGGCGGCAGGCAACAGCAGACAGCTAAAATGCGCCTCTTAAGCCTTGCGCCCTGTGCAGCCGCACCGCTCGCACAGGGCTAGGTACGGGCCTGCATGTAGGCATCTTTGAGGTCCAGGGAGGCCAGTCATTCACATCGACATAGAAACATGATGGCAGAAAAAGACTGCATGGCCTATCTAGTCTGCCCTTCCATATCAACCACAATAGCCCCTTTTTTCCTTAAGAGACCTTCTGTGTTTGTCCCATGCTTTTTTGAATTCAGCTACTGTTCTCATCTCTACTACCTCCACTGGGAAACTATTCCACGCATCTACACTCTTTCTGTAAAGAAATATTTCCACATATTACTCCTAAGTCTGTTCCCTTTCACCCTCATCTTATGTCCCCTCGTAGCAGTTTGCTTTCAGTCAAAAGAGGCTCTCCTCTTGTTCATTTATGCCACAGAAGTATTTAAATGTCTCTATCATATCTCTGTCTCGCCTTTCCTCTAACGTATACATATTAAGATCTTTAAGTTTGTCCTCATATGCTTTATAACGAAGACCACTAACCATTTTAGCAGCCACCCTCTGCACAGACTCCATCCTGTTTATATCCTTTTGAAGGTGCGGTCTCCAGAATTGCACCCAATACTCCAAATGAGGTCGCACCAGAAACTTATACAGAGGCACTATCACCTCCTTTTTTCTGCTGGCCATTTCTCTACCTATGCACCCAAACATCCTTCTGGCTTTCACCGTCACCTTTTCTACCTGTTTAACTGCTTTAAGATCATCAGAAACAATCATGCCCAGGACCCGCTCTTCTTTCGTGAACAGAAGTACTTTGCCCTCTACATTGTACTGCTTCCTTGGATTTTTGCAGTCCAAGTGCATGACCTTACATTTTTTAGCATTAAATCTCAGCTGCCAAATTCTAGACCATTCTTGAAGTTTAGCTAGATCCCTCCTCATGTTATATATTCCTTCCTGTGAGTCTACGCTATTGCAAATTTTGGTATCATCCTCAAAGAGGCAAACCTTACCTGAAAGCCCTTCCGCTATATCACTGACAAAGATGTTAAAAAGAATCGGGCCAAGGATAGATGCCTGGGGCACACCACTGGTAACTTCCTTCTCCTCAGAGTGAACTCCATTTACCTGTACCATTTGTTGCCTCCCACTCAACCAATTTCTAACCCACTCAGTCACTTTAGAGTCCATCTCTAGGGTGCTTAGTTTGTTTATAAGTCACCTGTGTGGAATGGTGTCTAAGGCTTTACTGAAATCTAAGGACAAAGGACATAGACAAAGGAGAGGTGAATGGCTGACCTCATAAGAACATAAGATATGCCATACTGGGTCAGACCAAGGTCCATCAAGCCCAGTATCCTGTTTCCAACAGTGGCCAATCTAGGTCACAAGTACCTAGCAGTCTCCCCAAAAGACACAGGTTCCTCAATGCTTGTATTGGGTCAAGCAGTGATATCCCGTCTTGACTGTTGTAACCTGCTCCTCACTGATTTCCCGCTGAATCATCTTTCTCCCCTTCAATCTGCGCAGAATTCAGATGCATGACTTATCTTCTGTAACCCCTCTTCTCAAATCACCTCACTGGCTCCCTATCCATTTCTGCATCCAGTTCACACTTCTCCTACTTACCTACAAGTGCATTCATTCTGCAGCTCCTCACTACCATTCATCGCTTATCTCACTCTACACTCCTCCTCAGGAACTCCTCTGGCAGATCTCTTTTATCTGTGCCCTTCTCTGTCACTGCCAACTTCAGACTTCACTCATACAACCTTGATGCCATATATGTCTGGAACAAACTATCTGAGTCGGTGCTTTGGGAACCTTCTCTGGCCCTGTTCACGTCCAGGCTGAAGACCCACCTCGTTGAGGCTGCTTTTGAATCTTGATGTTCCTCATTCTCTTGTCCATCTTGTTATTTCCTAGTCCCCAGTTTAGAGATGTTTTTTCTTCTTAATTAGATTATAAGCTGTGATGAGCAGGGACTGTGTCTTATGAGCATCTATATGTAAGTGCTGAGTACACCTTATAGTACTTTACAAATGATTAGTATTAGTAGAGTCAGGATTTTGGCCAAGGCATCCAGATTTCTTTGGTATGAGGAAGCGTTTGGACTAGAATCCTATTCCCCTCTGTGAAACAGAGTCTAGTTCCACAGCACAAACATGCAGAAGAGATTGCAATTCTCTCTTCAGGAGATAGTGGAAGCCCATGTATGTGTCCCAGACTTGTGGGTGTGGATAGGGTGGTGACATCCAGACTGTATCCCTGATGTACAGTCCCAAAGACCCAGTGATCAGTGGTGATAAACTGACAGGCTTTCCTGAAGAAAAGTCTCCCTCCAATTGGCAGTCAAAAAGTCTGATTAGGTTTGAGTGCTGGCAACAGAGGGGCCGGCTGCAGCTTTCTTTCTTGTGGATGTTGGTGCGGAGTGTACAGCTGCATAATCTGATGCTGAGGAGAAGGCCTAAAGTAAGGTTGATAGCACCTATGTGGCTAGAAATGCTGAAAGAAATGGGAAGGATATGGCCTCTTGAAGTATGACTGCTGACTTCTGTGAGACTACACCGTCTGATCTTTGGAGGGGGTGGATAATTCATGCTTGGTGGAGCTATCATCTTTGATTTAAGTCGTTGCATCTTTAACCTTGTCACCAAAAAGTATGTCCCTATGTAAGGGGCATCAATGTAGTTTGGGGGGCATGAGGAGGTCGTGCCCCCCTCAAATTTATTTGTTTTTATTTATTTATTTATTTTTATTTTTTATATACCGCGCTATTAAAATCAGCGCGGTTTACAGTAAAACTGAACAGAGCAACAATGCATTAAATATTACAATGTGCTTACATAGAACAAGGCATAATCAAACTGGGATAACAGGGAAAACTATTCACATGGTATATATATGGAACTATTCACATGGTATATACAATTATTTACATAGAGTTAAGTATTCCAGTAAACCGCGGGCAATTATAGGTCAGGTGGGGGAGTGTGTAGATCTAGGAGAGAGGAGTACCTAGCCATTTTCATGTTGTGTGATAGGGCAGTAAATGTGCGGTGTGAGTGTACAAGACTTATGTTTTTCGGGCCTGGTTTCAGGATAGTGCATTAGAAACAGGTGGTGTTTTATTGCCTTTCTGAAGGCGGTGAGGCTGGTTATGGAACGAATACTAGCCGGAAGTTCATTCCAGGCTGTCGGGGCATAAATTGAAAAAGCTCTATTGGTAGTTGTCTTTGTACATCTTGTAGTGAGCTTAGGTACAGTTAGCATGTTCAGTAGTGTAGTTCTTCTGTCTCTGAAGTTGGGTGTGTTATTGAGCAGTCTACTGATTGGTGTGGGAGATTGATTCTTCAGTGCCTTGAAGGTCATGACCAGTACTTTGTATTGAATTCGGGCTTGTAATGGCAGCCAGTGTAGGTTTTTCATTACTGGGGTTATATGTTCCAGTCTTGATGTCCCTGTAAGAACCCTAGCAGCAGAGTTCATGGCCAGCCGGAGTGGGTTGAGGGTTGCTTGTGGAAGACCATGGAGGATGGTGTTTGCAAAATCTAGATGTGGGATCACTAGGGCTTGAAATATGGTTCGATAGTCTGGAAATTCCAGTAGTGGACGGAGGTGGCGGAGGGTTCGTATTTTGTGGTATATTGCTTTGGTGACGGTCTTTACGTGGGTTATCATATCCAATCGCTGATCTAGGGTGATGCCTAGGTAGCGAATTGTGTCTCTTGTCTTGAGTTCCGCGTTTTTAACTTGCAGGTTGGGTGGTGGGTTGAATTTCTGATTCCTTGTGACAAATAGGACATCAGTCTTGCTGTGATTAATCCTCAGTGTTTATGTGAGAAGCCATTCAGCCACTGCATCAAAGCATCTGATGATAGGGGAAAAATCAGGTTGTTCTATGGTAAATGGAATGTATAGTAGTATGTCATCAGCATATACGAGACATTCTACATTTAGTGAGCGTATCAGGGAGCAGATAGGCTGCATATAAATGTTAAATAGTAGGGCTGACAGGGATGATCCCTGTGGCACTCCCTGCTTCTGTAAGAATGGTTCAGAGGACGTGTTACCTGTTTTTACTTGCTGCCATCTGTTGGTTAGGTATGATTCGCACCATTGTAATGCGGTTCCCAGTAATCCTTTTTCTTGGAGGCGTTGTAAGAGTATCTTATGATTTACAGAATCAAATGCGGCGGCAATATCGAGAAAGATGAGGACGAAACCTTGGTGTATGTTGTCTGTTCCCGTGGTTAGCTTGTCGAATAGGGTAGTTAAGATGGTATCTACTCCATGCGATTCCCTGAAGCCATGTTGGGCTGGATCGAGGGGTGCCTCGTCATCGATATGCTGATGGATCTGACGCTGGACTATTTTCTCGATGATCTTAGCAAGCAGTGGAATGCTTGATATAGGTCTATATGATTCAACTTTGGATGTATCAAGGCGATTATTCTTTAGCAGGGGTCTGATCGATGTATGTTTTAAACTCTGAGGGAAGATGCCCCTTGATAGTGATTGGTTGGTTATTTTACATAATACATGGCTTAGTTCATGTCGAAGTTCCTTTATCCAACTTGCTGGGCAGGGGTCATTGGGAGCTGTGGTGAGATTGATGGAGGCAATGGTATCTTCAATTTCTCTAGTAGATACTGGAGTGAAGTTGAGTAGTGTTGTAGGTTTTGGTGTACTAAGTACGTTGGACGAGCTGCAGTTAGATGAGGTCATGTTGGATTGGATCATTTTGGATTGCAAGTAGTCCGAATAATCCTGTGGTTGAGGCAAATGTGTGCTTGCTGGTGATGGGTCACCTGTTAGTGATTTTACTATATTAAATAGGTCATGTGTTTTATTCAATGATCTGTTTAGAATCATTGAGTGATATTGTTTCCTTTTTTCACTTATTTTCTCTCTGTGTAATGCTAGATATGATTTGTAGTTTTGGTGGGCTATGGTAGTTTGCTTTTTTCGCCATCGTCTTTCTAGTTTACGTAGTTGTAAGAGGGAAGATCGAAGATCAGATGAGTACCAGGGTGCATGTTTGCGTTTTGTGGGTAGCTTGTTGGCGGATGGGATACAAGCTAAGGTTCTGATGCTATTATTCCAATTTGCTACAAGTTCGTCAGGGTCAAGGGTTGATACATCCAGATGTGGAAGAAGCTTGACAAGTACATCCTCTTTGTTGAGTGTGCAGAATCGTGTCGTTGGTGTTTCATGGTCTGGGATATTGGTCCTGGCCTTGCTGTTGGGTAAGCAGGTGCTAGGTATTTGGAACTTTAGGAGTTTGTGATCAGACCACGGTACTGGAGATATGGAGGTCAGCAGTGGAGGAGAGGTGTTGACTATGGACTGGGGCGCAAAAATTAGGTCGAGGGTACCGCCTTTTTCATGTGTTGGGGAGTTCACTAGTTGCTTATAGTCGAGGTCATACAGCGCTTCGAGGAAGGTTCGTGCTTGTGCTTCAGGCAGTGCGGGGAGATTGAAGTCACCCATTAGCCAGTTTGTTGATCGTGTGTTCTTTGCGCTGCATGCGAGATTGATGATTGTTGGTAGGTCATCAGAGGAAGGTGTTGGGGCTCTATATAGTGCATTGATTGTACATCGGTTGTTTGATACTGTAATAATGTCAAGATGGTCTGAGGTGGATGCATCAACTAATTTAAAATGGAGGTCTGTTTTTGCAAGGATGAGGACCCCTCCTTTTTGTTTAGCTCTGTGGCAAGAGTATGGCGAAAATCCTGTTGGGGTCATTTGATTGATGATCACATTATCACATTCTGATAGCCAGGTCTCAGTGATGATTAACACATCGAGGTTGTAGGATGTTATAAGGTCGGTGATTGCTGGCCATTTTTGGCGTGTAGATCTAGTATTTATGAGTGCACATTTCAATAACTGTTGTTGCTGATTCTTGCACAGATGGGTTTTTTTTAATATTTTGTAGAGGAATGTATAATAGGTGTTGGTAAATTGTCCTGGGGGTGTTATGATCAGTTTGGTAGTGGTTCTCTGACCATCTCCTACTATTACTAGTGAGTATTGGGATATGTGTGGCACATGTATTGAGTGCATGACTGGGGAATCCAGAAGTGAGAAATAGAATGGTCAGTGGTATGAGTATGGCCATCCTGGTGGGTATTGATGAGTGAGTGCGTGTGGATGTGAGCTGTAGAAGCTGTTGGGAGAGACTTAGAGGTATGATATGCTGCTATGTGGGTGAGCTGGTTTTTTTAGAATGGTAGTGTATGCCACAGGGAGGATAGCAGCACTTTTTATTGACATTCAATGCTACTCGATTCAAACTCATTAGCGTTGCTAAGGAGGATATGTGTAAGGTACAAAAACGCTTTAGCTGTGCATTTTAACTCCTACAGTATTATTACATTGCCTACATAGGTGAAGACAGTACTGTTTCGCTATATCATGAGATTCAACAACAATGGTTACACTGTTAAATAATGTGGCCTTAGGGCCTATGTCTCACTGCACTAAGGTATGTCACATCAAGGTTACTTTGTTACAAGCATAGTCTACAGTCTAGCTATAAGGTGCATGTATCCATTCCTACTCACAGCGTTTCTGTAGCGGTGAGATGTTACCCGGTTGTCAGGTCTGTATTACCTATAGGCCTCCACCAGGGCCTCCGCCTAAGGGCCACGTCAAAGGGCCCTCTGGCGAGGCCCTCAGGCGCGGGCCCGCCAGGCGCGGGCGCGCCCGATGGCGCGAACCTTTTAAGTCCGTGCAGGCAGCCCGATTGGCTGGAAGATGCAGGAGCTGTTCCCTGCTGCCGGAGGCTCTATCCCCCGACTGGGGAGAGCTGCAGATGGTGGCAGGGGTTCGCTGGACCACGCGCCCGATGGCGCGAACCTTTTAAGTCCGTGCAGGCAGCCCGATTGGCTGGAAGATGCAGGAGCTGTTCCCTGCTGCCGGAGGCTCTATCCCCCGACTGGGGAGAGCTGCAGATGGTGGCAGGGGTTCGCTGGACCACGCGCCCGATGGCGCGAACCTTTTAAGTCCGTGCAGGCAGCCCGATTGGCTGGAAGATGCAGGAGCTGTTCCCTGCTGCCGGAGGCTCTATCCCCCGACTGGGGAGAGCTGCAGATGGTGGCAGGGGTTCGCTGGACCACGCGCCCGATGGCGCGAACCTTTTAAGTCCGTGCAGGCAGCCCGATTGGCTGGAAGATGCAGGAGCTGTTCCCTGCTGCCGGAGGCTCTATCCCCCGACTGGGGAGAGCTGCAGATGGTGGCAGGGGTTCGCTGGACCACGCGCCCAATGGCGCGAACCTTTTAAGTCCGTGCAGGCAGCCCGATTGGCTGGAAGATGCAGGAGCTGTTCCCTGCTGCCGGAGGCTCTATCCCCCGACTGGGGAGAGCTGCAGATGGTGGCAGGGGTTCGCTGGACCACGCGCCCGATGGCGCGAACCTTTTAAGTCCGTGCAGGCAGCCCGATTGGCTGGAAGATGCAGGAGCTGTTCCCTGCTGCCGGAGGCTCTATCCCCCGACTTATATCTCGCTTTTCACCAGGTCAAAGCAGTTTAACATAAAAAGGGGGGGTACAGTAATCAGTGTGACGGGAGGGGGGGGGTCCAGCACCAGGGAGGCCAACATTAAGGATCAAGACAGAATGTAACAGTACTAGACTTTAAACGCGAGTCTCTCAGTTGGTAGGGCAGGTCAGATTCAGCTTGAAATGGGAGAATGTCAGAGAGCAGGCAGTTAGTGAGAGATGTCCATACCAGGTCCAAGGTATTCACGAAACAGGAGGGTTTTTAGCTGTTTCCTGAATGTGGGGAGATCTCTGTTGTTTCGGATCTGGTTGGGGAGGGAGTTCCAGAGGGAGGGCGCATACAGTTTGAATGCCCTTTTGCAGGCTTGTTGATTGAACTTTGTTTGTTCGTGAGGGATAGTGAAGGTGTTATTGGTGGCCTGGCAGGTTGGTCTGTTGTGGGTGGGTTGAGGGAGTAGAGTCCAAAACTGGGAGGTCTGTACTTGATGGAGGGCTCTGTGGATAAGTAACAGAGATATGTATTTAATCCTTGCTTCCAGAGGCAGAATGTGGAGCTCAATCAAGGCTGGGGTGATGCGATCGTGTTTCTTGATCCTTTGGATGATTCTTACAGTGGTGTTGAGGGCAGTTTGTAGAGGGTTTTTGTGGGTGGCCGGGAGTCCATGATAGATTGTATTGCAGTAGTCCAGGTGGGGGAGTGTCATGGCCTGCATGACTGTTCTGAAGTCTTGTGGGTCAATGAGTGGTCTTAGTCGTTGTACCATCTTTGCTTTGAGGTATATCGTTCTAGCTGTTTTTTCAATCTGTTGTTTAAATGTAAGCACTTGATCAGTGATGATTCCGAAGTATTTTATATGAGGTTGAACTTGTATTTGGGTGGTACCCAAGGTGAGGTGCAGTGGTGGAAGGAAGGTTTGGTCCTTGTTCACTAAGAGGGCTTTGTTTTTTTTAAGGTTGATTGATCGGTTGTTCTTTTGGAGCCAGTTGGTGACATCAGTGAAGCAGTTGGATAGATGATTGTTTGTTGGGTTTGTGGTCATAATAGGTCCATAAAGCATAATGTCATCTGCGTAGATATGATAGTTGATGTTGTGAGAGCGTATTATCGTGCAGAGGGGCTGAAGGTAGATGTTGAAGAGCATGGCGGAGAGCGTAGATCCTTAGGGTACTCCTTGATGCTGTCGGAAGGGGTGGAGGTTGCAATACTGGTGCGGATCAGTAGTTGTCTGTTGGTCAGGTAGGAGTGGAACCATTGTAATACGATATCCTTGATGCCAAATGTTGCAGACACTAGTGATAACTGGTTCCCCCTGCTCCCACTGCCAGTATGACTTCCTTATCCTTTGCCTTCCAAAGTAAGAAGGCAAACTACACCGATGGGCATCAGCCAGGAAGTCATGGAGATCTGCACAGAGACCAGAGGCCCTTAACCATGCTGTTCTATGTGCTCTGATGGCCACCACAACAGCCCATGATGTGGTTTGTAAGCATCACAGGTAGCCTTTAAGAGGTGGTGAGTGTACCTCTCGACCACATAGTTGTTCATGAAAGGTTTCTGGTGGATGGGTAAACATCTTGGAGACCTACTGCATGAGCAGATGATGATAATGAAGCATTTGTAATTGATAGGCGAGGTGTCTAAGATATTCTGGTCCTCACCTGGAGTTATATCTGGTATACATCGGTGTCTTAGTTTGCGTGACTGGTGTGGCAGCTGAGGCTGGTCATGCCCCAAGCTATTAGTGAGCTTGCATTTAGCTTCCAGACATTTGAGTTGTGAGGGAGTGTTTACTTTTGGTGTGGTGTTTGCCGTGCACCATCACTTCATCCAGGAGACCCAGTGAACACGAGGGACTTGGGATGGAGGCGTGGTCCAAGTTAGTTGGTCTGCAAGCTTCTTTGTCTCCTGCTGCCCCTGGCATGGAATTTGCATCTGGTAGGTCATGAGGCAGGCCCATGCCATGAAGGGAGGCTGTTGTCCCACTGGTAACTGGGAGAGTCCTGAGATTTCTGGCAAATTAGGAGTAGCCATAGTATTTCTTAACTGTTTGCAAAAGCGAGGAGACTCTAATTTGTCTGGGTTTTTTCCTCATCAGTGAAGAAGAGCTGAGAAAGGGGATTTCCTCTAACTCTCCCCTTGGATAAATTCTGTGATGGGGATGTTTAATATTTTCTGATATTTCAGCTGCCCTGTGGTTTTGGCTCACTTAATTCTCCTTGCGCCAGGAGAGCTAGAAAAATATACCCAATGATAAAAGAAAGGTGGCATGCATTACACATTCATGAGCTATCTCCCTGGTTAATTCTTTGCCCTGTTAATGGCCTTTGGGGTAATTATTAAGAGTTTCATTATCTCCTCTACATGCAGAGCTGGAGCTAGAGTTGCAGCTTTCCTTTATCTAGCCCAAGCGAAGGAACCTTTGGGAGCATTAGAAATTGAATAATGAATTTCAGATTGGGCATGAATTGTAATTAATCACTGCTGGAATTAGTTTTAGACAAAGAGTGAAAAATGGAAGGATATCGGTAATGAAAATAAGTTTAAATAAGGGACAAAGTGTTAGAAAAGGCTTCACATTAGGTGACCTTTCAGCAAATACAAACCTGTCCCTTTGCCATTCAGACGTTTGCATATTGAACCTGAATTTCCATGTGCAGCTATTGGTGATGGGTTCTTTTTTCACAGGACTGGGCAGACTGGTTAAGTGTGGTACTTGGAAAGACTTTGAGGGCAGTTTTCAAAGCCAAAATGACTTGTCTGAAAATGACTGCCTTCTAAAAATTGTGTGTGGGCTTCCATGTCATGCATGCTTTTTGGAAGGAGTAAAAAGAGGTGCTTTCACAAGTGTATTTAGGTTGTCTGAATACAGCAGGACATGTGCTTGGGATTTCATAAAGCACGTGTGCTATTTTGACTCGTCAGTCAGCCACCCACATATAACAGGAGGTGCAAATTCTGTAGCCAGTTTTAGCACATGTAGCTTGCGACTGCTGATTTTCAAAGGGAGAAAAATGCATGTTGTTTCCCTTTGAAAACTAGTTGCAGAGTACATGGAATCAAAATGCCTGCTTACATTTGCGAACAAGTTAGGCTAATCAAACTTGCACCCTGCATTCATTGTAGGGATAGCGAGGAGGCTGTAGAAAGTGAGAGCAACCTTAAGAACGAGCAGGATACCAATTTTATTATCATAAAAGGAATGAGAGTAAAAGAAGAAAAGACAAGGGGAAATTACAATAAAAATGTAAAAAAAAACGAACCCAAATAAGCAAAGACATCTTAATAAAGAGAGTCGGATGCATGCAATTGAAATTGAAGCCTTTTGGGTAGAAGGCGCCCATGCAAAAGCTGGGAATTATGAACAACAGGAAAAGGTTCCTTTAATGAGCTGAGCTGGACATTGTCTTCTGATAAAAGATTGTTGATGACTAAAATCATAATAATGTTTGGACTGTAAGATGTATGAAAAAAATGGACATTGTGTTCAGTAGATGTGTAGATTTAGGTGTGATATTTGAATAAGAGAATGCCAGGCATTGAGACTTCTAGACAAACAAAGCACATGAGCAGACTGTTGACTTAACTGATGAACAAAGAGATTGGAGATGAATGAAAGAAAAGACAAATGCAAGAAGTGGTACTGGTTAACAGCATGAACAACATAATAACAGTATACCCAGAGACTGGGATGAATGAGAGAGCAGATCTTGCAGTCACGGCAAATTAAGCTGTAGTAAGCTAGCAAGACTGTCATTAGGTGGTTGCAATCAGGCCAGTTGCTTAGGGTCTCTATTGCTAAAGGGGGCCCCAAGCCTACCCAAAAGTGGGGCAGCAGGCTTTGGGGCCCCTCCTAAATTTTTTCCTTGGGCTCCAGCTTCTCTAACACCACACCTGTGAATAAGAATGTCAGACCTTCAGACCAGAACCGAATTGATAGGGTAGACAGATGAGAATGAAGTTGAATAAGAAGATAAATATACATTATAACTTCAGCTTAATAAATGAATGGACAGACTGTGACATTAGAATTAAATAATACATGGACAGATGGGGGCCAGAATTAATCAACATAATGGACTTGATTACAGAGATATACAGTTGTTGGCACAGACAAATGAATATTCAGATGGACAGCAGGTGGAGGGAATGTACCATCTCTCCCCTGGCCGACTGGTTTATAGAAATGCAAATTTCATGTAGTGACTGGTAGAAGATCTGGTGGGACTGATCCTGGAGGACAGCAGAAGATCCGTAGCAGCTTTCCGGCAGTGATAGCATGAGAATGGCAGGACCTCTCGTACTGTGTCAGCACATCTCAGGCCAACAGTAGGTTAATTTGTTGGAGTTCCCCAGTAGTGGATGATATTGTACATCAGAAAGGAGCTTTGGGATGGGGCACACGTTCTGAAGGGGCTGTGGGGAATCACTTCTCATCATATTTCTTTGAAAATTATCTAGCAGCACAAATGGTGTAGGGGCTTGACGTTGCATCTTGTGCTGGAACTCTTCTGCCGTGCATGTCTCTTCTCTGTCAAATGCTCCTCCTCCTTCTTTTCTCACCCCTTATTGACCCGTTGATGCACAGAAATGAATCCTAGTCCTCAGACAACTGGATAGCACAGATACGACAACTCTAGCTTAAGTGTTTTTGGAACAGTTTGATGTGCTTCTGTTACCAGGTATTTCTTACTAATTAATTCCTGCTGGCAGCATTAGGCGCTGTCTTTTTTTGCTAAATAAAGGTAAAATCATTTTTATGTTTTACCTTACTGAGAGATATTTTTTGGTTTATTGTGTTTTGGGGGGGGGCTTTTTGTATTTGTATTTTTGTGGGTGCTTTAATTGCACACAGTATAAAAGAGCCGTTGTTCTTCAGGGAGATTATGGAAAGCCAATGATGAAACCACAAACCCCTCCTGTTTATAACGCTGGATTATTTTTCATCTTGTCTTAAAGTTTTTATGTTGATGGTTGTTTTATATGTTTGTGCATAAACAAGAAATTCTTGCGAATTGGGTATTTTGAGTCTATGAATTTTGCCTGATTTAGACTATAAAGACATATACGCCAGATTGCATGTATGCGGTGGAATAATAGCCTAATGGTTAGAGCAGCAGGGTGAGAAACAGGAAAGCCTGGGTTCAAATCCCAATGATATTGCTTATGCCCTTGGGTAAGTCACTTCACCTTCTATTGCCCTCCTGTGAACTAGCAATGAAAATATGTGAGCTGAGCTAAAGTAAGCATATGCTGTGCTCTTTCAAGTCTACTAGATGGTCACTTGGTACTCGAAGGAATATGCTATGGGGGCATATTCAGCGGCGGTGCCATCACCGCTTTAATGTAAGCCCAGATTTCAGTGCTAGGGGCCCATTGAATATCTGGTTTGACAGCTGACTGGCTAACTAATGTTGCCACCCTGGTTAGTATCAGGGTGTTTAGATGGGCTAGGAGGAGATATTCAGCAGTACAAACCAGGCATGTGCCGCTAAATATCCCAGTCAGTGGGGTTCACGCAGTTCAATACGACCCCTTATATGCCTCATTTAATGGATGCGAGGATTGAGTGTGCATTTTCTGTCTATGAGATGAGCATAGTGGCTGCCCATGGAGAGAGCAATCTTCAGAGCAATTCCCATAGGTAACATGGCAGATGGGAAGTGCAAAGATATACCTGCCCTAGGAATGTGAGTAACGGTCTGCGCGGTGTTTCGCAGTGTGTATACTGTTACCTGCACGGAGCAGAGCGGTTCCTGAGGGTGGAGTTAGAGCGGGACTCGCAACAGCACAGGTGCTTTCTGTATTTTCAGAAGTATGTGCATTATTTTAGCTAGAAGAAGAGCCCAAAGGAAAAGCAGTGCAATGAGTGTCTGCGGGCACTATTTCCTCAGTGTGAAAATACATGGAGGGCTTTGGATATAAAGCACCAACACGCTTTATAATGTGGAGAGTGTGAAAATTACCTGCTATCCTTTCAGTGGCGAAGAATCCTGTTTGGCTAATGAGAGTGCTGGAGTGTCCTCCATCAAATCTCTCTGGGGCATTTATTAGCCCCAGAGTGGCAACTGTATCCCTCAGGATTATGTTAAAGCGTTTCACAGGATGTGTTACATCGGCTAGAGTCTAGACAAGGTTCCGTTTCCTTGCCTCATTCTTCCCTACCACGCCGATAGCCGAGCATAGTCCTGGAGTGCAGGAGTAGCCCAGCGGCTAGTAGTAGTAGGGCAGCCAGGGTTCAAATCCCACTACTGCACTTTGTGACTTTGGGCCAGTCACTTAGCCCTCCGGTGCCTCAGGTACAGTTTTAGATTATAAGTCTTCTGGAGACAGGGAAATACTTACTGTACCTGGCTGCAACTTGCCTTGAGCTACCGCTGAAAGGATGTGATCTAAATCCTAATTTTGATCATATGCTCTTTAATTGCTGGGTGGGGGCTGATGTCTAATACGAGTTTTCAGCAGAGGCCAGCGAAAATGCTTGCAAGACATGTGCTGTATAGTGCTATGTCTAAAGGCAAAATTGTCTTGCTGGATTCTATTGGGTTAGAGAGGTACTTAGCTGTTAGTCAGTTATGTTTATCTTTATTAAGATTTTCTTAACCACCCTTCACATTAGCAGTAAGGCAGTGATGAGTTTTGCTTTTCTCTTTTGCTTGTTTAAAGGGCCAGGTTGCCTTGCCATGATCTCTGGCAATTCTAAGTTTGTGCAAATAGAAATAAAGCAATGCTATTACGATTCTGCAGAATTTGAACATTCTGGCAGAGATGAAAGGCACTCAGTGTGCACTGCTGCTCCTCTCTTTCTAGGGGGCTCCAGGACAGCAGGAGGGCGTGAGGAGTGGTGTTCTTCGCCGGCATGTGTACACTCTCACGCACACTCGACCCCATGCAGCCTCCTCGCTCTTCCCCTCCACTTTCCACTCTACCCAACTCAGGTGCAGTCCTCCATAGCATTCCTCTGACTCTCCACTCCCTCACCCCTCCTCCCCAGCACATTACCTGCCTCTATTCTGAGCAGGTACTGTTCAAATAGAGCCACCCTTTCTCTGTTTAGCTTGCACTGGTTTGCCTATAGCAAGCAAACTTGAGTTGAAATTGTTCTCTATAGAAAAGCAAGGCAAAGCAAGCACTCTTGACAGTGACATCAACAAAGCCCTCCTCCAGCTTATGAGAAGTCTTTTTTGGACTTCTATGCACTTTTGCCACTGTCCCCACTCTTTCCTAAAAGCTACTGTCACTGACAAGAATCCTCAATCAAGTTGGTCCATGAGCCTGTGCTGACTGTCATCTTCCTCCTCTCCTCTGCCTCACTTCCCTCACAGGAATTTACTTTCCTCATGTTTTAAAAAAGCAAAATCAAAAGAATAAACATATATGTGATTTGAACACAAACAAGAGGAGAAATAAGTACCATGAAGGACTTTTTTATTTTTCCGTGGCTCTTGTCTGTACGATGGCAGCAGTCTTGCAATAAAAAGCACCATTTTTATGATGGCACAGTAAAAAATCTCTCCGGTCCAGTTTGGGCTATAGAGGGGACTAGCTTTGGGAACAAATCATGACAGTTTCCCTCTTGGTGACAGCAGCTTCACAGAGAGCCTAAGGCCTCAGTTCCAACTGCCTCACCACCGACTTCTGCAGGATAAGGGCTTCCTGCCCAGCAGCAAGCAGTGAAAAAAACAGTTCTTCTCTTGCACAGCTCTGCCTACCACTGCCAAGCAGAAGGACAAGGTAAAATCTAAACCTCCTCCGCACCGAACAGCCCTCTCTCAGGCTAAATGCAAGAGGAAAAGCTCTAAACAAAAGCAGCAGATGTCATTCCTCTCAGCTCACAGGAAAAAAACCTACAGTAAAGATGTAGAACTCCACTCACAGGCAAATGTTCTAGCCAAAAGAGCTCCCGATTCTGGCTGTTCTCTGTCTAGAGCATCAGGAAGAGGTCTTCCCTCTCTACTTTTGTTAAGCATTACTGGTTGTATATCTGTGCCAGGGTGAACATGCTACAAGCAGTCGTGTCTTCTTCCTTCCAGGTGGAATCGTAACTTTGACACTTCCCACTGATCTAGACTGGTCTAATCGGACGATCTAGAAGATAAAGTTTTCCTTATGTGATACTTTTCCTTTCTTGGAGTTCTGCTAGATCAGTCCAGGACCCACCCTGGTGTACTCTGGCTGTCTCCGCAGCTTCACTTGTCGCAGAATTGTGCTCAGCTTTCGCCTCTATGCAGTCAGGAAGGGGGTGGAAGCATGAACGGCATCGCAGTGCTAGAGGTGAGGGTAACTCCAGTGCTGCGGCGCTGTTTTTTAAAGTATTGCCTCTGCTGCACGTCCCAGAGAAGGGGTGCAGCAAGGGGAATAGGGGCTGGTTCATGGGGAGTGGGGCGCTAGGAATGAGGTTCATTTAGGGCACCTCGTATCCTTGCCCTTCTAGGCAGACAACCAAATTGCGATATTTTGCATCAACAGGTGGAACAGGCAGGGCTTGCCTAAAGGTTTCTGCCACCTTAGGCAGACCCTCCATGCCGCACCCCAAGGATTGCGACGATGCCTGGCCCACCATGCTGCCTTCCCCGCACCCATCTTCTTGCCTGGGGGAGAGGGGGTGGTGCGGTGATCCCTCCGCTCTGTCGGGCTTTGAAGTGATTGCCTCAGCGTGAGCACTTTAAGAACCAACACAGCGGAGGAATTGCCATGCCACCCTCCTCTCCCGGGCGAGAAGGTGTATGCGGGGGGAGGGGCAGAATAGTTGGCCAGGCGGCACTGAACTTTCGCCTCACCAGGGGGGACCTGCTTCCCTAGGCAATTGCCTAGTTTGCCTAGTGGTTGGGCCGGCCATGGGAACAGGGTCCCTTTGAGTATGTTTGGAGGCAGGAAAAAAATCTGGCACCTTGCTTACTCCATGCTTGCTTGTAAGCAGTTTATTTGCCTGGGAAGGAATCATATAGTAGTCGTCTCTCCCAGTTGTCAGCTAGACCCACATGAATGGTTGCTCAACCAGAAGGTAGTTGATCAGCTTTTCCAACATTGGGGGACACCAAAGACTAATCTCTTTGCCACAGAGGAGAACACCAAATATCCTTCTTGCTTCATTCGTCCAAGTTCACCAAAAAACGCTCTTGAAGCATTTGTGATTTCATGGACCGTAAACTTGTTGCATGCTTTTCCTCCATTTCCCACAAATACCGGTGTTACAGAAAATTCTTATGGATGATGCTCAACTCATCCTAATTTCACCACAATGGCCCAGACCAGCCTGGTTTCCTTGTCTTCTTGCCCTGACTACAGCTCCCTCTCAACCTCTAGGGCACCATCTCTCATTACTCAGACAAGTGAGAGCCTTGATACACTCCAGCCTCAGAAATCTGTCCCTAAAAGCCTGGAGGTTGAATGCAGATTGTCGATAATGTTCCCTTTTCAAAAGAAGTCAAGGCCATTCTACTTGCCTCCAAGAGATGTTCAACAAGGGAATTGTATCAACTGAAATGAACCAGGTTTGTTTACTGGGCCACAGTTCACAAGCAAAACCCTATCACCTGCCCTCCTACACAGATTCTTTCAGTCCCCCATCATCTCTTTAGTCACGAGTTCAGCTTGTGGCCATAGCAGCTTACACAGACGCTCTCTTTTCAAAGCTTATGAGAGGTGTCATGAATGTCAAACCTCTGCTAAAACCACCCTCCCTCATGTTAATATTGTTCCCGTGCAACATACTGTATGCATGCATCATTTGAGCTACTGTGTCTTGCCTCATTCAGGCACCTCACCTGGAAGGCGGTCTTTTTATACCCATAACTTAAAAACAAGGAGGATCAGTGGAATTCTAGCACTTGTGCATTACTTTCTGCACACCATGTCTTATCACAATCGAGAAGTCATCTGTACCCATCCAAAGTTTCTCCCAAAGGTTGTTTCCAAATTCCACATTAATTTCCATAATCCTGAGGGCTTCCGGTCTGGCCAGTGAGGTGAGCAGACATGCATGAGCGCTGTTCTTCCATCTCCCTGCACTTATTGCTGATTAAAACCTGATTCCGACAAAATAGACAGAGGGAAGATTTAGAAGATGCTCAGACGGTCAAACTAAAAACCAAAACACTCCGAGACTTATATGGCATCAAGCTAAAAGTGGCAGCATGAGCCACGGGAGCTCAGTTGCAGACACCATCACCCTTCTCATCCATGGCAAGCGAGCCCAAGGAGAGTGGACAGGAGCAGGAATCAGAGCTGTTGATGATGCTGAAGGAAATTCAGATGTCCAAATGGGAGATAATGGACACAGTCATCTGCAAAATAGAGGAGACATTTGGAGCTCTGGGGGCTCACTTGGAGGAGACGGAGACCTGGATTAGTAGGACTGATGATGTACAAAATACCATGTGGGGGATGTGTCCTCCATGCAAAAGCAGATTGCCTGGCTAAGGGGAAAAGTGGAAGCCCATGAAAACAGGGATCGCCGCTCGAACCTACAGATCTTTGGAATCCCGGAGGAGGAGGGCCAAGAGCCAGTGGCCCCTGTCCATGGACTACTACAAGAATGCTTTCCAGAATGTCTGATACCAGGAGATTATGAGTTGGAGAGGGCCCATAGGGCCTCCAGGTTACATCGTGGAGGCTGATGCAGTTACAAATAGTGCACAGGGCATACATTACCCTGCAACAGCTTGGGAAGGTGAGGAGGAGGGAAAGTGAGTGGTTTTAGAGGAATTGTGGGGGAGGAGGGGTTGGTACTCTTTTTCATATGTGGTGGGAGTGCTGCACATCCCAGTATTTTTTGGGTGGTAGTGGCCCAGGAAGTAGGGGCGATAACTGGGAGAGAACTTCTACTGGACCCCATGGATGTGTTACTGGGCACCGGGCGGAATGAAGGGTATGTGAGTCGGTTGCGGGCCAAGCTCCTGTTAGTGGCAAGAGTCGCTATAGCCTGGCAGTGGAAACACCCACAGGGTCCTTCCCGGGAGGATTGGTGGTTGAAAGTGGGTGAGGCCTTCCGATTTGACAAGATCACATATGGCCTGCAGGGGAAGGAGCAGAAGTGGAAAAAGATCTGGGAAGCCTATAGCCAATGGGACCCAGGAGAGGGAGAGGCTGGGGAAGGGAAGAGTGGGAGGACGGGGGGAAGTTGGAGTGATTGAGCAGGAGATTGGATTTCCATAGGAGGGGGAGAGGGGAAGTGAGTGATGTAATGACTTACAGCCTTAGTTGGGGAGGTGGTGGGGGAGGATGGATGGGATTGTTGCGATTTATGGTTGGTTGAATGGGGCAGGGGGTGTTAGTTTTGGGATGTCTCAGGTTTGTAATGGAAGGGTGGTACAGGAAGCGTTTTGGCCTGTCAGTGGACTGATCACGCTTGGTACATTTTTGGGGGGAACGGGGGGTTAGGGGGTAGGTGTGCATTAGGTTTGTACTGGGTGTTGGTGTTGGTGCAGATGTAACATTCTCTCTGTGCCAATGACATTATACAGAACAAATTTCCATAATCCTACCAGCCTTCTTGCAAGGTACTCTGTCAGAAATCTTGCTGCACACTCTAGACTGTAGGTGTGTCTTTCTCTATTACCTTCAAGCAACAAAGGACTTGAGAAAAAAACATCTCAGTTCTTCTAACCTATAACCCAAATGATCCAGGTAAACCAGCTTTAAAGCAGTTACTTTCTGGCTGGATAGCAGACTGTATATTTCATTCTGCTATGACTAAGTCAACTAGCAGCCTCCAGAACGTATTGGTGCACATCAGCTCAGAGTGAAAGAAACTTCAATCCCAGTCTCCAAATTGCTTCCATTCAAGAGATATGCAGAGCAATCACATGGACTTTGACTCACACATTCACAGAACACTACTTTCCTTATCGTCTCTCCAGTCCAGTCCTGGAATCTCTGGAGATCTAGGTTCCTCCAGCAGCTTGGAGACTGAACAATGACATTCTTTGATGTCACCAGTACAAGTACCCGAGGGACCGCCTCCTTGCTCCAGTTTGTTCAATCTCCAAGCAGCTGGAGGTTGATGAGCCTAGAAATTCTGGGCTCACTGGAGGGACAATTAAGCAGTCTTCCTTCAATTTAATTTACTTAGATTTATTTTTTCATTCTTCAGTTGAGTAGCAGGGGCTTAGAGGTTCAGAGGTGTGCCCTCCCTCTCTCCTTTTTTGTTTTCCTTTTTTGCCTGCCAAAAGCCGTGTTTATTCTGCCTGCCAAAAGCCACGTTTATTTATCTGTTTATTTGGACGGCTCAATTCACTTAACAAAGATTTTCGACTTCCGAACCTACTTACTTTAGGTGAGGAGCAAAAGAAAGGCAGGATCGCTTTTTTGCACCGGATCTGTCGGTAGTTCGCAGGTGTCGATCGAAAAACATCACTTTAAATAACGAAAATGGGAAAGGAGAAGACTCACATTAACATCGTTGTCATTGGGCACGTAGACTCCGGCAAGTCGACCACTACTGGACATCTCATCTACAAATGTGGTGGTATCGATAAGAGAACCATCGAGAAGTTCGAGAAGGAAGCTGCCGAGATGGGAAAAGGTTCCTTCAAGTATGCCTGGGTGTTGGACAAACTGAAGGCTGAACGTGAGCGTGGTATCACCATTGACATTTCCCTTTGGAAGTTTGAAACCAGCAAATATTATGTCACCATCATTGATGCTCCTGGCCACAGAGATTTTATCAAGAACATGATCACTGGCACATCTCAGGCTGATTGTGCAGTCTTGATTGTTGCTGCTGATGTTGGTGAATTTGAAGCTGGTATTTCTAAGAACAGACAAACTCGTGAGCATGCCCTGCTGGCCTACACCCTGGGTGTAAAGCAGCTTATTGTTGGTGTTAACAAGATGGATTCCACTGAGCCACCCTACAGCCAGAAGAGATATGAGGAAATTGTTAAGGAAGTCAGCACTTACATTAAGAAAATTGGCTACAACCCCGACACAGTAGCATTTGTGCCAATTTCTGGTTGGAATGGTGACAACATGCTGGAGCCAAGTGCTAACATGCCTTGGTTCAAGGGATGGAAAGTCACCCGTAAGGATGGCAATGCCAGTGGAACCACGCTGCTTGAGGCTCTGGACTGCATCCTACCACCAACTCGTCCAACTGACAAGCCCTTGCGCCTGCCTCTCCAGGATGTCTACAAAATTGGTGGTATTGGTACTGTTCCTGTTGGCCGAGTGGAGACTGGTGTTCTCAAACCCGGTATGGTGGTCACCTTTGCTCCAGTCAACGTTACAACTGAAGTAAAATCTGTTGAGATGCACCATGAAGCTCTGAGTGAGGCACTTCCTGGTGACAATGTTGGCTTCAATGTCAAGAATGTGTCTGTCAAAGATGTCCGTCGTGGCAATGTTGCTGGTGATAGCAAAAATGACCCACCCCAGGAAGCTGCTGGCTTCACAGCACAGGTCATCATCCTGGTCAAATTGGTGCTGGTTATGCACCAGTACTGGATTGTCACACTGCTCATATTGCTTGCAAATTTGCTGAACTGAAGGAGAAGATTGACCGTCGTTCTGGTAAGAAACTGGAAGACAATCCCAAGTTCCTGAAGTCTGGTGATGCTGCCATTGTTGATATGATCCCAGGCAAACCCATGTGCGTGGAAAGCTTCTCAGACTACCCTCCCTTGGGTCGTTTTGCTGTCCGTGACATGAGACAAACTGTTGCTGTTGGTGTCATCAAGGCAGTTGAAAAGAAGGCAGGAGGGGTTGGCAAGGTCACAAAGTCTGCTCAGAAGGCCCAGAAAGACAAATGAATGTGTGTATCACCAACCACCTCAGTCTTAACCAGTGGTGGAAGAATGGTCTCTGAACTATTTGTCTCAATTGGCCATTTAAGTTTAATAGTAAAAGACTGGTTAATGATTACAATGCATCGTAAAAGCATCCGAAGGAAAGGAATGTTTTGTGGACCATTTTGTTTCGTGACAGTTTTTTTAAGTTATTAGTCTTTTAAATCGATTTTTAATGGAAACAACTTGACCAAAATCTGTCACAAAATTTGAGACCATTAAAAAGTTAATGCAAAAAAAAAAAAAAAAAAAAGGCAGGATCGTCACAGCCGAGTGCTGTTTCGGAGAGCCGCACAGCTGATTCTGCTGCCGGAGTGGATGTAATTTGTTTTTATCTTCTGTGCTGTCCGCCGCTTCTGGTTTCTCCCCTGACGCTGAAACTGCTTAGCGTGGGGTGAATCGGCTGTTCTGATATGATTTGGGGCTTTTTTCTCCTCAATGCAGCACTAAGATAGTAGTTCTTTACTGTGCAGCTGTTTGGAGATGGCAGTTGGTTTCGGTGCAGGCCGCGCTGTTCGACGTGTGCACGATAAACGGCAAACAGTAAGTGAGTTTTCTTTGAAGGCAAAAGCTTCATTTTTTGACGCTTCTTTCTAAAGGTAATAGCTTTTTTAAAATTTATTTAGATTTATTTTAATTTATTCTCATTTCTGCTGTTGGCTGAGATTGTTCATGAAAAAAAAATATTTTTGTTTTTATTATTCAAATTTAAATTAGGAGTGTCTTTTTAGAGCTCTGGTGATATAATGCCTTCTAAGCCACAATGTTTGGTTTGTGGTCTAGGAGAGGACCTTTATCTGATTCGGGAGTTTGTAAATCCTGCATTCAGGAGTCCCCTGATATGGAACATGTTTTGAAAACCACTGCAGAAGGTTCTAAACTTGCTTCCTTATCTTTATTGGATAGTAATTCGCCTCTGCAGCTCTTGCCAGAGCCTATGGCAAGACCTTCTTCTCTTCCTGATGTGCCGCAACTACCATCAATATTTTCTTCAGGTTTGGCGGCGTTGTTTTCGCAAGATTTTGTATCTCTGCTGCAGCAAACTTTTGGAAAAGGTCTACTACCCTCTGCAGGAGGGGATCTCGGGAAAAAACGTCCGGGTACTCCTCTGGAGGTTGCTGAGGGGACTGTCCCTGTTAAGAACGTTAAGAAAGGGAAGGACCCACAGGAGCATTCGATAACCTCTGAAGAGATTCACTCGGCTCTTTTGGATCCAGAGTTGGAAGTTGATGAGGAATTAGAAGAAGGAGAACTCACGGATCAGGAGGACCAGGCAAGAGTAGTTCATGTTTTCCGGAGAGATGAGTTGCTTGCATTGATTATGGAAACTCTTAAAGCACTTAATATGCCAGTTTCTGGGCCAGATGAAGACTTTACTTTGGAGGATCCTTTGTTACAAGCTTTTAGAAAAACACAAAGGGCTTTTCCATTACACAGAGTCGTAAAGGAGATGATTCAGCAGGAATGGGACATGCCTGAGGCTGGACTAAAGGGGTCCAGGGTCATGGCTCGTTTATATCCTTTACTGGATCAGGATCGGGACTTGTTTAAGTCTCCCAAAGTAGATGCAGCGGTTTAGGCTGTTAGCAAAAAGACTACAATTCCTGTGGAAGGTGGTGCCGCCCTCAAGGATAGCCATGATAGAAAGTTGGATACATTGTTAAAGCAGGTGGTTGATGTCAATGCTTTATCCATTCAGGCTTCAATTTGTGGAGCTTGGGTAGCCAGAGCTTGTCTTTGTTGGTCTCAGCGTGTACATGGAGATAATGTGGAAGACTCTGCGACAGAAGCGTCCCGCTTAGAGACTGGGGCAGCTTATTTAGCAGATATTCATTATGACCTTATTAGGGGTTTGTCTAAGAGTATGGTCTCGGTAGTGGCAGTGAGAAGATATTTATGGTTGTGTAACTGGGCGGCAGATGCTTCTTCTAAAGCAAGGCTCACTAAACTTCCCTTTAGGGGTAAACTATATTTTGGGGAGGACTTAGATAAATTGAGAAAAGATTTAGGGGAGTCTAAAGGCAGCAGGCTGCCAGAGGACAGGCAGAAGCTAGGACATCCAATTCAGGCGTCTAGAGGTCAGTTCAGAGATTTTCGTCGTTTTCGTTCCACACGTTTTGGACAATTTCAGAGAGGACAACAATATTTTAGAAGTCAGGGTTTTCGAGGTTTTCGAGGAGCAAATAGGGGATTTGCAACTTCCTCTTCTTCTTCAAACCCTAGAAAATCACAATGATGTAAAGAGGGCCCAGATGGAATTTATACCCGTGGGAGGTCAGCTACGGGAGTTTTATTCAGCCTGGGTTCAGATCACATCCGATCGCTGTGTGTTGGAGATCATTTGGGAAGGATATGCTCTGGAACTTCAGCGCCCGGTGATCAATTGGTTCATTCAATCTCCTTACAAGGCATGCATCAAGTCTGCGGCAGTGCGCAAAACCTTGCAAAGACTTTTGAATCTCAAAGCTGTTGTTTCGGTGCTGCCAGGCCAACGCGGTTCCGGTCGATACTCCATTTATTTTGTGGTTCCAAAGAAAGAAGGGTCTTTTCGACCAATTTTGGATCTTCAAAAGGTCAATCGCTGCCTTCGGGTAACTCATTTTCGCATGGAAACACTGAGGTCTGTAATAATGGCAGTAAGAAAAGGGGAGTTTCTTACATCTCTGGATTTGACAGAGGCGTATCTACACATTCCCATTCGTCTGGAGCATCAGAAATTTTTGAGATTTGCGGTTCCAATGGGTCATTTCCAATTTCAAGCGTTGCCATTCGGTTTAGCAACGGCCCCGCGAACGTTTACCAAGGTAATGGTGGTCTTTGCGGCAGCATTGAGAAAAGAAGGAATTCTAGTTCACCCATATTTGGACGATTGGTTGATTCGGGCAAAGTCCGAAAAAGAAAGCGAGTTGGCAACAACCAGAGTAGTGGAATTTTTACAGAGTCTTGGTTGGGTTGTCAATATGGCAAAGAGCAAGTTGATTCCCTCACAGAATCTAGAACACGGGAGCTCGTTTCGATACGAGAAAAGGAAGGGTGTTTCTTCCTAAGTCGCGAGCGCTAGCGTTGAGAGATCTGGTGCGGAGTTTCTTGAGCAGAGAAAGTCCCACTGCAGGGCATTATTTGCAGTTGCTCGGAACCATGGCAGCAACGTTAGACTCAGTCCCATGGGCAAGAACTCATATGAGACCGTTACACAGAGCGTTACTAAGGAGGTGGTCGCATCAGAAAGATCCTCTCTCAAGGAGGTTACCCTGCCTTCCGGAGACTCGTCGAGATCTACAATAGTGGATACAACCAGGGATTCTAGAGGTAGGAATGCAGCTAGAATCGCCTGTTTGGATTCCTGTTACAACGGATGCCAATCTTGTGGGCTGGGGAGCTCACCTTGATGGAAAGTTTGTTCAAGGTCAATGGACCATTCAGGAGAAAGTTTGGTCAATCAACAGATTGGAGTTGAGGGCGGTACCCTTGGCTCTACAAGCATTTCAATGTTATCTCAGGGGAAGGCAGTTCGCGTTCTATCAGACAACATGACCACAGTTGCTTACATCAACCGTCAAGGCGGCACAAGCAGTGTCTCTCTGGAGGCCGAAGCCGAGCAGCTGTTCGTTTGGGCCGAGAGGAATTTGAAAGCTTTGTCTGCAGCTCATGTAGCAGGAGTGGACAACGTGGAAGTCGATTTTTTTAAGTCGGGTAAGAGTGGATCCGGAGTGGAGGAGTAGCCTAGTGGTTAGAACACTGGCTTGTTAACCAAGCAACCAGGGTTCGATTCCTACTAGCACTCCTTGTGGCCTTGGGCAAGTCACTTAACCCTCTACTGCCTCGGAAGAAGGGCCTGGCAATCTACTTCCGGTGACACTGCCAAGAAAACTCAGGAGCTTCTGGGTCGCCAGGAGTCAGGATTGACTCAAAGGCACACATTGCATTGCAAGAGTGGATCCAGGAGAGTGGGTTCTGCATCCGCAGGTATTCCAACTGGTAATAAATCGTTGGGGAGTTCCAATAATGGATCTCATGGCAACATTTGAGTCGGCAAAAGTCAATCGGTTTTTCAGTCGGAGACGGGAGAGAATGTCGGAGGGCTTGGACGCTCTCATTCAAAGGTGGCCAGAGGGACAACTTCTGTACGTCTTGCCTCCGTGGGTACTGATAGGGCGTGTTCTTCAAAGAATAGAACAGCACAACGGACTAGTGATATTGATAGCGCCAGATTGGCCAAGACGACCATGGTACGCAGATCTCATAAGGTTATTAGTAGATCGGCCATGGCTCTTACCAATGAGAGAAGATCTATTGCGTCAGGGTCCTCTTCACATGCCACAGGTGGCTCGATTCTCGCTTATGGCTTGGCTCTTGAAAGGGCAAGGTTAAAGGCCAAAGGTTACCATTCGGCGGTGATTTCCACTTTGTTGAAAGCAAGGAAGAGGTCTACCTCTTTGGCATATATTCGAATTTGGAGAATATTCGAAGCATGGTGTGAAGATAAAGGTTTGGAGGCATTAAAAGCTTCTATTTCTCAAATTCTATCTTTTTTGCAAGATGGGTTTGAGAAAGACTTAGCAGCTGCTTCATTAAAGATGCAGCTGGCAGGTCTCTCTTGTTATAGAGGAAGAATAAATGGTGAGGTGCTAGGTGCGCATCCGGATGTGAAGCGTTTTTTGAGAGCGGTTTCTCTATTGAGGCTGCCGTGTAGACCATGCGTTCCATCTTGGGATCTTCATTTGGTGTTGGAGGCTTTAGTACGGGAACCGTGTGAGCCTTTGTCTCGAGTGTCATTAAAAGATCTTTCGCTCAAAGTAGTTTTTCTTGTAGCTATTTCATTGGCGCGAAGAATTTCTGAATTGCAGGCATTGTCTTGTAGGAAACCTTTTCTGTTGTTTTATGAGGGGAAAGTGGTTTTGGACCAGTACCTTCGTTTCTACCCAAAGTGGTGTCGGCTTTTCATGTCAATCAGGAAGTTTCTTTACCAGTATTTCAAAATACTGACAAGGAGATCCACTTCAAAAGATTGCATCTTTTAGATGTTCGTAGAGCTTTAAAGATGTATTTAAAGCGGACACAGTCTATAAGACAGATAGACTGTTCTTTTTGGAGGTGCAAGAAAGAGATACGCAGCTTCCAAAGCGTCTATTGCCAGGTGGATCAAGGAAACTATAGCTTCAGCGTATTTGTTGAAGGGTAGGACCAATGTTCCCTCTAATTTTCTGTAGGCTGTGTGCGCATAAAATATCAGCTGTGCAACTTTTGAAGGAAGGTTAAATTTTTGTGCGCCACATAACGACACTCGGAGTTATATACTTTAAAATTTGACTACACGTCAGAATACAGTATGTACACCACATTAATTTTAATCAAATTAAATGAAAATAGATGATTACTAAATGAAGCGGAAAATTTCTAGTAATTACAATCACAACTTTTAAATTTTAAGATGTCTGTGTTCTTTTCTATCAGAATCAGAACCGGAATTTTTGTGCGCTCTGTTGTAAAGTATGTGAGCTTGCTCGACGAGGTGTGTGCGCGTGCACACGTGCACAGCTTAGAGGGAACAGTGGGTAGGACAATACCTGATGGGCTTAAAGCGCATTCAACAAGAGTGCAAGCTGTGTCGTGGGCTGAGTATAGTTCAGTGCCGCCTATGGAGATCTGTAAAGCGGCTACTTGGTCTTCGTTGAATTCCTTTGTGAAACATTATCGATTGGATATACAGGCAAAAAGAGATACCTGTTTTGGATCGGCAGTGCTTCAGGCTGGTTTAGCAGGTCCCACCCATTAGAGTCTTTACTGCTCTGTTACATCCCCAGAGATTCCGGGACTGGACTGGAGAGACGATAAGGAAGGTGAAATTAGACTTACCTGCTAATTGTTGTTCCTTGAGGAACTGCAGTCCATTCCTGCATTCCCCCCCCCCCCCCCTGGATTACAGTCCTGAAGCTAAGAGATCATGGTTTGTTTAATGGCCCATTTTGGGGGGAGATATTTTGGGGGGATCTTTGTAAACTATTATATTTCTGTTGAGACGGGGGGGCAGACTATAATAGGAATGTTATAATGTTTCTTTAAGGGCACATTATGTGTCTTAATTTATAATTAAAATCTATTAATGATATTATGGTTTGTTAAAGTTTAATATCTTTTTAAGCTACTTAATTGTTGCTCTGGAGCAAGGAGGCGGTCCCTCGGGTACTTGTACTGGTGACATCAAAGAATGTCATTGTTCAGTCTCCAAGCTGCTGGAGGAACCTAGATCCCCAGAGATTCCGGGACTGGACTGGAGTTCCTCAAGGAGCAACAATTAGCAAGTAAGTCTAATTTCACCATCTTGACTAGTCTGCTGCTCAAGACACAGCTTTTGGGTAAGCAGCACTCGGGAACCTCTTTGCGCAGTAAATGCCTACCATTACCATCTCCCCCTCCCACCTCCCCATCATATCCCCAGGTCTTTAATATCAACCATGGCAGTGGCCCTCACTTCTGGATTCTCCATCAAGTGTGCCTGCATCACTCTGCTTATTTACGGAAAAAGCAATATTACTTACCTGTAATAAGGGATTCTCCGTAGACAGCAGAGAAATGCATCCGCACTTTCCTTCCCACCTTCCCCTCAAAAAACCCAAACCCTTAACTGAAGAGGAAGGCCTACTGCATACGGACGTTTATAATCTATTTAACTTTCGTGCAAACCAAGGATTCTTGTCAGTGACAGTAGACTCTGAGAAAAAGTGGGAACAGTGGCGCAGGCACACAGAAGTTCAAAAAAGACTTTTTGTAGGCTGGAGTAGGTTTCTGGGCATACAGGCTCCATTGGATGCTGTCACCATCAAGTGTAGCTGTATTTCCTTACTGTCTATGGAGATAAGAACATCACTTTTTGCTTGGTAGTTAAGATTATAAATGGTTATGGCCTGGAATGTCTTGCATCACAAATTAAGGGCTTTACATAGTTCTAACATGACGTTGTTGAATTCCCCAGTGCCAACAGATTATAAGCTGTCGAGCCCATTAAAAAAAACTTTTGGGGAACTGCACTTAGTCTTTGAAATATGTTCGCAATCCAAGTCCAGTCTGAGGGTTTTATCTGTTTCCTCTAAAGGTTGAAAACCTGGTTTTTCACTTGGTATCTTTTAGATGAATGAGTCTTTTTATTCTGCTTATAGCTGTAATTTTATATTGTTTTGAAAACCTTTTATCTTTTATGATCTGCCTAATGTGGAGTATAAATATTGTATTAAGTTAAATTAAATTCCTCCCTCCCTTCCTAAACTTCGCACTTTTCACCTCTATTTTCTTATTCTCACTGCAGCCCTCTCACTTTCCTCCTGGCAGTCTCAGTTGAGGCCAAAGACATCACCACCTCACCCTTCTGGAGCTGCCTCACTAGCCAGAAAAGGCCAATCATTTCATCCATTTTCAAAAGCCTGTATTTGCTTTAAATGCCTTACTTGGCCACACCTTACTGCCTCCGGTCACACAGATAATGATAGTACAAAGCGCAGGACGCATCTGCATCATTTGAGATAGATGAATACTTTCCGTTGTTCCACCATCTGTACCTTTCCTTTTTTGTTTTTGCAGGTACTGATATTGGCAGATGGCAGTCAGAAGGGATTCTTGTATCAGAAGTTGTCATTCCTCACTTCCCTGAAAAGGAGAGAGAGCAAGGCCACCGCCTACGTCTGTGAGAATTTTTCCTGCTCTCTTCCCGTTGACTCTATCAAGGATCTCCAGAAAGTGCTTCAGTCATGAGACTGCTGCATCTGGAAGCAATAAAAGCTCAGAGCATGCCCAGCCGTCCAAAGATCTGTCCACACAATAAACAGCACCAAGCACAGAAAGAAGTTTGGGGTTTAGGTCTCTTTTATATTTATCCTTTTCTGTGTCTTATCCTCTCCCCTGCTTGTCTTTTATTTTCTCTCCCTGTCTGCAACTTGTTCCTCATGTTAGTCTTCTTCAATTCCCTTCCATATGTGTCGGTTGTCTCTCCTATGTCCCCAGCCTAAGTCTCCCAGTCTCCCTCTCCACTCGGGTGCCTACACATAAAACACAGTGTAGCAGCTGTGAATTGTGATGACCAAGATTTGTAGTAATGGTAGCAGCTGTTGATCCAGTCAGCCAAATGTCTCTACCAATAAGAACTGGCAAATATAGAAAGTTTGTCTAATTCCAGAGGCCTGTGCAATGGGTGAGCCTCCTCAGGATGGCGACTGAGGTCTGCACAGTATATTATAGCATGTCAAAGCTCCTTCCCTTTTGGTTTCCTAGATAACAATTAACAGACCTTTTTTAGGGAAGCATCTAATTGCCATGGGAATTGTGAAATGGCAGCCAAGTCTATGAGTACCATGAAAATGAATGTTCTGTGTCATTGGACCATGCGGGAAGATGGCAGCCCATGGTTATACAGGAAGCAGTTACCCTCACAGAAGACCTCTTTGAAAATTGCTTCCCTTTTTTGTGGAGAAAATGAGTGGCACTATGGGCAAAATTGGGACAGGTTGGAAGAAGCAATTTTAAGGATTTCATTTGGAAGTCTTCACACCTGGTTGATAGCACTTTACCTTGCATACACTGGCCCATAGCGGATTTTCAGTGCCATGGGAGTTTTCATTTGAAAATTGATGCAAGCTTGCAGGTACCACAGGGAGACTGAAATAGACTTCACTCTGCCCTTATGTTGGGTTTTACATCAGGTGTAAAATATCAACAGATGTTTAATTAACTAGTCATATAGGGCCCTAATTCCTAATGTAAATGAGTAAATGTCCCTAAGCATTTACTCATTTACTATGAGTTAATGGCTGGGAGTATTCCCAACATTTTACTATCAGTTAACACAGAAGAGAGCTCTTTATCATGTGTTAACTGAATGTAGGATAAAGCAATGCGCTTACCCGTGTTAACTGTGCATTGCTCTCTGCGCTGGTAACATGTAACATGCAGAACTTCCTCTGCGTTAACTGTAAGGCATATTCCTCTTTATTGATTTTTAAATTTAATTGTATGTTTATGAGGTGGTTTTTTTCTGATGTTTTGTTTTATTTTATGATGTATGTTAGCTTGCAATCTGTGTTGTCCTTTGGATATAATGCGGGCAATCCAAGGTTTGAAAAACATAAACAGCACTCATTCCCCATATATTTCATGACCCACCCTTCCATATTTCATATTAGGAAGTTAACATGGAAGTTTGTGCCCCAGAATTTCTTGAGCTAATTTGCACCATCTCAATTTCATTTCCATTTCATTTATTAAAACTTATATGCTGCCAGTTTGGTTAAAAGTCCTTCAAAAAAGCTTCCAAATTATAGAAATGATAAAACTCATCCACTAACAAAAGCATCCTAATGCAGTCCTGACCCACACACTCAACAAACAGTTATTTATGACCTGGCCATACCAGAGGCATCCCAAGACTGTCTAAGCCAGCGGTTCTCAACCTGTGGTTCGCGACCCCCACGGGGGTCGCCTCACTCCGCCAAGTTAAAAATTTTTTTTAAAAAGCGCACAAGTTGCTGCCACTACTGAGTCCGCTTCTCGGCAGCGGCAAACTCACCGCCTCCCTTCTAATGCAGCCGCGGCTCCCTGTCTCTTAGGGAACTGCAGCTATGCCTGTAAAACCGTTGCGGAGACTTCCTGTCTCTCGACGGGCTCCGTGCAGCATTGTCCCGCCTCCAAAGGAAGTTGTTTGGAGGCAGGACAATGCTGCACAGAGCCCGTTTAGAGACAGAAAAGCTCTGCAACAGCTTCACAGGCACAGCCGCGGTTCCCTAAGAGACAGGGAGCCATGGCTGCAGAAGAAGGAGGCAGACATGGGGAGAGGGGAGGAGGGGGCAGGGAACCTGCAATGGGGCTGACATGGGGGAGGAAGGAGGGCTGACATGGAGGGAGGGCTGACATGGACAGAGGGGCTGACATGGAAGGAGGGAGGGGGGCTGACATGGACAGAGGGGGCTGATATGGAGAGAGGGGGGCTGACATGGATGGAGGGGGGCTGATATGGATGGATGGAGGGAGGGGAGGACTGACATGGACAGGGGGGCTGACATGGAGGGAGGGAAGGGGGCTGACATGGACAAAGGGGAGAAACGGGGACATACTGGACTGACGGGATAAATGCTGGACAGAGGGGAGAGACAGTGCTGGTTAGGATTATAATGGGCTGATGGGGGAGCTAGCACTGGTAATGGGCAGATGGGGCTAGGACTGGTAATGGGTTGATTAGGGAAGGCTAGGACTGGGAATGGACTGATCAAGGGGGGGTTGGGACTGGTAATGGGCTGATAGGGGGGTAGGACTGGTAATGGACTGATGGGGGGCTAGCATTGGAAATGAGCTGATCGGTGAGGTTAGGACTGGAAATGGGCTGATTAGAGGAGGCTAGGACTGGTAATGGGCTGATGGGGAGGGGAGGTAGGACTGGTAATGGGCTGATTAGGGGAGCCTAGCACTGGTAATGGGGTTTATTTTTATTTATTTATTTATTTCTCTTATATACCGCGCTCTTCGATATCAGTGCAATTTACATGGAACATTGAGGTATTTTACGGTGGGGGATTACACTGTAATTACAAATAACAGGTAGGTCAACTTGGATAACCATATTAACTATTTACACATATATGGATAACAGATAAGTATTTACACATATATACATCACTTTGAGAGATAGTTACATGTAGTCATGGAGCTTTGTTGTGGGTGGGGCGAGTTGGTGTACCTTCCTCCGGGTAGCATTTGAGGAAAAGGTGGTGCTTCAGTGCCCTCCTGAATTTAGTTAGCTCCGGGATTGCTCGTATGTTGGATGGTAGGGCGTTCCAGCATCTGGGAGCACAGAGACTAAAAGCCCTGTTTACAGTTGCCTGTGTACAATGGGTCATTGTTTTGGGGATTACCAAGGTGTTTATTGCTGTAGGTCGTCTGGCCCTGTTGAGGGGGGGGGGGGTTCATGTGCGTAAGGCCCGTGAGTGATGAGGGGGAGAGCCCATTGATGGCTTTGAATGTTAGTAGCAAGATCTTGAAGGCGATTCTACAGTGGATTGGGAGCCAGTGGAGACTTTTGAGGATGGGTGTTATATGGTCTCGCCTTGAAGCCCCCTTTAGAACTCTGGCTGCAGTGTCCATTTATTTTATTTATTTATTTAACAGTATTTCTAAACCGCCTTATCTTAATAATCAAGGTGGTATCACAGCAAACAATCAGGTGAAGTGAGAGTGTTATACATGCAGTGGGGGGAAATTGAATGTGTGTCGTGTTGTGTGTTAGATTGGTATGATCTATTTACAGAGTGGGCTATATACAGTGGTGCAAAAACAAATTCCATGCATACGTTGGTTAGGCGAGTTGGAGCGGGCTCAGGGTGGATTGTGGGAGCCCTTGAAGGATTGCGTTGGTATAGTCGAGATGAGGAATGGTTAGTGCCTGAAAGATCGTTCTGAAGTCATCTGGTTGTAGCAGGGGGCGTAGATATTTGAGTGTCCTGATTTTATGATATGTTGATTTTACCATGTTGCCAATGTGCGTCTTTATGTCCAGTCTTTGGTCTAGTGTGACACCCAGGTAACGGATTGTGGGCTTGGTTTGCAGCTCTGCCTCTCCGACTTTTAGGTAGGCTGGTGGGGAAAAATTAGAGTTTCTGGTAATGAACAACACTTCAGTCTTTTTGTGCTGTATCCGGAGATTCTGATTTTGGAGCCATTTTTCCACTGCGCTGAAACAGTTTGTTAGTTATGAGAGGTCAATCTGGTCAATCTTGAACGGCATGTAGAGCAGGACGTCATCCGCATATATCATGCATTCGACATTGAATGAGCGTATGAGGTCGCAAATGGGCTGCATGTAGATGTTGAACATTAGGGCTGATAGGGAGGATCCTTGCGGAACGCCTTGTTTCTGGTGGAACGGATTGGATGTGGAGGTCTCTGTTCGCACATGCTGCAATCTATCGGATAAGTATGACTTACACCAAGTTAGTGCTAAGTCACAAATGCCCTTCTCTTCGAGCCGTTTCAGGAGGGTTTCGTAGCATACTGAGTCGAATGCTGCAGCTATGTCCAGAAATATGAGGACAACCCCATGATGGATGTTATCTATTGCATTGAGTATGTCATTGAAGAGGGTGGTAAGTAGCGTCTCCACTCCATGAGATTCTCTGAAACCATGTTGGCAGTGGTCTAGTGGTGCGGTATTGTTGACGTGTTGTTGTATCTGGCATTGGACCTCTTTTTTGATTATCTTGGCCAGTAGTGGAATGCTGGCAATTGGTCTATATGATTCCACTTTCTGGGGGTCAAGCTTGCTGTTTTTCAGCAGAGGTCTGATGGATGTGTGTTTGAGACTTAGGGGGAATGAGCCTGAAGCGAAAGATGTGTCGATGAGTCTAGCTATGAATGGGCTAAACTCTGTCTGTAGTTCCTTTATCCAGAAGGCAGGACAGGAGTCGGTCTGAGCAGTAGTGGTGTTGATTGTGGAGATGGTGTCAACGATTTGCTTATTGGATGGGGTGGTGAATATTGTTAGTGTCGTTGTGTTTGTTGGTTCTTTGGTGATGGAGAGTGAGTCAGTCTTGTCGGTTTGGCATAATTTTGATTGAAGGAAGTCAGCATAGTCTTGGGTGTGGATCTCAGTTTTTTTGCTCCGGTCCTGGTTCTTTCGTTAGGTTCCTGACAAGGTTGAATAAGTCGTGTGGTTTTCTTAGCGATCGCCTTAGTGTGTCTGTGTGCTTGCCTCATTTTCTCAGTTATCGCCTTGCGTTGCATTGCCAGTTGGAGATTATAAGCTTCCTGATCTTCCGTGGATCGTGAGTGCCTCCATCGCCTTTTGAGTCTTCTGAGTTTGAGGAGAGAAGTCCGCAGTTCGTTGGAGTACCAGGGCGTGGCGGCCCTTTTCCTTGGGGCTTTGTTGTGTACTGTGCGTAGTGCAATGGTACTAAGGCTGTCGTTCCAGCTGGAGACTAGCTTATCAAGGTTGGTTGTTGTCATGCCAAGTAGTGGCTGTGTGTGGTTCATGACGGTTTCCTTGTTGAAAGGTTGGAAACTAAGTGAAGGCAGCCTCGTGGGGTTCGTCTTGCTTCCAGGAGGCTTCCTTAGCTGATCCAAGGGAATTTGGAACATGATTAGCTTATGGACGGACTGCGGTATAGGTTGGTGAGGTGAAGTGGGCTGCGTCACGGACAGTTAGTGGGGCGAAGATCAAGTCCAATATGTTTCCCTTTGTGTGGGTTGGTTCGTTGATTAGCTGTTGATAACCTAGGTCTTTAAGTGCATCAAGAAATGCTGATGTTTGGGAGTCTTGTAGGGTTGGCAGATTGAAGTCTCCTAATATCCAGTTTGGGGTGCGCAAGTTTGGGGTATTGCAGGCCAGCTCAATTATCGTGGCTAGGTCATCAGGGGATGATGTCAGAGCTCTGTATAATAGATTGATGGAGCAGTGATTATTCTCTATGACTACTATGTCAAGGTTGGTTGTGTTGATACTGTTGGAGAGGTGGAAATTGAGGTCTGTTTTAGCGAGTATGAGAACTCCTCCGCCCCTTTTGTTGCCTCTATGGCAACTGTGTATTGTAAAGTTGGGGGGTAGAAGGTGGTTGATGAGGACCATGTCATCATTTGATAACCATGTATCTGTGATCAGAAGCATGTCAAGGTTGTAGAGAGCTAATAGGTCAGTGATGACAGACCATTTCTTGCGGACTGAACGCGCATTTATGAGGGCGGTTTTTAAATCTTGTGGAGGTAAGCTATCCTTTTTTACACTTTTGGTGTGTTGAATTGCGATGTGTAGTAGGTGCTGATAGGTTGGATGCATATCGTCTTCTGCCTTGTGGAGGGGGTTTCTTGACCATCTCCTCCCACAACCGTGTAGAATAGGTATGTGTTTGTGAGTACTAGTTAGGGCTAAAGTGCTACTGATCAACTCTAAGAGGAGGTAACCACAAATTATTGTTGTAATGGTATGAGCCATTTTGTGTTTGATCTGCCTTACGTTTATAGGGCCTTATGTGCAAGAAGATAGTGGGGTTGCACTGATTCGGAATGTTGTGCAGGTGTTAGAGTGCAGATGAGACCTTTAGCGTCAGGCGGTTAGATGTACATCTACAATCAAGCCCAGTATTCATGCAGTTGGCTTGTGTAAATTGTGGCGCTGTGCCCTGACTAGGCGGTCACCTGTAGGTTGCAGCGTGCCACCTCATAACATTTAGTTTGCTCCATTTTAAGAGCTAGGACTTCTGACGTTGTAGTTGTGGGTCAAGAAGACAGTCCGAGTGGGTTTTGGCAAACACAGGAAATTTATTTATTTATTTTTACAATTTATTTATTTATTTAGTATACATTTGTATACCGCTACTTCCAGCGATCAGCAGCGGTTTTTGATTACAGATTGGAAATTGTCAAATCATGACAGGAAATTTTTGAGGTATAAACACATTGATTAGACAGGAAAGCACAGCACACAGAGAACTATTTTACAGGGAACATGGGCTATGGAGGGTTAAGTGGCTTGCCCAAGACCACAAGGAGCACCTGTGGGACTAGAAACCCCAGTCCTTCCGGCCCAAGGTTGCTGTCCTCTAGTGGGATTTGAACCCCCGACCTTCCGGCCCAAAGTACCTTGCCCCAACCACTAGGCTACTCCTCCACTACAAGACTTTGCAAACAACTTTCGTTGTGTAGCATTTGAACAGGACAACTTAAAGAGGATATTTTCTCCAATCAGAATTATCATACAAAACAATGTCCTGGTAGTGCTCAAGAATAAACTTCTTTCATGTATAACAAACAGTATTTGCTTCTTCAAATGCCAGGGTTAAAACTTAGTGCTCACTGGTTCCTAGTGTCTTCAGTAAAGATATTAGCTTCTTTTAAACTGTGCAAGCATAAACAAGGTTCCTTCTTCCTGTTTCTATTATCCACAGAATAACAGCTTCTTAAGACATTCAGTTTACACTTAGGCACTTCAGTTAGCTCTAACAATGGCAATCCCTTTTCTTTCCAAGGTTTTCAGTGCTCAGAACAACAAGGCTTTTTCTAAGCTAAACCGGTTCCGGTTTTCTCTGTGCTTAAAACTCTTCGGCTTCTTTTACTTCGATGCTAGACAAAGAGAGCAATCCATTAAACTATCAACCGAGTCCTGTTCCATCTCACAGGGCTCCATGTCCATACTTTCACAAACAGAGTCACGTTCCTCTGGGCTTGGAACTTGCTCTGTGCATGCAGGCTTGACTTCTTTTAAAAGCTTAAACAGTTTGTTCCACTGAGACTTCTTTCTCCCCTCTGGGTTCCTAGGGTGACTGCAAGGCTTCCTGTCTCAGAATAAAATATCCACAGGCTCTGACTGTCTGACCTTGCTTGTGGTAACACTCTGCCTTACAGGTTTTAAAAGGGGTAAAACGTTTCTCTTGGAATCTTCTAGTGCTGCTCCTCTAACAGGGCTATAACCTTCATTTTCCCCAGGAGTATCCCTCCTACCTTCAAACCGGGCTGTAAACCTCTCACGGCAGGGGCTACTCTCTGGAGTGCAGTCTTCTGAACAAAAGCTGCTCTGAGAGCTTCTCCGGTATCTGTTCCTAGACACTCTCTGCCTTTGATGCCTGAAGTTTGAATTCTCCTTAGTCTGCTGTGTATATTCCCTTTTCACATTGCCTGTAAACTGCTTCCTCAGCCCCTCTCTCCTGGACGGCTCGAGACTGGCTCTGTCTCCAGTCCTGTGCCTGCTACGGTGGCTGGCTCTGTTCCCGTCTCTGAGACTCTGGCTGGTTCTGTTCCCTTCTCCTCCACTCTGGCCTTGGCCCTGGCACCGGCTCTGGCCGTGGCTTTCTCTGGACTGTGTCTCCTGCTCTCCGTGAGCCTGTCTCTGTATCTGGAACTGGAACTAGAACAAGAGCTGGAACTGGAACTCTTCCGCCTGCTTCTTTCTCCTTTCCACCTCTCCCTGCTCCCTCTTTCTGAGAGCTTAAATGTGTTTGAGTGTCTTCCTTTTCCTGGCTCCTCCCCTAGGTGCCTCCCATCTCCACCCTGTGTTGCCATGGAGCCTGGGTGTGGCCTGCACTCAATAGTTCTGAATGTGTGGTTTTTTCCTCTACCTGCATTCTGATACATGTGCTTAGCTGAGGGAATCCTCTGCCTAGAAGAAAAAGTTCTTTTTCCAGGTATTTTCTTAGGTTCTAGTGCAGCCTCGTCACCACAAAATATACATAGGATCATAGGTATGTAAACTCAACGTCTATCCTAGTTCTAAATATACAGGTAACATACAAACACGGTCATGCAGTGTGGTCTATCTAATCATCTGCCAAACGTCCTAGGTTTATGGCATGTTTCTTTTAGGCTTTGTCGTACCTATTTCACCCCGAGGCGAGGTCTGGTGCTGCTTCCGATGAGTCTAGATGTGGAGGAGTCCTCTTGGTTATATATGAGACCTTAGTTCTGATCAGCAGTGTGTTCTAGGTAGGCTTGAGAGAAAATGGAGAGCTGTAAGGGTTCCTGGCAGTGAGGCAACAGAGTACTCTGCTATGGTAGGGTAGTTGGTGCACATCGATGTTCTCAGCAGAAGTGTCGAGTTGTTTCTTGGCTTGTTGGTGTTGACCACTTGCTCTGCTTGCCCCGCCTAAGGGCCACCCCAAAGGGCCCTCTGGCGAGGTCCTCAGGCGCAGGCCTGCCAGGTGCAGGCGCACCGGATGGCGCTCTTCTTTTTAAATTGTTGGCTGCCTGCCCCGATTGGGCAGAGCAGCAGCAGGAGGAAGCCGGGTCCTGCTAGTTGGAGCTGGCTTCAGCCGGCTCGGTCCCCCGACTGGGGATGGCGTCGGGGGACCGAGCCGGCTGAAGCCAGCTCCAACGAGCAGGACCCGGCTTCCTCCTGCTGCTCCAAGCCAGCTCCAACTTCCATGTTGAGGGGGGACTAGCACTGGAAATGAGCTGATTAAGGGAGGCTAGGACTGGTAATGGGCTGATGGGGTGAGATAGGACTGGTAATGGACTGATGGGAGACTAGCATTGGAAATGAGTTGATCGGGGGGGGGGTGCTATGACTGGAAATGGGCTGATTAGTGGAGGCTAGGACTGGTAATGAGCTGATGGGGGTAGGACTGGTATTGGGCTGATTAGGTGAGGCTAGCACTGGTAATTGGGTTGAGGGGGGACTAGCACTGGAAGTGAGCTGATTGGGGGGCTTCCACTGGGAATGGGTTGATTGTGGGGAGGGGAGGATAGAGCTGCTGGCCCTGGAAGAAAACTGGGGGCTAAGGCTACAAATGGGCTGATACGAGGAGATGGGAGAATGGAACTGGAAGGGAGTGGATCTGAGGGGCTGCCATGGTATTTGTACTAGAAGGGACTGGTCAGTGGGGAAGGAGAAGGGAATGGACACCAGTGGCAGTCATGGGAATGCCAATTGACACTGGGAGGTACTGGGAGTGAGGACTGGAAAGGGGCTGATACTGGGGAGGGTTACTGGGACAGGAAATAGGCTGATGGAAAGAAGTGAAGAAAACGAAAGAAGAGATAAGAAATGGCAGATGGACCATAGACCACAGAAAGAGAGCTAAGAGAAGACAGGAAAGCAGAAGCCTCAGATCAGGACCAGCATGATCAGAGAATAAATTGGTCAGACAACAAAGGTAGAAAAAATAATTTTATTTCATATTAGTGATTTGACTACAAAATCATAATAATTTGAAATTAAATATTGTTACTTGTTATTGGGATTAATTATTGTGGTTTAAATAAGTAAATTTTATAAATAAAAACATGCAAAGGCCTATAATATATTAATAATTCAACAAATTATTACAGCGACAATGCGTTAACGGTAAAGGAAGAGAGACACATTTGATTTTATCATTGGGGGTCATCAAAAGTTGACCAATGGTAAAAGGGGTCACGGTACAAAAAAGGTTGAGAACCACTGGTCTAAGCAAAAGCCTCCCAAGTTAATTGCTACCCTCAGAACTTTCTCAGGGGAAAGTAAAATTTCAGAGAATTCTGCTAGACCAGACTAGTGGAGTTATCTCCTGCTGCCCGCAGATGATGGAGACAGAGAAATCACTAGAAGTTTCTGGTGACATCATCACTGGTACTTAGACTGGTACAGCTAGGGCACCTTCCAGTATTTCCTCTGTCTCCAGCAGATGATAATTACTGATCTCTTGTAGCTCAGGTTTGAAGCTTCTGGCAGCTGTTCTTGGAGCACCTACAGTTGAACTTGGGCAGTGAACATCTCAGGTACGTATTTGAGATGCCCCTCTGGAGTTTCCCACATGTCTTGAGGGGGTGGGCTCTTGTTAAGAGGACCAGGGTAGCCCAGGAAGAGCGATCTAGTTAGGCTCCTCTCTTGGAGTGCTTTGGACCAATCTTGTCAGGTGCATTTATTCCTTTGTCTATTTTTTTGTTTGATTTTAAGCAAAGTAATATTAAAAAGAATTAAGCAGCCTTTTCGACAGAGTGCTTGAGTGAGGGACTCGGGGGGAAAGTAAAATTCTGAGTTGCTTCCGGAATGACAAGAGGTTTGTCTCTGCACACTTACAGTATATCCTGGGCATCTTGTTCTAACATTTTGGTGCCACAACTGGGAAAGCTGTAGCCTTTCATTTTACCATCCTCATCATGCCCAAAGGAGGAATAGATAGCAAAGGACTGTCAATTATAAGAATTAGTCTTTCTTTTAAGTGGTTCATTTATTGAGAAAAACATTTCCTAAACCATATCCGGAGGAATAATTTAGAGTAGTGTTGTTAAGTGCCATCGAGTCAGTGTTGACTCATGGTGACCCTCTGGATAGTTGACCTAAACTGTGTTTGGTCTTCTGTCAGGAGGCTCATTGTTGAAAGACTGCCACTCATAGCTGCTGTTATTGTATCAATCCATCTCATTGCTGGCCTTGCTCTCTTGCATTGACCTTCTATCTTGCCAAGCATGATGTCTTTCTCTAATGATCTCTCTCTTCGCATGATGTGTCCAGAGTATGAAAGTCAAAGTCTTGTCATCCGAGCTTCTAAGTAATACTCAGGCCAATATTCAAAGGGAGTTTGAATAGCGAACACCTAACTCTCCTATCGACTCGACGGCACTTAAGAACAACAGCAACTCCCCTATCATATATTTTTAAAAATTATATGAAAAATATTGGGCTGTTTAAATTGCTAAGTAGCCAGATCCTATCCATTTAATTTTCAAGCAGGTACTGTCTCCTTCATGTATGCGTGCAGCGCAGTGTATATTGTGATGATGAGAGCAGCCAAGAACAGATGGAGATAGAAGAAAACCATGTTTCTGCCTTTAAAACAAGTGACAGACAAGCTGTGCACAGAGCTTGCAGAGCAGGAAAGAAAAAAAATCCTGTCTCTGCTGAGGCTAAGCCACGCCCAGACTCTGAAGTGGGGGCAGGCTTAGATACTGATTGGAAAGGCCTGTGCGAAGGCAAGGGTGTGGCAGGGAAGAAACGGTTTTTAAAACCTCACTCTGACCAGAGAGGGAGAAATAACACTTATTAAAAGAGGGCTGCTACACAGTACCCTGTCTTGTGTTGCTGAGGTAAGCTAAATTCTGATTTGATTTAAATTATAGCTCTTAGCTGCTGTTAGGCTCTAACTTCTTATGAAATTTAAACTACAAGCTCTCTGCTGGGTTCCAAATGTAACCAGAAAGCTCTCTTCTGTGTTTTAAATTTAAACTAAAAGTACTTTGCTGTTACTAGGCCCTGAGTGACTATTAAATTTAAACTACAAGCTCTCTGCTGGGTATGAAATGTAACCAAAAAGTTCTCTTCTGTGTTTTAAATTTAAACTTAAACTGCTACTACTAGGCCCTGACTGATTTAACAAAAAATAGTGGGTTCACAGATTAATTAGCTTTAATACAAAGAATTCCTTTTAGAAAATTACCAGAAGTATATACTCACAGTTGCAGATCTCTCTCCAGAAGTAACAGTCCCTTTTTCTAGTCCTTCTGGGGACAGTCAGAAAAGCTTTATTTAAGGACATTACAAGGCAGCCCTATGCCTGTGAGGCCTAGGGCCCAGGCTAGGGTCCCACAATATTTAGTAGTGCTATAGAAATGCAAAGTAGTGAGAGCAGCATAGCGAAACAGAGGCATCCCTAAAATTATGCGTTTAGTAGTGATATTCGGCAAAATAAGTGGATAATATGAGCAGCGTCGTTGCATTACACATATATTCAATGCTGATATCGGCACAGAATATATGGATGAAATTAAACATCCGTGGCAGTGCTTAACTTTGGATAGTGACCATGTCAGCTGGAAATTTACCCGCTGTTTCTTTACTGCCTTTGATTCTGTAGAGGTTTCTTTGCTGGGAGATAAATAGCCCATAGTGTTATTACATATTGAGATTTAATTGCTCAAGTACCTCTTCAGCAAACCTTCAGAGTCTGTGCAGTGTGGGTGGTGGGCCACACATTCCCCCTTGTATGGGCACATAAGGCCCGCTATGCCCCTTGAGCAGGTTAGAAAAGGGCACTTGGAAGCCATTAGGAGGTTATGGCTTGCTAATGACTGTGTAATTTATTTCAGACCAAAATTGTGCTGGTTTAATTTGGTTCCCTAAAACAGAAATAAAAAGTTTAAAAGAAATAGAGAAAATGCAGCTAATTATGCAAATGAGGCAGTCTATTGGCAGCAGCCCTGAGATTTTACATTCTAACTGTGTAATTGTCTTTTGCTAAAATAAAGTAATTATTAGGTCATGGACGTTGGATGAGAAATTATGTTAAGTACCTCCGAAGCCTTCTAGCTTAGGGGGCCTGTCTTTTTTTTCTTTAAGATTCAAAGAGTTACTGTAGAAACACAAACATTGTGCCAGTCCACCAGGAGCATTCTACAGAATTAACAAGTATAAGAATATCACATAATGTGGTTTGGAGTCCAGGTTCTTCTGTCCCAGGTTTAGAGCAAGGATCTTTCTGACACAATTTGTTTCCCCTTCCTATTTACGGGTCAGAGTGTGGAACCTACTGACAGACTTCGAACTCTGGTTTTACTGGTATAATTATAGTGCAACAATATTGCTACTGCAGATTTGGAACTTGGCATCTTGAATCATGAGTTCAGTGTCTGGGCTCTTTTGGCATGGGTTCAAAGTTGGGGGTCCTTTCAATGCAAGTTCAGGGCCTAGAGTCTCCTAGCTCAATGTCAGAGTTTGCATCCTCTAGACACTAGTTTAAAACTGAGGTCCATCTCATGCAGGGGCCAGAAGAGGAATAAACTTTTAGGATATTAGAGGGGTATGTATTTTCAGCTTTGCTTCATGTCATTCGGTGCATTAGCTTGTCTTATTTTTCAGTGCTTTATGACCCAAGGAAAGTCATTTTAATTTGTGCTGAGGTCATAGGACTACTGCTTTGCTTCATCAAAATAAACCATTCTGAACATGAGAATTAAGTTTTAGAAGCTAAAACAAATATAAGGGCCATCTTTCTTCTCAGAAGGCCATTTCTTAGCATAAAAATCTCCAGGAGACGTGGAACATTTAGAAAGGGAGAGAGTGGAATGTATGATGACAACAGGTGCAAAGAGGCCTGGAGCATCAGAAATAAGTGTAGAGAATTTGGAGATTATGAGAAGCTGGAGTATCCAGAGGTGAAGCACTGACGGAGCGTTTCAAGGTTGATTTGCGCAGTTATTTTTGTCAGTAGAGTTGGAGATTGAAAACTTGAGAAGAATCTACAGGCATTGTGTTGCTTTTATTTTCAGTCTTACTTTGCCCCCTCCCCTCCTCCCATCTGTTATTTCTGTGCTAGTCATGGGATTTCTCAGTGTTTGGGAGAATGAAATGCTTCTCAACAAAGAGAGTCAAGTACGACCTGGATACTTGTATTTGATCTAGTTAGCAGGCCAGTGCTTTACCATCTGAGCCACTAGAGGGCACTGAGGTAAGTGAGATGATCTATATGTTGAGACCTTGCACTAGTTCTTCTCAGAGAATTAGTGATCCTGTATCTGGGGAACTAGCCTGGTTCCAGGGACTAGCAAAGGGTTGCTGACGGGGCTTGTCCAAGGGTATCTGCCACCCTAGGTGAACCTTCATCCATGTGCCCCTCCTGGAGTGAATCATGGTCCTTTCTCCCCCATTAGTTTAGCACCTACCCCTCCCTTTTCTATCCCCTCTTTAGTCCAATATCTCTCCTTCCCTCCCCGGCAAGACATTGGAAGAGCAAAGTGCTGTCAGCATGAAGGTGGGTCTTCCATTATCATGCGCACATTCATGGTCTTCTGGTTCTGCATCATCTAACACAAACCTCCTGTCAGAGGGGATGGGAGCAGCAAGTCTCAGTCACATGTGTGCGCCTAAAGACCTGCTGTCACGATGACAGCAGTTTGCTACTGTCTTGCCCCTGTGCAGAGCCTGTGGTGCTGCCCCCCATCCTCCCAAGTTTTGTCACCCTAGGCAGACACTTAGTAAGGTTGCTTAATCATGTTGCAGAACCCAGATAAAAAGATCTTTATAACTGAAGTTAAGTTGACTTGATTGTCCCACTGAGTCTAAATCGAGCTGTTTGTGAAAAATGCTTTGTGAACAATGCCAGAAATAACTGATGGGCTCAGATGCTGTAGTTGGTGGTGGTTGTTTTTTTAAATGGTGGCCACAGTAGCCAAAAAATTCTGAATATTCAGTGTGAATAACGAGTGAGGTTATCAAATTTGCAGATGACTCAAAACTATTTAAAGTTATTAAAACCCATGAGGATTGTAGAAAATTGCAAGAGGATCTTGATAAATTGGAAGACTGGGCATCCAAATGGCAGATGAAATTTAATGCGGACAAGTGCAAAGTTATGCACCTAGGAAAGAACAACCCAAACTATGGTTACACGATGGAAGGTTCCATATTAGGAACCACAACCCAGGAAAAAGATTTAGGCGTCATCATGGATAACATGTTAAAACCCTCGGCCCAGTGTGCAGCGGCGGCCAAGCGAGCAAATAGAATGCTAGGTATCATAAGGAAAGGAATGGAAAATAAAACAAAGGATACTATAATGCCTCTGTATCGTTCCATGGTGTGACTGCACCTTGCATATTGTGTGCAATTCTGGTCGCCGTATCTTAAAAAGGATATAGCATTATTTGAAAAGGTACGGAGAAGAGCCACTAAAATGGTAAAAGGGGATGGAAGGATACCCCTATGAAGAGAGGCTAAAAAGGTTAGGGCTCTTTAACCTGGAAAAGAGACAGCTGAGGGGAGATATGATAGAAGTCTATAAATAAATGAATGGAGTGGAACGGGTAAACGTAGATCGATTGTTTACCTTATCAGAATATAGAAAGACTAGGGGACATGCAATGAAGCTACAGGGTAACCTATTTAAGACTAATAAGAGAAAATATTTTTTCACACAACGTGTAATCAAACTCTGGAATTTATTATCTGAGGATGTAGTAAAAGCTGTTAGTGTAGCTGGGTTAAAAGGTTTGGACAAGTTCCTGGAGGAAAGGTCCATAAACCATTATTAAAAGGGACCCAGAATATCACTGCTTGACCCAATACAAACATTGTCTTTTGGGGAAACTGCTAGGTACTTGTGACATAGATTGGCCACTGTTGGAAACAGGCTCATGGGCTTGATGGACCTTGGTCTGACCCAGTATGGCATATCTTATGTTCTTATGTCTGTATCCGGATAGTGTCTAGTGCTGACATTGCTATCCAGCCCCTGTCAGGATAGCTACCCTGATAAAGTTAGGAGAGCCCTTCTTCCAAGTATTGCTGATATCACTCTAACCATGGATTGCCCTGGCACTATCCGAATAGTGCGGAAGTGATCTGTCAGACAGTCGGCAGCACTATCAGGATAGCACTACTGCATATCGCCAGATAGAGCACCGCTGTTTGAGGCTATCTAGATAAGTGTCTTTGAATATACTTTCTCCCCGATGCTGTTCTTAGCATCCAAGTTGAATCCTTCTGGGTGATCCAGGAAACTACATAATTTGGGTGCCAGGCAAAATGATGGAAACCATTATTAAGAACGAAATTACTGGAGACATGGGCAGACATGGTTTAAAGGGATGAAGTCAAAATGGATTTAGGCAAAGGAATTTTTGCCTCACCAATTTGCTTCATTTATTTGAAGGTGTGGATGAAAGTGAGCCAGTTGATATAAGGCCCTTATGCCGGTACACGATCTCCCCGCACGCACCCAGCAGCAGTGTGGGGAGATCAGGATGGGGGCGGAGCGAGGGCGGGCCATGCACCTGGACGTACAGGGCCGATTCAGGTCATAGCCCTGTATGTCCGGTGGGTGGAAGATGGCCGCGCTGTTTATACCACTTCAGAGGTGGTATAAGCAGCAGTGATGGCGGTGGAGCAGCCCGACAGTCCCCGCCAGAAGAAGGTGAGGTCCCACCACCTTATCCCAGCCCTGGCAGACCCCACCGAGAGTCAGGCGGCAGGAAAACTGGGGTCGGAACTGTGGGGGCTAGCTATGCATCAGGGAGAATGTCTCCCGCAGATAGGCAGGGGCACGCTGGGCCGTCTCAGTGCCTGATCCTGCACCTGTGGGAACGTCTGGCTCCCGCGGTGCAGAATCAGGTGCTGACAAGCCGTCCTGCAATCGGGCTCATAGTGTATTTAGACTTTCCGAGATTCCTAAGGAAATTTTTTAAAAAATCATGGCATAGGAGGCAATGTTCTATTGTGGATTGGAAACTGATCAATTTTCTCAGTGGAGGAAGGTGAATAGTGCAGTACCCTAGGGATTTGTACTGGGACTGGTGCTTTTCAACATATTTATAAAGGATCTGAAATTGGGAACAAGAAGCAAGGTGATTGAATTTGCAGATGACACCAAATTATTTAAAGTTCTTAAATCGCATGTGGATTGTGAGAAACTACAGGAGGACCTTTTGAGACTGAGCATCCAAATGGCCGATGAAATTTAATGTGGACAAATGAAACGTGATGCATGTAGGGAAGAATAACCCAAACTATAGATACATAATGCTGGGTTCCACATTAGGAGTCACCACCTAGGATTCAATGGGGCCGCGGCTCTAATATCGCACAGAAGCCGCTACTGTTGTCTAGTAAACATACCACTATGTCTCTACCATGTCCATTGGGAGGTTATTCCACACATCTATCGCTCTTTCCAAAAAGAAATATTTTCTCAGATTACTCCCGAGTCTATTCCTTGTCACCTTCATCCTCTGCCCCCTTGTTGCAGAGCTTTCTTTCAACTGAAAGAGACTCTTCTGTGCATTTATGCCACAGAGGTATTTAAACATTTCTATCACCTCTCCCCCTCCTGCCTTTCTTCCACAGAGATTTGGAAGATTTGAGATTTTTAAGTCTGTCCCCTTCTGGTGTGGAGCTTTAGGGTTGTACAGTGGCTGACCCTCCTTGAGAAGCAAATGCTATTTTTGATTTCCTGTATGTTTTTGTTTTATGGTTTCAGCAGTAAAACATTACTGCTCAGTTGTAATGCTGTCTGGAAACTGCCTTGTTTTCTTATTGAGAAGTGCTACTAAGAGTGGAAGTACCACCAGCATTGCAACTGGGTTAAGACAACCAAGATTGGCTCATGGTGCCCCCTAGCTGTGACAATATGAATACATGGTTCAGAAAGCATAGGCGATGGAGCAGGCTGGGTCACTAAGGCCACGGCCCTACCAACGCTTTGCCCCATACAGCATTAACAACTAGGGAGCTTGAGGGATGGGAAAGAAATTGGTTGATTCACCTACCCAACTAAAAAGAAATTCCTCTGCCCCCACTAATGTTTATGGGGATTACAACCCTTCTCTCCCCGCCCACCCACCACAAGATATGTACAGTTTATAAATTAAAATAAACCCGTATTGTGTCGACTGAAGGTTGTCTCTGAAATGACTGGCTAGGCTGAACTAGGATATTTCACCTGTCTACTCACCATACAAAAAAAAGTCAAATTCTTTTATCACCTTAGTAACAGTCATACAAACTCCATCCATTAGAAGGCATGTTATGAAATAACTCAGAACTTAAACAGCAAACTTGCCATACCAAAACAGCAGCAGCTCCCAAATAGCAATAATCCTATCTCTGAAAACACAGCAATGCAAATATCAAAACAAGCCCTATCAGGGCACTACTATTCTTAGCAGGAAAAGCACGGTCTGGTAGTTAATGGCATGGGCGGAGAATCAGGGGAACGAGGGTTCAAATCCCACTTTCTCCACTGACAAGCACTGCCTCAGCTACTCCTTTAGGTCATAAACGCTTTGGAGTAGTGACTTATGCTACCTGAATTTTAAAACTGCCTTGAGTATTATTTGAAAGGTGGGCTTAAAATCCAATTTATTATTAGCAACACATCTCCTGCTGGGAAAAACAGAGCAGGATGAACTATTAAAAAGACATCATCACACTGGCTGCACACAAAACGCTCATCAAATACAGAACACATATTATAATGCAATGCTGACCCGGCACCTTCCTGAAAGTAGCTTGCCAGGCCTTTCTTCTGCATAGTGAGTTTACAGCCCCTGGTATTCCAGGGTGGTCACCTATCCAAATACTAGCCAGGTCCAAATCTGCTTAGCTTCAGAGATCAGTCAAGAGCAGGTTCAGTCAGGACAGCTGAAGCCTCATGCATGGTGCAGTAATATGCAGATAAAAATGGAACTATAGTCCACATGGAGTGGAGGAGTAGCCTAGTGGTTAGAGCAACTGCCTAGTACCCAGAGGATCAAGGGTTCAATTCCCACTTGCACTCCTTGTGACTTTGGGCAAGTCACTTTACCCTCCTTTGCCTCAGAAGAAAAGGCTGGCAATCTACTTCCAGTGATACATTGCCAAGAAAACCCAGAGGTAGCTGGGTCGCTATGAGTCAACACTGACTTGATGGCACTAAAAAAAAATAGTCCACCTCACTCTCCTCCCATTTCCTGCACAATAGCAAGGATGGAGGGAGCAGAAGGCAGCTGTTTGCTGCCTGAGATTCAGGTTACTGATTAATAAAACCATTGTGTAGTGTCCCATGTACTCATACATACTAAAACCCCTGATGAAACCTCCAAAACTGCTGCACTTTATTCTGCCAAATGGCGAAGGATGCAGGGTTTGCTGAAACAGACACACATCCTTACACTGTGACTTGGCTCTTTTTTCATCATTCAATTCTACATTTCTTAAGGGAACCAACACTCCATGCTACTATGTACCAGGATGCATGGAAGTGAAACTACAAGAGGTAAAGTCATCAGAAGACTTCAAGCCAGCCAATGCCAACAGCCACTCTGAATCTAGTGTTTCCAGCAGGTATAAGAAAGGCTTGAAGACAGTTTATAATTATTGCAATAGAAAATGTAAGACAGGAGAATGGAGGCAGAAGGGCACCCGACTCTGGCTAATTTGTACAGTGCTGCCAATAAAGAAACAGTCTCAGATTCCTCAAAGAATCAAACCTAGATGCTCAAGCTAGTCTTCAATTCCCAGTCAATGCCTTCCAACATCTTTCAAAAATGATAAAAAGAGAGAATGTCGTTTATAACAATTACAAATGAAGAGGTGACAGTAGTCAAGTAGCATGAAAAATAAATTAATCATCCTTAAATTGTTGGACCTAGAAAGATTATCCAAGTACTCTAACTTAACTTGAACAGCAGAAAAGTTCTTTCTCAACATATCCGTCTGATCTTCAAGAGCTTCCACTTTCCTTTGATTCTCTCTCAACTGTGTCCCCACAGGATATGTTTAAACAATACTTGATAGAGGTTTTGGGGGTTTCTTTGGAACTAATACCACCCCTGGTTAAGATTTATTATTTACCTAAGGGGAAACTTTCTTCTGGTTTGTTGAATATTGGGGGTGGTATTGATCATGGGAATGTCTTGAATGTTACTGATATTTTAGAACACTCTTCTGAGTCTCCTGTTCCCTCTACTTTGTTAATCACCTTTGCCCTACTCTCAGATAAAGAATGGTTATTGAGGCTTTTCTTTTGGAAGGGGAAGCTGCCCTTTAACCCTTTCAAGGCCTACTTTAAATTTTTAATCCACATTCTGCAGCCGGGTTCATTTTTGCATATTTCAGGAAAATTGTACCCGTCTTATTCAATATGTTCTAATAGTGATTTTCCTTCTCCTATGGTCATGTATTATATACCATTTGATAGGAATATTTAGTCAGAATTTTGAATCCCAAGAGTTTTGGGCTTGGCCTGGAAAGGGTTAAAGGCTTGATGGTCCGGATTTATCCAGATTTATCAAGAGAAACTCAGAGGCGGCGTAGAGAGTTTCTTCTATTGCGTCCAGGAGTTCTTCAGGTCGGGGGTCTGTTCTTTTTGAAACATCCCTGTAAGTGTTTAGTGAAATATATCGCTCAGTTTCGTCTATGTTTTATGACCCCTCCCAGCTTATGGCTTTTATTTCTGCACAGCGATTAGAATCCTCTATTGGGGCCTCCCCTGAGCCCGCTTAATGTATTTGCCGGGTTTAGTTGGCTGCCATGATTTCTTGGTTCGTCTATGGTTTATATATAATGGATTAATGTCATTTCCCCCTCAATTTGTGGGCTAGGGTGAATGGATACGTTGTTGCAGGTTTCTGTATTGCTAGTTTGTATTGTTTTTGCCTTTAATATTTACTAAATGTATCTACTCTATTTCTTTCAAGATTGTTCGGTGAACTTTCTTGTAACTGTGATTTAAAATTCTATAAATAAAAAGAAAAATAAAAGTAGGATAAGACCTGGAAGAATGCTGTGATGAAATGTGTTTTCTGGAGGCCACAGAAACGTTGATTACTTGATTTAAACACTTCAGAAACACATATAGAAAGGATCCATCATGTCCAGTGTCCTATTTCCAACAGTGACCAATCCAGGTCACAAGTACCTGACAGACATATCCCACTACGTATCCCAGGAATTAGCAGTGGTTTTCTCTTGGTCTACCTTAATAACAGTTTATGGACTTTTCCTCCAGAAATCTGTCCAAATCTTCTTTAAACCCACCTACACCACCTGCTTTTATCACTTCTTCTGGGAATGAGTTCCAAAGATTACTTATACATTGCGAGAAAAATATTTTCTCCTGTCTGTTTTAAATATACTACTTTATAGCTTCATGACGTGTCCCTTAGTCCTTGTATGTTTCGAAAGAGTAAACGATCTATTCATGTCTGTCTGCTCCACTCAGAGTTATAGACCTCTATCATGTCTCCCTTCAGTTGTCTCTTCTCCAGGCTGGAGAGCCCTGGCCACTTTAGCTTTTCCTCATAGAAGAGTCGTTCCTTTTGGTCACCCTTCTCTACCTTTTCTAATGCCATTATATCTTTTTTGGAGATGCGAATTCAATGGGGCTGCGGCTCTGATATCGCTTGTAAGCTGCTACTGCTGTTTAGTAAACATACCCCATGGACTGCATTTGAAGACGCGTGGGACAAACACAGAGGACCTCTAAGGGGAAAAGGGGGACCATAAAGCTTCATAGATGGAATGGAAGGGCAACTGCATGGTCTCTAGCTGCCATCATTTTTTTCTGCTTTAGTCTGTTAAGTAACAACCAGCCTGCAATCGGAACAAGGAAAAAAAACTCCACTGGTACTTCTGAACATCTAAAGTCTGCTATCAACATTTAAACATTCATAGTCCTTATTCCATTTATTTTAGCACATGCACATATGCAAGGTATGGCACTGTGTTGAATTTGTCTTGGCTTTTCAGCATGTCACCCTTGTAAGACTCCTGATCGCAGGGTACAGCTATTACAGTGTCCATCAGTGTCAACAGACAAAAAGCACAACGGTGCTTTTGAATCTGCAAGGAAACTTGTGGCAAGCTGTTCAGCTCAGGTTTTCCAGGCAGCTGTGTGAACCTAGGGCCCCCAGCCCTGCCTCCAAGGGAAGAAGGGAAACTCCTTTCCCCCACTTTCCCAACATTTGTGATAACTTCTTGTGCAAAGAAAATACGCTTTAACAAAGCACATTTAAATTCACTTTCCTCTTTCCTGGGCTCCCTGTTTACCTAAGGAATGGAAGGAGAATTATAACACCTCCCATGGCAGTATTAACCTTCCCAAAGCTGCTCCCCTCCAAAAAAACTGAAAAAAGTGAAAACTCAGCAGTTCAATATCTGTGGTACTCACTACCTTGCTCCAAAAATTCCAGTTCTTCTCGCTCTCCTCTGTTCTGCTTCCTCATTGTCAGCTGATTTCTCAAATATTTGTTCAGCTGGAGAGCACACCCCTTCCTTAGGTAGCTTGGAGGAGTATTGCTCTCTTTCCCAGGAGAAAAAGTTACTTGCCTGTAACGGGGGTTCTCCGTGGACAGCAGGATAAGTCAGCCACACCTGGTGACGTCCCCCAGGTGGCACCATAGGTACGGAAGTGCTCTCCAGAGCTCAGAAAGGTGACCTTTCTGAGCATGGCCAGGTAGCCCACCTCACTGGCCCGTCCCCTAGTCCGGCCAGTGTGTTCCTAGCTAGTCTTACCGGCTAGGAAGTGTGTTCCTTGTCGCTGAGCTCCTCCAGGGGAGGTGGGAGGGATTGTGTGGCTGACTTATCCTGCTGTCCATGGAGAACCCCCGTTACAGGTAAGTAACTCCACTTTCTCCATGGACTAGCAGGATTGCGTCAGCCACACCTGGTGTCTCCCCAGCTGCAGGTGTGCTGGGGTGGAGGAGTGAAGCAATGAGCTATGAGACCTGAGACCTTGAGGTAAGGCAGAAGTTTTAATGATTGGGCTTGTGCAACAACAAAGTGCAGCAGTGCAACGAGTGCAGTCAATAACAGCAGCAACAATGGTGCGCAAACATAGTAGCAGTATAGACATGATAGCCGCAGTAAGAAGCTATCACAGAGCCACAGCAGCATAGACCTAATAGCAGCAGTAACACATTAAGGTGTAGCGGAATGCCAGTTAGGGTTCAGTAACGTTTAGTAATCACAAACTGGACCGTCCTTCAAGAGAGTTACTGGTGGTGGCCTGGATTCCCTCTGTTGCTGTGGAGAGGACGGCTGTGCCCTGGGCGCAGTCCTCTTGAGATCTAAGGTCGAGGCAATAGTGTCTTTGGAATGTGTGTGGAGAGGACCATGTGGCCGCTTTGCAGACATCGACAAGTGGGACGGAGCGTAGGTTGTCTATTGAGGTAGCCAGCGCTCTGAGCCGATGAGGGCCCACTCTTGGACGTATCTGGTTGCTGGTTGTGTCGAGGCAATAGACGCAGGCGGTCACCCAGTGGGAAAGTCCATTTTTGTGACAGGCCTCCCAGGCCTGTTCGGGTCGAAGGATATGAACAATTGCTTGCCCTGCTGTACGGGCTGTGTCCTGTGAAGATAGATCCTGAGGGCTCGGAGACAGTCCAGGGTGTGCAAACGCCGCTCCTTGTCCGACACGTGGGGCTCTGGGAAGAACGAGGGTAGCTCGATGGACTGATTGACGTGGAAAGCAGATGGTACCTTGGGCACAAATCTGGGGTTGGTCCTCAAGGATGCGTGATCGTGGTGCAGCTGCGTATAAGGAGGGTGCGGCACTAGTGCTTGTATTTCGCTGATTCTCCTGGCAGAAGTGATTGGTTATCAAGAAAAGCGTTTTCCAGGAAATGAATTTCATGTCCGCGGACTGCAGCGGTTCAAAGTGTTCCTGCATTAAGCGCTGGAGGACAGTGTTGAGGTCCCATGGTGGTACCGGGGGCCTGACCGGGGGTTTTAGGTTTGCCAGCCCTTTCATGAAGCAGGTTGTCAGGGGCAGTGCCGCAATAGAGATGGCTCCATCTGGTGGCGTATTAAAAGCAGCTATTGCAGAGAGGTCGACCCAGATGGACTGGGTCTTCAGGCCAAGGTTAGATAGAGAACTGAGGTATTGCAGGACAAAGGGGAGTGGATACATGGTTGGATCCAGGCTACGGGCCACACACCAGATGCTGAACCTCTTCCATTTGAGGCCATAAGACTTTCTGGTAGAGGGTCTCCTGGCCGCCAGGACTACGTCCTGCACCTCAGTGGGTAGCTGGAGGGCAGAGAGGTTCAATTGTTCAGGCAGTGAGAGCGAGAGCTTTGAGGTTGGGGTGTCTCGTGTTGCCCTCGTTCTGAGTTAGGAGGTCCAGTCTGAGGGGCAGGCGAATGGGAGCCCCTTGTGCCAGGCGTAGCAGGAGGGCAAACCACATCTGCTGTGGCCAGTGAGGGACCACTAGGATGGCATGGGCTTTGTCCTGCATGATCTGTTGCAGTGTTGCCGTAATCAGGGGGGTTGGCGGGAAGGCATACACCAGTGACCACCCCCCCAACACACGCCAAATGCATCCGCTGCCAACCTCTTGGCTGACGGTTGTCTGGAGCAGAACAGGCAGCACTTGGCGTTCTGTTTGGTGGCAAATAGGTTGATGCTTGGAGTACCCCAGTGGCGGAAGAGGTGGTCCATTCGTGCGGTAGCAACTGTCTGCTCAGCTTGTCCGCAAGGGAGTTTAGATCTCCAGGGAGATAGGAGGCCCGTAGCTTGCACCCATTTTCCAAGGCCAGTGACCATATCTTCAGTGCCTCCTTACATAGGGCTTGAGATCTTGTCCCTCCCTGCTTGTTGACGTAGAACATGGCCACCTGGTTGTCCATCTGGATGAGGACGGACTTGCCGTGTAGGTGTTGCAGGAAAGCTCGGAGAGCATACCTGATGGCCCTCAGCTCGAGGAGGTTGATGTGAAAAAGTCTCTCGGGCGGGGACCATGCTCCCTGGGTGCTGAATTGCAGGAGGTGTGCGCCCCAACCTGTGTTGGATGTGTCCGTGGTGAGAATAATTTGGTGTTCGTGGGTGTGGATGTCCTTGCTCACGGAGAGATTCGTTGTGACTGTCCACCAGCGTAGTTGTGACTTGATTCTCGGAGTCATCGGAATACAGGTGGAGAGGGGCTGAGAGTGCTGGTTCCAATGGGTGCTCAGGTGCCACTGGAAAGGGCACATCTGCAGCCTCGCCACGGGGAGAACAGATGTTGTGGCAGCCATGTGACCCAGAAGGCGTAGTATGGACCTGGCCGAGGCAGTCACTGTTGTGGTGGAGCTGGATGCCAGGGAGGTGATTGTGAGCAGCCTGCGGTTTGGAAGGTAGGCTTTTGAATGTCGTGTATCGATCACTGCACCTATGAATTCGAGCCTCTGTGACGGTGTGAAATTTGACTTGGCAAAGTTGATGACAAAGCCCAAGGAGGAAACCAGGGTTGTGGTTTTCTGTATGGATTCCAGCAGCTCCGGAGTTGAGGGGGCAGTGAGGAGCCAATCGTCCAGACAAGGGAATATGGAGACGTTTTGCTTGCGGAGGTGCACTGAATATCCGGAGTCATCACACAGCCGCAGAAGCTAACGGGTAGCAGCGATATCGCATCGCTGTCCGGTTAGCTCCCATGGGTAAAGATAGACTGGCTTTTGCTGCACCTATCTTTACCCACAAGTCGCTAACCGAGCAGTGGTGCGATATCGCCACTGCCCAGTTAGCGACAGGTGGCACCTCTGCTCTGCTCCGGAATGCGCACGACATGCCCATTGCTATCCGGTTAGCATCGGGTCACATAGCAGCATTCAGATGGCCTGCAGGTCTGTAAAGCTTGTAAATGCCTTTGAATATCGGGCCCATCACTGTTTAACCTCATAAAGGACTTTTGAAAGTTGGCCTCCCTATGTTCAATATGCTTTATATCTGATTGTTCTAGGAGGGGTGGGGGGGTCATCATGATTGTTGAATTAACCAGACCTCAGGAAGTGGTGATGGCCAATGGAACTGTATAATATCGGGGGCACAAGGCCGAACTTTGCCTAGGGAACATAATAGCCTTTTATCGCTCCTGTTTCTAGAAGATTCACCAACGTCTTGCAACTGTGCTGCTGACTTTGAATTCTGTTACTCCTGGTGAGAGAGTGGGATGGCCTGGAATCTTTCCTTCATAACTCAAGAATCTGTTAAATGATTTACAGTTCAACCTCCAAACACAGACGTGGGGCCTGGGGACTTTTTTTGGCTTATGAAATGCCTGCAGTAGCAAGATCCAGCTCTGTGAGCTTCCAGCTAACACTAGATCTGTGCCTTGGAAATCGCTCTCCCTCCATGTGAAACCTAAATGAATGGGGAGGGTAACATGTTCTACTGCTGGGCTTTCATAGATGGTTCTCTGCTGTAATAAAACATTGGTAATAGATTCTTGTCTTAGTCCTGGAGGTTCTTCTGTAAGAAAGAGCATCAACATTACACCAGTGTCTCAGTGCAATGTCATTAATTAGCATGGTATTTGTAAAATACTAATTTCTTTAAGTGACAGTATCTCCAGACTTGCTCATCAGGCAATGGTGTTTTACAGCTCTGTAAAATGGCCAAAGGGCCATAGTGTTCTGATGAGGTATATCATTAGTTTGAGAGAGAGAGTTTCAGAAATATCACGTCTTGGATTCGCTTTAATGTAGCAACAGTATATGCCTATATGTCTCTGATGGCTTCAGTTTGCACAGATCTACTGTAGCTTAAAAATATTAAGCGTTCATGAGCGAATTCCAAAATAATGATAAAATGTAGATTATTCCAAGGCAAATGATTTTGAAACTGTTAAGTGTAGAATAGAAATAATTATGGAGTTCATTGCCTAGGCTGCACAAGGGATCACCAACACTCATCCAACTGTGCGGACTCAGTGGTCAGATGGGTGTCAATGCTCCTCCCCCGCTGCATAGGTTGTAGGCATGATTGACAGCTGCTTTGCTAAGCAGAGATGCGAAGTGGCCTAGTGGTTAGGGCACATGCTCGTGATGCAGAAGACATCCACAACCTTGAAGTCTAAACTCACCTCTGTGTCTGTGACTCTCTGTATGACCTTGGGCAAGTCACCTTGCTTCCAAGTGCCTCCCATCTTTTGTCCTAGTTGATAACAGGGCAATGGTCTTAATCTAGTCAACATATTTAAAAATACATACCTTCCTGCAGATGTGGAGAAGCCATGACTTGAAACTAGATGTGTTCCAGAGTCAAGGGCAGCCTCCCTGGAGCTACAGTTAGAGAAAAAGCTTCTCAGTTCTGTTTGTTTTCTGTACTGTAGGAGAATAACATTGGCTGTGCTGTTGTGTTGAATTAGTGGAGGCTGCTAGATGCTGAGCCTAATGGAACTGTGGTATAGCAGGTAATGTCTCAGTTGTAGCGGTTCCTGGATGGCGAGCAGTGATATAGCGTTGTAAAGCGTTTATGGTGGTTCTTAGAGGTGTTTAAAGGGGGTTATATTATAAGAAGACACCTAGATGTATGTGCAAATAACATGAGTAAATCCAGATATGTTAATTGTATATACGCGCAAATGGCCATGATTACATATGTGTGCACATCTGATCATATGTACTTTCACTGTGGGCATGCATGGGGTGGAATTTTGGCAGAGCACAAGGTTACACGCATAAATTATAAAATACTCTAATTTACTCATGTATCTTATAAAGGTAGCCAGAGGCATTTGGTGTAAGTGATTGTGCCTTAAATTAATGTGCGTTTTTGCCTATTTACACCTATATTTTGTAAAGTTTTAAGTATATGCATAGGAGACTATTTATTTATTGGTATAAAATATGATCATAAAAATGCGACTTTATAAAATTATCCTCAGAATCTTTTCCCGAAGAAGAGGGGGACTATAAGAATACATTAAATAAAGTAAGTAATGAAAATGAGGCCAGCAAAGAAATTCTAGGTGATCATTTTTTATTGGAGTACCTTAATACATTTGTGATCAGCTTTATAATAATTAAAACTCCTTTAGTGCAAAGCACATGTGCTTATTTAATCTAATCTATTGATTGCCTCTATCAAGAGACCCAAGGTGATTTACGCACACAAGTAAAGCCAATGAAATAACAATTAGATGTCCTGTAAATGCTTCATGCCACTCACCCCTAATGAACGGTGGTATGTGTATGCGCAAGCGGCTACTTCTACTATTACTTAGCGCTACAAGGTGTGTGCAACGCTGTACATGTACAGTTAAGAGAAAGTCCCTTCTCATCAGAGCTTACAATCTACTCAAGATGAACAACATCACATCACAAAACTGGGGACTAGGGCATGGTAAGATACACACAAGCGGTGAAGAGGAGGTGAGAACCTCAGACGTGGGTTTTTAGCCTGGATTTGAATAGGGCTAGAGTTGGAGCCCGACATACTAACTCAGGTACTTTGTTCCAGGCATATGGAGCAGAGAGATGGAACGAACGAAGTCTGGAGTTGGCAGTGGCAGAGAAGGGCACAGATAAAAGGGATTGCCAAAGATGCAGAGCTCCCGAGAAGGGGTGTAGATGGTTAGATGACAATGACCAGCCTCCCGGAAAGGCAGTTTAGTATGCTTTCTTCCATCTGTGACATTTCTTCATATCTGTTGTCTGACTTTACCTTATGGACGCCCCACCAGCATCTTAAAATGAATACGGTCAAGAAAGAACTTCTTAGCTTCTCCTTTCCTCTATTTCTGTGGATAACACTGGCATCCTCTGTGCCCTCCGGCCATAACCATCAGATTGTCTTCAAGTCTCTCTCTCTCCTTTTCTTCGTGCACCCAAATCCCAACTTGTTTTTGTACCTGTGGGCCTGCAGGCTTGCCCTCTTTAAGATGAAATGGTTTCTATCTCATGAGTGGTTCTGAAGCTCTGTTTTGAGGAACTACATTTATTTATTCTGAATGCTGCACTAAAAAGTGGATATTGATCATGCAGTTCTCGGAGCAAGAGGTTTCTCTGTTGGTTATATGACTTCTGTGTAGTAACTCTCTTAGAGGCATGTTTACGAAAGCATGCTGTTAGTGCAGAGCCCTCTGGTAAAAATCCCAGGTAGCACAGAATTGGGTAGGAAGAGGGTGGGTAGAGGCGGAATGTGGGCATTGATGGTACATCATAGTTAGCGTGGCTGTTATGGACATGTGCTAACCACGAATGTTGCCATAACCGTGAGTGCACGTAACACCACCTTGGGTAAATGCATCCGTGCGCTGGTTAGCCTGATACAGTGCATTACCAATGTGCTATCCTCCAAAAGTCGTTTAGTGAACATGCCCTTTAGTAAGCTCTGTGATCATTCTTGTTGAGTATTGGCTCATCAAGTAAATTATTATGCCTAGACACATGGGAGGCTTTCCGGAGGCAGCATAAACACCAGTAACGTCCTTGGTTAGAAATGGCAGATCTGTCACCTGAAAGGATTGCCACCTGTTGGCCAGATAGTAGAAGCAATCTTCTTCCTTTCATTCTGGTTCTTTCACCTCACCACTTGAGGGCCCGATTTTATAACAGGACACCTATGTGAGAAATCTAAAAGGACACCCATTTTAAGCTCGCCACATCCACAGAGCCAGGGGGAATGGTGGGAGGTGGACGGTGGGAGTGGTGTGGGCAGAGCCCACCATGCAGACATGGATTCTTGATTTTAGAAAGGGAGTCTACATATGGAAAAAATATGTGGACTTTGGCATTTACACCTTATTTATTTACATTCTCTTATATACCGCGCTATTCTGCATCAGTGCAGTTTACATTGAACAAACTGAAATTACATTGAACAGGGCATTATAACTTGGAGATAACTATTTTACAGGGAACATGGGCTATGGAGGGTTAAGTGGCTTGCCCAAGACCACAAGGAGCACCTGTGGGACTAGAAACCCCAGTCCTTCCGGCCCAAGGTTGCTGTCCTCTAGTGGGATTTGAACCCCCGACCTTCCGGCCTGAAGTACCTTGCCCCAACCACTAGGCCACTCCTCCACTCCCTGCAGCTCAGTATGAAAAGGTGCCTGCTAAAGGGACAGATGTCCACGGTGATGTTGGTCCCCCTCCCCAAACTGGAAGTCTGCATCAGAGGGAGGGCGGAAGCACCCAATGACAGCAGGCAGGAACTGCGATGCAGCACTGGAGCCTTTGGTAGGAGTTGCCTCACAGTTTCTTTGCCACTGCTGAAGCAGTGACAATGGGGGTGGGGGGCGGCAGGATGGAGGGGCCCACCTCCAACCCTTGCACCGGTCCTGGGTATGCCTCTGTGCTGGTACAGTGAGGCTGCTTTCACATCTAAGTGGGGGGGTCCACAACTAATTTTCCCAAGTGCAGCCTTGTAAAATCGCTGCTCCTGCCAGATGTGCAGGGTCATAGCCGTGTAGTTCTGGAGCTGTTTTACAAGGTGCTCTACGTTCAGCAGAACCTCTTGTAAAATACTAGTCTAATTCTCCATGTCCCAAGATTGGCATGAGAATTGCCCTCTCTTCCTTTCTGAAATACCCCTTCATGTGCCACTGCACCCATAGAAAAAAAATGGCTGAAGGCACTTAACACACGTTAACATCATTAATGCATGTTAAAACCTTTTAGCAAACATGCTTTTAATGTCTTCTTATTTCCATCTTCCTAATTAGTCTTTTTTTAATGCTTGGATAATAAGCAAAGAAAAAACAAAAAGAATATAAATTGATACTTTCTTATTGGACTAACTTGTTACACTTTTTGATTAGTTTTCAAAAGCAAAAATCTTCTTCTTCAGGTTAGGACAGGAAAGGATGGTCATTCCCACTAAATATAGACAAATTCTTTGGTCATTGATCAATGAGAGGATTTGACTGTGCTAAATGTTTCCATCCCAGGAACAGAGAAATTCTTTAATGTCCATCCCCACTCTGTTGCTGGGTTGTACATGTTCCATTCTCCAGTAAGTTTGCACCGGTTTTCAGGTGCCTTCCTCCATTTGTTCAGCCTCCGGGCTGCAGAGGACTCTTGCTTTAAGACGAGGCGCTTCAGTGCAGGAGTGAGTTTTTGGGCTTACAAAAGCTGCAGCTGCCCTGCCAGCTGCTGATTAAGATCTTTCCAGGCTGAGGCGCCAGAAACCAAGCACGAAGGAATAACACAGAAACGCGTTTGAAGTCCAGAAGGAATTTTGCACATGATGTTTGAACACATCCTCTGGAAAGCTGGGTTCATTTCAAGGAAGACTGTTTTTATTCTCTGCATGAAAAAATGTCTGTTTCCTTTCTGCCCATCTCAGCCATAGCCTTGCTTCAATGACATCCCCAATCTGGTTATTGCCTCTTGTATATCACACCTTCACTGCCTCATGCAATCTCCTTTTCAGTACCTTCACTTCCTCATATAAGCTCCTGTCCAGTCCTATCACTCCCCCTTATCGTCTTCTTTCTCTGGCAATAGCAGGGCATAAGCAGCATGGTGACATGATCCTGGTTAGTAGCCTCATCATGGACGTTGAATTTCTCCCTCCCCTTGGCAATGGCAGCCGTGCTCTACTCTTTACTTCCCATTCAATTTTGCTGGACACATTACAGCATATTTAACAAAAACAACATCAACAACAAAAAAGATTCAGCCAACCTCAGTTACAGGTAAGCAACGCTACTGTCTCACATATTCACTCTTGGTGTGGAGTAAGAAGTAACATAATGAGACCTGAGCAGAACTGGCCCCAGAGTTGCTTGAAGATGTTGGCACCCTAGCCAACCTTATGTCCCCCTTGGCTGTCAAAATCTCTTGTTTAGCTTTGAATGCCCTGATCTTTGCCACCCCTAGAAGCTGCCGCCTAGTTTGCCTAATGGTTGGGCTGGCCCTTGCCCTGAGATGGTTCTCTTACAAAGATGTAGGAGGGTGGATTTTGGAGTTCTACTTGTTAAGTAATTGTCATTGCATTACTTATTATTTAAATGTTTATCTATATCAGGGGTTCTCAACTCGGTTCTTGAGGCACGCCTAGCCAGTCGGGTTTTCAGGATAACCACAATGAATATGCATGAGAGAGATTTGCATACCATGGAGGCAGTGCATTCAAATCTCTTATGCATATTCATTGTGACTATCCTGAATCCTGACTGGCTAGGTGTGTCCGGAGGACTGGGTCAAGAACCTCTGATCTAGATGTTTTACTGTGTTGCTACTATGATTTCAGTACTGTAGTTTGTATTGAGCATTCTCTGAAAAGGCGAATGATAAATTGGAGTAATATAATCAGTCAGGACAGATACGGAGGCCGGTGGTAGGAAAAACGTTAAAGGGGCAAGTCAAAGATACGGGTGGATTGGAGAAGAGCTGATCTTGGTTTGCATATGGGAATTTATATGTTCATCCTGCCAAAGCAATAGAAAACCTGAGGAAGAATATGAACTGGGCGGACTGGACAGCCAAGTGGTCTTTATCCACCATCATTTACCATGTCAGTTTTATTTATTTTTTAATTTATTGTAACAGACTTGATAGCCCCCCTCTACCTCACTGAAGTAGCAAATATACCCAGTTATCTTTAGAAAAATCAGACACACCTAGCCAAGTAGGTTTTCAGCTGCAAATGTTCCTAAATAAGAACATAAGATATGCCATACTGGGTCAGACCAAGGTCCATCAGGCCCAGTATCCTCTTTCCAACAGTGGCCAATCTAGGTCACAAGTACCTTGCAGTTTCCCCAAAAGACACAGGTTCCACAATGCTTGTATTGGGGCAAGCAGTGGATTTCCCAGGACCCCTTTAATAATGGTTTATAGACCTTTTCCAGGAACGTGTCCAAACCTTTTTTAAACCCAGCTACACTAACAGCTTTTACTGCATCCTCCGGTAACACATTCCAGAGTTTGATTACACGTTGAGTGAAAAAATATTTTCTCTTATTAGTCTTAAATAGTTTACCCTGTAGCTTCATTGCATGTCCCCTAGTCTTTCTATATTTTGATGGCATAAACAATCAGTCTACTTTTACCTGTTCCACTCATTAATTTATAGACCTCTATCTTATCTCCCCTCAGTCATCTCTTTTCCAGGTTGAAGAGCCCTAACCTTTTTAGCCTTTCTTCATAGGGGTAACCTCCCATCCCCTTTACCATTTTGAAGGCTGTTCTCTGTGCCTTTTCTAATTCTGCTATATCCTTTCTAAGATACGCGACCAGAAATGCACAGAATATTCAAGGCGCGGTCTAATTTGATCTCAGATTTAACACTGCAATTCATTCATCTAGTTTTAGCCATAGCTAGTCTGTGCTGGAAATTGGCACTAACCAACTAACTTATAAACCTGCCCCAAGATCTCCCTTGGAGCTGCTGATTTTTTAGGTGGCTAAGTCAGAGGGGGAATATTTTCCAGAGCAAAGGTTTGACTGTCAGACTTCCAAAGAGAACTGACTATGGGGATCATTTTGAAAGCCTTATCTGTACTTTGGCTGGATATACGGGCATGTACTTTATTTATTTATCTAGGCTTATATACTGCTTATCTATCAGTGAAAGCGGTGTACATTCAGGTACTGTATATATATTTTTCCCTTGTCACTGAAGGGCTCACAATCTATGTTTTTGTACCTGAGGCAACAGAGGGGTTAAATGGCTTGCCCAAGGCCACAAGGAGCACCTGTGGGACCAGAAACCCCAGTCCTTCCGGCCCAAGGTTGCTATCCTCTAGTGTGATTTCAACCCCTGGCCCTCCGACCCGAGGTAACTTGCCCCAACCACTTATAAAATTGAAACTAGTTAAAGCATGTGTTGTGGTAGGGTCAGATTTATGAGCTCACTACAAGTCCCAGAATCCCTCAGGATGGAGATAGGGAGGCCCCTGCCATAGTTAAAGCCCAGGTGTTTCAATTAGCTTAAAATTGCAGGTGTTTTAATTAAGAAAGAGAGCACTCGGGGAGGGTGACTAGGGAGAGCTGCCCTGACAAAGAGGAGGTGGCGGCCATGGAAACCCAGTCCTGTGAAGATGAGGAGAACCCTGAACCCATGGAGGTACAAGGGATGAAATACTAAAATCTCTAGCCTTGGGGCAGGTTCCGCTAAGGATTAAGTGAGCCTGAAAGGAGGAAGGGTGGTGCAGCTGAGCTTTGTAGTGCATTCTATGAAAGACTTTGGGGTATGTTTACTAATTGGTGGTAGCAGCTTCCATGCGATATTGGAGCCGGTGCCCCATTGACTTCAATGGGACTGTGACTCCAATATCGTGCAGAAGCCGCTACTGCCGATTAGTAAACATACCTCTCTGTGTTGAACTGAACTGATTTGAGAAGCAGTGTTAATTGTTCTTGTTCTAATTTTGTGTTGTGAACTGGAGAGATTGAAGCTAGTGGCTAGTCCCTAACTCTGCTGTTGAACCCCAATGCTCTGCTGTTTGAGCGGGCCGCTCATGAGACTCTTTGCCTCATTTTCCTGCCGTGAGTTGGGAAGAGGAAGGGACACTCCAGACCGGGGCTCAAGAAGCCTAGGAGACTGTCCTTGAAGCGAGAAGACTGTGTGCTGCCCTGGGCGTGGATCTTATAGGGCAGCTCTAAGAAGGGCTGGATTCGATCTGGATGCTGCTGCCATCAAGGAGGTTCGTCTTCGGCGCTACAGTGTGCAAATACCCATTAACACACGCAAATCACTAAAGTAAAGTGACTTCCGTGCAAAGTGGGCATGTAACTTTACACGCCCCCTTAATGGGCACCTCCTGTGGTTACACAACTCTAGTTTTGTTAATAAGCAATTTCTCTTTCATCACCCCTCTCTTTCCTCCTTCCCCTCCCTCTTTCCATGTCTTCCCTCTCGCTTCCTCTTCCTGCAGTCTTCTCTAGGTAGACTTAGGCCACAGCAATGGTTTATCTCCATAGTAGTCTGGTGTCATTAGACAGTCTTCAGTGGCTTGGGAGGATAATTTTTTTTTTTTGGGCTGCTCCAGTGGGCAGTTGTAAGTCTTTGGCACTTCCTTCACTGGTTGCTTCTCTTCATGTGGCAGGGTTGCCCTTTTCTTCATCACCCTCCCCCCCCCCCCCCCCAATTGGGTGATGGTCTTTCTGGTTTCCTAGCCTCTTGCTCCAGATCTTTGGTTTCCCATCTCACACCTGGGATTTCCCTCCTGTTATAAACGATGGGAGAACAGCAGCATTTGTTTCATTTTGCATCTTTTCCCATCTATAATGACACAAAAACAGCAAACTGTTTTGTTTCACTTGTCATTTTAGGATGCACAAAATCTCTTTAGCGAGTGCTCTAAAGCAGAGTTGCTTAGCTGTAACGGGAGTTCTCTGTAGACAGCAGGGGGATGCAGCCATATGAAGAGAGAACAGCATTTCACAGGCACAATATGAGCTTGACAGAGTGTATGCAGTGAAGTGCTGTTATCGGGTGATGTCACCTCCTCCTGTGCCTGCATTCCCCCGCTGTCTACAGAGAACCCCCATTACAGGTAAGCAGCTCTGCTTTTTAACATTTGAGAAAATGACTTGTGTGTGCTCAGATGACCGACAAATGAAAAAACGGAAAGTTGGAGAAGTGCTGGAGGGTGGAGAGAGAGTGTCCTCCTTTCTTCTCATTCCTATATGTATATTATAGGAGCAACGTATGTCTGTGTGTTTTTGCTTATGGTGATTTTGACTGAAAATCCCCTTTGGCCTTGCACGGGTCATGGGTGGAGTGTTTTGTATTATAATGCCTTGTTTAATGTTAAATGTCTCTGAGATGCTAGCAGGCAGACGTCCAGTGTAAACGGGCTGTCAGATGCAGCTGAGTTCTCCTGTAACAGTACCTTTCATAAATAAATCTGGCCTGGTCTGCGGCTACGCTGCTGTGTTTTCCTCTCTACTTTGGCTTTTGTTTTTGGAGTTAGCAATGACTTCAGTCTCCCCTGATTCTCCTTGGACCAGAGATTGACTCTGGCAGAAAGGAATAGGCTCGCAGTACGACTTTTTACATTTTTAATGCTTAAATTTATTAACTCTAGACAGCATCATAGGAATTTCTTCAACTAAGTCCCTTACAGAGAAGGTTCTTTATCTTCCGCCAGACTTCCATGCAAGGAGCATGGGGTGGCTTGGTACCCAAGTCATGTTTTAGAGCTGTTTATCCCACAGGTGAGAAACAGAGCAGCTTCCCCTTTGTGGTAGACAGGCCTGTGGGGACAGTGGGAAAACATCATTAAAGACTGGAAGAGGAATTAATGTCCGGCCTCACTGTATGAGGGGTAAAGAAGAACCTTTGACCTCATCTTAAACACGCATGGCCAGAATGATTCAAATGGTTTCTCCCAAAATTGGTTTGGGTTAAAATTTTGATACAGGTTACTCGCGTTCTTAAAAATTCTGTTACATTGCTAGTGACCAGTGTGATCTGGCTTGAAAGTCTGACACAATTTTAAGGTTGGATTATTTTAAAATGGCAGTCTTTGATCTCTTTCTTTGAATTTTTAGGTAGCCTTTCCGTGTATGCTAGCCGCCCTCCTGGCTTCAAGGTCATAATGCATATGGGGACAGTCTTAAAGATCTCAGTATGCAAGTACCTCCAAGACATAAAGGCACAGGAGGAGAGCCTCTTTCAATTGAAAGAAAGGTTTGAACAAGGGGGGCATAGGATGAAGGTGAAAGGGGATAGACTCGTGAGTAATCTGAGGAAATATTTCTTTATGGAAAGTGTTGTGGATGCGCAGAACAGCCTCCCAGCGGAGGTGGTGGAGATGGGGATGGTAACTGAATTCAAGAAAGCATGGGACAGCTACAGGGGATCTCTGAGGGAGGGAAGGGATTGTAGAGCCCACTAGTTACTATAGATGGGCAGACTGGATAGGCCATAGGGTCTTCATCTGCCATCATTTCTCTATATTCCACGGAAGCTGATTCATCTAGAAATGAACAACTGCTACAGGACGTCGTCCTGCCACTGCTGCAATGATTCCTGCTATGGAATTGGGAGTGTCGTTCCACCAAGGCATAATCTGGATGAATGAAAATGAAAATGAATTTACTTTTATGGAAGGGCTCTGCTGACCTGAGAAGCTCTGTGAAAATTTAACTTTGCCAACAAAGCTATTTCTTTCTCATTGCTTATCCAGCCAGTTACTCCCCAGCCTCTCCGGCAGATCGCTCTCATTTGCTGAATCGCTTGTTTTTTCCAACCCTTGCTTGTCTGAACAATTAAAAGAAGGATTTGTTGACAGACGCAGTGCACGACCACGGCAAGGGGAAGCCATGTGTAAAGTTTCGACTGATTTAGTGGCATGCCGACTGTGCTGTGTGTTTAGGAGGGCCAGGACCTGGATCAGCCAGGCTTTAGTTCCAGACTTTAGTCACACAGCGAGTCCCAGAACCCTGGCTTTAGCTGCACACCAAGCCTGAGCTTTGGAGGCAAGCATTCCATGAGCGGCGGAATAGCAGGACTGTGCTGATAATGATGAGGAAGAGTCTGCTCGCGCTGGATTCCAGAGCCTGTGCTATTTATCTACCGATTGCCCAGGACAACGTCGAGATAGAAGCAGCCTACTCCTAAGTCTAGAAAAGAACAAGAAGCTCCGAATAGTAGCTAACAAAGAGCTAGATTTACTAAAAGGTATTACCATGTCCTGACAAGCACTAATGTGCATTATTTAAATCAAGCCCCATTTTACGCAATGAGACCTATTTACTAATAAAGTGCATTCACAGCTTTGGTGTGCGCTAACTCAGAAGCACACGCACCCAAAAAGAAAAGAGATGATACTAGGATCCAAGCCTCCTATCTGGGGTCTGAGTCCAGGGGTTTCGCACTCATGTATCTGATAGATGAGGAAGGGAAGGGATTGAACTGTGAATCCTCCTTCAGATCAAGGCTGGCACTACCAGCAGGTGAACTAGGTGTCTGCCTAGAGTGTCAACATTCCAGGGGGGCCTATTGACACTTCTGCCACCACGTTTTGGGGTCTGCAGCAGCAGCAATGCCATTGAAAGTGCAACACAATGCTTACTTAAACTCTCTGGCGCTGCATTGTTTTTTGCATACACTGGAAGTTTGCTTTGGGGGGGAGGGGGCAGCAGAAACAGCAGATCTTAGAAGGCAGAAACTACAATGCAACTGCAGAGTTTAGGTGGGTGAAGCATCGTGATTCCAATGGCATTGCACTACGGAAGGCCCCAGAGAGGAGGGGCAGTGGGGGGGGGGGGGAGCAGGATGGAGGGCTCACCTAGGGCGCCTCCAATCCTTGCACTGGCCCTGCCTCAGACTTGACCAAAGGAACCAACCATGACCATTTTTACACTTTGTATGAAAAGAAAATTCCTTGTTTCTTTTCCAGTGTATTGAAGTGACAAGGATTCCTCCTCCTTACTCCAGATCTTCGCAGTAAAAGACCCCCCACTCAGCAGCCAGGGATGACACATGTACTCTCTGACATGGAATCGTGTGTGAACCGTTGCATGTTTTTCCAGATGATAGCAGGGAGAGATTGCGTGAGGGCTGGCCCCTGGCAATTCTTTCTCTCTCCGGGATTCCTGGATTCAGGCTCTTTGCAGGTAATTATTCTCTGTGGACCCTCAAAACGCAGCTCCCCTCCCCCCCCCCCTCCTGATTCAGGAGGTAGCTGACTTCTAATTAGCTCACAAGAGAGGAGGACAAGTGTGATGTCAAATGCCAGTAAGGATTGTGTTTCCATGATCGTCATTTTCGCCAGCCTAAAAGTCAAGGTGGAATGCTCAAGAGATGAATGAATGAAGGGCTCTACCGAGTTCCTTGTGTGATGATTTCAGCTTCTGGGTGAACATCTTTGCATCCTTTACCTTTCCCACCCCCTGCTATCGGCCTCTGATCTCCTTCCCAGATCTGCATTTCAAACCTTTCCACGATAAGAGACGGCAGTGAATGGAGGGGTATAGTGAGAACAAATGGGTTGTTTTTTCTAATGGAGATCTATAGAGATTTTGACTTTCATATTTGAATTGAATTATTAGGCCAACTGAAACAAAAAGAACTAATTAATTGAATCTCTGACTGTCTTTGAACCCCATCTCGATGTGGGAGGGATTGGTTGACAGTGAATTGGATCAAAGTGGTTGAGATTTCTCAAACCTGGGGAAGGCATTGGACTTGCTAATAATGTTTTATAAAGATCTGAATGGAAATAATAATTTTTAAGGGCATGTTTACCAAAATGTGGTACTGCTTGTGCACTACGCCCCCCCCCCCCCCCCGTAACTTAGCCTGGGGATGGCAGCAGACCCACATTAAGAAAAGAAGGTGTACCCAGAATTTCCCCATGTAATTAGCGTGCATTCCACACCACCTCCAAGTTAAATAGTTTGCTACTATTATCACAGCTGCATTGAGGTGGCAGCCAGTGTGCCCATGCAAAGTGCATCGTTAACGGTTAGTGTGTGTTAAAGATACCCACAGTGTTCCCACTCCACCCTTGAAGCACCCTGCCTCCACCACAATCTGTGCTAAGCAGCTAGCGCGGGTTCTTAGTGCAGCCACAGATTCGGCACATGGTAACATTTACTGCAGGTGAACACTAAACCCCATGCTAACCATTGCCAATGTTTAGCCATCATGCCCTTTAGTGACAGAACATCCTGGTGATTGTATTTATGGTTGTTGTCCAACAATTCTGTCATCTCACTCTTGGCTCTAAGGGTCAGATATACCAAACATTTTTTCTAGAGGTATAAACAGGGACAAATCTTTTAATACATGTTGGCATAAGAGAGGAATGTCTAGGAACAACAACAAAGAGATACCGAATCACTCCTTGTAAACCTGTGATGGCCCTACTGAAAAACCAGGGGCTGGGTCGTCAGGAGTCGGCACTGACTTGACAGCATACACTGTATCACTAGGGATCAATAAAGCTTCAAAACTCTTAGAGGTGAAGTTAATCTGTTAATTTTAACCAAGTAACTTTGAATATTCAGCCACAGCTAACCTGGTAAATTTGTGGCTGAATATCTGGTTAAATCAAACTTTACAAAGTCTGTGACATTAGATTTAACACTGCAAATAATACAACAGGTCCTAGAACAGGACTATGCCTCATACTAGAAAAGCAAAATGAAGCAGACTGGAGTCTTGCACAGTCTCTACATACGAGCAGATTACCCCGTCTGTGTACACTCCCACCCCCTTCCCAGCCTTCCCTTTCACCATCCATCTCTCACTCTCTTCTCAGCCCGTTTCTCCTCCCCAGAAATCATCTCCACTCCTCTACCTCTCACTAGCCCCAGCTCCTCATGTCTCGCATCCCCTCCCTGCCTCCAGTCCCTGTTCTTGTCTTTTAGCCCCGCCCAGACTCCTCCTCTCTGCCTCACTTCCATCCTGTCTCATCCCTTTACCGAAAGACCCATCCTTTTTCACTTCCTCTCACCCATCATGCTATGTTCTTCACTCTATGTATCAACCTTTCCCTATCCTTTGGCCCCCATCTTCTTCCCCACATCAAGCCCACCTCATAAATACCAGCATTGCAGATAGTGCAAAATGCAGCAGCCAGGATGATAAATGATATTCAGAACTCAGAACACATCACCCCAGTACTGAAAAAATTGCAATAGGCTCTTCATAAAACAGTGGGAAAACGTTAAATGTTTGTGATTGATATTTAAGAATTTATTGTGCATTAACTTTCCTAAAACAACAATACTGTCCAACATGGAATAAACGTGCCATTCAAGAGGGGTGGCTTCCAATACCTTCTGTAGTCATAGCCTGAAAGGTAATCGGGTGAGTGGACGCCCCTGCCTGAACGGGGGCATGGTGGAGCTTCCCAGGAATCTGGACATCCTCACCTGCTCTCACAAACGTACAGACATCCGGCATCATGTCAAGGTGTTAAACCTGCTCCAGGCACCAACAGGCGTCTGAAAAGTGCTTGTTTTAGCTGAAAAACACCCATAGGGTATAGAGCAGAAAGCACTCTGTCATCCCAGTGCAAGTTCAATGATGACACAGTGGCATCTGAAGCCTGGCTTCCCTGTTCCTAGCCCATTACTGTAGCCATTAGGCTAGTCCTAGATGTCTAGGTGCTGGAATACTGTTCTGGGGGTTTCAGGCACGTTCATACTTGTGAAATCATGTCTGTACCTGGACGTACCTGCTTTTTTTTCAGATGCTCTGGCTTAGAGGTCCCAGATTGCACTTGGACGTCCTTTCTAAAATTACCCTCAAAACTACCATCAGCAGATTTCTCTACATCAGGACGTCCCAAACCTTTTCTGGGGACTTTACAGCCAGTCAGATGTCAGAGATCCACCTTGAATATGCATTAGATAAATTAGCATAAATTAAGCTTCCAGTGTGTATGCATTTTTTTCTCATGCATATTCATGATGGATATCCTCAAACTCCAACCAGCTATAGAGTCACCAGGACAATTTTGGGAAGCCTTGCCCTGTAGAACTACATTGGGCATGTTGGTGACCCTGCGACTAGTTGTCCTAAATTATGTTCAGTCTTCAGTCAGTCAGCTAATTCTTGATACAGTGGCACCCATAACTGCTATTATTGTATAGATCCATCACATTTCCAGTTGGTTTCTTTTGCATTGACCTTCAACCTTGCAAAACATGATGTCTTTCCTTAATGATCTTTCCATTTACATGATGTGTCCAAAGTATGAAAGTTGAAGTCTTGTCATTTGAGCCTCTAAGGAAAGATTAGGTTTGATCTCCTCTGGTACCGAGTGGTTTGTTCTTTGGGCAGACCGTTATATTCAGAATTCTCTGCCAGACTATAATTCAAAGGTATCGATTTTCTTCCTGTCATGCTTCTTCACTGTCCAACTTTTGCATCCATGTGGCATTATTGAAAACACTATTTTATGTATTTATTTAACAGTTTTTATATACCGTCTTTCTGCGAATCAAGACGGCTTACATAGAACATAACAAGGCAGTATATTTCAACTGTTTACAATGGAACAAACATAACATTGCCCTCCATTGCCCATGTTCCCTGTAAGTATTAGTGTATGTGTCTCATTTCCCCTCGTGTTAAATGTATCCCCCAATTGACCGCTTTGACCCGGTGAAAAGCGGGATATAAATACAGCTAAATAAATAAATAAATAGGTATGCCAAGGATAAATTGTTTTGCCAAGAGCAATGCATTGTCAGATTTCTTGACACGTTGAAACGGCTGTTGATCCTCTAGATATTTAAGGTATAATGGCTTGGTATATTTGTCCACCTTTTCTTGATCTCGGTATCATTCAACATGGATCCTTGAGCTTCTTTTAGCTTTTCAGTTCAAGACTGGAATTTTCTCTTTAACTCTTGTAGCTTTAGGAAAACTGATCTTGTTGTTCTTCTAATGGTTTCTGATTCTATGTCCTTGTACGTGTCATTGTAGGACTTCTCTTTATCTTGCTACACATTGGTAATCTCTGTTAAGTTCTGTGATTACATCTCTTTCTCCTCTGGCTTTAGCTTCTCTGTGTTTCTGAGCAATTTCCAGAGATTTTTTTCGGTTATCCAGTTTGGCTGGGGGTTTTTTTCACCTTTTGCGTTCTTCGAGCATCGCTTTCTTGATGTCATCCCTTAGCCCTTCTGGCACTCTGTCATTTGTATCCAAAGCAGTAAATCAATTTTGTAGGCATTCTTTAAATTGTAGTGGTATACGTCCAAGATCATACTTTGCTACATTCATGAGTGGCTTATCTTTTTCAGTTTCAGCTTGAGTTTTCATATTAGTTGGTGGTCTGTACTACATTCAGTTCCAGGTTTTGTCTTTGTTTATATTATTGAGCTTTCCCATCATTGACTTTCACAGATGTAGTCACTTTGATTTTTGTACAATCCATTGGGCAAAGTCTGCATGTACAGTGGCCGCTTGTGCTACTGGTAGAAGATGTTTGAGATGATTAGAATTCCGCCCAACCAACAATCTATATCAGGCTTTCTCTAGCTTTGCTTTCTGTTGCCAAGCCAATATATTCCAATCCCTTTGCAGCCTTCTTTGTTACCAACTTTTGTGTTCCAGTCACCCGTGACTATCAGTATATCTTGTTTGCATGTTTTACCAGTTTCAGCTTGTACTTATCCATAGAAGTGGTCAACCTTGTCCTCTTCTGCATCTGCTTTTGATGCATATGCCTGAATGATAGTGTTGATGGGCATTCCTCATAGACAAATAGAAATTAAGCTTTCACCATCTGCATTGTGTTTTGTTACAATTTTTCTTAATTATAAATACAACACCATCTCTTCTGCATCTTTCTTTTCCAGTGTAGTATGCCATATGTTTGTCAGATTTCAAGTGCCCAATGCCAGTCCATTTCAGTTCACTGACACCCAGCAGATTTTGCTCTTGACCACCTCCAGCTTTCCTTGCTTCATACTTCATACATTCCATGCCCAATACGTAAGACATCTTTGCAGCTTCTGATTCTCATTTCAAGCACAGTTACATCAGCAGTCAGACATCCCGAGGGCTTTGTTCCAACTGCATCATAAATGCTGGCTTTGCTCTGAACAGCTCTTCCCCAGTAGCTCACTGAATGCCTTCTGACTTGAGGGGCTCATCTTCCAGCACTATATCACAATTTGTTTTGTTGTTACTATCCAATAGTTTTTGTGGCAAGATACCATGTTCGGGTAATGCCAATGTTGTTGCCATTAACACAGAAATGTGATTCTCTGCCACCAACTCTGCTCTATAGTGCTGCTGTCCAAATGGGTGGTTTCTCTTAGTCTGGCATTTCAGCTGAGACCTCTGTATCTGAGGAGAACCTGCCTGTATTTAATTTACTGTTGGCATCACTGATGCATGCAAGCTCTTGTGGCACAAGAAGCTGCAGACCCAGGACAAAGACTTGATCCTTTCAGCTAAGGCCAAAGACAGAACCCCGGGGATCAGGCATAATACGGAAATAAATCTGTACACAGGTCTACTCGCTGAGCAATGCAGATTATTCAGACTTTATTTTAAGTATAAAGATTAGATTGGTTATTAAAATAATCCTCTCTGCTTTAATCTGGAAAGGGAATCCGTGGCCTGTGAACTTCTGATGCAGTGATTTAGCAATGAAATTGATTACGAAGACAATGAATTAAAAATGTATCCTCTCTGGATATTTTTTCATTGGGAAAATATTCTCCTCTTTTATAGGGTCTGTATCCTTCCCTCTTTGCAACATTCTTGGCTGGCCTGTGAAACAAAAGACATAACCAAGGAATTAAATTCGGGCCCCCCACTTGGCAGTTTGCAGCACTGCCACTGAGCCATCCAACTGGCTTCTTTTTCCCCCTAATTATTTTCTTTCTTGTTTTTAACTCATCCATCCCAGTGATAGTTGTCCGTCTGACAAGCATGAGCCACCTGTTCTCTGTGAAATCCTGCACTAGTAGACGCTTAAGCTACCTGCTGTGCATGATGAGTGGGCCTTCTCTGTGCTTTCACTGAATCCTTAGTCCTAGGATCAGCCTAAGAATAAGATCTGGTCTTAGGAACTGACCATGGAGCTTTCTACATAGTGACCCATTGGATCAGCACAGAACTAGACGGCTTGTTTACCAACTTCAGCACTGCTTATGCCATTCCTAAGCTAGGTTACCCTGTGTCGTCTGCGCTGTAGTACCAGAGGTTACTTGCAATCCTGCAGTAAGTGTTGTGTTTGATAATGACACTCTAAGCAACTTCACCTTACTCTGCCTGAAGAGAGTCCAAAGAAAAATATATTTGCCCCTCAAGAACACACAGCCAGAAGGCCAACAAAAATTACCCCAATGTCCCCACCCTCAAACTTTGAAATGCAAAATGTTTCAGAGCTGAAGAACTTTTCAAAGAAAATCGTGGCCGGGTTTGTCCCTTTTCAGCAGCAGTGAATTTGGTTTGCTTTGCCTGTGGCTTGCATTTTATTTCCATCTCTCTTGTCACAGATCAGTGTCAAGACGTGCAGAAGAATTCACAGCTTCATAGGAATTTGACAGGGGCTGTGATGCGAACGCCACTGCTGTGCAGGCATGCCAACCATCGGTGAATCTACAGACGGGAACAAAAACAAAACAAGCAAATGTCATGTCTGTAAAATTAATTTCATATCCATAAAAAGATTGGTCCAGTGTTCCTCCACACCTCTATCTTTCCCCACTGTGCATCATAATAAAGAAAGTGGACAAGAGAGAGAGATGGATGGATAGTGGGTCAAGACTTCTTGATATTTTGGCATGTTGTAGACTTTCACATCATGAAATAATTCGGGGGGGGGGGCAGGGCGGAAATATTCAGCAATGGTGATTAGCCATTGTAATGCAACTAGTCACCCCTGCTGAAACTTAAAACTGGATATTCGATACTGGGGTCATATCCAGCTCCAGCACTGAATATTCGGGTTGCCCTGAATGGTAGGAAGCAAATCAGTCAGTGGCAATATTCATTCCCTTTCTTGGTCAGCTTCAGCAGCTAAAATTAGGCTAAAACCTTTGCTGCACCTTACTTTTGGCACTTTGCCCAGTTATGGCCGGATGCTGACTGGTTAGTATCGGGACAGGCAGCAGAAGCAGCACTGAGGATATTCTGAGGCACGTGCCACATTGATGCTGCTCAATATCCCAGATGGCTAACCTTGATACTCCCTTTGAATATCCCTTCCCCCCCTCCCCCCAGTCTTTAAAAGAAAATAAAAAAATTGCTGAAAATCTGACAGGTTCATGATAAGAAAAGCTGTGAGTACAAGTTGCATTTGTGCTGCTGGCTGAGCCCAGTAACTCATTCATGTGGGCTCTGACCAGCATAAGACGTAAGATATGCCATACTGGGTTAGACCAAGGTCCATCAAGCCCAGTATCCTGTTTCCAACAGTGGCCAATCTAGATCAGGTTCCCAAAAAGGCACACACATTCCACAGCGCTTATCCTGGGGTAAGAGGTGCATTTCTCTGGTCCTCTTGGTTGATGGACTTTTCCTCCAGAAACTTGTCCAGACTCTTAAACCCAGCTACACTAACAGCTTTTACTACATCCTCTGGTAATGAATTCAAGAGTTTGATTATGCGTTGAGTGAGAAAATATTTTCTCCTATTACTCTTAAATGGTTACATTGTAGCTTCATTGCATGTCTCCTAGTCTTTCTATTTTTTGATTGTATAAACAATCGATCTACATTTACCCGTTCCACTCTGTTCATTAATTTATAGACCTCTATCATGTCTCCCCTCCAGGGCCATTGTGCGAGAATGTTGTTTGCACAGGGCCCCATGCTTCATGAGGCCCTACGCCAACAATATCCCGCACATGCTGTTCGGCTCCCAGCAAGGTCAGCTTCAGAGGGAGCCAGGCAGGCCCTGGCTCACCTCTGTACAGTCACCGAAGTGAAGAGCGCCGTTTTTTATTCACCCCAATAGCTGTGTTCTAATGTAGGCTACTAGCATGCCGGAGGTTAAAGGGCATTTCCTGTTTCCCGGCACTCAGTGCGCCAGTGGCCTACACTAGAACACAGCTGCCAAAGTGAAGAAAAATGAGACTCTTCACTTTGGCGGCTGTACAGAGGTGAGCCGGGGTCTTCCCAGCAACCTCTAAAGCCAAACAGACAGGGCTCTTTGGGGCTCTTTGGGGAGGAGGGGGGCTAGGACTGGAAATGGGCTGATGTGGGGGATTTCAGAATGGGACTAGAAGGGAGCGGATACTGGGTGGGGCTGGAACTAGAAGGGAGCTGATGGGGGAGGACTAGAAGTGGATGGGGCTGGGGGAGTGAGATGGAGAAGGGAAAAGATTTTGTGTGGGAGGGAAGAAAAATTTACGATTGGCTGAGTATTGGGAGAGTAAGTGGAGATTCAGGATGGAGGGGTGAAATTTGAGTGGATGAAAAAAGGAATAAAGAAAGAAATGGAGGAAAGATCAGTATATTAGAGCAGATGTAGAGAGAGAGAGTGGAAAAAACTAGAAGAGAGAAAAAAGGACAAATGGACAGCAGACAATGGAGAGTTAGCAGAAGATAAGAAGAAACCAGAAGAAAGTGACTGGAGCAATTGCAACTGAAAAATAAAATGCACAAACAGCAAAAGGTAGAAAAATACGTTTCTATTTTGAATTTATTAATTGTAATATGCCAGCTCTGGGAAACATGCATCATTAACATCTTTGCATTTTGTTTAGTAACATAACATAGTAAATGACGGCAGATAAAGACCAGTATGTTCCATCTAGTCATACAAGAGGAAATTAATTAATTTATAGTTTTATTTCTGCAGTGTTATTGTACATTCCAAGTTTGGCTTTTATTTATATTCTCTTATATGCTGCACTATTCTGCATCAGTGTGGTTTACATTGAACAGGGCATTATAACTTGGAGATAACTATTTTACAGGGAACATGGGCTATGGGGGGTTAAGTGGCTTGCCCAAGACCACAAGGAGCACCTGTGGGACTAGAAACCCCAGTCCTTCCGGCCTAAGGTTGCTGTCCTGTAGTGGGATTTGAGCCCCCGACCTTCCGGCCTGAAGTACCTTGCCCCTACCACTAGGCCACTCCTCCACTCCTTTTGGGGTTCCCAGTTTATTGTCATCCTGTTTCTAAATTGTGATTCCTTGTTCTTTGGTGACAATCTATGTTCTGTATAACTGAGCTGGGATACTCTTTTCATGCAGTTTCTATGTGACAGTCCCACTTGTTTTCTTTCCCCAGTAGGAGATGTATTGGGTTAATATTTGCATTGTTACCTTTTGATAGGTAGGGTTTGGTGCTTTGTGAGTCCTGGTATGATACAGTGGGTTTGCTTTTTTTTTTTCGTTGTGCTAGCAAGTCAGTGCTGACTCATAGCAACCCAGCTACCTCTGGGTTTTCTTGGCAATGTATCACCAGAAACAGACTGCCAGACCTTTTCTTCCAAGGCAATGGAGGGTGATGTGGCTTGCCCAAGGTCACAAGCAGTGCCAGTGGGAATCAAACCCTTGATTGTCTGGGTACTAGGCAGTTGCTCTAAGCACTAGGCTACTCCTCTGCTTGGTGGCTTTGCTGTGAGTTCTAAATGGGCAGTGTTTATAGTACTTCCATTTGTGCCTGGCGGTTGTTGCTGGAGTATAGTAATGTAGAAATCTGGTAGTCTTTCTTTATCCAGACACTCTTTAAGAGGCATGTTTACTAAATGTTAGTATGCATTAACATTATGCAAATATTAATGCAAATGAGACTCCTTATGCAAATGAGGCCCACAATGAGTCTCCGCACATGGCCCTGCACCCCCTTTGGGCTGCTCCTGCTCCCCTCAGCCATCTTTTTTCCACATTTAAGAGCCCTAATCTTTTTAAGCCTTTCCTCATAGGGATATCCTTCCATCCCCTTTACCATTTTGGTGGCTCCTCTCTGTACCTTTTTTTATTCTGCTATATCCTTTTTAAGATATGGCGACCAGAATTGCAAACAATATTCAAGGTGCGTTCGCTCAATAGAACGATACAGAGGCATTCTGATATCCTTGGTTTTATTCTCCATTCCTTTCCTTATGAAGCTGCATGGGAGTCCTCTTCCCATGCTGATGCCAGTGTGGGGATCGACTTCAGTATGGCATATTTTAGTCATGAGGATGAGGCAAGACAGTGACTAAAATGCAATATTGCAGCTCTTCCCCCTACCAGCAGCAGCGGGAGTGGAGACTCCGCCCAGTTTCATGGGAGCATTGACTGTGACCAATGAGGCAGCTGGAGGTGACATAATAGAAGTTTATAAAATTGTGAGTGACATGGAACAGACTGACAGGGAATAACAATTTACTCCTTCCAATTATAGTATGGCTAGGGAACACTCCATGAAATTAACTGGTAACAGATTTAAAACAAACTGTAGGATGTCGTTTTTCAGTCAATGCATCATTAAACTAAGGGATTTGCTGCCAGAGAATGTGGTCCAGGCTAGTAATATAACTTTGAAAAGGATTTGGACATGTTTCCAGGAGAGAGGTTCATTAACCATTATTTCACTAGATAACTTTGGGTGTCTCAACCCCCTATTCCTGGAAGTGAGCAGTATGGAAAGGACCAGACGGGCACTGTCAAGTGACTTGCATTAGCCACTATCAGAGAGGCTACTAGACTCAGTGGACCATTGGTCTGACAGCTTGGCACTTCCTTCTGAGACACGATGCCCTGACCTTGTGACCAAGAGGTGACAGGCTCTGACAGTTCCTGTGAGCCAACCAGTCTCCACGTTTTCATATTATTAGAAAATCATGTGTTTATTTCTATAGGTAAATGAGGCTGCATTGAATGCCAGGTTAAAACAGTGCCATGAGCTATTTACCTCACTGCATAACTTCCGGCTACACCCTCTTAAGGCATTTGCTATTTGACAGAACTTCACATTCCATGAGATACTCGCCCTTTCAGAGCTAGAAAGCCGAAAGGATAAAGCAACCCTCTGCAAAATCTCTCTATCACTTTCTGCCTCCCTCTGCCTCCCCCCCCCCCCCAACTCTCTTCTCATACTTAGCTCATGGCCAACACTGCTGAATAATCAGATTGTTGGCTTGCTTGCCAGCTGCTAGTTTGTATTCCCCAGGAATGCCTGCAGGCACTGTGCCTGGTGATCTCTTGCATAAAGTGCCCTGAGGGAAACGCGGGTTTTGGAGACCTTGGCTTTATCAATATAAGGTAGGGCCATAACAAGTAGATTCTGTCCTGGCCAGGGTCAGTGCAATGGTATTGAGCACCTGAGGCAGATCTTCAGTCTTACTCCCCATCCCCTGTGATTTTTTTTTTTTAAATTAAACTTGACAGTCATGATCATTGCAACACTACCCTTCCCACGACAGTCCTGTAACCTGGCTTGGCTTAGGAATGCGGTTCATTACTATCATGGTATGCACAAAACTAACCCATTTAGAGAAATTGCCCCTGATCTTGTAAAAGTGCATAATCGGATATCACATCAGACCTTCAAATATTACAATTTTCTCTGTGTGTATGTCTGTGCCACACTCCCTGCAGGTGAAGGAATTTGCCGATGGCTCTTTGAGTCTGTGTGATGTCAGGATCTATTGTTTTGCTTTGGCTGATACTGCTCTTTGCCACCCCTCAGAAGCTGATGCCCTAGGCGACTGCTTAGCCTGCCTGATGGTTGGGCCGACCCTGGCCCTTGTTCAAAACCTCTCTAGGAGAGGGGCAGAAAAGGTCCATTGCCTGGCATTAGCGTACAAGGAATGCCCTGATTTGAGCTTCTTTGGAAGAAGGAATATTATTCATAGGCTAGTGGCCAGCAAAGAATGTCCCGTTCTACGGAGTCTTTGTGCATGCAAACATTACCCAGATGCTTTGGTGTGGAGTTTGTGCTCTCAGGTGTTGCTCGGTGGCTTTGGAGTGCTTTGGCTGCTATTTCTGACAGTCTGTTTGCACTTTGATAAAGGCCAATGCTTTTAACATGTTCTAATACTTTAAAGTCTGCTTCTCATTAATTTATTATGGAATGGGTGGCGTGATGAAGAGCAAGTAAGAAAAAAAAAAGGAAGATCCAAAGAACTGTAAAGGAAGAAGATGAACTACTAACCTAAGTGAGCTTTTCTGAATCGGGACAGTCTGCACAGTCCAGCAGTGATGAGGGCAACCTTCTTGGGGTGGCAGTTAGAACTCACAGCACCTAAGTCATTTTGGTCTTTATCTACCATCATTTACTATGTGATGATCATCTCCAGCTCTTTTGATACAATTTCAGATATCTGAGGGACACGGGGGACTAGTGGCAGCCCTCTGTAGGATTCATTACTCATTGACTGCTAAGTACAATGGTTACGTTTTTGATTATTTCTATGCAATGAATGTGTGTCATTGAGTCAATGCTGACTCATGGGCTTCTTGGCAAGGTATGACCTGGACAGATTGCCAAGCCTCAGAGGCAATAAAGTGACTTATGCAAGGCCACAAGGGGGCCAGTGGGAATCAAAGCCTGGTCTCTTGGCTATAAGGCTGTTGCTTTAACCACTAGGATACTCCTCCACTCAGCAGGTTCTTATTCTTCCTTTGGGCTCCCAACATAATTGTAACTGGTCTTACTGGGCCAATGGCATCATGGGTCTTCATTCACACCAAAGGTTCCCCCCCTGCCCCCCCCCCCCCCCCAGTTTTAGTACTCCTCCCATTTAACCTAGTCATTATAGAGACAGTCCTTGGCTAGGGGCTATTGACTGCACCTGTCTCCAAAGCCCTACAGCTATGCACCCTGGTGCTGTTGAGCAGTTGGGATTCCCTATCTCCAGGGGTTGAAAATCGAGGATAGTTCCCTGGTAGATTAATCAGCAGGATATTAAATCTCAGTCATTAACAGAGCCAGAGACCTGAACGGTGGAACAATCTGCAGAAGAAGATATGGGAAACCTGAGAGAGACAGTCAGCAAGCTAAAGGGCTTTCTAACGCTAGAACACATATAAAGTAGCAGGATTGCTTAGATTATTTAAAATATCATTAAAAAAACCCTCCTGCTTCATCTTTGATCCTATTTTTTTTTCTCGTGCGCGTAAATATTTATTGCTTAGATTTCGAACTTTATCAGGAAAAGGGTGTGCGCATGTTTACCGTGCCTTTAATCCCATGTTCATATTTTACATTTATCCGTGTTAACACCGCATGATAGAAGTGAGCAGATAGAAGGAGCTTTCAACTACCTCAAACTCTAACAGCACCGAAGGAATGAAACTCAATCAAAATGGACCAAATTGCCGACAAACCTAGGGGATGTATGCAGGCGCCTTTCATTGATATTCAGCACTTGGACAGCTCCTTCGACAGACAGACAGACAGATGGCCACTTCGATCTCAAACTTAGTAGGGCTTTTCGAGTACGACGAACGTGCTAAAAAGAGGAGGGGGTGGGGGATTTGAACGCTTTCGCTTTAATTCTCAACAGAATGGTCCTAAAAACGATTTCCTTATGCTGCTATTGGAAAGTTTAGACATTGGCTGTCTTTAAAGTGGGCCCACATCGAGGCCTTTGCATTTTCCACTGGAGGCTGCTCTGTGATTAATTCAAATCATAAATCTGTTCAATGTTCTCTCTTTTTGGGAGGCTGTTTTCTTATTGCACCTTTTTTTTTAATGTTTATCATGCCTAGAGCATTCTGAATATAAAGGTGCATAAAGGAGGGGTTCGGGTGGCAGCCTATCACCCAATAGATCTGGGTTCGAGTCCCACTGGCACTCCTTGTGACCTTGGGCAAGTCACCTCACCCTCCATCGCCTCGGAAGAAAAGATCTGGCAATCTACCTCCGGTCATACCTTGTCAAGAAAACCCGGAGGCTGCCGGGTCGCCGAGAGTCAGCATTGACTTCATAAATAAATTGATGAGAGAATTTCATGATGACAAGCAGACTTTGGTATGTGGTGTTCATAATACTTCTAAATAAGCTTGTTAGTACTTCAAATGACTACGTTTGACCGTAAAACCACAGGTAAAATTTAGAAAAACACTTCAAACTGACCGTGAAGAAATGTGAGCTCCATATACACAAATGAAAGTTTAAAGAACACAGTTCATAAAAAAAAGTTTCCTTGAGTTGAATGAATATTGTGGTTTGCAAATTATATTGTGATCTATGTCACTATGTTTGACCCACATAGTTTGGCGGCACAATAAGCGAATTTCAATATGTGCGAATGACAGGTGACATGTCCTGTGCTGTCTGCAGATGGAAGGAGGATTGAAAGTGGAGGGGTCTGGACGGATTTAAGTGGCGTTTTAGCAGAAAAGATGCAAGCGACCCCCCCACCCAAAACTAAAAAGAACTAAACGCAGGACTATGAGAACTAAAGGAGAAAAGAAAAGGCATCTGAGATCTTATCTTAGTATTTTTTTTAAGCTGTGGCTCGAGGGGCTTCACTGGTCTGCTCGCTGCTGGTCTGCAGTTTTTGTCTTGAGCCGTCTTCGGTGGACTCCGTTCCTCCCGGAGCTGCAGAGAAAAGAAATCGCTGACTGTGAAAAGAACAAGGAGCCTGATTAATCTATTTCTACCTGTGACAGCCTTGACAGGCGCCTCATGGGTCTAGCACGGAGCGCATTATTGTGCGATGAGGAGTCAATAAGCCGAGGCTCAGGTGCGCTCGGAGGGAGGGAATAGCGCGCCGCTTCCATTATCCTGCGCAATGAATTGCAGGGAACAATGCGAGGCCGAGCGCTGAAAGGAGCGAGGGGACCCCCGCTTCTTCTATTAACCTCTCTGAAGCGAGCAGCAAACGCCGGGGACTTCTTTACAGAATCCAAAGCAGACTTGCAATGCATCGTTCCCTTGCTTAAGGTGAAAACACTAGGCCGGTGCCCAGGGGCAGGGGAGAGCCCGGATGGTGACCGCGGCCTTCCTGGGCTGTGCAATGCGGATCCCGAAATCCACTGCTACCAGTAATCATTTATATAGAGCAACATGCTAACTAACCGATCGAAGACTGTATACCCAGCCCTCGGGCAATAAGCCATGCACCGACTTCCCCCTGCAGATATTGTTAGGAGCTAGGGAGTAAGAAGGCTAAGGTTCACGAGATAGCCGCCTTTCACTGACGGTAACAAGGCGCGTTGCAGAATTAAAAGAAATAAAAGTACATTAAAAATAAGCGAATAGTTATGTTGACAGAATACGGGTGGGAAGCTAATACCTAAACGTGACTCCGTAGTCGTGGGCGCGTCTGCTGTTCCAATGGCTTTATGTATCTACTGTAGAAAGAGGGGGCAGCAAAGAGACTAAGGCCATCTAGTCGACCCTGTTTGCACTTCTTTGTAGCCCAGGATCCTCCGTGCCTATCGCGGGCTCCCATCTCCCCTGGGGGCTGCCCTCCGCTTATACTTTTCCATGTAGCTTCTACAATTGTGCGGACCACTGTCTATGCGATGTGAGGTTCGAAAACTCTCCCCCCCCCCCCCCTCTTGCAGTTACTTGGGGCACCTACTGCTTTAAAAACTGGCTTCCTTATGCACTACCCCCGGGTGAAAAACATATTTATGAAATGCTTTAGCTGAATTCATTCAAAAGGAGCAAAAGGAAAATGAAACGTTTACGACCTTCATGATGATTTGCTTAGCCTAGAGCTACCTGCGCCCCCCTCCCCCCAACTAATGACAGGCGATATGATTCAAATCATGAAAACTAATAAAGGTTGAGTTGCGGGAAGGTTAACGATGTACAAATATTGCTTTATGAAAACTAGTAAAAGCCCGAGACCAGTGCTTTAAGGAATGAGTTACAATCTCTGGATATACGGAAGGGACAAGAAGACGGAGACAGTATCTAAGAGGAGTGAGACTGAAATTCCTCCTGTTTACAATCTAGACTAGACTTGGTAAAACCGAATTCGGGTTTAGCCCTAGTCCTTGTGCAAGAATTGGAATATTATTGTTTTGAGTTAAAAAAAAATCCTGGTGACATCTCATTAGTTTATCTTGAATAGAAAAGTCATAAATCTTGCCAAAGGCTAACACGGAAGGATTTGATATCAAAGAATGGTGATGACCCTACATAAGTGAGATCCCAAATCCTAACCATGCCCAGAGATTTGTTTCTTTTGTATATTGTCAATTGGTTTCAATAGATAGGTACAGTTGTGGTCAACATTATTGGCACCAGGGCCGGATTTACCTTGAGTGAGGCCCTACGCCAACAAAAATTGTGGGCCACCAGCAGGGGCGGCCCAAGGGGGGTGCGGGGCCTCATTTGCCTAAGGGCCTCATTTGCATAAATATTTGCATAATGTTACCATATACTAACTTTTAGTAAACGTGCCTCTTAGAGTGTATGGATAAAGAAAGACTAAAAGATTTCTACATTACTATAATTCAGTGCCAACCCATAGCAAACCCGCCGTATCCTAACAGCACTACCAGGACTCACAAAGCACCATACTCTACCAATCAAAAGGCAACACTGCAAATATTAAACCAATACATTTCAGAGAACAACAATACATGACCTACTGGGGAAAGAGAACAAGTGGCAATGTCAAATAGGAATGACATAAACAGAACACCTCAGTTCAGTTTCACATGCAGAACATAGACCATCACCAAAAAAGGAATCACATTTTAGAAACAGGAAGACAATAATTAAACTGGGAATCCCAAAAGCCAAACTTGGAATGTACAACACTGTAGAAATAAAACTATACATTAATTTGCTCTTGAACTAAACAAAGCGCAGATGTTAATGATGCACATTTACCAGAGCTGACATATTCCAATTAATAAATTCAAAATAAAGAGATATTTTTCTACCTTTTGGGCATATTTTTTCAGCTGCAATCGCTCCAGCCACTTTCTTCTGGTTTCTTCGTGTCTTCTGCTAACTCTCCATCGTCTGCTGTCCATTTGTCCTTTCTTCTCTCTTCTAGTTTTTTTCCATTCTCTCTCTACATCTGCTTTAACATACTAATCTTTCTCCTTTTGCTCTTTCCTCATTCCTATTTCATCCACTCAAATTTTACCCCTCCATCCTCAATCCCCACTTACTCTCCCAATACCTGGCCAATTGTAGATTTTTTATCCCTCCCACACAAAATATTTTTCCCTTCTCCATTTTACTCTTCCAGCCCCATCCCATTCTAATCCTCCCCCAACATCAGCTCCCTTCTAGTTCCAGCCTCACCCAGCATCCATTCCCTTCTAGTCCCTGCATCAGCCCATTTCCAGTCCTAGCCACCCATCAGCCCATTTCCAGTCCTAACCCCCATCACCCCATTTTCAGTTTAAGTCCCCCCTATAACCCATTACCAGTCGTAACCCCCCATCAGCCCACTTCCAGTCCTAACCCCCCAGCCCATTTCCAGTCCTAGCCCCCCATAGCCCATTACCAGACAGCCCCCATCAGCCCACAGCCCATTATCAGTCTTAACCCCCCTCATAGCCCATTACCAGTTCTAACCCCCCCAACAGCCCACAACCCATTATCAGTCTTAACCCCCCCCATAGCCCATTACCAGTTCTAACCCCCCCCACAACAGTCCACAGCCCATTACCAGTCCTAACCCCATCAGCCCACCTCCAGTCTTAACCCCCCCCCAGCCCATTTCCAGTCCTAGCCCCCCCTATAGCCCATTACCAGACAGCCCCATTAGCCCACAGCCCATTACCAGTCTTAACCCCCCCCCATAGCCCATTACCAGTTCTAACCCCCCCAACAGCCCACAGCCCATTACCAGTCCTAACCCCATCAGTCCACCTTCAGTCTTAACCCCGCCAGTTCATTTCCAGTCATAGCCCCCCCCCACCTCCAGTCTTAACCCCCCCCAGCCAATTTCCAGTCCTTGCCCCCCCCAATTGCCCATTACAAGACAGCCCCCATCAGCCCAATGCCCATTATCAGTCTTAACCCCCCCATAGCCCATTACCAGTCCTAACCCCCCCCCCCCCCCGCCCATTTCCAGTCCTTCCCCCCCCCCATCGGCTCAAGTAAAATGAAATTTAAAAAAAGCAAAACCGCGGGCTGCTACCAAGGTGGGCTGCTACCAAGGGGGTCCCCTCTGCCCTGCCGAATCCCTCCCTCAAAGCCGGCACGGAGGGGCTCAACTGGGGATTCGGCAGGGCAGAGGGGGCCCCGCGGGACCGTCCATGCTGCCGTGGGAACGTCCATGCTGCCGCGGCAGCTTTTTGTGGGCCCTTGCCAGCTGTGGGCCCTACGCCATGGCGTACATGGCGTATAGGTAAATCCGGCCCTGATTGGCACCCTTGTAGTTAAACCCCTTAATGTCCGATATTTCCTAAAAAAGTGGCCAGTGAAATGACTTTAGACTATATATGCACTCCTATTTGACACACAAAAGAATCAAATAAAACAAGACCAATTAAAAAAGGAAATAGTAGGATGTAGTATAAAAACTGGGACATTGCCAGGACATGATTATTAACATACTGCCCAACTCGCTTATTATAAATATCTTCAATTTTTTGTCGGATCGTTTGCCCTGAGGGGGAACCTTCCCTCTCTGGTAGCAAACCCTCCTTTTCGTTTTTAAAAGGAAAAGAAAGCGAAAGGGTGAGTGCACTCTTTTAAAAACGAACAAAAGGAGGGTTTGCTAGAGAGAGGGAAGGTTGCCCCTCAGGGCAAACGAGCCGACAAAAAATGGAAGATATTTATAATAAGCGAGTTGGGCAGTATGTTAGGATTTAGTTTGTCTCTTTTTATATATATATAGGTATTGGGTGAGATGAACCACAGTTAGTTTAGTTATAGGACATGATTATTGGCACCCTTACAAACCAAATCAGTTTGAACAGAATTTATTTATTTATGTATTTGACATTTATATACCGCCTTTCATGTTTAACAAGGCAGTTTACAATGAACTCAAACAGTTTTACAGGGAACAGGTTCTTCAGAACTATTTTACAATAAACAATAACAATCACTAGACATGTAACCAAGTATCAGTGTAACATTGTAGAACTATTTACAAAGTGGCATATATTCTAGGCATTGTGTGGTATTGAGATGATGAGGTTGTGAGTCATTCATTGTCTTTAATGCTGTGTATCTGATATCATGCCATAGTAATCTATGAATAGGTGGATCTTCAATTGTTTTCGGAAGTCGCTATATCTTAGGTGGGCAGGGAGTGAGTTCCAAAGATGTGGGCTGTAGGATTCAAACACTCTCTGGATTGCTGATGTGTGGTGCTGGTCTTGATAGTAGTGATTGAGAGAGTGTTTTGATGCTGGCTCCTCTGCAATCTGGCGTCTGGCTTTTTTTGGATCAGTTCGCTTAGGCATTCAGCAGACTGGCCATGTAGGATCTTGAAGATCATTAGAACTGATTTGTAGCATATGTGTGATTGGATAGGGAGCCAATGAAGGGAGTGTAATATTGGAGTAATGTGGTTGTGTCTTTTTGTGCCTGTTATTAGTCTAGTCATGGTGTTTTGTGCTATATGTACATGTAGGATCTGTGTTGTACATTTGGGTAATCCTTGAAGTAGCAGGTTGCAGTAATCCAGTTGTGGAGAGATTATGGCCTGGCTTACGGTGCGGAAGTGCTTGTGGTCTAATAGAGTTTGAAGGATCTTCATTTTATTGTATGCTTTGGATGTGGTTTTCTTAATGAGTGTTTGAAGGTTAAGTCTCTGGTCTAAGAACACCCCCAGGTGTTTTACTTCATTCCTTACAGGGATTGTCCGGTTTCCTATTATGAGGTTATCTGGTGGGTTGTATGCAGCATCTTTGGTGATTGTCAGGGCCTCAAATTTATTATAGTTGATTAAGAGATTGCAACATATGAGTCATTCTGAGATTGATATCATGCAGTTGGTGATGGTGGAGTAGTCAGGTTTTCTTGTGTCGAAAGAAGTATAGACCATCAAGTCATCTGCGTAGAGGTAGTAATGTATATTGTGGTTTTGTATAATTTTGCAGACCAGTTGAATGTATATGTTGAATAGGAGGGCTGACAGTGAGGAGCCTTGCGGTACCCCTTGGTGGATTTGGAAAGGTTTGCAGGTTCTGTTCTTTATCTTGACCTGAGACCAGCAACCCAAGAGGTATGAGGAAAACCATGTTAGAGAGAGGTATTACCTAGCTGCTGCTAATACCTATCTCAGTCAGTCTGTCCAGTAGTATGGAGTGGATTATTGAATCAAATGCAGATGATATGTCAATGAATATGAGTATGAAGCTATGTTTGGTAGTTGCAATTCCTTTAAGAAATATGTTTATTAGAGAGGTCAGGAGTGTCTCTACCCCATGATATTGCTGGAACCCATGTTGTTGTGGGTCTAGGGGAGCATTTATATCAATATGGTTTAGTAATTGCCTTTGCACTGCCTTTTCAATTATTTTTGCTAGTAGTGGTATGCTGGAGATGGGCTGATATGATGCTGGAGATCTAGGGTCAGATTTGTTCTTTAAATATGGCCTTATGGATGAGTTATCTAGTTCTGGAGGCATGAATCCTTGTGTTAGGGATAGATTTACCATTTTGGATATCACTGGCGATAGTTCTTGTGAGCTCATCTTTATCCAGGCTATTGGACTGGGGTCGAGAGGTGAAGTGGTAGTATTTAGAGATCTCAGTAGTGTGGTGCAGTGCTCTTCGGTAATAGAGAAGAACGAAGTCCATTTATTTGGGTAATCTTGATTCGTCTTAGGCACTGGTGTTTGGATTGTTGAGTGGTTTGAGCTGGCAACTGTGTTTTGTAGATGGGTTGCAAATGCATTGGGAGAAATTGAATCATCTGTCTGGGGTTGTGGAGATTCCATAAGGTTCTTTACTATCATGAAGAGCTCTTGGGTGGTTGAAGGATTTCATAATGGTGTTTGTGTGATATTGTTTATTTCTATTTTGTATTAGTTTGTTGTATTCTCTTTGTTTGGTCCTGTATTCTAGGAGATGGGTTTGATTTTTTTTTTTTTTGTTCTCCTCCATCGTCTCTCCAGCCTTCTCAACACAAGCTTGGCTTTTCTTATGTCAGTGGAGTACCATGGGCTATATTAGTATGCTGTGATGCTTTTGGTTTCTGTGTGCAGTAGCCATTGAGGATATAATGTTATTCCAGTTTGTTATTAGGGTTGTAAGGTCCATGGTGTTGATGTCATCTAGGTTGGAGCATAAAGGAGGAGTAGTCTAGTGGTTAGAGCAACTGCCTAGTACCCAGAAGATCAAGGGTTCAATTCCCACTGGCACTCCTTGTGACTTTGGGCAAGTTACGTTACCCTCCATTGCCTCAGAAGAAAAGGCTGGCAGTCTACTTCTGGTGATACATTGCTAAGAAAACCCAGAGGTAGCTGGGTCACTATGAGTCAACACTGACTTGATGGCACTAAAAAAAAAAAGTTTGGAGCATAAATGTTCTAGTAGACTGTCCTTATCAAATTCTTTAAAGTGATGCTGCATGGTTGTGTGTGGGTGTCTAGGCAGCTGGGGTTCTAGTGGGAATTTGAATAAGATCATATAGTGATCCGACCAGGGTACTGGAGTTACTTGGTAGGGGATATTTGACTTGTTAGATTGAAGTCTTAAGGATATGAATACCAGGTCGAGGGTGTTCTCTCCGATGTGAGTCTGCGCCTCTATGATTTGAGTGAGGTCCAGTGAGGTCATGGCATCCTTGAAAGTAGAGACTTGAGTTGGGGAAGCTGAGTTTAGGTTGAAGTCACTTAGGATGATTGTAGATTTTCTTTTACTGGAGTGTTTACAAAGTTGTTCAATTATGGTTGAGAGATCTTCTGTGTCAGGGGTTGGGGACCTATATATCAGGCATATTAATATAATTGTTTGTTCTCTAGTATTAGCCTGTCAACCCCAACACTAAATATCCTATTTGTGACTTTGAAGTTTAGTTGTTTATTTGTTAGGACGAGGATTCCTCCTCCTTTGCATTGTGTTCTGGAGCAGTGATGATGGTTCATGTTTGATGGGGGTGAGCTGGTTTATCAGTACAGTGTCCGTGCCAGTTATCCATGATTCAGTTATGCACATTACTTCGACCTCATGCTCTTGAAGGTAGCCTGTATGGATTTTGTTGCGGATGGATCTAGCGTTTATAAGGGTGAATTTGGTCACTTTTGCTTGTTGTGAGGGTGTTGGGGTGCTGGGGATATTTTCTGGAGGTGTATAGGTACAAGACAGTTAGGTCTCTGTTGTGGCTGATGGTGGAATGGTGGTGTTGTTAAGGAGTGTCCTTGTTCTGGTCAGGATTGGAATCAAGACTGCCCATGTGTGCGCTGCTCTGGATGGTCTTATTAAGATTATTTGGAGGATTAGAGTCAGAGTTGTTTTAATCCACATCATTTTGGTGCAGGGGTGATGCGTGAGCTACAGATTCAATGAGTGAGATGAGTTGAGGAAATCGTGGAGTTCATGTTGGTAGGTGATGTTGTGTTGGGATAGATTTAGTTTTAAGTGATAGGTGGTTTGGTTTATTTTAATCAATGCTTGAGTTGTGTTGGTGGTGCATCTATCATCAGTGATTTGTTATTATCTATTCTGGGTGGGTAGCATGGGACTGGTAAGCCTTCTGTTTATTGGTTGAAGGTGTGATACAACTGTTTGTTTACAGAGTATGGTAAGTGAATGTTTAGCTATAGAACTGTTTAGCTATTGAACTTACAGTTAGGTGGTGGAGGTCTGTTGTACTTGAGTGGAGGTTTTTGTCTTTAGGCCATTCGCTGTGGGATGATATTGATGTTGGGACACTTGAACATGTTAATTCCAGGATACTCCCACTTGTTGGTGTAGTAGTGACTCACTTGAAGTGGATCAATCGGAAGTGTGGGTTGTCTTGCTTTCAGTCCTTGCCAGTGGTCCACGCATAAAGGACATGCCCTTAGGCGCAGGCCTGCCAGGCATGGGTGCACCCAATGTGCTCCTTTTTCAAATGCAGCTGGAGGCTCCTGATTGGGCAGGAGCAGGCAAGAATGCCCCTGTGCTAGCCATCTCTATCCCAATGAGGAAGCAGATGGAGAGTAAAAGTTCCCGTCCTGATGAACCACATTCCCATTGCAGTAAAATTAGACATACCTGTGATCATTTATCATTACTCAAAATATTTGAATCAACCAAAGAATAAGATATTCCATACTGGGTCAGACCAAGGTCCATTGAGCCCAGTATCCTGTTTCCAACAGTGGCCAATCTAGGTCAAACTTACCTAGCAGTTTCCCCAACTGATGATGACTGTAATGAATGATGACTGTAATGAATGATGACTCTAGTGAATGATGATGACTCTGATGAATGATGACTCTAATGTTTAATGTTTAAAATGGCAACATTCACGCCCTGTTTCATTTTTCACAATGGTGAAGACAAGAGAGCTGACTGATACCATTAGAAAAGCCATTATCACCAAACATCAAGCTTCAAAGGGATACAAATCCTTCACCAAAGACCTTGGGGTTCCTGTGTCTACAGTTCACAATGTTAAGAAGTTTTCTGCTCATGGACCTGTCAAGAATCTCCCAGGATGTGGTGGGAAGAGAAAAATTAATCCAGAAGTCTTTGAAGATTAGTGTGAACTGTTGGAAAAACACCACATACAACATCTATAGAATTTAAGGCTGACCTGGAGCAATCTGGAGTGGTGGTTTCATCTCGCACCATATGCCACACACCAAACAAAGAAGGACTTCATGGGCAAAGCCCAAGGAGAACCCCACTGCTCAAAGACAGACATAAAAAGGCACGCCTGATCTTTGCCCAAACATACCTTGAGAAACCATAATCCTTCTGGGAAAATGTTCCGTGGACAGATGAAACCAAACTTGAGCTCTTTGGCAATGCAGACAGCAATACATTTACAGGTGAAGAAATGAAGCTTATAAAGAAAAAAAAATACCCTTCCTACAGTTTAAATATGGTGGAGGTTCCATAATGTTGTGGGGCTGTTTTTCTGCCTCAGGAACTAGAGGCCTGGAATGTATTGAAGGAATCATGAAGTCAGAGGACTACCAAGGTAGTTTGGAGCAAAATGTGCTACCTAGTGTTAGAAAGCTAGGTCTGGGCTGAAGGTCATGGGTCCTCCAGCAGGAACATACATCCAAAAGTACAAAAGAATGGCTAAAAAGGAACAAATGAACTGTTTTAAACTGGCCAGCAATGAGTCTTGATCTCAATCCAATTGAGAATCTTTGGAAAGAGCTGAAATCTGCCATTGGTAAAAGGAATCCTGGAATCATTCAAATCACAGTTGAAGAGTGGAAGAAACTACCAGCAGACAGTTGAATGAAACTTATAGATGGCTACAAGAAACATTTGGAGGCTGTCATCACTGTCAAGGGTTGTGAAACCAAATATTAGTGAAGGGTGCCATGCATCCTGTCTTGGTCTTATATTTTTTTCTCAGAAATTACTACATCTAAGCTGCACAGACATCTCTTTTTGTGTTGTATACCTTTGAACATATGATTAAAATATTAGGATGACATACACTTGGAATATTTCCTATTATTTCTGAAGATATTGCACATAACATACCTAAAATGCAAGGGTGCCAATACTGTTGACTACAACTGTAGATGCTTATTGAACAAAGTAGCAGATGGCTGACAGCGCCAACATTTGGAGGTCCCACAAGCAGTGGTTGCGCGCAGCCATTTTTACTAATGCTTAAAGACTCTCAGGATGAGAGATGAGGTTAGTGCAAGAAGGGAAACATGAAAAAAGACAGGCTGTAAACTGCAGGTGTAAGCTTGCCTCCCCCCCCCCCCCCCTCCGCACCAGTAAGAAATATGAAGGGGGAGGAAAAATTCTTCTTATGTTCAACTCAAGTTCTTTCAATAACAAGAAAAGTAACCCTTGAAAGGAAGGACCATTCCCCTTTCTATGCCCTGCTTTTCTTTTGAGACTAGATTCCTACAGGGCAACTGGACTCAAAATCACATCTGTCTGTGTGCTTAACTTGAAAAACAACACTGTCCTTTTGCCTTTTGCCTCCCACTTAACTTTTGAATCATTCATCCATTCTCTTCAAACGTCTGCCATATGGCTCCTGGCTGGCATGTTTAGAGTATCCCCTCTACTGTTTGGAATTGTTTGTTTTTTTATTTATTTTATTTTATTTAGTTTCCTATAGGGAAACAGAACAGATGAGGCCCAGGGCCACCCACAGTTGGTTCAAAGTGTTGGTACCCTAGGCAAACCTTAAACCTTATGCCCCCCACCCCCTGGCTGCCAAAATCTATTCTTTAGATTTGAATGTCATGCCTCGTGCCACACACTCTGCCCCCCCCCCCCCCCAAGCTGCTACCCTAGGCTACTGCCTAGTTTGCCTAATGGTTGGACTGACCCTGGTCGGGCCAGATCAATTTAGTTCAATCATAATCTTAGGGAGGTCAGAGCCCAAAGTGATGTCATCCAGTATGTTTAAATCTGCCCTACCACTGGTTGACAATGTGCATTTTGAAAGCTCGTTTACCATTGGTTAGTAGTGATAATGTGCAAAGTTCTTTACCAGAGAAGGTAACCAGGCATCATGAAATGGGCACACACGTTCTTTTCATTTTCTATACTGCCTTTCAGTCTGTTGCCATCCTTTTCTTGGGCTATCTCTTTCTCCCCCCCCCCCCCCCCCACCCCTCTCTGTTCTCTTTCCTCTCTTTTCCTTTTTCTTTCTGTTATCCATTTCTTTTCTTCTCTTCCTCCTTCTCACTCTCTTCTCAGCTTCCTCTTTCTCCTGCTGGTGCTCTACAGCAAAGCCTGTTTTTCACAGTCCATGAATATTTATGAGAGAATATTAAAGATGTTCACATATGAAATTTATCTTGTGGTTTCTGATAGAACCAGGATGCTCATTACAACAGGAATTGTATCATTTGCTAATTGATCTGTCGTTGACAGCAGGTACCAATAAAAGAATGGGTGCAGCAGCTGAAAGACTGATATGTTCCCGCTCTGTATCCAATAGAGCCCCTATGGATCTAGCTTCAGGATCTGGGTTCTGTAGTGTCCAGTTGATTTGTCTCTGGTCTTATTTCCTTATCTGTACAGTAACTGCTCTCACTAGCAATCCTAATCAAGAAGAATAGCTCAGTTCCATTGCATTATGTCCTGGTCTGGTTCATCTGTCTGTCTGTCTTATCTGTTTGCGACCCTCTTTTGTATAGTACTCTAGAGAGTGCTCGGTGGGGACACTGATGATTAGAACAGTAATAGCAACCAGAGCCTGCATTTGGCTACAACTGTCTAAGCAGTCCAAGAGAGCTGACCCCAGAGGCTGCCATGGTGGAGACAGGGAAGCGATAGTAGTTGACGTCTTGGAACCAGTGCTTAGCCATACATGCCCACCTAACCCAGCAGAGTGGTCACCAGAGGGTACGATGATGGAAAAAAGAATCACATATAGCCACAGTCCTAGGACCCATAGCCAGTATCACAAACATGGCTGACCTAGAATGGGGAGTCGAGCTGAGCCAAGCCTAGTGGGGAAAGAATGCCATTTCCATCAGAACATAACCAAGTGTATAACCCCTCTAACCTTTTTAATGCTTTTCAACTCATCAAAAAAAAGTGCTTAAGCGATGATTGAGTCATCCATCTGTCCATTCAGCCAGAGGCATGTTAACTTTCTTTCGAGTTGGTCAATCAGGGTCAAGGCACACCATGCATCTGGAATTTACCCTGTTGAATATAACTCAAGCTGATGAGGTTCAGGTCTACTGTCACTGCAATCCCCTGTCCTAAGACATAAGCATAAAATGGATCCATTTCATTTTAGCATATACCTAAATGTCATAAAGGCTGTACCTCATATACTAGGCTATGTGAAACTGCAATCCTGGAGGGCTGCAAACCAGTTAGGTTTGCAGGATATCCCTATGAATATGCATGAGATGTATTTGCATGCACTAGCCCTGCACCTCTCTCAGGACCTGGCTGTGCCTTGCAATTCTAAGCATGATTGCAATGCACCAACCCTCACCAGCAGGAATATCCGCGGAGGACTCCTACACAGCTCCAAGTTGCTTAGCGGGAACATTGGAGAGAATAATTCCAAGGGTTTTTAACTTCCTGTCTTACTGGCAGACTGATACCCATACACAAAGTTTGATTTAATTCTGTTGGCTGCACCATTGATCCCACTTGCAATATCTCCATCTTAGTTACATTTATTTATTTAACATTTCTTATATACCACCTTTCATGATATCAAGGCAGTTTACATTGAACAAACTGAGATTACATTGAACAGGGCATTATAACTTGGAGATAACTATTTTACAGGGAACATGGGCTATGGAGGGTTAAGTGGCTTGCCCAAGACCACAAGGAGCACCTGTGGGACTAGAAACCCCAGTCCTTCTGGCCCAAGGTTGCTGTCCTCTAGTGGGATTTGAACCCCTGACCTTCCGGCCTGAAGTACCTTGCCCCAACCACTAGGCCACTCCTCCACTCTAAACCAGATATTCAACAACCATTAACAGAAAGCAGACAATCATCCACCTGCTTTTTCAAAATCTCTATAAAATCATTAATTGGCACAAAAAATTGAAAATAATCAGTATAAATAAATGAACTAAAACCAAAAGATCTAATCAGCTGAGTGAAAGAACTCATATATACGTTAAAAAGTAAAGGAGATAATGGCGAGCCTTATGGGACTCTTATCTACTTGTCGTTTTTCTTTCTACAATTCCTACCATCCCAAACCTTAAAAGTTCTCTGCCTAAGAAAAGAAGCAAACCAGGCTAATGTTTCAATCTTTATTCCCACTCTTTATAATCTTTTCAACAGGACTTCATGATTCAATGCATCAAATACGGACAGGATTGAGTGGCCATATCTGTTTGATGTATTGCGGCGGGTTGAGTTTGCAAATGATTTTGTAACTATAGCTGAGGCTTTATGTGAATGGGGATCTTTCACAAGTAGTTAGGTTGGGTAAGGGGACAGCACAGTAATTCCCTTTGTTTCCAGTTTTATTTAACCTTGCCCTTGAACCTCTGTCTTTAACGACATGAGTTAGGGGGTTTGTGTATAATGAGATTCAGTGCAAACTGTCACTTTATGCAGAGGTTGCGTCCATTTGGCCTTTCTTTGACAATTTCTTAGTTTTCAGGGTACAGAATAAACTGCTCTAAACTGAATCTGTTGTGTTGTAAGGAAAATGTTACACGGGCTCCATTAGGGTTGCATTGAGTGAGTAAAGGAGTAGCCTAGTGGTTAGATCAGTGACTAAGTGACTAGGGTTTGATTCCTGCTGCACTCCTTGTGGCCTTCGGCAAATCACTTTACTCTACTCTCCACTGCCTCAGAAGAAAGGCCTGGCAATCTACTTCTGGTCATACCTTGCCAAGAACACCTAGGGGCTGCTGGGTTGCCAAGAGTCAGCATTGACTCAACGGTGCATTGTAGCATTGCATTATTTGGGTGTGTGGTATGGAAGAGACTTTGGACAATAATATGACTTATGCAATACTTTTAACTCCTAGTCCCCACTAGACCTTTCTTGGTGGGGTATATTGGAAGTAATAAAAATGGTTTAGCCCCTAAGCTTAACCATGTTTTAAGTATGATTCCAGTACTGCTTTCTGATCTTTCCTATAAGAAGGTAGGGCCCAATTTTCAAAGGCATTTACATGGGTAACTGCCCTAGTTACTCATGTAAATGCCTGAACTGGGATGAGTAGTGCCTTTGGAAAATCCCGGTTTAAGTCCCTAACACGCCCAGATGCTATGAGGTTTTTCTTCGCCTATCTTTCAGGTGCAGGTGCTAAGCGGGTAGCATCAAAAATCGCTGCTAACCATTTAGCCTCAGTGGCTGCTGGAGTATCCAACCGAACTCAATGAAAATTGGGCCCGTAGATAATAGATTTTTGTGGAGAGGAAAGAATGCACAGATTGTGCTGAAGACATTAAGGCTGTGTAGGGAGGAGAGAGGTGTGACTCTCCTGTTTCAAGGAGTATCTCGTGGTAGTCATTGTGTGATGTAGGGCCTGATATTCAAAAGCATTTACATGATATGCAGACCTGCAAACTGTGTAAATGGCACTAAGAGGGATATTCGGCAGCACTAACATGGGTATCACCACCACAAGCCCTGATGCTAACCAACAGGCATTGGGGCATTCCTGGGATATTCCATGGGCCATACCCAGTGATATTCAGCCGCTGCCCAGTTATCCCTCAGTCAGGCACAACCTTTCACCACCAAAGCTAACCTGCAGTGACTGAATATTGCCTCTGCTTGGTTAGCTTCTTGCTTCAGCAGCTGACCTGGATATGGTGCTGGTATTGAATATTCAGGTTTATTTATTTAGACAGTTTTGCATACCATCTTATCCTTCAATCAAAGTGGTCACAACACAATTGGGGGATACATTTACATGTGAGACACATACACTAATACTTACAGGGAACATGGGCAATGGAGGGTTAAGTGGCTTGCCCAAGACCACAAGGAGCACTTGTGGGACTAGAAACCCCAGTCCTTCTAACCCAAGGTTGCTGCCCTCTAGTGGGATTTGAACCCCCAACCTGCCAGCCTGAGGTAACTTGCCCCAACCACTAGGCCACTCCTCCCTAGGGGTTTAGTGGTTTAGGGGTTTAATGTTCAGCTGCTGCTGAATATTGGGCCCATAGTTCCTGTTGGGTTGGTTGGAGGAGTTTGGAGAGATTCATACTTGGTTGTGGCTAGAGGAGTCGCAATGTAAAGTGGACTGGGGGAATCCACTGGAATAAGCAGCATGAAATCTGTCTATCTTTTTGGAACCTGACAGAGACTTGTGACCTTGATTGGCCCATCCTGTTTCCAGTAGTGGCCATTGTTCTTATATTCTTAACCTGTGTCCCTGCCATTGAGACTGAGGCTGCAGTTCATCATGTGATCCACTTTGCTTGCTTTTAAAGCTATGGAGAGATCATCTGGTAGTACATGGGTCCAGTCAAAATGCCTTCCACTGTGCTGTAACAGTTTTTCACATTCAGCAGTTGCCAATAGCCTGGAAGATTTTGCAGCGTAGGAATACCTGCTCTCTGGCAAACCTAAAATCATTGTTGGAGTTACAAACCTTGTATGGTTGACTTGCTATTCGGTATTAGTGGTTCCAGTTGTGTTTGGATTTGATGGTGCTGGTTCCTAAGCCCGAGTATATGGGGGCACCACAAGGAGCTTCGTGTTTGTATTAGGAGCTATGTGAGGAGTGAGTAGGGAGCAGGAACTAGGGGTAGAACTGTCCAATCAAGACTGACTTTGCTTCTGGGATAAATCTATGAGCGTTTCACTTTTAGCTTCACTTATCTGGTCCTTATATTTTGTTTCACACAGGGCTGAAGGGACAGCGTACAAGTTGGTGAAGCTTGCTTTGTCAAGGGACCAGTGTTGGTCATGTAATGAGCAGACTGAGATTCTCTCGCGTGTGTTTTATAAATGCCCCAGTCTAGAGAGTTACTGGCAGACTGCGTGGGTGTGGGTAACCCAGATATTGCATAGCCAGGGGTTTTTTCATTACAGGCATCTTAGCTGGAGGTCAAGTGGTTTCTAGATCAGAAGCAAAACGTTTTGAATTTTTGCTATGATTCTAAAAGTAGTTCTTGCTAACTGGAGGGATAATAGATATCAGTTTATGGTGGAATATGGTATAAGTTACATATAAATAAGAGATGGTGGCTGCTGAGTGTAGAACTGGAGTTATTATAGATAATAGTATTGACTAACTGATAAAGGTACATGAACAACAACCTCAGCCTGAAGGGTTTGAGTTCTTGCTTATTATTTATGTTTTTCTTTGTAATAAAACAATAAAGTGCTGAATTAAGAAAAAAAACTCTCGAGGCATTATTTGCCAATAAAATATGACTGGTAAAATGCTCTTTCTTCAGCTTTACAGCTAATTTTCTAGATTCTCAAAAAGCTTATTATCATTAACCAGTTATCCCCTATCTCGGAGTGGAGGAGTAGCTTTAATGGCTACAGCATTAGCTTGCTCAACAAGACACCAGTGTTCAAGTCTCTCTGGCTCTCCTTGTGACCTGGGCCAAGTCACTCTACCCTCCATTGCCTTGGAAGAAAGGCCTGACAATCTACTTGGGGTCATCCCTTGCCAAGAAAACCCAGGGGCTGGTGGGTCACCAGGAGTCGGCATTGACTCGGTCATGTTGCAGTGATCCCCTATCCGTCATCATATACATTCCAACTAGCATAGTTCCAGCTTTATTGCTTTAAGCTCCACTGAGAAAAGGAAGGATTTTTGGGCATCTTTACTTAGCCCCAAGCTAGTAACATGGGTTTGGGCCACAGAGAAGCGAAGACAGCGAGCCCTGTGAATTAAGCGCAGTTTGCTGTGAGAATATTGCCGCAGGGAACAACTTCTGCCACTCATGGAGCTGGTGGTAGTTCCCCCCCGCCCAGGCCCCGCCGAGATGCAGGCTGCCTGGGCCATGTATGTTGTTTAAAGCAGGACCTCACACTAACATTGTAGCTTGGCACCAAAAATCTGAATTACTCCCGCACTGCCCAGGTAGCGCACTTTAATAAACATGCCCCTTTGGGGTTTTTGCCTCATCTTCAAAGGCGCTATTTCAATTTGCTTTCTGCACTAGCTCACCCATCCATCCACTAAAGTACCAATCAGATAATCCAATTTCAAAGCACCTATTATCTTTCGCTGAAATTTCTTCTACTAATCTCTCCTGAAAACCCAACTGGCTGCAGGAGAGGGTTGAGAGGCAGGCATTTTTTTTAATTCCTGAATTTAAAAAGTGAATTCAGGACTATTCAAATACATCATGGGTTAAAAATGACCATTAAGAACAATTTTATGCACAATGCTTTTTAATATTGGAAGGCAAGCTAAAACTGTTGTAAATTTCTAATGCTACTACTAGCTTTAACTTCATTGGTTAGAGGCGGAATTAATTCTAACTCATACCTCTAACTATTGAATTAAAGAAACTGGAGGCTCCCTGGTGCAGCCCCAAACTTCCAAACCAGAGGAACCTGCTCCTGCAACCTCCCCATCCATCTATCCACTAACAATCCCAACCCATAATCTAACCACTTGCTGGCCACCTAACCACCGAAGGGCCACAGATCGGTCAGGTTTTCAGGATATCCCTAATGAATATCCATGACAGATTTATATTGAAATTAACTCCTGCATATTCCTTAGGGGTATCCTGAAAACCTGACTGGTCTGCTGCCCTCCAGAATTGCAGTTTGACACCTCAGCTCTAAGAAATCCAGTTCAGTTTACCATATACAGTATCTAAATGTCATGAGGGCTGTCTGCATCAATGTGGCATTTTAACATTTTTCCTATTTCTGACTTTCTCTAAAGACCTTCTCTATCTCTGTCTTTTCTATTTTCATCTTAACTTGAACACCTACTTTTCTGAATAGGTGTTTCTCAATTGTTTTTTCCTTTTCAATTGTTTTTTTTTCCAAATGCGGCGATAATTTCTCCCATCGCTGGAAGCCTTCACGGTTTTTCTCTTTTACGGAACGACACACACCTGGACCCTAGTTAGAGGAGACTTGTACTACAGAACAGGTACATTAATCAAGTGTGACAACCCTATCCGCATCTGTCAAAAATTCTAAGTGTCTCTATTATAACTGTGACCAAGATTGTCTTAAGTCCAGAGCAGACAGACTCTGCTTGTACAGCAGTGTGCAGTAACAACAGTTTCTACTGATGCACAGATAAACCTGTACATATTGTTTACGGAGAGATAGATTTATGATCAGAACTGGCACTGGGGCAGAGGGGGTGCAACAAGTGTAATTTGGCCTGTGCATGCATATGACTGTGCTATAGGTCTACTGTGCGACACAGGTAATGCGTGTTGGGGGGAAATATAAGTGTCTGTGTGTGCCTGGGCTTTGGAATACCCTTCTAAATAGGATACGGACCATTAAGGGCCTTCCCATTTTTTTCATAGAGAACTAAGACTTGCCTGTTTGAAAAGACAATGGGGAAAACGAGTAACCGGTATCTTCTACGGTATTGTGCTGAAAGGACTAATTGATGTTTTCTGTGTTATAGTCTCAGTATTGCCACTGTTTGATGTGCAATGCGATTAATTATAAATGTGACTTGTTGCCCGCTTTGACTTTCTAGCTGAAGCGGAATACAAATTGGCTAAATAAATAAATGAAATAAATACATTTGTGGCAGTGAACTGCGTTATGGGGCATGTTTACTAAACCGCACTACCTGGTAGTGTGGAGTTTAGCACGTGGTTTGGGCACCACATTAAAAAGTAGCATGGGCCTAGCCCCAGAAATGCCCCGCTACCCTGGTAGCGCACACTGGGGCAGGGACTGGGTGGGAGAAGGGCACAATGCAAGCATTGCTGGCGCATGGAGGCTAGCAAGGGCTTTAGCGGCCCGTGCTAATTGCACTGCATGTCCTTAGTGTGGGTGCATGTAAAGCCGCCTCCATGGGTGGCATAAGAACATAAGACATGCCATACTGGGTCAGACCGAGGTCCATCAAGCCCAGTATCCTGTTTCCAACAGTGGCCAATCTAGGTCATACGTACCTAGCAGTTTCCCCAAAAGACACAGGTTCCACAATGCTTGTACCGGGTCAAGCATTGATATCCTGGGTCCCTTTTTAATAGTGGTTTATGGACCTTTCCTCCAGGAACTTGTCCAAACCTTTTTTAAACCCAGCTACACTAACAGCCTTTACTACATCCTCCGGTAACAAATTCCAGAGTTTGATTACACGTTGAGTGAAAAAATATTTTCTCTTTGTCTTAAATAGTTTACCCTGTAGCTTCATTACATGTCCCCTAGTCTTTCTATACTCTGATAGCGTAAACAATTGATCCACGTTTATCCGTTCCACTCCATTCATTAATTTATAGACCTCTATCATATCTCCCCTCAGCCGTCTCTTCTCCAGGCTAAAGAGCCCTAACCTTCTTAGCCTCTCTTCATAGGAGTAGCCTTCCATCCCCTTCACCAATTTGGTGGCTCTTCTCTGTACTTTTTCTAATAACGCTATGTCCTTTTTAAGATACGGTGACCAGAATTGCACACAATATTCAAGGTGCGGTCGTACCATGGAGCGATACAGAGGCATTATAATATCTTTTGTTTTATTTTCCATTCCTTTCCTTATGATACCTAGCATTCTATTTGCTCTCTTGGCCGCCGCTGCACACTGGGCCGAGGGTTTTAACATGTTATCCACAATAACTCCTAAATCTTTTTCCTGGGTGGTGGTTTCTAATGTGGAGCCTTGCATCGTGTAACTATAGTGTGGGTTGTTCTTTCCTAGGTGCATAACTTTGCACTTGTCCACATTAAATTTCATCTGCCATTTGGATGCCCAGTCTTCCAATTTATCCAGATCCTCCTGCAGTTTTCCACAATCCTCTTGGGTTTTAACAACTTTAAACAGTTTTGTGTCATCTGCAAATTTGATAATCTCACTAGTTATTCCCTTTTCCAGGTCATTTATGAATATGTCAAAAAGCAGCGGACCCAGTACAGAGCCCTGGGGTACTCCACTATTCACCTTTTTCCATTGGGAATATTGGCCATTTAGCCCTACCCTCTGCTTTCTATCTTTTAACCAGTTCCCGATCCACAATAGTACACTGCCTCCTATCCCATGACTTTTTAGCTTCGCCAAAAGTCTCTGATGGGGGACTTTGTCAAAAGCTTTCTGAAAGTCCAGATACACTATATCAACCGACTCACCTTTGTCTACCTGTTTATGCACACCTTCAAAAAAACATATCAGATTAGTAAGACAAGATCTTCCTTGTCTAAAGCCATGCTGGCTGTCTCCCATTAGGCCATGACTATCTCTACATGCTGTGTAATTTTGTTCTTTATGATGGTTTCTACCATTTTCCCTGGTACTGACGTCAGGCTCACCGGTCTGTAATTTCCTGGGTCACCCCTGGAACCCTTTTTAAAAATTGGTGTTACGTTGGCGACCCTCCAATCTTCAGGTATTACAGATGATTTTAATGAAAGTTCACAGATTACCAATAGCAGGTCTGCAATCTCATATTTCAGTTCTTTCAACACTCTGGGATGTATACCATCCGGTCCAGGTGATTTGCTACTATTCAGTTTATCAAATAGTTGTAATATATCTTCCCGGTGTAGTGATATTTCTCTCAATTCCTCTGCAGTATCACCTTTAAATACCACTTCAGTCTTGGGTAACATCCCTACATCTTCCTCAGTAAAGACCGAAGCAAAGAATTCATTCAGTCTCTCTGCTATAGCCTTGTTTCCTCTTACTGCCCCTTTTACCCCTCTAATGGTCCAATTGACTCTCTCACAGGCCTTTTGCTACGAATGTACTTGAAAAAGTCTTTATTTCGTGTTTTTGCTTCCGTAGCAAGTTTCTTCTCAAATTCCCGCTTTGCTTGCCTTATCAATGCTTTGCATTTAACTTGCCAGTGCTTGTGCTGTTTCCAGTTTTCATCATTTGGCTCTTTTTTCCATTTCCTGAAGGTTGCTTTTTTGGCAGCAACAGCCTCTCTGACCTCACCTTTAAACCATGCTGGCAGTTTTTTGAACTTTCTTCCACTTTTCTTAATGCGTGGAATACAGCTGGTCTGGGCTTCGAGGATAGTATTTTTAAATAACACCCAAGCTTGCTGTAAGTCTTTAACCTTTGGAACCGCTCCTTTTAGTTTTTTCTAACTATATTCCTCATTCTATCATAGTCTCCCTTTTGAAAGTTAAAAGGTAATACTGTGGATGCCTTTACTATCTGTCCTCCACTAATTAAATCAAACATGATCATACTATGATCACTATTGCCAAGTGGTCCCAACACCCTTATTTCTTGCATCAGATCTGGCGTTCCACTAAGGACTAGGTCCAGTATGGCTTCCCCTCTGGTTGGTTCATGAACCAGCTGCTCCAAGAAGCAGTCATTTATTCCATCTAGAAACTTTATCTCTTTAGCTTGTCCTGCTGTGACACTGACCCAGTCGATACTGGGGTAATTGAAATCACCCATTATTACTACTCTGTTGTGACTTTTGTTAGCTTCCTTGATTTCTTTGAGCATTTCATCATCCATTTGTTCATTCTGGCCAGGTGGTCGATAGTATACTCCCACTGCCATCACCTTCCCCTTCATAAATGGAATTTCAATCCATAGAGATTCTATAGCAAATTTTGTTCCCTGCAAAACTTTAATCCTTTCTGACTCAATGCCCTCTCTAACATAGAGCGCAACCCCTCCACCAATTTGATCAGCTCTATCATTACGATATAGTTTGTATCCAGGTATCACAGTGCCCCACTGGTTATCCTCCTTCCACCATGTCTCTGAGAGTGCAATCATATCTAACCTCTCATTTAGTGCTATATATTCTAACTCTCCCATCTTATTGTTTAGACTTCTAGCATTGGCATACAAGCATTTTAGAGACTGTATTTTATTCATATTAATCTGGCTATTGGTAGGCAGGGGTAATTTGGAATCTTTATGCTCTGTCTGCTCCTTACTCAAGGGCATTTGGGCTACTATACTCCCTTTTGGAACCTCACTGCTTTTGGTAGTATCCTTCAAGGATACCTTTGTCCGAACCATGCGCTCCTGGGTGACTGTCGGCTTTCCCCTATTTTCTAGTTTAAAAGCTTCTCTATCTCTTTTTTAAAGGTTAATGCCAGCAGTCTGGTCCCATCCTGATTAAGGATGCATTAAGTGCACCCAAGTGCTATCCTGGACCTGTGCTAACTGCAAGGAGACGGAAGCACCTCCCCCCCATGCTAGTAATGCAGCCCACACATGCATCCCTGGCAAGTGGGGGCTTAGTAAAGGTGCCCCCATGTGCTTAGGGCAATATAAGCGTGGTATGCGCTTGTTACTGCACATACGTGTGCTTGGAATGATATGGGCGTGCAAACTTTCTCAGAGGTCCGGCGGCCAGCGCCACTTCCAGCTTTTGAGACCATAATTAAAATGAGAAATTGATGACACGCTCAAACGAAAAAATAGGAGACATCATTTGAATATTTTTGTATTTAAAAAAATTTCCTTCTAGTCTTTTTCTGTGGCCAATGCACAAATTAAAAGTTAACCGGAGTCTAAATTTGAGGTACCCTTTGAGCTTGAGATCCAGGCCACTCTCCTAACCTCCCCTGCCCCAGCTGGCCCTATGTGCAGCCTAGGCATCCTATGTGTTTGCAACGATGTATGCACGCTTATGCGCATGTAGACATGATTAGAAGCTTGGGGGAGAATAAAAACATATTATAGACGAAAAGAAACATACGTTGTGGCAGAAGGGTGGATACTGTTCATCAGAATTTGTAAAACATACTGTTTACTGCTGATTTGTAACCTTGTTCATTTAGTTTCATGGAGCACTCCATCATTCCCCAAATCTGGCCCCAGAATAATACATTTTTCTGACGGCCATTAGGCAGGTAATTTAGAGGGCTCTCAAGTTTATGCCTCGGGAAATATTTGTACAAACTGTACTTCTGTATCTGTTCCACCAACTCTTACAACAGACCACACTAATCATGACATCCCATCTCCAGAGGACCTTCCTTAATTGCCTACCGCCCTCCAGAAGCATTCCTTGAATTATTTGCTTCAGATGACTTAGTGCTGTTAAGAGACTTTTTCTAGAGTGTTTGATCAGTCCCCTCCCACTTTCTGTTCTTTCAAGCAGAAGGTAGATCCCTGGGGCTTGTTTCTTAAATCTGATAATTTGCTTGCAACCAAAATTCTAAAGAAGATTACAATGTAATTATAACAATAAAGTAAAAATAACTATATATACACAAAACAGTTACAATACAAAGAAAATAAATCAATATATACATAAAATGAAAATAACATACAATAAATTTAAAACATTGTCCAAAAAAGCAGCATTTAGGAGGTTCACAAAACTTTAAATTAGAAGGCCCTGAGTGAATCTTCAAAAGATGCATATTCTATGAAGCTGGAATGTGAAGCCTTTGACTGATAATCTCACAGCAGGGGAAGGGGCATAAAGATGTAACAATTCCCTAAAAGAATGTGAGACAGCCTGATGAGCACCCTTACAGACCAGAGTCATAGTAACATAGTAAATGATGGCAGATAAAGACCAGCATGGTCCATCCAGTCTGCCCAGCAAATATACGGCAAGAGTAGGTGCACCTGTCGCTCCGTGCAGGCCACCCCTACCCTTGTCTTTCCGCAATGGTGCACCCACCAGGAGCAGGTGCACCCCTCCCCATGTCTTCACCCCTCCCCATATCTTTGTTTCTTTGTTTAGGGGTGAACCCACCGCTCCTCCCCCATCACTCCATGTAGGACACCCCTATTTGTTGAGAAATTAGATGGTTCAGTTTATTTTGGTTTTATCCTGTTGCTATAAAGGGATCCGCAGTGCTTGTACCATGCTGTTTTGAATTCCGTCACCATGTGTGCCCCCACCACTTCCATCGGGAGAGCATTCCAAGCATCCACCACCCTTTCAGTGAAAAAATATTTCCTGATATTGCCTTTCAATTTTCCACCTTGCAGCTTCATGTTATGCCCTCTAGTTTTGCAGCTTCCCCGTCTTTGGAAGAGGTTTGTTTGTTCATCGTTCCTCTTTAATTATTTAAAGGTCTGAATCATATCTCCTCTATCCCTCCTCTTCTCCAAAGTGTACATATTTAGGTCTTCAAGTCTCTTCTCATAGGGTTTCTTACGCAGGCTTCAAATCATTTTGGTCGCCTTCTTCTGAACAGTTTCCAGTCTTTTTACATCTTTTGCAAGATATGGTCTCCAAAACTGAACACAGTATGCCACCTCACCAGCGACCTGTACAGTGGCATACGTACCTCTTCCTTTCTGCTGGTAATTTCCAGTCTTTTTACATCTTTTGCAAGATATGGTCTCCAAAACTGAACACAGTATGCCACCTCACCAGCGACCTGTACAGTGGCATACGTACCTCTTCCTTTCTGCTGGTAATTTCCAGTCTTTTTACATCTTTTGCAAGATATGGTCTCCAAAACTGAACACAGTATGCCACCTCACCAGCGACCTGTACAGTGCCATAAGTACCTCTTCCTTTCTGCTGGTAATCCCTCTTTGTATGCAGCCCAACATCCTCCTGGCTTTTGCCACCACCTTGTCGCACTGTTTTGCCACCTTGAGATCATCAGAGATAATCACACCAAGGTCTTTCTCCTGCTCCGTGCACCCAACCTCTCGCCCCCTATTGCGTACATTTCCCTTGGACTTCTGCTACCTAAGTGCATGACACTGCACTTTTTCGCATTCAATCGTAATTGCCAATCATTAGACCATTCTTCCAGCTTTTATAGATCTTTCCTCATGTTATCCACTCCCTCAGGGGAGTCCACTCGGTTGCAAAGTTTTCTGTCATCTGCAAAAAGACAAACTTTTCCATTCAGTCCTTCAGCAATATCCCTCACAAATACATTGAACAGTGCCGGGCCCAGGACTGAACCCTGGGGCACCCCCACTAATCACCTTCTTTTCATCTGAGTGAGCTCCATGTACCATCACCTTCTGTCGTCTGTCAGTCAACCAATTTCTAATCCAGTTCACTATCTTGGGACCCATCCCCAACTTACTGAGTTTGTTGACAAGCCTCCTATGAGGAACAGTATCAAAGGCTTTGCTGAAATCCAGGTAGATGACATCCATTGCATGCTCCTGATCTAGTTCCTTGGTCACCTAGTCGAAGAACTCAATCAGATTTGTTTGGCAAGACCGCCCTTCAGTAAAACCATGTTGCCTCGGATCTTGCAACCTGTTGGTTTTGAGAAAGTTCACTATTCGCTCTTTCAGGAGCGCCTCCATTTCTTTTCCTGCCACCGAGGTAAAGCTCACGGGTCTGTAGTTTGACACTTCTTCCCTGTCACCACTTTTGTGTAGAGATACGACATTAGCCATTCTCCAGTCCTGAGGAACCTCTCCTGTTTCCAAGGATCTGTTGAAAACATCCTTTAACGGCCCTGCAAGATCCCCTCTGAGCTCTTTCAGTATCCTGGGATGTATCCTATCCAGTCCCATGGCTTTGTCCACTTTCAGTTTAGCAAGCTGTTCCAACACCTCATCTTCTGTGAGGTTTGTCCACCAATGAACCCATTTCTTTCTTCTTCTGTACAATCTTAAGAACAGCACTCTGACTGCAACCAACTCTCCTGGCTATCTGACGGCTTGAAAATCCTTCCTCGCTCATAAAGGACACACGAACACCCTCCTCCATCAGGATCCGAGTCATCTTCATGGTCGATCCAGAAAGCGTATGAAATTCAAAAATTCTGCATGTTTTTATAGCTGCACTGTTGGCTAGATATCTGCATTGTGATTGGTTAGTGAAACCAGCCTCCTGATTGGTCAGAAATAACGTGTGCATATTGGATAATCTCGATCCAGTTTTGACACAGGATCCACAAAAATCGCAGTAGCTATCTCCCAGTGTCTAAAGTATTTAAATTGGAAGCAAGGAATGCAAAAAAGTCAACTCTAATAGCCAAATATATCCCTTTTAACATGGTAGAAAGATGAATATGCTGGGCTAAAGCAAAAAAAAAAAAAAAAAAAAAGTTAGAAAGTACGTAAAATGCAAAACTCACAAGGATTCTGGACTTTTGCACACCACTGTATTTCTCTTTTTGATTCTTTGAGTTTGATCCTTCATTCATTTCTGTGTTCTTCTGTTTGCAAGCCTTTGAATTTTGCGAAAGCTGTGTTTTTTGCCTTTATTTGAGCAGCCACTTCTTTGGAAAACCAAATAGATTTCCTTCTCCTCTTGTTTTTATTTACTTTTTTTACATATTTATCTGTTGCCCCTTTATTGCCACCTTTAGTTTAGCCCACTGCAATCCCACTTCCCTTATCTCCTCCCACCCTGTCAGCTCCTTCTTTAGGTACTCGGTCATTTTTTTGAAGTGTTTTTGAAGTTTAGGACTTTGAGCTTGCTATGTTTTGGCCTGTATCTTGGCTTTTATCTCAAACCACACCGTGTGATGATCACTGTTGCTCACAGGGGCACTCACGCAGACATTCGACATGCTATCACCGTTGGTGAGCACTAAATCCAGCGTTGAGCTTTCCCTGGTTGGTTCCATCACCATTTGTCTAAGTGATGCATTTTGGAAGCATCTACAATTTTTTTGCTTCTTTCCAGATGTGCAGAAAGAGTAATCCAATCCACATCAGGTAGATTAAAGTCACCCAAAATGATCGCTTCCCCCTTTATTGCTATCTTGGCAATATCTATAATCAATTCATTATCTATCTCTTCAATTTGAGTCGGAGGTCTGTAGACTACAGCAGTATGGATGACAGTGCCATCTCCTCTTTCCAACGCAATCCAGAGCGCTGCTTCTTTTCCCCATGTCCCCTGCATTTCAGTAGCTTTAATATTGCTTTTGACATACAAGGCTACTTCTCCTCCTTTTCCATTTTCTCTGTCTCTTCTGAATAGATTATAGCCAGCTATAGCTATATCCCAATCATGCGATTCATTAAACCATGTTTCTGTAATTGCCACAATGTCCAAATCCGTTTCCACCATTAGGGCTTCCAGGTCCGGAACTTTGTTGGCTAAGCTTCGAGCATTTGTGCTCATTGCTTTCCAGCATTTACCTGGCTTGTGTGTATTTTGCATTGATTTTGTTCTGCCCACTTCTTCCCACTTGTTTTTGATGTGTGGTTTAAAAGTGTGGCTGTTTCTGATGTCGTTCTGCTTTTGCAGGGGGTGGCGTGCAGATCTTGACCTTCCACATCCGTCACCCCCTTTTCCTAGTTTAAATGCATATCCACATACCTGTTCCTGGAAGCCAGTGCAAATCCCGTAACAATGGAGTGACAGGATCAGTCCTTTGCTTCTTTGTTGTTTATTGGTGGGGTTGCTCCTCTCTCCTTCAGTACTTTCCTCTTCTGCCCTCAGATGTTCTGCTTGTTTCCCTTACTCCTCCTGCAAGCAAGGCCTCCTTCATGAGGTTGGGTAGGGACAAGGGCCTCTACGAGCTTTACTGATATGCTTATAAGCATCATCTTTCCAGTCAACGGGCAGCTTTGCTGAAAATGAACCAGGCAGTTTCTACTGCAATGAAGAGCATCTGCTACAGGAAAATGTGGCGGCAGGAATATATGTATATTTATATAATAGTTACCTCTGTCTTTGTGCAGCCCTGAAAAATAGCAGATTTTGAGGTGCTGCCTTGCCAATACTGGGAACTGGCTTACAAATTCTGTGTTTAAAGAAAATGTGATCTGGCTGCTTTAGTGTTGTATACCCTGACTCTAAAACAGTATATACCTCTTTGTTAAAAGTAAAAAAAAAAATTAAAACTGTAAAAAAGAACTTTTCCTAGTTCCCTTGGTCCTCTAAAAGTCACAGCAACTGCTTGACAAGTTTGACAAGTGTAGAAGTGATTTAACCTTCTTGAACATGCATGGGATTGACGAATTCAGGATGCCCCCTCCCCAGTCCTTTTTCTAAGGAAGGAGGGTTTGCGTGACTCGACTGCATATGAAAACAATTGCAGAAAAAAATAAAAAGCACGTTGGCTTAAGTTCATTCGAGTATTTTTTGATCAAAATCTCTCGGCTGGAATTTAAATTAGAAACAGCTTTGGGGAAACTGAGTAAATGCAGATGTTTCAAGGTAACTTGTATTTTTTTTTTTTTTGTGTGTGTACGTAAAAATCTGAAGATCTGCATATTTCCAAATTCTAGTTTCCTTTCCTGGCTTGACCCGACTGTGACCCAGTGCTTGGTGCATTGGCCTTGCTCTTAATCTTTCTAATCCACACTGTGCTATTTTTGAAGTAAGGGATGTGGGAGGTCTGTGACCCTGAAAAAGATGCTGAGGGTATGTCAGCACTGGCATCGAATGTACTCACTACTACTACAACTACTTAGACCATTTGTATAGAGCTACAAGGCATACACAGCCCTGCACATGTACATTTGAGAGACAGAGGAAGGTGTTCCTCTTTCTTTGGGGGAGTGTAGGGTATAAGTCATTTACTGGGGTTGTGCTCTGTTCTGTTAGAAGTCATCAGTTTCCAGTCCCTACAGAGTGGTGATGCCTTTGAATTATGGTGCTGGCGGCGAATACTGTGTATACCATGGACTGCCCAAAGAACAAACCAGTTGATACTAGAAGAAATTAAACCTAAGCTTTCTTTAAAAGCTCAGATGACAAGACTTTGACTTTCATACTTTGGACACACCATGCGAAGAGAGAGATCATTAGAGAAAGGCATCATGCTTGGCAAGGTCAATGCAAAAGAGGAAGGCCAGCAATGAGATGGATCGATACAATAACAGCAGCTATGGGTGCCGCTCTGTCAACAATGAGCCGCCTGATTGAAGACTGCACACAGTTTAGGATAACTATCCAGAGGGTCGCCATGAGTCGACACCAGCTCGCCAGCAGCTAACAACAACAAGAGGGCTGAAGCCATGCCGAAGGTTTGAAGCTACAGCATTGTAGAGCTCTAAATCTCCCTGTACATGTCGGGTATTTTGGGGAGATTAACAAAAACAAATAGACGAAGGAACCCAGCTGAGGCAGGGTTCGTTCCAGACACTGTCAGATTCTCCACTTGGGACGGGAAGAGAAGGTTCTCATCAAGCCCTCAACACACACATCCCATCAATGATTGGCAACTTTACTGCAAGGATGGTTGGAAGTCCACTCAACCATTCAAGTGCTCCCGAATCCCCCTAAAAGTCAGTCTAATGATGACCATCGTCCTGAATGCCAGCATTTCCATCGGGTCGACTGTGGTTTCTTGTCCCAAACTAGCATTCACTTGCTTTGTTCATAGGGAAATGTGGGGGGAGATGGGGGATCAACAGGTTGATAAGGGACCAGATGAGAATGGAAATAAGGAGCAGGCAGAGGAGGAGCTGAGTGACAGTGAACATCACCTAAAGTTTGGGAGGGGAGGGGGGAAGAAGGCGCACCTGTGACAGATTTACACAGCAAGTGGCTGACCTGCTCTGTATTACTGTCATTCATTTTAACACAAAGGAAGCTTCAGAATGAAATTGCTTTAGGAGTCACTTAAGTGACCAGCCTCCTCCTCCCTGGCTGACAGATATGAAGTCTTTCCCTCACACAGACTCAATTATAATGATTACAAGTAGCTCTCGAGAGCACATAATTACAGAATGAAAATCTGGTTCTCTCTTTTCCCTAACAGGATTGACCAATGTACCAAGAAGTGGGGAATGAAACATATGTCGGCATAAACAGGGCAGGGGAGGATGTAGGGTTTATTTTTTGGGTAGAAAGAGCCCCGGATGGAAAGTCTGATTTTATTTCAGAAGATGTAAATTGTGTTACTCCAACAAAAGGGTCTGTGCACACCAGGTTGTACGCTCTTCTCTTCAGAAATGACTTAGCCCCTGGGATTACCCTGCTGGGGGGGAGATCGTGGCTGTGTCCAGTACTGCAGAATTTACCAAGCCGCTGAGATGTGAGAGATGTCCCGACTTGCCCTAAATGTATTCTCAGAAAAGCACAGCCTTAAAAGGGACCTTAGTAGATTAGAAGCTTGCAACCTTAAATATTCATTAACCTAATAACATTATCATCTCTACTTTGCTGGCTCTCTTTTAACTAAGTTGGTGTTTTTGGCAGGCTAACGGTGCTTGCTTTAGTTCCGAAGCATGGCCTGCAGAGATGCTTTAAAGATTTTCAGACTGTGCGGGGACTCCTGAGTTATGGAAATAACTGGGCTTGTACGCCTCCTTCCTCTCAGCACCCACAGGTTTAGAGGTCGCATGCGGGACTGCTGGCAAGATCATTCATCAATATAGCAGAAAATCGAATCGAGCAATTGTACCCTGGAATAACACAACAGGTCATAAGGTGAAGAGGTGAAAGGGCAGGGATGAATTATGTACTGGAAAAAGCTCCTGGATAGATCACAGTGATCAAGTCCATTAATAACACCGCTAGGAATTAATAGGTTACAGACATGTAGAATTCACCGAGTCAGCCCCAGGGACTGATAATTTGCATAGATACAAATCACCATATATTTTTTTTTAAAAACTTTGACTCTATTAAACCTTTTTTATATTAAAAAACATATCTTATCCCTTAATTTGGGAGTATTTCTTTTCCTTAATCTTTTAGAGTTTAGGAGCATACTGTCAATATTTTGATATTGCTGAAAAGAAATACAAAAGATGGTATTGTAATTAGGAATGGCAAAGAAGGCTTTAATTAAATCCAGAGTGTACCTGGAAAGGTGTAAGAAATTGAAGTATTGAGAAAACCTGATTGAAGTGAACTGTAAAATGGTCTGGCTAAATACAAAGTATTTATTATTAAAGGATTTATAGACCATCCTCCCAGCCCCATATGGACACAGATACCTTTGAACCCTTCAGGCTTGACTCAAATCTACATAATCACGCAGTTTAGAATTTTTTTCTGACTAGTTCCTAAAGGAAAGTGCACTGAATTATATCTACAATATTAGAAACTCTTCACCATTTTAGAATATTTCAGATATTTTGAATCTCCCAATATTTACATAGATTTGTTCCAATCCAAATCAGGAATTTTCTATAAAAAAAACAAAATCAAAAGAATCTGATCTGAAACAAGAAACAAGCTGAAACCGATTATTATCTGAATCGATTCAAGTCAAATATTTGCAGAGCTTTGAACCAGGTCAGGAGAGGTTCTCCAAATATACCCTTGAGCTCTGCGGGCCAGAGCTGCGTAATTCTGTGTGAAGAGAGACTGACCCAATGAAGACTCACTGAGCTGCTTCTGGAGACTGGAACCAATTCACCGACTGGGTCAACAGCTGTAAAAACCAGCTGGCTCAGATTAGCATCCAGCAGATATTAAGCGTGTCCAGGGTCAGCCCAACCATTAGGCAAACTAGGCAGTCGTCTAGAATGGTACATTCTTGGGGGCGACAATGAGCAGGCATTCCAAGCTAAACAATAGATTTTGACAGCCAAGGGGGATGTAAGACTTAAGGTCTACCTAAAGCACCAAAATATCACACCAAATCTAGAGCCAGCCCTAAACTCAGGGAAAAGCTGAATAGTCCAGCCTGTGAAAAAGTAGCAGAAACGACAATCAGAGGGCCGATTTATTTAAACACCACAGTGATCAACCACAGCGCTTAAATATCAGCGAGATATTCAGCGGCAGTATCGAGATAGGAGCTGCCGCTGAATATCTGCGTTACGCAGTGCTCTCTGGATATAGCACCAGCACTCAGCCAATTAGCATGCCTTTTGGCAGGCAGTTATTGGCATAGCAACTTAGGCCTACTTTTCACGCAGTGGAAAATTCTGGATAGCGCCAGTATTACCTTCGCGTCACCCTGGACCATTTCTGTATTAACTGGATAGAGTCAGGGCAGTGTGAATATCTTGGTCATCAACCTTATCCAACATCCTCCCACTGGCCGCCCACATAAAGATTCTGAATATCGGTCCCCAAGTTTTTACTCAGTAATCCTTATTGTTGGGCAAACTACAAATGCTTTTGTAAGGTAACAAATGCAGCTGTTTTACAGCGGTGGTCAACATTATTGGCACCCTTGCACTTCTAACCCTTAATATCTCCTAAAAAAAAAAAAGTGGCCAGGAAAATGGCTTTGGACTATATATATGCACATATTTGACACATAAAGGAATCAAATACAACAAGAGCAATTAAGAAAAAGGAAATAGTATAAAAACTGGGACCAATGAATGATGGCTTTAATGTTTAACATGGCCACATTTGCTTCCTGTTCCACTTTCACAATGGTGACAACAAGAGAGCTGCTAAGACCATCAGAGAAGCCATTATCACCAACCATCAAATTTCAAAGGGGTACAAGGCAATCTCCAAAGACCTTGGGATTCCTGTGTCTACAGTTCGCAACATTATTAAGTTTTCTACTCATAGAATTGCCAAGAACCTCCCAGGATGTGATGTGAAGAAGAAAATTGAATGCAAGAAATCTTCAAAGGTTAGTGCGAACTGTTGGAAAAATGTCACTACAACATCCAAAGAGCTTAAGGCTGACCTGGAGCAATCTGGAGTGGTGGTTTCAACTTGCAGCATATGCCGTGCACTAAACAAAGATGGACTTCATGGGCAAAGACCCAAGGAGGACTCCACTGCTCAAAGACGGACATAATAGGCATGCCTGATTTTTGCCCAAACCCATCTTGAGAAATCACAATTCTTCTGGGAAGATGTTCTATGGGCAAATGAAACCAAACTTGAGCTCTTTGGCAATGCAGACCAGCGATACATTTACAGGCGAAGAAATGAAAAAAATACCCTTCCTACAGTTAAATATGGTGGAGGTTCCAGAATGTTGTGGGACCGTTTTGCTGCCTCAGGAACTGGAGGTCTGGAACATATTAAAGGAATTTTGAAGTTGGAGGACTACCAAGGTATTTTGGAGCAAAATGTGCTACCTAGTGTCAGAACGCCTGGTCTGGGTCGAAGGTCATAGGTCCTCCAGCAGGACAATGACCCAAAACGTACATCCAAAGGTACAAAAGAGTGGTTAAAAGGAAAAAATGGACTGTCTTAAACTGGCCAGCAATGAATATTGATCTCAATCCAATCGAGGAACCTTTGGAAAGAACTGAAATCTACTGTTGCTAAAAGGAATCCTGGAAACATTCATGAGCTGGAAGAAATCGCAGTTGAAGAGTGGGAGAAACTATCATCAGACAGATGTACAAAATTTACAGATGGCTACAAAACACGTTTGGAGGCCGTCATCACTGCCTAGGGTTGTGCAACCAAATATTAGTGAAGGGTGCTATTAATCCTGTCATGTTCCTATTTTGTTTTGTTTTGTTTTTTCTCAGAAATTACTATGTCTAAGTTGTACAGACACTTTTGTTGTTGTTGTATACCTATGAACATACTATTAAAATATTATGATGACATACAGTTGTAATATTTCCAATTATTTCTCAATATATTCTCTACAATATACCTAAAAGGCAAGGGGGCCAATAATGCTGACCACAACTACATAGTCTCTGCATGGTGACATCTCTAAACAGCACAGGTAGGGCTTGGTTTTGTAACAGGAAGCCACCATGAGAAGTCCTAAAAGGGCCTATTTTATAAAGGTAACATACAGTGGTATGCAAAAGTCTGGAATCACTTGTGAGTTTTGCGTTTTTCATACTTTCTAATGTTTGTTTGGTTTTTTTTTAAATTTTGCGTTAGCCCAGCATATTCATCTTTCTACCACATTAAAAGGGATACATTTGGCTATTAGAGTTGACCTTTTGCATTCCTTGCTTCCAATTTAAATACTTTACAGACACTGGGAGACAGCTACTGCGATTTTTGTGAATCCTGTGTCAAAACTGGATCGAGATTATCCAATATGCACACGTTATTTCTGACCAATCAGGAGGCTAGTTTCACTAACCAATCACAATGCAGATATCTAGCCAACAGTGCAGCTATAAAAACGTGTGGAATTTTTGAATTTCATATGCTTTCTGGATCGACCATGAAGATGACTCGGACCCTGACGTTGGAAGAGCATGTTCGTGTGTCCTTTATGTGCGAGGAAGGATTTTCAAGCCATCAGATAGCCAGGAAAGTTTGCTGCAGTCACAGCGCTGTTGTTAGGATTGTACAGAAGAAAGAAACGGGTTCAGTGGTGGACAAGCCTCGTTCAGGTCGTCCACGTGCATCAACATCATGCCAGGATCATGCACTATGACGCATTTCACTGACTAATCGCAAGTTGACCTCTCCTCAGCTACTTCAAGAGTGGTCAGTCAAGAGTGAGGTCAGTGTCAGCTCATCAACAGTTTGTCGCAGTTGCCTGCAGTTTGGTCTCCAGGGCTGCAAAGCACGGAATAAGCCACTGACTGACATACAAAGGCGCAACCAGGTCGTGTGGGCGAGAAATCCCTCAACCTGGTCGACTGAAATGTGGTAAAAGGTGCTATTCAGCGATGAAAGCACCTTCTGCCTGTTTGGTAACCAGGCCCATACCTATGGGAGGAGATTTCCTGGAGAGGAATTCAAGCCTGAGTGTCTCAACCTCACTGTGAAGCTTCCTTTGAAGGTCATGGTCTGGGGCTGCATGGCTGCCAGTGGCGTTGGATGTCTTCACATCGTTGATGGAATGGTCAACGGGGCCAAGTACATCACCATACTGCAAAAGTGCATGGTACCATCAGCACACCAGCTGTTTCCTGGCCAGTTCCTGTTCTAAGATGACAATGCACCCTGCCATCGCTCCAGACAGGTGATCAGCTGGAAGCAGTGGAACAACATCAAGTCAATGGACTGGCCTCCCAGTCTCCAGATCTGAATCCAGCTGAGAACCTGTGGCACAGAGTGGTCTTGGAAATATCCAAGAGGCATCAGACATCAAAGCGTGAGCTGTTTGAGTCACTCATTGCAGCTTGAACCGTGTTTTCACCAACGATCACCTTGTCAGACTGGTTCATTCAATGCCAACAAGGTGCGGTCAGGTGATCAAGAACAAAGGGTGACTCATCAAATACTGAGCCATCACTGACACATAAAAATGGTCCTTTTCAAGGCCACATACATTAATTTGAAGGAAACCTGGCATGCGTCCATAATATTTTACTTACAATAATATATTGTTGGCCAACAATGTACATTACACCATTTTCAAAGAAAATCTATCAACAGGACAACTATGTGGAACAAACTCAGAAAATAAGGGCCAAACCAATACTAAAAGTTGGCCCTAATAGCCAAATCTATCACTTATCATGAGATACAAAGAAAAAGCCACTGGGAGGAAAAATAAATTAAGATATAAGGTCACAAAGTTGAAAAAAACCGTCAAATTTACAAGTGATTCCAGAATTTTGCACACCACTGTAGTCTGCTATTCAGCAGCAGTATCTAGATAGGACTCCGGCACACCAGCGAGAGTGTTGAGAGGGCTGGCTGGGCAAAGCACAGGACATCTCCCTCATCCAAACTGGGTGCACGCCGGGCCATCTAAGTGCCCTGATTCCACAACTGCAGGAACATATAGCTCCCGTGGTTGCAGAATCGGGTACAAATTGGCCCTATGAATATTTTGGGCATCCAGACGGCCTGGACGTGCCCATTTCAGAATCAGCCTCCGTGTGTCTAGTTATATAATATCTATGCAAATTGCAACTCTTCCTCTGCTCTGCCCAGCCTATGCCCTGGAATAGCCTAGGAACCGATCATGTACAAGTAGGCGCATGCTTCCCTTGCATGTACTTTTTTCCTGTGTTTTTGCTTGTGCAGTTTAATAACAGCACTTTTCTGAGCATAAGAGAGGCTTTTGTATGCAGAAAAAACTTTATAATATTACTGCTTCTCGAGGGCAATTTCTCCAAATGAGTTAGTTTTGCGCATACCGTGACAGTCGTGAATCTCACTCCTAAGCCAGGGTATGTGGTATATGACCTCAGTCTCTCAAATTTACTGCTATCGCTCGCTGTAATACTTGCATCGAGCTGATAAGATGTAACTTGTACTGTATAGGCAACTTGTCAAGGTGCGATTGGAAATTCCTCTTAATCAGACCAGTGGCTCCCAATATAATGGGAAATCTCTTGGTAGCTTTCTGCCACATTTTCTTATTTATTTATTTATTTTAATTTCTTATATACCGCACTCTTTGACATCAGCGCGGTTCACAGAGAACATAAACAAAACCAGAACAACAGGCTGTTCGGTATTACATATAACAGGAGTATAAACTTGGAGCAACATGGGAGAACTATTTACATGGAATATGCAATCTGTTAACTGGATAACATACTCGAACTATGTACATGACTTAGCAAGGGTGCTGGAGCGAGGAAGAAAAGAAAAAAGAACAAGTGGTTGGATATGTAGTGGGACTATTATGTTAACTTCATATGGAGTAGTATTTGGTGAATAGGATGAATTTAAGGGCCTTCCTAAACTGGGTTAAGTCGGTTATGGTACGGATGTCAGAGGGGAGGGAGTTCCAGCACTTTGGTGCGCAAAACAAGAAAGCTCTGTTCGCTGTTGATAGATTGCATGTTGTTATGGCCTTTGGTAATGCTAAGGAGCTTAATGCTGCCTGTCTTCTAATTCTGTTTGGTGGTACGGATTGGATGAGCTCGGAGAGTGAGTTGGAAGATATACCCTTGATAGCCTTGAATGTAAGAATGAGGGTTTTGAACATCAGCCTTCCGTGTATGGGGAGCCAATGGAGCTGTTTGAGGATAGGTGTGATATGTTCACTCTTGGATGCTCCTTGAAGAACCCTTGCTGCAGTATTCATAGCGAGCTGCAATGGGCTCAAGGTGGATTGTGGGAGTCCTTGAAGAATTGAGTTGGCGAAGTCAAAATGAGGTAGGATTAGTGCTTGGTAAATGGTTCTGAAGTCCTCTGGGTCAAGAAGGGAACGTAGGTGCTTGAGAGTGCGTATCTTGAAATACACAGCTTTTACGATATTATTTATGTGTGGTATCATGTTGAGCCGATGGTCAAGTGTTACTCCGAGGTATTTTATTGCTTCCTTGGTGTATAGTTCAGCTCCCTTGACGTTTATATATGGTGGTGGTGTGAAGTTGGGGTCTCTGGAGATAAAGAGAACCTCAGTTTTCTTGTGCTGAATGCGGAGGTTCTGTGACAGGAGCCATTCAGAGACTGCATTAAAGCAATTCGTTATAGGCAGTAAATCCATTTGCTTTGTGGAAAATGGCATGTAGAGTAGGATATCATCCGCATATACCATGCATCTCACATTGAATGATCTGATGATATTGCAGATCGGCTGCATATAGATGTTGAACATGAGGGAAGAGAGAGAGAGGACCCTTGTGGAACGCCTTGTTTTTGATGGAAGAGTTTGGATTCTCCTGTTGCGGATTTCACATATTGCATTCTGGTGTCGAGGTATGATTTGCATCATTCGAGTGCTGAGTTGCAGATGCCTTTTTCTTTTAGTCGACCGAGGAGGATCTCATGGTTTACTGAATCGAATGCTGCTGCTATATCCAAGAAGATTAGTACGACGCCTTGCTGTAGGTTGTCTATGGTGGTGAGAACATCATTGAATAGAGTAGTAAGTAGTGTCTCAACACCATGGAATTCTCTGAAGCCGTGTTGGGAACGGTCCAGGGGGGCTGCGGAATCTATATGGTCTTGGATTTGCCTTTGTGCCTCTTTTTCAAATATCTTTGCTAGAAGGGGGATGCTGGCTATTGGCCTGTAGGAATCGGGGCGTTTAGGGTCTAGTTTCGCGTTTTTTAGCAGAGGTCTAATGGATGTGAGCTTTAATGCAGATGGGAAGGAGCCAGTTGTAAAGGAGAGGTCAATGATTCTTGCAATGAAAGGGCTAAATGAGCTTCGGAGATCCTTTATCCAGAAGGCTGGGCACGGGTCGGTTTGTGCAGTCGTGGTGTTGAGTGAGGCGATTGTGTCTTCAATGTGTTTAGCAGAGGGTGTGGTAAGTGCAGATAGGGGTGTTATGCAGGTTGTTTTGTGTACAGTGGTTTTTGATAGTTCTTCTGTTTGTAGAAGTTTTGATTGTAAGTAATCAGCAAATTCCTGTGGGTGGATATCTTCTTTTTGTTCTGAAGATGGTTCCTTTGATAGTGATTTAACCAGGTTGAAGAGGTCGCGAGGTTTGTTTAAAGATCTTTTGAGCATATCAGTGTGGTATTGCTTCTTTGTGGTTGTGATTGCCTCGCGGTGAGATGAAAGGTGTTGATTGTAGGCTGCGTGATCATCGATGGAAAGTGGATCATCTTGGTCTCGGACTGCATTTCTTGGTATTTCAAGATCTTCTCCCTCACCACATGATTCACAGAGTAATTGCTTGGAACTGACACCTCTATTATCCATGCTGTTCTGCTGTTTTTCTCCTTTCCCACTATGTCAGCTTTCCTTGCATACACCTTCTTATCTGTTGGATTGGGAATGTCCCAAATTATCACAACATCTGTATTCACTGTAATTCACTTAGGATCATGATCCCAATGCTTTTCCGGTGCTTAAAAAGTTTCCAATGGGTGAGATGCGCCGCCTTCTTGTGTCCTTCTGTATAGAGGTTTTCTGTCATCAGAACTTCGCAACCAGCTACGAGATCAGCGACCATTTCCAGCTCTTTTTTTTACAGACTCTGCTTGTCTGTTTTACCAATTTTCTCTATTCTCGCTGTGATCTGTCTCGTCCATAATCCACTATCCTGGGCTGCAACTCTCCATGAGAAGGGCTGGGGAGCTGTAACTCAGCATCCTTCTGTATCTCTGTTGCAAGTAGCACAGCCCTAGAAAATATAGAAAGATAGAATGGAAGGGAACAGTGGGGGAAGGGGAGGGCGTACAAGGAGAAGATTTAGAAGCAAAATGATTAAGGGGCATGGAGAAATTCAGGGAAAGTAGAAGAACATAGGGTGGAGAAGCAAAGAGAAAGCAGAGAGCGAGGGTTGGCCTGCAGAAGTCCCAGAATCCTCGAAAGTAGCAGACAGTATAATTTATGCTTCTGGATGGAAAGCAATTCAGTTCTTTAATGTCTGACATAATTGTGCCCTTTGTGGTGTACTGACAGCACAAGAATAGCCGTGATAGCTGTAACTCTAAATTTCCTAGTTTTCTCTTGTTTATAGTACAAATCCTCTAATGCTTTTTTTGGAAATTATCTTAATTTTTTTTTCTGCTTTTAAGCAATGGAGTAGGCCAGTAGGGCAGCCCGCCAGTTAGACCAAGGAGTTGCAGTGCCATTACTGGAGATTGTGGTTTGATCCTCTCACGTACCGCTTACTGTGTCTATGTTCGAACATAAGATATGCCATACTGGGTCAGACCAAGGTCCATCAAGCCCAGTATCCTGTTTCCAATCTAGGTCATACGTACTGTGAACTCTCTCCACTGCAACTATCCCTGCAGCCTTCAAGCATGCTGTGGTTACACCTCTCCTCAAGAAACCCTCACTTGATGCTACCTGTCCTTCTAATTATCAACCCATCTCCCTCCTCCCCTTCATTACTAAACTACTTGAACGTGTGGTTCACCACTATTGCCTTTACTTCCTCTCCTCTCAAGCCCTTCTGGATCCTTTACAATCTGACCTTCATCCTTTACAATCTGGCTTTCGTCCTTTACATTCTACTGAAATGGCTCTTGCCAAAGTCTCCAGTGACTTGTTCGTGGAAAAATCCAAGGGCCTTTACTCAGTCCTCATCCTTCTTGACCTCTCTGCTATTTTTGACACTGTTGATCACAACCTTCTCCTTGATACCCTGTCCTTGCTTGGTTTTAAGGGCTCTGTACTATCCTGATTCTCCTCTTATTTCTCCCATTGCTCTTTCAGTGTTTGTTCTGATGGATCCTCCTCTGCTGCTATCCCACTCTCAGTTGGTGTATCCCAAGGATCTGTCTTGGGTCCACTCCTTTTCTCTATACCCAGTCTCTTGGTGTGATCATCTCTTCCCATGGCTTTCAGTACCATCGTTATGCGGATGACTCCCAGATCTATCTCTCTACGCCTGAAATCTCTCCGGCAATCCAGACCTGGTTCTCTGCCTGCCTTTCTGACATTGCTGCTTGGATGTCTCACCGCCACTTGAAATTGAACATGGCCAAAATGGAGCTTCTTATTTTTCCCCCTAAAACTTCCTCTTCCCCCTTTCGCAGTCTCTGTGGATAACTCTCTGCTCCCTGTTTCCTCGGCACCTCTCTCTCCTTCTCCACACACATCCATCTGATAGCTAAGACCTGACGTTTCTTTCTCTATAACATCAACAAAATCCGCCCCTTCCTCTCTGAGCACACTACTAAGACACTTATCCATTCCTTAATCACCTCCCGTCTTGACTACTGTAACCTACTCCTTGCTGGTCTCTCCTCTGAATCATCTCTCTCCCCTTAAATCTGTTCAACACTCTACTGCGCGGCTAATCTTCTGCCAGCTTCATCATGCTCATATTAATCCTCTTCTCAAGTCATTTTGTTGGCTCCCTATCCATCTCTGCATCCATTTCAAACTTCTGCTGACCTATAAGTGCATTCACTCTGCAGCTCCTCACTACCTTTCTTCTCTTATCTCTTTCTACAACACCCCCCCCCCCCAGGAATCCGCTCTTCTGGCAAATCACGTCGATCTGTGCCCTTCTCTTCTATTGCTAACTCCAGACTTCGCTCCTTTCACTTTGCTGCACCTTACGCCTGGAACAAACTACCCGAGTCTGTACGCCAGGTGCCTTCTCTGATCTTTTTCAAATCCAGGCTGAAAACTCACCTCTTCGCTGCTACTTTTGGATCTTGACTCACCTGATCTCCTTCTTTCTTTACCATTCACTCTAGCTGTATCCCTGCCTACACCTTCTGTGTTGTCTGTCTTGACTACATTGTAAACTCTGATGAGCAGGGACTGTCTCTTACATATCTGTGCAGTGCTACGTACGTCTTGTACTGCTATACAAATGCTCACCGCTTTGACCCATTGAAAAGCGGGATATAAATACAGCTAAATAAATAAATAAACTCAGTAGTAGTAGTAGTAGTGAGTTCTTGGAGCCATGGATTCAAGAGTTCATAGTACATGACAATGTGAACACAGACAGGGTGAAGGTTACACAGTAAATGGTAAGTGGGAGGATCAAACTACAGTCTCCAGCAATGGCACTGCAGTTCCTTGGTCTAATCCAGTGGTTTTCAACCCAATCCTCTGGGACCCCTAGTCCAGTTGGGTTTTCAGGATATCCACAATGAATATGCATGAACACCCAAGAAACTCAATGAATACCCAAGAAACGCAAACACAACAAACACTCAAACCACAAGCACAACTCACACACAAACCCAACACACAGCCCCAAGGGAACAAACACCAGAAGAAAAGCCACATCAGACACAATCAACATGCCCAGAGGCTACACAAAAGTATGCAAATCCACCGCACGAAGAGCGCTGTCGCTGGCAGCACCTGGCATGTGGAACTCACTCCCGGAAGAACTGCGAGCCACGGAAGACACTAAGGACTTTAGAAAACAACTAAAGACCCTGCTATTCCTGGAGCACTACGGACCGAACACACAATGAGTACTACAACCAAGGACTAACAGCCTACCTGCACGCTCTTAACACTTTCCCTGTATATAGCTCATGCTGTAAATAGCGCACACTAATCAGCCCACCCACACACACACACTTCACTGTACATGATGCACACACTGAACCCAAGCAACACTTCTACTGATTGTTTGCTGTGTGACTGCCTTGATTAAAGGAAAAGGCGGGATAGAAATACCATTAAATATATAAAATAAAATAAATGCATGAGATAAATCTGTATACAATGGAAGCAGTGCATGCAGATCTATCTCATGCACATTCATTGTGAATATCCTGAAAACCTGACTGGCCTGGACGTCCCAGAGGACTGGGTTGAGAACCACTGGTCTAACCAGAGGGCTGCCCTACCAGGATATAACAGAAAGCTGTCGTGGCTTAAAAAGAGCCCAATATTCAAAAGAGTTTATGTGATTAGCAGCCAGGTCAATGCCTGTCCTAACTCTGTGGTTTTGCATCCGGTTGGTGGCTAATTATTGCCGATGACTAGATAGCGATGGAGGTGGGCAATGAAACTGGGTTTTCAGTGCCAGTGGATATCTGTTTTTACTTTTGCCCACAGTAATCACGTGCTTTACATGTGCTGAGTGCCATGGGCTGAATAGCCAGCCCTATATACAGGGTGGCCCAAAAAAAGTGAGAATGTCTCATAAATTAAAAGCTAAATAGTTTACTTATTTACCTTTTTTAGCTATATAACCTCTTTATTTCGACAATTTCTGGTCGCCACTTTTTTTTAAAATTTGTCAATCGTTTACATCTGTCTTTTTGAATTTTTAAATAACTTATATGCTACGAGATGTTCTCACTTTTTTTGGGCCACCCTGTATATATAGTCTGTGTGCATGTGTGTATATATGAGGTACATATATGAATGCACACACACATAACTATTTTAAGAAAAGGTCATATGTATTTATCTTAGTGCCAACCTTTTGGAATGACTCTCCAAGTCCATGTTCTTACAAAAGCGAAATATAATCAAATGCAAAATTTTAACATCACACAAAATGAATTCAGTTATTTTTGGTCTCTCTGTATTCTTGAGCAACCGGAGAATGAGAGAGGTTCTTTGGAAGAAGAGAAATCTGTTTCTTTGTTTAACCCCCACCTCCTCCCTCCCCAACGAATACGTATCAAAATAAAGCAGACAGCGAATTGGTTGTTCCCTGGGAGGTGATTGATGAGTCTGGTAGTCTGTACTCCAAAAATATAATTTGCAGTACAATTACAGGCTGCTTGTGTCCTTCTGGAACAGCAGGAAGAGCAGTGAGAGCCAAGGATCAGTGACCATTTTGGGGGTGGGGGGCAGACTTTAATGAAATAATTTTCTTTTCATAGATGTGTTACTTATTTCTTTTCAAGCGGCTCCATTCGTCCATCCTTGGTTTACAAGCAAACTCTCTATCCCAGCAGCCAAGACTTTCAAAACCAAGAGCGAAGCAGACGTGCCAAGTCGCCAAATTTTATGAGCGAGATTTCAGGGAGGTCCAGGATTTCTGACAGTCCCTGTCCTGATGCATTATGTAGCCCAGTGGATAGGATCGGGTACTAAACTACCACACTGCTTTGGGGTCTAAAGTCAAAACCACCACTGACCAAAAGGTGCCAGTCCTGGAACTAGATAGCTTGACAGCTCTGAGAGAAGGTCTGAGAGCAAGGAGCCTCCTAATCATTCATAATTTTGTGGATATCCCTAATGAATATGCATGAGGTATATTAGCATATACTGCCTCCAAGGTCTGAAAATCCATCTAATGCATATTCACAGTGGATATCCTGAAAACACAACCGGCAAGACCTGCTCAAGGATGGGCCTGATGAATCTGCAGGGTTGTATTTGAAACTGTAATTTTTGGATTCTATGCGTTTTTTGTTTGTTGTCCTAGTACGTATGATTTAAATTCTTTTCTAAACCACCTAGAATTGTGGAGACTGGGCAGGATATAAAAATGTTCAATACATTAAATATTTCTTTATTTTTATTTGAGACATTGTTATATTGCACAGTTTATTGTTTGATTGTGTGGTGTTCTTAGAAGTTTTATTGCAACTCGCTTTGATGCCCAAAGCAAAAAGTGGGAGAAATCAAATCTAGAGAAATACATAAAGAGTAGTGTAGTGCAGGGGAGCTATCCTTTATCCCTATCTGTCCTCAGACATCCAGATGCTCAGTGGCTTGTTTAAGAAGCCACATTAAGGGGCTAGCATGGGTTTTAGCATGCACTAACCATTAGCGTGGGTCTATGCTAACGGTTACTGCGTGGTAAGAACAGCCATGTGGTAAAAAACCCATGCTAACTGCTAAGCGTAGGTTGGATGGGCCCAGGGTGGGGTATGGGTGGAGACAGGGCGCAGCTGGCACTGACAACTACCATGCAGTATATTAGCACACGGTAACTGTCAGGACTGCGATAGTGTGGCTGTACTTAACACCACTTTCAAAAGCATTAATGGCAGCTGTGTTACTAGCAGTCAGGTAGTATGACTGTGGCATAGATGGAAATCCTGAGCCCCTCCCCAACTTGGAACTCCTTCAGGATCCCTTTCCCCTAGCCATCGCAAAGTAGAGCTTGTGGTGGATTACAACAGTTGAAAACCCATAGTTAACAGAAATATATCGCAATCCATAATAGAGCGCACATAAAAAAACTCATAACTGCAGCAAGAAGAAAGGCATAAAAAACTTAAGTATATCTGAAAGAGCCAAGTATTTAACCCTGTGCTGGGAAAGCTGGATTTACACCTCTTCAGATCATGATCTGCTTTCCTGGGAGGTTATTGCTGGAATTTGCACCTGGGTTTTTCTGATACTACTAGTTGTTGTTGCAGGCATTACCCAATGGCCTAAACGCGTCAGGTCCTGATTTGGGAAAACAAGCATCTCTGTACCTTCAAAGGGAAAACAGAAGATTTTACAGACTATGTACCGTGAACAATCTCCAGAGGGCTTTCCATTTAAACTGAGCAGACGCTGCTTGCCTAATTCTGGACAGAATCCAAATACCTCTGCTTGTTCTGCAAAGTCACACAGGGGATGAAATGACAGGAAGTTTAGGAGGCAGGAAAACCAGATAAGAAGAAAACAGCAGAGGTAGGTGCAGAGACAATGGTAATAATGAGCTAAAGCTGTAGAGATGATGGGCATAAAAGATAAGAAGGAGTGAAATATAACACAGGGGAGGTGCCAATACGAGTGAGCACAGGGGAAAGATTACCAGGTAAGGGGCCCACAGGAATATAAATATAAAGAAGGCATGGAAATGACACATTTAGGAGGCCAGAGAGAAACAGATATTAGAAACATATGGCCTATCCAACTACTAAGCTCTACAATTCCTTCCTCTCCCCTAGAGATCCTCTGTGCTTGCCCCATGCTTTCTTTTGCCTAGATTTATGAGCCTAATACTGAAAATGAACCTTTCCTCCCACCCGCTTCCCACTTTTAATGCTCCTAAATTTAGGAGTTTAATAAAATTTTGAGTATAAATTTAGGCACTCGGCTCTAGCAAATTTTCAAAGAGGCCAATTTTGGACCATAACTCTAAAAATTAGGAGTATAACTCTGTGAACAGGAGGCTCTTAGTAAAGAAGGATCGTTATTGTATCTGCTGGAACAGTGCAGGGCAATGTTGTGCTACTGTTGTCCTGCATAACAGTGACTTGAGGAGGAAGCCACCTAAATAAAAGAGAGAGAGAGAGAGAATAAAGCAACAAGTCAAGTCAAAGCCAACAGTAAGAAGACAGATGAGTAAGGATTGTTTCAGAAATAAAGCTTATTAGAGAGATGAACTGGACAGACAAGGACTGTATCTGAACTCAAGAAAGCATGGGACAAGCACAGAAGAAAGGATTGCAGAGCTTTGCGCTTGGTATGGATGGGCAGCCTGGATAAGCTGTTTGGTCTTTTGCTGCAGTCATTTTTCTCTGGTTCTGTAGGGTTGGGATAAAGTAGACATGAAATAGAAGTATGGGATTCCTTTGCATATCTACGGGCTGAATGGTTTTTCTTCACCCTTAATCACTAAAAGCCCTGGGGTGGCTTCAGACAATTAACTTCCTCTTCTTTCCTTTGACTTTACACCATAATAGATGAAGTAAATAACTGCTTCATGGAGCAGCTGGTTCAGGAACTGACACGCAGGAATGCTATTTTAGACCTAGTCCTCAGTGGAACGCAGGATCTAGTGCGAGAGGTAATTGTTTTGGGGATGCTTGGCAATAGCAATCATAACATGATCACATTTCATTTAATAAATGGAGGGAGGATAGCAAGGAAATTAACTGCGCTAGCATTTCACTTTCAAAAAGGAGACTATAATAAAATGAAGAAAATGATTAAGAAGCAACTGCAAAGGTGACGAGTTTACATCAGGCCTGGGCGTTATTTAAAAATACTATCTTGGAAGCCCAGACCAGATGTATTCCATGCTTAAAAGAAGGTGGAAGGAAAACTAAACGACAGCCAGCATGGCTTAAAGGTGAGGTCAGAGAGGTTATTATAACTAAGAGAAAATCTTTCAGAGAATGGAAAAAAGCCATATGATGAAACAGGAAACAACATAATTACTGGCAAGTTAAATGCAAGGCATTGATAAGGCAGGCAAAGAACATTTGAAATGATACTTGCCGTGGAAGCAAAAGCACATAACAACTTTTTCAAGTATGTTCATAGCGAAACACCTGTGAGGGATTCAGTTGGCCCTTTAGATGGAGGGGTAAAAGGTACATTGAAAAAGGACAAGGCCGTAGTGGAGAGACTGAATTAATTTTTTGCTTCAGTCTTTACTAAAGAAGATGTAGGAAACACCCATGCAAGAAATGATATTTAAAGGTGATGTATCAGAGGAATTGAAACAAATCTCAATAAATCAGCAAGATGTAAAACAGCTAATTGATAAACTAAAGAGCAGTAAATCATTTGGACCATTTGGCATACATCTGAAATATGGGATTATAGAACTACTATTAGTAACCTGTGATCTATCTTTAAAATCATCTGTAGTACCAGAAGATTGGAGAATGGCCAAGGTGTAACGCTAGTTGTTAAAAAGGGTTCCAGGGGTGATCCAGAAAACTACAGACCAGTGAGCCTGACATAAGTACCAAGTACCATTATAAAAATAAATTACTGAACATTTAGATAGTCATGGTTTAATGGCAGAAAGCCAACATGGATTTAGCCAAGGAAAGTCTTTTCTCACCCATCTCTTATATATTTTTGAAGGTGTGAATAAACAGGCAGATAAAGGTGTGTCAGTTGATACAGTGTATCTCGATCTTCAGAAAACCTTCGACACAGTCCCTTAGGAGAGACTCTTGAGAAAATTAAAAAGCAATGGGCTAGGAGGCAGTGTACTACTGTGGATTAGGAACTAGTTGACAAATAGAAGACAGAGAGTAGGATTAAATGGCCAATTTTTTCAATGGAGAAAGGTGAATGGTGGTGTACCCCAGGGATCTGTGCTGGGCCCGCTGCTTTTTAACATATTCATAAATGACCTGGAAATGGGAAAAATGAGTGAGGTGATCTAATTTGCAGACGACACAAAATTATTCAAAGTTGTAAAACCTAAGAGGATTATGAAAAATTGCAAAAGGACCTTGATAAATTGGAATACTGGGCATTCAAATGGCAGATGACATTTAATGTGGACAAGCATTTAACTTTCAAAAGGGAGACTATGATAAAATGAGGAAAATAGTTAAGAATGCTAGGAATCATAAGGAAAGGAATGGAAAATAAAACCAAAGATATTATAATGTCTCTGTATCGTGCCATGGTTCAACCGCACCTTGAATATTGTGTGCAATTCTGGTCACCATATCTTAAAAAAGATAAAGCAGAATTAGAAAAGATACAGAGAAGAGCCACCAAAATGGTAAAGGGGATGGAAGGATGCTCCTATGAGGAAAGGCTTAAAAAGTTAGGGCTTTTCAACTTGGTAAAGAGATGGCTGAGGGGAGATATGATAGAGGTCTATAAATTAATGAATGGAATGGAACGGGTAAATGTAGATCTGTTCTTTACACTTTCAAAAAGTAGAAATACTAGGGGACACGCAATGTAGCACATTTAAGGCTAATCAGAGAAAATATTTTTTCACTCAGTGCATAATTAAATTCTGGAATTTGTTACTAGAGAATGTAGTAAAAGCTATTAATGTAGCTGGATTTAAAAGAGGTTTGGACAAGTTTCTGGAGGAAAAACCCATAAACCATTAGAAGACCCAGGAAATCCACTGTTTACCCCTGGACAAGCATTGTGGAACCTGTGTGCCTTTTGGGGAACCTGACAGGTACTTGTGACTTGGATTGGCCACTGCTGGAAATGGGATACTGGGCTTGATGGACCTTGGTCTGACCCAGTATGACACATCTTATGTTCTTAAAGGACACAGAAGGAATGGAGAATGTGAGCACATTATATATGCCTCCTCCTAGCATTACATTGTGCACCTCCCCTGTGTTCGTTACATATGCAAACCGCTTCCAATCTGTTAGAAATATGTTTTCTTAATGACGTTTCTTTACAAGTGTTTTGTTGAAGCTCCGCTTCCTGGATACAGTTTGCTTTTGATCATGCTCCTTTCTACTGAGCTTTCATTAACTGTACAGTTCAGGATTTTGTCTTGTGAAGCATGTATACAATACAGACAGGCAAAGTATAATAAATCGGATTCCTCTGTCTTACCCTCCCCTTTAGTGAGCTCCAGGCTGGGTCACTGCATTAGCTTTCCTTTGTTTTGAATTTCTAGTTCCTGGCTGTGTTGGAAGGTGTCGGTGGGATGGACTTGGCCTTCTCCCGGACCGATTTCCTGTGTTATTTCTCCCTACTCTTCTTTTCAAGATCTCCTTAATATCGCTTTCCTCTCATTCCACTCTCACGTTACAGACAACTGCAGGAGAAGAAAATTGACAACAGCAACTTGTTCAAACCGGCCATTAAAGTTTCAGCCCCCACCTGTCATTAATAAATGTGAAAAATGACTTGTGGTAGGGAGTCAGCCTAATTTTCTTTTATGAAGCAGAAAACTGTCAAACTGACATTTGATCTGTCTGTGACATCTTCTCAATTCATCCAAAATGCATACTCTGGAGGGAAGGTGAGAGAGGGGAAATACAATGGAGATATTTAAATACCTCTGTGGTATAAATGCACAGGAGGAGAAAGGAAGCTCTGGAATGAGGGGTCATAGGGGATCGACCCAGGAGTAATCTCGGGAAATATGTCTTTATAGAAAGGGTGGTGGATGTGTGGAATAGCCTTTGAGGGGAGGTGATGTATGTGAATTCAAACCTTGTTGTTGTTAAGTGCTGCCGAGTCACTGTTGACTCATGGCAACCCTGTGGATAGCTGTCCTAAACTGTGTTCGGTCTTCAGTCAGGCGGCTCATTGTTGGTAAATACAGAGGATCTCTGAGGGGGAGGAAGGGATAATAGTTCTTACAGATGGACTGTATGATCCTTATCTACTGTCGTTTTCTCTGTTTTCAATGCACTACAGTATAATTAGAGCTTCTGTTCCAAAGTGTTTATCATTTGGAACTTTAGGTGTTTATTTTTGAGGCAATTAGGTACTTTTCCAGGTTTGGAAAAATAGGGGTTTCTCGGTGTATTTGCATCACCAAAAAAAAAAAAGTATTACTTTTTAATTGGATTCCATTCACTGACCCAAAACATAATTCTCCAGTGCTAGCCCCTTCTCCTAGCCCCAGCAACAGCACGAGCCCTCACTTCCACCAGCCCTACCACCAACACATGAAACAGCCCTTCTACTCAGGGCCAGCCCCAGAGTTGCTTCAGGGTGTTGGCATCCTAGGAAAACCTTAAGCACTATGCCCCCCTGGCTGTCAGAATCAATTATTTAGCTCTGAATGCCCTGCTCTTTGTTGCCCTAGGCAATCACCTAGTTTGCCTAATGGTTGGACCGGGCATGATTTCACCAACTCCAACATCAAGAGCAGCACGAACCGTCTCTTCTACCAGTTTCAGCTCCCTTCTCCCAGCAGCAACATTTCCAACCCCCTTCTACCTGATACTGCAGGAGAAACTTGTTCTTTTCCTCCCACTGCTCTTGGCTTCTAGCTCCAATACTGTTCCCAGCCCCATAGGAGGATTTGCAAGGTAAGAACAGGCACTTCCTATTTCTTACAACCAACAGGAAGTGCCTGTTCCTGCTTTTCAAACCCTTCCATAGAGCCAGTAATAGTGGCAGAGCTAGAAGCAAAGAGCAGCAGGAGCAAGAGGACAAGCTCCCGCCATCAAGGGTCTCTGCTGCAGCACCTGTTCTGATGATGTCATCTGGCTGCGATGACAGCTTCCCCATGACATCATCGGATTGTCAGAAGGAAGACTACTTTTATGGGGTTTCTCAGTTGTAACTGGAAACTCCAAATTCCCCATAGGAGGTGTTTTATGAAAGTTTTCTGGTTATAACTGAAAGTCGGAAGCCCTAAGCAGTGGCGGGATTCGATCTGAACAGGAACTGGTTTGGATCAATCCCGCCACTGACAGAACCAAGCACGTTGCAGCACGGCACGCATTTGCATTGCCAATGCTGCACGCTTGGGTCACTAGTGGCTACCACAGGGCAGCAACTCCCTGGTGGCCCAGTGGTCCAAGCTCCCCCACCTGCCAATGGTTTGATGGTATCGGGTGCTTCCCTCAATGCCATGGTTCCCCATTGCCATCAAACCATTCGCATGTGGCAGGAACTGGCTGAATCCCACCACTAGTCCTAAGTATAATCCCTGAAGTGCATATGACATTTAAAAGAGAATACTTTCCACATGCAAAATAGAACTAGACTTGCCAGCTGGCTCCAGATGTGTCCTGCATGCAGTGGGGTAAACCCAGGACTGAATCAAGCATGTCAGGCACATCTGGAGCCAGTTGGCAACCCTACATATAACCCCAACCAAACTCTGTGTCATTGGGTGAGTTCCACTACTACTGCAATGACTTCATCAGCAGTTGCCCCCTTCCTACTCCATTTTTCATTTTTACTACTGATTAGTGCAGACTGGCGCTTTGGAGGAGATCACTGATTGTCTGCTAGGTCTTAAAATGCAAGTATTTCCTCTTAACAACAGAATCTTCACAGTAGGTGTCATGAATAAGAAATAGTGAATTACCCTGCATTGAGATGTTGTTGTTTTATTTATATATTTATTCCATACTTATATACTGCTTATGTAGAAATACTAAGCAGTATACAAAAATGACATAGATAATAAAAAATACACACAATATAACATATAAAACATGCAACATAACAAAACATCTTCAGACTACCTTCTTTAGAGCGACAATACATTTGCACTGCAATTTGAGTATCATGGCAGTTTTCAAACTCTTCTTAAAATTATGTAAGTCCCTTTTGGGACGTATTGACATATGTTGTGTTTGTATACCACCTGCTTAGACCTAGTCCAACCAAAAGTAGTTCACAAAGCCTAAGAATAAGCAATTCCATGTTTTTCAGGCCTGTAGTGTGCCTATTGTATAGAGACTCCTTCCTTTAGTGTTTTAGGTTCCAGGTCAGGGATGATGAACACAGTCCTTGAGTGCCATAAATTGATCTAATTTCCCATTCACCCACTATTTGTCACTGCAGATATTGTTTCAAAAACATCTGAAGGAAATGTTGCTTTTTTCTAATCCTGAGTTGTTTAGGTTTTTTCAACTATATATTATCTTCTTTGTTGAATTTAGAGGGTGAATTGCATCAAGTAGTGTCATCTGATAGTCTGCATTCGTCACAGTTTCTAGAATCTTCTGAAGATTCTATACCTACAGGGGCCACATTGTTGGTCTCTTTTTTGATGGAATCTGATTAAAAGTTTGTCTTGAAGTCCTACTTTAAGAGGAAAGAAGTGCTGTTCTGTGGGCAGAGGGTGAATGTCTCGATGCCCACTCAATTGAGCCAGAAGGCGTTCTTAGAGTTAAGGCCTCGAGCTTTGGCTCTAAGGGCATTCTTTTTTCTGCAATTTCTTTGTAAGTGTCTCTTGATTCATCAGGGGAAGCATTACACTTTCTTTTGGAGCCATCACATTTGGCACTCAAAGAAGGAGCAGAGTTCGTAATTCCTTGTCTAAGGAATGAGAATGGGAAAATAACTACGAGGGGCAGATAACATGGGAATTACGGAGAATGAGGAATACATGATCACTTGAGACATTCCCATTCCGACAGATGAGAAGCTGGATGTGAGAAAACCTGACATAGTAGTGAAGGAGAAAAACACCAGACTAGCATTGATAACAGAGGTGTTGGTTCTAAGTGATTAGTCTGAGAATTATGTGGAGAGTAAGAAGATCTTGAAATACCAAGAAATACAGACCAAAAGAATGTGGCAGAAGATACAGAAATATTTCCCATCGTATTGGGAGCCACAGGCCTGACTGAAAGGAATTTCCAATCGCCCCTTGACAAGTTGCCTATATGTGTTACATCTTATGAACTCTTGGAGGAAGCTGTCTTTGGCATGATGCAAGTATTATGGCATGTGTTAGCAATAAAGTTTAGACAGAGATCAAACTCCATACCCTGTGACTAAGGAGTGAGATTCACGACTATCACGGTATGCGCAAAATTAACCTATTTGGAGAAACTGCCCCTGAGAGAAACTATTTGCAAATCACCTAGAGTGTCCTTGTGTCACTAAGACTGTAGGTAGATATGTGTAGTAATCAATAAGTAAACTTTCCCATTGATGCAAGAAACCAGACAAAAGAACATAAGAAATGCCATACTGGGTCAGACCAAGGTCCATCAAGCCCAGTATCCTGTTTCCAACAGTGGCCAACCCAGGTCACAAGTACCTGGCAGGTTCCCAAAAAGGCACACAGGTTCCACAATGCTTGTCCTGGAGAAAGCAGTGGATTTCTCGGGTCCTCTTTAATAATATTTTATGGACCTTTCCTCCAGGAACTTGTCCAAATCTTTTTTAAACCCAGCTGCACTAACAACCTTCTTTACATCCTTCGGTAATGAATTCCAGAGTTTGATTACACGTTGAATGAAAAAATATTTTCTTTAATCTTAAATGGGTTACATTGTAACTTCATTGCATGTCCCCTAGTCTTTCTACTTTTTGATGGCGTAAACAACCAATCTATGTTTACCCGTTCTATTCCATTCATTAATACCTTTTAACATTTTGGTGGTTCTTCTCTGTACCTTTTCTAATTCTGCTATATCCTTTATAACATATGGCTCTCCATCACAAGGCTAATCAGGGTCCCACACCTGGACTCTAAATTTCAAGTGCCATTGGGTGTGCCTTTGCCTGAGGGCCTTGCCAGAGGGCCTTATGGTGTGGCCCTTAGGAGGGGACCCTTAGGAGGAGGAATAAGGAATGTACTACCCAATCAACCAGCGGACATTAATCAACAGGACACCAGCCGGAAAGACACCTTCCTTCACTTGCTAATGGTATACACGACAGAGCAGACTCTCATGCCGAAAGCTCCACCTTCCAAAATATCCCTGCAACAGTTCCTCCCCAGAAATCAACTGTTACCACAGAGATCCCCAGCCAATGTCAGTAAGCCACCACATTTAGGCAGCCCCCTCTAAACTAAATACCAGATTATAACCATGGAAGCAATACACAGAAGACTAACAACCATCATCATGAAAATTGTCCTACTCCTCCAAATATTCACTGTTCTTGCTGATTCTGCCAGCTTAGTCCAGAGTAACACCATTCTCATAATTCAAGCTTAAAGTATCCACATGAGGGATCTCCGCCCCAACTGCTCTACACACAATGCCATACAAGACACTGTAGGTTGAAAAGAATTCCAATAACTATGCACAATATAGACTAGGTGAAATGCAATAGAACACACCTCACAAGATGTGCCCTTACAAGAGCATAAGAACATAAGATATGCCATATTGGGTCAGACCAAGGTCCATCAAGCCCAGTATCCAGTTTCCAGTAGTAGCCAAGCTAGGTCACAAGTACCTAGCAGTCTCCCCAAAAGACACAGGTTCTTCAGTGCTTGTAGTGGGTCAAGCAGTGATATCCTGGGTCCCTTTAATAATGGTTTATAGACCTTTCCTCCAGGAACTTGTCCAAACCTTTTTTAAACCCAGTTACGCTAGCAGCTTTTACTACATCCTCCGGTAGCAAATTCCAGAGCTTGATTACACGTTGAGTGAAAAAAATATTTTCTTATTAGTCTTAAATAGGTTACCCTGTAGCTTCATTGCATGCCCCCTAGTCTTTCTATAATTTGATGGTGTAAACAATCGATCTATGTATACCCATTCCACTGAATTCATTAATTTATAAACCTCTCTCATATCTCCCCTCAGCTGTCCCTTTTCCAGGTTGAAGAGCCTTAACCTTTTTAGCCTCTCTCCATAGGGGTATCCTTCCATCCCCTTTACCATTTTGGTCACTCTTCTCTGAACCTTTTTCTAATAATGCTATATCCTTTTTAAAATACGGCAACCAGAATTGCACACAATATTCAAGGTGCGGTCGCACCATGGAACAATACAGAGGCATTATAATATCTTTTGTTTTATTCTCCATTCTTTTCCTTATGATACCTAGCATTCTATTTGCTCTCTTGGCCACCACTGCACACTGGGCCGAGGATTTTAACATGTTATCCATGATCACACCTAAATCTCTTTCCTGGGTGGTGGTTCCTAATGTGGAACCTTGCATCGTATAACCCTAGTTTGGGTTGTTCTTCCCTAGGTGCATAACTTTGCACTTGTCCACATTAAATTTCATCTGCCATTTGGATGCCCAGTCTTCCAATTTATCAAGATCCTCTTGAAATTTTCCACAATCCTCATGGGTTTTAACAACTTTGAATAATTTTGTGTCATCTGCAAATTTGATAACCTCACTCGTTATTCCTATTTCCAGTCATTTATGAATATGTTAAAAAGCAGCGGACCCAGCACAGATCTCTGGGGTACTCCACTACTCATCTTTCTCCATTGGGAAAATTGGCCATTTAGCCCTACCCTCTGCTTTCTATCTTTTAACCAGTTCCTGATCCACAATAGTAAACTGCCTGCTATCCCATGACTTTTTAATTTTGCCAAAGGTCTCTGATGAGGGACCTTGTCAAAGGCTTTCTGAAAGTCCAGCTACACTATATCAACCGACTCACCTTTGTCCACCTGTTTGTTTATTCACATCTTCAAAAAACATAACAGATTAGTAAGACAAGATCTTCCTTGTTTAAAGCCATGTTGGCTGTCTTTCATTAAGCTATGACTATCTACGTGTTAAGTAATTTTGTTTTTTATGATGGTTTCTACCATTTTTACAGGTACTGACATCAGGCTCACCGGTCTGTAGTTTCCTGCATCACCCCTTGAACCCTTTTTAAAAATTTGCATTACACTGGCCATCCTCCAATCTTCAGGTATTACAGATGATTTTAATAATAGTTCACAGATTACTAATAGTAGGTCTGCAATCTCACATTACAGCTCTTTCAACACCCTTGAATATATATCATCCAGTCCAGGTGATTTGCTACTCTTCAGTTTATCAAATAGTTGTAATACATCTTCTTGGTGTATTGATATTTCTTTCAATTCTTGCGCAGCATCACCTTTAAATACCATTTCAGTCATGGATAACATCCCTACGTCTTCATCAGTAAAGAATGAAGCAAAAAATTCATTCAGTCTCTCGGCTATGGCTTTATCCCCTCTTAGTGCCCCTTTTATCCCTCTATCAGCTAATGATCCAACTGACTCTCTCATGGGGTTTTTTTTGTGCTAGGAATGTATTTTAAAAAAAAGTCTTTATTATGCGTTTTTGCTTCCACAGCAAGCTTCTTCTCAAATTCTTTTTACCTGCCTTATCAGTGCTTTCCATCTAACTTGCCAGTGTTTGGGTTGTTTCCAGTTTTCGTCATTTGACTCCTTTTTCCATTTCCTGTAAGATGCTTTTTTTGGCAACAACAACCTCTCTGATTTCACCTTTAAACCATGCTGGCAGTTTTTTGGACTTTCTTCCACTTTTCTTAAAGCGTGGAATACAGCTGGTCTGGGCTTCCAAGATAGTATTTTTCAACAACACCCAAGCTTGATGTAAGTCTTTAACCTTTGCAACTGCTCCTTTTAGTTTTTTCTTAACTATTTTCCTCATTTTATCATAGTCTCCCTTTTGAAAATTAAAAGGTAGTACTGTGGATTTCCTTACTCTCCCTCCTCCATTTATCAAATCAAATGTGATCATGCTATGATCACTATTGCTAAGTGGCCACAACACCCTTATCTCTTGCACCAGATCTTGTGTTCCACTAATGGCAAGGTCCAAAATGGCCTTCCCTCTGGTCAGTTCATGAACCAGCTACTCCAAGAATCAGTCATTTATTTCATCTAGAAACTTTATCTCCCTAGCATGTCCTGCCGTGACACTGACCAAATCGGTACTGGGGCAATTGAAATCACCCATTATTATTACTGTTCTGTAACTTTTGTTAGCTTCCCTGATTTCTTTGAGCATTTCATTGTCCACTTGTTCATTCTGACCAGGCAGTCAAGCGTACACCCCCACTGCCATTGCCTTCCCCTTCCCCTTCCCCTTTTTACGTGGAATTTCAATCCATAGAGATTCTACAGTGAATTTTGTTTCCTGCAAAACTTAAATCCTTTGTGACTCAATGCCCTCTCTAACATAGAGCGCAACCCCTCCACCAATTTGATCTGCTCTATCATTATGATATAGTTTGCACCCAGGTATCACAGTGTCCCACTGGTTGTCCTCCTTCCACAATGTCTCTGAGATACCAATCATATCTAACCTCTCATTTATTCTAATTCTACCATCTTATATTTTAGACCTAGCATTTGCATACAAGCATTTTAGAGGCTGTATTTTATTCATATTAATCTGGCTATTGGTAGGGAGAGGTAATTTGGAATCTTTAAATTCTGTACTCAAGGGCATTTGGGCTACTTTTGTCTTTATTGGAACCTCTCTGCTGATATGCCCTAACTTCAGTTTTTTGCTAGTATCCTTCAAGGATACATTGTTCAGAACCATGTGCTCTTGGGCAACTGTCGACTTTCCTCTATTATGTAGTTTAAAAGCTGCTCTATCTCCTTTTTAAAGGTTAATGCCAGCAGCCTGGTCCATCCCAGGTAAGGTGGAGCCCATCCCTTCGGAAGAGCCCCTCCTTTCCCCAGAATCTTTTCCCAGTTCCTAACAAATCCAAAACCCACATCCTTGCACTATTATCTCATCCACACATTGAGACTCCGGAGCTCTGCCTGTGTTTTGGATCCTGCACATGGAACAGGAAGCATTTCAGAGAATGCTACCCTGGAGTTCTTGATTTCAACTTCCTACCTAAAAGCCTAAATTTAGCCTCCAGAACCTACTTACCACACTTTCCTATGTCATTGGTACTGACATGTGCCAAGACAGCAGACTCCTCCCCAGCACTATCTAAGACCGTGTCTAGTGGCGTGTGAGGTCCGCTACCTTCGCACCAGGCAGGCATGTTACCAGGTGATCCTCACGTCCACCAGCCATCCAGCTATCTACATGCATCACGATCGAATCACCAACTACAATGGCTGTCCTAACCCGTCTCTCATGTGCACATGGCCCTGGAGAAACCTCCTCTGTGCATCACCTGGAGGACAGGTCCTAGCTACAGGATCACTTCCTGCTGCACCAGGGTGATGCTCTCCTGTCACGTGACCGACCTTCTCCATGGCAATAGGGATCCTGCCAGACTGGAGGTGGGACTTCATTACTATATCCCTGTAAGTCTTGTTTATGTACCTCTCTGTCTTCCTTATGTCCTCCAAGTCTGCTACTCTAGTCTCCAGAGATCAGACTCGTTCCCTGAGAGCAAAGAGCCCCTTGCACCTAGTGCACACGTAAGACCCCTCACCAACTGGGAAAAAAATCATACATGTGACAGTGCAAAAGACTGGAATACCCCCATCTCGCTGCTAGTCTGCTGTCTGCATCTTAGTTTTAAGGTTGTGTTTAGGCATTTAAGTTCTTTACCTACTAAGGGTTGCTGGGGATACTTATACTAATAAAACTATACCTAATATGTTTGATGAACTTTGTTCACCTGAAGCTTAATTAATCTCAGGTCCTTGATGTATGCCTGATGAGGATAAACAGCTGCACCTGAGAGTGAATATGGCACTTCCTTTCCTTTAAGAGGTTTAAGCACCTATAAAACTATGATTATCCCAGGGGTGGGTGGGTGTCAGGGATGGAGGGAAGGAAAGAAGACTTATTAAAAGCTGGCTACTACACAGTACCCTGTCCTGTGCTTCTAAGGTAACCTGTGACCAATTTCCTGGGTGATTCACACAGCCCTTGCTTGGATAGAGGGAGTCTTGCGTTCTAAATTTAGCCTAAAAGCTCTTTTCTGCTGCTAGGCCCTGACTGAGTATTACATTTAAACTAGAAGCTCTCTGCTGGGTTTTAAACTTAAACCGAAAGCTACCTGTTGAGTTTTTAATTTAACTAAAAGCTCTTTGCTGATATTAGGCCCTGACTAATTTAACAAATACATTGGATTCACAGACTAATCATCTTTAATCTTAAAAATTCCCTTTTCACCAAGATTTAGAAAACTTCCCAGAAGTAAATACTTACAATTGCAGATCTCTCTCTAGAAGTAGAAGTCCCTTTATGTAGTCCTTCAAGTCTAAGAATCACAGAGCTCTGGTTGAACTATTTATGCCTGTGCTTCTGAGGTAATCTGTGACCAATTTCCTGAGTGATTCACACAGCCCTTGCTTGGATAGAGGGAGTCTTTCAAAATGGCCCTTTGATCTGTCACTTGGCTTTAACACCTATTTAAAACAATTTCACAGGTCTCTTGCCCTCTTTCTAGAAGGCCTCTTTGTAAAGGTTTCTAGAAATGATTTATTGCTCAAACAATACTGACCCTGTTTTCCTTTTATCTTAAGTTGTACTCTGATTTGAGTACCACGCCTGCTCTGCCTGAAACAAAATCCAGATATTAACTGACTTCATCAATGACCAATAATCTTGACATCCTCTGCATAACAGAAATGTGGTTCACAGATTCAGACACAGTCCTCTTAAACTCCCCCTCATACTCATGACTAACCTCAAACAGGATGCACAGCATGGACAGAGGGGTATGCATCATCGCTAAAGAAAGCCTTTGAGCCTTAAGCTCAAAGTCATTGACACCAACTCCACTATAGAAATTGACACCTTACTTGTGGCTAATAGCTCCATATCACTCTGTTTAACATACAGAGCACTCCACAACAATGCATCCAAATTCTCAACTCTTCTTGAAACTGTCTGTTCCACCCCAACCAGCCACAAACCTCTTATATTACTTGGGGCTCTCAACCTAGCCTCCACCTCCTACCTACAACCAAATGCATTCCTAGATGCAATGGAGGCCCTCAGCTATACCCAGATCCTAAACAGTCCAACACACACAAAGGAGTGGCTCGATGGTTGGGACAGGTTACCACAGGCCGGAGGGCTGGGGGTTCATTTCTCATGTAGGGACAAGTAACCTTAGATTGTGAGCCCTTTGGGGATGAGGGAATAAAAAAGTGCCTTAGAATGTATCTGTAAACTACTACTACTACTACTAAGCATTTATAAAGCGCTACCAGTGCTATGCAGTGCTGTAAACTGCTAAGATATACACAGTAAAGGGTGGTATATCAAGTGCCTATAACTATAAAGGGCAACATCTTAGACTTCATATTTTTGCCTTCAAACTCTCCCCTTCTACTGCACCAGCCACCTACCATAATCCTCCCAGTATCATGGTCAGACCATGGGGGCCATCCTTTTCCCAATTCACCTCAACTCACAGCAAGCTTCTCAAGATCCTTCATCCCACACCACCTGGAGATTCAAGAACTTCATCAAGGAAGAGTTCATTGAATCCATCATTCCACAACTTGATACTATAGCAGATTCGAATGCTGACCTTGATATCCTAATCCAAGGCTGGAACACAATGCTATCAAAACCTGCTCTCACGCATCCAAAAAGATATAAAGGAAAAATCCAGGATGAGGGTCCCATGGTTATCAGCCCCCCCCTGCAGAAGCAAAAAAGTGAATTAAGATGCCTAGAATGCACATGGAGAAGCTCTAGAGATCCATTTCTCCACACAACCTATCTGGAGCTAATTAAACTCTGCAATGAGGAAACACTCAAACGGAAAAAGGAATACCATACCAATCTAACCAACAAAGCAATAAATAAACCACAAGAGCTAATTGCCATAGCAAAAACACTTCTAAAGGAACCACCCAAAGGAAGACCACAAGAAGACATTTATCCTCATAAGTGTACCACTTATTTAATCTCCAAACAACTATCACACCTCCAATGATCCACTCCTCAAGAGAAGCTGACTATATTGCCACGCCACAGAAGCTGTGGTCACAATTTGACCTCCCATCACTCTGTAACCTGGAAAGCACAATCCAGGCTCTCAGCACAACAACTTCCACACTAGACATGTCCAGTATCATGGGTAAAAATCACCCACCCTCAACTCAGCGCCTGTCTAATGAAGATTATCCACACTTCCTTGTTCCTAGGGAAAGTGCCCACCTCTCTGAAGCAAAGATCAATCTGTCATCTCATAAAAAAGCGCCAAGCTTGACCCAACATGCCCAAAATCTTATAGATCTATATCTAGCATCCTGTTTGTTGTAAGATCCTCAAAAAAATAGTACTCACAGAACTTCAAGACCACCTTACAGAAAATCCTGCACTCGACCCACATCAGCATGGACTGAGACAACATCATGGGGTTGAAACCCTTTATTACCTCCCTGCTATACACCCTCATTACAGGATTACAAAGGCAGAAAAATGGTTTCCTTTCTAGACATTGCCTCTGCCTTTGACTCCATCCTTCACAACCTGCTACTTAAAGTCTCTCAGAAATTGGACTCCAAGGGATCACTCTTGCTTGGTTCCAATCTTACCTAGCATTTCAAAAGCAGCAAGTCAGAATCAACAGAAAGACTTCAGCCCCATTCGCTCAACAAACAGGCGTTCCCCAGGGCTCAAGCCTCTCAGCCCTCCTCTTTAATATTTTCATACAGCCAGTTTTCCAGATCTTCAACAACCACAACATTCAATATCAAATTTATGCTGACGATATAATGATCTTCACACCCATTAACATCCTCTCTCCTGACCTCACCAGCCTCCAAAACTATGTCAAAGATGTAAAGGAATGGCTCACCTGACACAATTTATGCATCAACAATGAGAAGACAGAAGCCTTATACGTATCCACTAACCCAACCTTCTGCTCTCCACAAACATTGAGACTAGATAACGCAGAATCGGAGTCAAATCCGAGATCAAATACCTTGGCATAACACTTGACCAGCAGCACATATAAAGAGAACAACATCTGCTGTTTACCAAAAACTAAAAACCCTGAACAACCTCCGCCCCCTTCTCTCTACAGACCTATTCCATACCATCTGCCAGGCTCTACTTACACCTCTCCTGGACTATTGCAACATCATTTATCAAGACCTCCCCAAACACACCCTCCATAGATTGCAATTGGCCCAGAACATGGCTGCACGGATAATCACCGGGGCCCCTCATTGAGCCACATCACCCCATTGCTTATATAGCTTCACTGGCTTCCTATGACTGCCAGAATTAAATTCAAAGCCCTCACCATAACATTTAAAATCCTACACAGGGAATCTGCAAGCTGCCTTCAGCCTCTCATTGCCAAATCCAAAACTGAGCGTTCCAGAAGAACCTCCACCCTTAACCTACTACAGATACCTACCCAGAAGATCAAGAGCAAGCAGTCCACCTGCAATCTAGCCTTTTCATTATTTGCCCCCACATTATGGAACTCCCTTCCGCCAGCACTAAGAGAAATTACAGACTTATCAGAATTCAGGAAGAAGCTTAAAACATACCTCTTTCTGAATGAATACAGCACAGGAATGAACCCAGCCACCTTAAAATGCACTCTAAGGACACAATAGACAATTACTCCTTTTATCTATACTTAAGTTAACCGATATGACCAGCAGAATTGTATCTGTACATAGTTGATGTTAAACTATGTTGTACTGTTTACTGTTCCTGTTTCGTTTAAAACAGTGTGCTGATCAGCCCCCTGTTACACATTTGTTAAATGTGAACCACTTTGAATTGTAAAAAAGTAGTATAGAAGTAGGTTTAAATAAAATAAATATGGTAACCAGAATTGCACACAATACGCAAGGTGTGGAACAATACAGAGGCTTTATAATATGCTTGGTTTTATTTTCCATTCCTTTCCTTATGATTTTTAGCATTCTATTTGCTTTCTTGGCCGCCGCTGCACACTGGGCAGAGGGATTCAACATAGTATCCACAATGACACTTAATTTTTTTCCTGGGAGGTGGTTTCTAATGTGGAACCTTGCATCATGTAACCGTAGTTTCGTTTGTTCTTTCCTAAATGCACAACTTTGCACTTGTCCACATTAAATTTCATCTGCCATTTGGACGTCCAGTCTTCCAATTTATCAAGGTCCTCTTGCAATTTTTCACAATCCTCTTGCGTTTTAACAACTTTAAATAATTTTGTGTCATCTGCAGATATGATCACCTCACTCGTTACTCCTATTTCCAGGTTGTTTATGAAGATGTTAAAAAGCAGCGGGCCCAGCACATATCCCTGGGGTACTCCACTATTCACTTTTCTCCACTGGGAAAATTGGCCATTTATCCCTACCCTCTGCTTTCTATCTTTTAACCAGTTCCTGATCCATGATAGTACACTGTCTCCAATCCCATGACTTTTTAATTTCGCCAAGAGTCTCTCATGAGGGACCTTGTCAACGGCTTTCTGAAAATCTGTTGTCAATCTATTAGACATTACTCTCCCAGTCAAGTCCAAAGTAAAATACCTAGGAGTTACTCTGGACAAAACCCTAAGCATGACACAGCACATAAAACAGACTGCCAAAACTATATTCTTTAAACTCAGAACTATCCAACATCTCAGACCACTTATTGACATTAGTGATTTTAGATCAGTTGTCCAGGCCTTGATTATGCCACACTTAGATTTCTGTAATGGCTTACTACAGGGTACATCCAAGAAGAATATCCTCATCCTTCAAAGGGCCCAGAATGTTACTGCCTGGATTATTTTTAAAGCCAAATTATCTGACCACATCTCTCCAATTTTATACGCCCTCCACTGGTTACCTATCCATAGCAGGATACAATACAAAACACTAGTCACCATTTTTAAGCTCGTCAATGATATAGCCCCTTCACATCTATCAACATTAATTAAGTCCCCCTCAGAAACTAGACTAAGAAGAAGAGCAAACCTCAATACATTGCTAATTCCCGACTCTATGAAAAAGCTTAAACAGATAACAACTAATACTGCCTTTTCTTTCTACGCCCCCAGTCAATGGAACAAATTACCCTGCAATCTGAGAGAGATTAAAGACCTTAGTTCCTTCAGGAAGGAACTAAAAACACACTTGTTCACCCAACATTTTCATGACTTACAACCTACACTCGAACAAAAGGCACAAGATTATGCAACTCTAATATCACACGAAACCCCTCAATAATAATATTATGTGATTCTATATGAAATGGCCCGTTCTACAACACCTTATTAAAAATGATTTTATATTTTGAATATTTTTAATCTTAGAGTTAAACTTTTTTCCACTTTTTTTTAAGTTTTCTGCTCTTTTTGAAGATAAGTTGGCATAATTACCTCATTACAGTTCATGAAAGTTTATATTTATCGTATGCAACATCATAAGAATACTGAAGGGTATATACAGAAATGAGTCGTTGATGCGATTTGGCAGTTAGGTTACAGATTTTTGAACATCTAAACCGCTGCTACAAGAAGTCTGAGACTCATATACCCTTTTGTTCATATAGAAGAAAACTTAAAAAAAAGTGGAAAAAAGTTTAACTCTAAGATAAAAAATATTCAAAATATAAAATCATTTTTAATAAGGTGTTGTAGAACGGGCCATTTCATATAGAATCACATAATATTATTATTGAGGGGTTTCGTCGTCATATATAATCTTAACCCTCTGCGAACTGACTTGATATCTAAGTGTTACTCTAATATCACAAGCATACCCAACCTAACTCAAAACACACTATCCCATTTGTCACTCATACTGAATGTTAGTCAATCCTAGAATAACTGTTGGAAATAATCTCTTTGCTGTTGAATTACATACTTCAGTATGATTAATTTCTCTCAATCAATTGTAAACAATTAATGCAGATAATCTCTATGGCTGTCATTGAATTACATACATCATTATGATTAATCTCTCTCAACCAATGTAAATAGTTAATACGTTTACAATTATATTTTTAGGTTCCTATGTAACTAATTTTCCACTGTTAATGTTCCATGTAATGTTAATGTTAATTTTTGACATGTTCTCTGTAAACCGCTCCTGATCTCTGGAAGGGGCAGTATAAAAAAAACCCACACAAATAAATAAATAAATACATAAAATCAAGATACACTATATCAACCGGCTCACCTTGGTCTACCTGTTTATTCACATCTTAAAAAAATTTAACATAACAGACATAAATGAACAGGAGAAAAATAACAGAAGCACATTATGAATAGAAGTATTAGAGCCAATCAACTATTCTATGTTATGTATAGGGAGAAAGCAGATCCTCAGGTACCAAGAGATGCATCAGAGACCAAGAATATTTGGCTAAAAGATATGGAAGTTGTCACAACTGTATGGGTGCCAGCAACCTGATTGGAAAAGAAGCTTAAGCACTTTGGAATGTCGCCTGTATTTTTATCCCCCATGAACTCTAGATAGAAGTTCTCTTTGGCACAATGCAAGTATTAAGACAAACACTGATAGTAAATTTGAGAGACTGAGCTGATACCCAACATACCCCAGCTTAAGAGTGGGCTCATTCTTGTCAAGGTATGCACAGAATAAAGTAACCTGGAAATACTAGCCCAACAGAATCTAAAGTGTCTGGGAAAGACGGGCAAAACCAAATAGGATTCTAAGAGAGGTCTTTGACATGTGTTTCTTTCATTTGTAAAATTTCTCATTTAGATGTCACTTTGAGTTCCTTTTCATCTTGCGTATATAAAAAGTAGCTGTAACTGAATGGCATTCATTAATATAATCTAATTGATAAAATTATGATGAGAATGTTTGGTATTGTGAGTTTCACACCTTGACCTAGCTCAGTGTTTGCCAACCCTCTTCCTAAATTCCTCTATAAGAGTAACACCTATTAATTAACAGTTTTTTGTTGGAAAACATACCATAAAGGATCAATTTTATGACTCCTTCTTGTGGTATGTAATTCCTTTTTATTCTTTAAAAAGGGGCATTAACCCTTAATCAATACCAAGGAACCCCTTCTCCTTGGTATCACACAACCGGCACTGAGAAATCTTGAAATTCAATAATTGAATAAAGAGGAAAAGTCACTTAGCTGTTGATAATCAATTTTCACAACCTGGAGTTCACCAAAAATAGCATTTCACCGGGGGTACCAGATGTTCTCCCTCCGATAATTTGGAAATCCCAAGTTGGTTTCAAAACAGCCAGTCCTCCTCAAGATCAATATGAAAGCAACAGTCCCGTGAACAATCACGGAGCCATAGTAACCCAACGTTGTGTTTCAAGCCTTTAGACCCTCTTGGCTCTTCCTGAAACTCCGTTGCTTCTGATCCAACCCGGATCTCCATGATCTTTAAAGTAATCACCTACTCACATGACCGGTCTTAAACCAATGGGACCGACAATATGATGTAATCCCCTGTTAGGGGAATCACAAAATACTCCACCAATCCTGGGAAGAATTAAGACCCTTAGGTACTACTGAGTCCAAAAGGAAAATCCAAAACTGTTCCTGGGAACGTAAAAGCAAGTCCCGATCTCCTCACCGATAGTTTTCTGGGATATGGTCCACAATTCTCCATCGGAGGTCAGAAAAATGATGGTCCTGTTCTCGACAATGGGCTACCATCGGGGCCGACTCCACCCCTGTTGTTATACGAGACCTATGTTCCAACAACCGTCTTCCTAAGGCACCCCTAACCAGTTGGGTTTTCAGGATTGCCACAATGCAAATGCATGAGGTTGATTTACATGACCTGGGTCTCATACATATTCATTATAGATATCCCGAAAGCCAGACTAATTAGGCATTCTTTCATAACAGGACTGGGAAACAGTGACCTACAGTAGCCAATGACAGTATGTGTGGTGGGAAACACTTGGAAGGTTTTCTCTGAGCTATTTTCCATCACTGTATTTTAGATATTTATATTTAGCGTCTATATTTCCAGTGAGGTTCAAAGTCAGTTACATTTAGGTACAATAAGTATTTCCCTGTTGCTGAAGGACTCACAATCTAACAGGCCGATGCAGAAAGCCGGCGCTAGGCCTGCGCTGGATTTATTTATTTATTTTTTATTTATTTATTTATTTATTTATTTTAACGTTCCTGACAATGCACACATTTTAGCATGCAATGCAGGAAGGTTAGGGTATGCAAATGCCCACTGCGGTAACCCTGCACATTCAAATAAGCCTCCGCAGCGTTAAACTGAGAGAGCAAGCCAAGCATATATGCACAAGAAGCCTGCACTAGTTTGGCTTGCTCTCCAGGCACCGGTAGCTAATTTGCATTTTTTTTAAACTGTTTAACAAAATGAGATTAACTTAGAGGTTCCACTACAAAAATGCTCATAAGAGAGCAGGAACAGTCTGTTTCCTTTAACACATTTGCAGAGCTTCAGGAGACGAGCTCTTTGTCTCATAATGTTGGGGGGGGGGCGGCCACCAGGGATTCGTTTTTGTCAGCACGGCCTGTGCCAGTATTTGATGGTATCGGGGGCTTTTCCTGATGCCTGATCATCTAAGGAGAAGATGACCTAGGCATCGGGAAAAGCACCCGGTGCTGTCAAAATACTGGCGGGGGCCTAAATTACTTAGACCCTGCAGTAAAAATTGTGGCGCTATGGCTGGTTGCAAAATCCTATACACCTGTGTCTGCATCCTGATTTGCATACCAGCCCAGCAGATTAAAATACATTTAAATAATTAGGATTTATTTAAACAGGCGAGACGTTAATTGGGCGGTAGTTTTTCCGCCGGTCTTTACATCTATTCCCTGCATGTAAAGGATTGTAAAAATGGGCTTAAATGTGGCGTTATGGGCTCATAAGCCCATGCTAGCTTTCTGCATCAGCCTGCATGTTTGTACCTGAGGCAGTGGGGGGTTAAATGATTTGCTTAAGGCCACAAGGAATACCAATGGGATTTGAACGCTGGTCTTTCTGGTCCCAGCTTATTGCCCTAACAAGTAGGTTACAGCCTCATGCTCATCAACTAATGTCCCTCTTTATTATGCTCCTCTAGGACTACGTTCAATGTTGGTATCTGCTGAGATGTTCATGTTGCAAAATACTCATATACATATGTTTTTGTACTTCAGCTCAAAAACATAACAATCTCCATCTCCAGGCTATATTTCTGCACATTCTACATAAAAAGAAAATGTTACCCCGTCCTCCAGGGAATTCATTAAAGGGATTATGATATTCACTTCGGGAGCAGGTCTGGTTTAGGCATTCACATAAATGATGTTGAATCAGCTAAATTTACAACACAAGCGGCTTCATCACCATCAGGGATTCTGAGATGTAACTTGAAAGGAGAGATTTGTATGGAAAGATGTGAAACTTTCACAAAAACAGTATGATTAGTGACCTTTCTTAGTTTGGAATGTATTTCTCGGTAAGAAGGAATTTTACCCTCCTCCATCTCTCCATATTTCCCTCCTTTTCAATCCTATGTATTTCACTGCTTTCCCCAGCACTCTTTCTCTCATTTTCTCTTTTACCCTTCTTCTTTCTTTCCATCTTTCTTTTCACATATCTTCCTCTTTTCCTTTGTTTTCATTGCTCTTTACTGTCTTTTCTCCCATTTAACCCAATGAAAACTCTATGGCCAGAGGTAAGATAAGCTGAGAAAAAAGCCTTACCGTACAGTATAGGAGCAGCTGAGATTTCACTTGCAAATATTTTCTTTACTATAAAGATTGGATGTCCTACCACTAGGCAGACTAGGTGTCTGCCTAGGGCTGCAGAATTCAGAGAGTGGGAGGTGACTCTGGTGTGGCAAGGATGAGGGCAGCAACACTTTAAAGAAGATTACCTGGAACACCCTCTCGGGCTGAGATGCTGCCATATCCTGAGGAGGCAGGACGCGGCAGGCCTTGCGCATGGACTTTTGATGGAAGGTCCTGGGTCACATCCCTTGCTTTGCAGCTCAGCCTTGGCAAATAAAGAGGTAGGGAGTCAGCAGCAGCAACAGCCAAAACGAAGGAGGAGAGAATAGAGGCCAGTAAATGGAAGGGAAGAGATGTTGGACAGAGAGGTTTTGGAGAACTGGGGGGGAGGAGGGGAAGGGAGATGCTGGACTTTTGGGGAGTTGGCAATTGTTCCTGCTGCCTTCAAACACACTGTGGTTACACTGCTCCTCCAAAGACCTTCACTGGACCCTATCTGCTCTTCCAATTATCAGCTCCTTTGCATCCAAATTACTTATGACCACTTGCTTACGTTTCTTTCCTCTCAAGCCATTCTGGATCCACTGTAAGCTGGCTTTCACTCTCTATATTCTATGGAAACGGACCTTGCCAAAGTCTCCTGAGACCTGTTCCCGGTCAGATCCAAGGGTCTTTACTCGATTCTTATCCTTCTTGACCTTTCTGCTGCTTTTGACGCTGTTGATCACCACTTTCTTCTAGATGCCCAGGGCTCTGTTCTGTCCTGGTTTTCTTCTTATCTATCACGTCACACTTTCATTGTATGCTCTGGTGGATCCTCCTCCACTGCTATCCTGCTTTCAGTTGGTCTACCTCAGGGTTACATCTTGGGACCTCTTTTCTTCTCTCTCTACACCTCATTCCCTTTGTGCCTTGATCTCCACCCCTGGTTTTCAGTATCATCTTTATGCTGATGACTCTTAGATTTACCTCTCTACCCCAGAAATCTCTCCAGGAATCCAGGCCTGAATCTCAGCCTGCTTGTCTGATGTTGCTGCCTGGATGTTCTGCTGTCTTCTCAAGCTGAACATGGCCAAGATGGAGCTTCTTATCTTTCCCCCTAAATCCATCTTCCCCCCTTCCTCCCATCTCTGTTTCTGGGGATAACACTGCCATCCTCCCTCTCTCCTCCACCTACATCCATGGGGTCATTTATGACTCTTTTCTCTCTCTTTCTCTGCACATATCCAACAGATAGCTAAAACCTGCCGTTCCTTTCTATATAAAATCAGCAAATATGTCCTTTCTTCTCAGAACACACTACCAAGAACCTTATCCATTCTCTCATCACAACCTGTCTAGACTTTCAAATTGCTTATCAGTGCTCAAAGCAGGATATCAATGCTTGACCCAATACAAGCATTGTGGCACCTGTGTCTCTTGGGGAAACTGCTAGGTACGTATGACCTAGATTGGCCACTGTTGGAAACGGGATACTGGGCTTGATGGACCTTGGTCTGACCCAGTATGGCATATCTTATGTTCTTATGCTCCTCACTGGTCTCCCATCAAATGATCTCTCTCTCTCCTCCACTGTTCAAAACTCAGCTGCAGGACTAATCTTCTGCTAGTGCCACTGTACTCATGCAACCCCTCTTTTCAAGTCGTTTCATGGCTCCCTATCTGCTTCTAACTATAGTTCAAACTTCTCTTTCTGACCGACAAATATATTAATTCAGCAGCTCCTCACTACCTCTCCTCTCTTATCTCTTCCTACAACCCTTCCCAGCAGCTCTGCTCATCAGGTTATTTTTATCTATGCCCTTCTCTTCTGTTGCCAACTCCAGACTCCGGTCTTTCCACTTTGCCGCACCGTCTGCCTAGAAAAGACGACCTGAGTCAGTAGCTCAGGCTCCGTCTCTGGTCCGATTCAAATCCAGGTTAGAAATTTATCTCTTTGAGGCTGCTTTTGGATCCTGATCCCTTTATTCCCCTATCTACACTCATGTGTATTTAAAACATTTCTCTTAATGATTCCCTAGTCCTCTGTTGTTCTGTTTGTCTGTCTTAGCATATTGTAAGCTCTCCTGAGCAAGGACTGTCTTTTTTATGTTACATGTACAGTGCTCTGCATGTGTGGTAGCAATATATAAATGCTAAGTAGTAACGGTAGGGGATTTTGGAGTATGCCAGAGTGGGGGAGGGATTTAGGGCTTTGAGCTGCCCCTGAGGAGGGTTCGGGTCACATGGCTGAAGGTTCACCCCTAGGCCATCAGAATCCCTTGTGTCAGCTCTGAGACTGCAACACAGTTTTTAATGACGGACAGAAAACTGATGGGGTAATTTTAGGGAGAAAAAGCAGATACTTCTGAATGTCTGTTTAAAAAGACAAATACAACAAAATTATAAATGTGGAGCATGATTCAGAAGGGGGGCAGTCCGGGCCGTCCAGATGTCCCCGAGGAAGACTGGCCAGTTAGGACCTGATTCTGGACCATGGGAACAAAATGTTCTCACAATGCACAGAATCAGGCCTGTGGACAGCCTGGTGTGCCCCTGCCGCTTGCGAGGATGTCCTCCCCGCAGGTGCCCCCAACTCCTGCGGCTTAGGCCCCTCCTTCCCTGCCAATCAACCCATGCCTGGCCTGCCAGGGCCTGGATCAGGTGGTGGGGACTCCCCCGGCCCCGAGGGGGGGGGGGAATCCCCAGGCCTGATTGCCGGATTTGGGCTGCTTATTCCATCTTTGAGGTGGAATATGCAGCATGTCTACGGCCGTGACCTGAATCAGACCTCTATGTCCTGCCAGGCTGACCCACCCCTGCTCTGCCCAGATCCCACTGGTTCTCCTTGTCCTGCTGCTAAGAACATACAGGGAGAGCCAGAGGGGGAATTGGGCCCAGACGGCTGGTGGGGCTCACGTCCCGTGACCCAGAATCGGGCCCATAGCCTATAGCTGAGATGTTTGTTTTGCTTCTCCATGTGGGGGGATAGCTTAGGGATACTATGCTTATTTGTGATGTGCACATCTGCTCTCTCTTGAAAGGAGAGAGAATTCTCAATCAAAGGGAGACCCCTCATCCTTTGCAGGTTTATCAAGTGTTTCCAGCAGTTAAATAGCAAATCACAAGAAACAAATGTGATTCAGGTTTTTCTAACTAGTCATTTTGATTATTAACTGAGTTACTAAGCATTAGGGTAACTCATTTAGGCTTAAGAGACAGTGCCAAATTTAAGTATAGGTCAACAGTGGATTAAAAGTTGTGTGAAAAAACCTGCAAGATGGTATGCTTGCAAAATTTTGAAATGGTGTATCTTTTGTTCAAAGTCTATATCTCTTGCAACTTAATGAAAAAAAATTTGAGGGAGGGGGAAATAGGCAAGCATGTGTCCATCATCTACTGAACAATACTGCTGGGTGGGGGCAGGTTTTCGGATCTTGCACAGTGCCTAAAACAGGGGGCACCACGCAGCTCAGGCAGGAGGACAGTGGCATGGTTGCAGCTGTTGAAGGTTGTTTCACCCTGTCATTTTTTTATGGGCCCCTTCCCCTAGTAATCTAGCTAACTAAACATTTCAGGGTTTTTTTAGAAGCCCTATTCATGCTTTCAATGTCTGAAAATGGGCATAGAGACGTCCAAAGCAAGAGTCATCTCCAGAGGCATTTTAGAAGCTGGGTCTCAGGATGTCCCCAGAGTGAGGACATCCAAGTCTGAATGGGGGTGTGGTGAAGGTGTGACCAGGGCACTCCTACGAACCTGGACATCACTACCTGATCTCATAAATGTCCTGGATGTCTGGAGTCGTTTCTAAGCTTATACCTGCTCATTTTGGCCATAGGTCATCCAGAAGGTTTCGAGAAGATGGCACTCCACTATCCCCAGCATGCTACACAATCACAATGATAGCAGAAGTGGGATTTGAACCCTGGCCCTAGCCCTCTACTCTAACCATTAGGCTATTCCTTGATGGCCAGACTCTGGAATACTGTTTTGGGGATGTCTATGTAGACGCCTCTGCAAACATCCATTCTGGGCAAATCCACATTTGTGAAATGATGCCTGAGCTTATTTTCTGGAGGGCAGATTTGATGTGATTCCAGTAACAAAATAATGTCATGATTGAATGCACATTGTGACTGCGTTCTTCTTCTAGTAATTTTTTATTTATTACTTTTCTATACCTTCTCTCCAAATGTGGCTCCAAATCAGTTCACAACATAAAATCACATACAATTCAAATATTTTAATTGACAATACATACAATTCCATAATACATCATTCAAGTACCATACCAAATCTTAAACAAGCCTTCCTTACATTTTTTTATAGAACAAAAAAATTATACATTTTTTTTTCAAATCTTCTAGAAGCCTGTTCCAAACAGCCTAGTCCACACATGAGAGAACAACATCCGAGAGAATTTGCAATAATCCCTTCTGGACCAAATGCTATGACCTAGCTGGCCAATATTGCTGAACACATGTGGCCAGAATATCTGGTGCTGAATGATGGAATCAGCTTGTAGAACTGGCAACTATATGTAATATTAAGCCAAATGAATGAACATAATGGCTGAGTTTACCGTTAAGTCTAGGAAATGGGAACTGCAGGTGAGGGATTCCCTGGTGAATCAGATTAACATTAAGTGAAATTAAATATGGGAGGATGAATTTCCCTTTCACAGCCCATGAGGGATCTACTGAAGAAAGTGATGAAGATATACTAGTCTGGCTTAGCAAAGAGACTCATGACCTCCTTTGCAACTGTTCATTCAGACTCCAAGGTTGGATCTGAGGAAGAAGCAATTGAATTCTCCTCTCATCCCCAGAGGACTTCTTTTCTGTAAGGATCAAAGATTGTAAGTTGAGTAGTTGGTTCATTTCTAAGGGTATTTTCACTGCTGCTGCCTTTGGCACTCAGAATAACCCTTCCTTTCTAAAGGAAAGCCAGGTTGACTGCTGGAAATGATAGGGGTTATTTTGGAAGCCCTGTTCATTCTTTGGATGTCTGAAAATCGGCATAGAAATGTCCAGACCCCAGAGCCATTCTTGAAGCCGGGTCTAAGGACCTCCTCAGTATGAGGACATCAAAGTCTGAACAGGTGCATGGCGGAGGCATTGCTGGGGTGTTCCCAGGAACCTGCATGTCCCCACCTGATCTCAGAAACATTCTGGGCATCTGGAGTTGTGTCTAAGTTTAGACCTGCTCCAGGCACAAACAGGTATCTGAAAAGTGTTCATTTCACTGAAAAATATCCAGAGGGTGTAGAGGAGAAAGTATTGCATCATCCCCAGTATTCAGCACAACTTCAGTGACAACAGCAGTGGGGTTTGATCCCTGGCTTCCCTCTTCCTAGCTCACTACCAGGACCAGCGTAAGAAGATGAGGCTTTCTCGGCAAACCACATCCCTTGCATGCATGATGTTATTTCTAATATGTTGTTGTTATTAAGTGCTGTCGAGTCGGTGTTGACTCATGGCGACCCTCTGGATAGTTGTCCTAAACTGTGTTCGGTCTTCAGTCAGGCGGCTCATTGTTGCTAGAGTGGCACCCATAGCTGCCGTTATTGTATCGATCCATCTCATTGCTGGCCTTCCTCTTTTGCGATGACCTTCTACCTTGCCAATTAGTGACATTACCTATCTCTAAACTGCAGGGGAAGGGGGATGCTACCACTATTTATAACAGGGGTCTCAAACTCTGGTCCTCAAGGGCTGCAAACGATTTGTGTTTTCAGGTTGTCCATAATGAATATATATGAGAAAGAGCTGTATGCCCATTGCCTCCACCATATGTAAATCTCTCTCTCTCTCTTGCATACTCACTGGGCATATCCTAGAAACGTGACTGATCTGAGGCCCCTAATTTACAACATGGGCAGCAGACCCAGGTCTTTTCAAGCAATGCATTATCTGGCTACCGGACTGCAAACGTATGGGGGCAATAAGATTTGCATCTCAGGGCAGTTTAGCTCTAGTGATGCCCTAGATCAAGGATTCTCAGCTCAGTCCTCAGGACACGCCTAGCTAGTCAGTTTTTCCAGGATGATCACAATGAATAGGCATAAGAGAGAGATTTTCATGTACTGCCTCCATTCTATGCAAATTTCTTTCATGCCTATTCACTGTCTAGCAGGCCAATGCAGAAAGCCGGCGCTGAAGTCACACGCTGTCAACCTTTTACGCCTATTTGCAGCACACCGATAGCGTGCGACTTCAGCGCCGGTATGAAGAAAGGGGCTCATATGCAAATTAGCCATGCATTAAACTGTGCACAAATGTCAGCATTAAACTGGGAGAACAAGCCAAACACATGCGCACAGAAGTCAGTGCAAGTTTGACATGCTATCTCAGAGAAACAGGGGCACCACGTGGCTAATTTGCATATACACCTTGACAATACTTTGATGGCATTGGGGGCTTTCCTCGATGCCTGGATCATCTGACATTTCCCCTCAGATGATCCAGGCATCAGAGAAAGCACCCGATGCCATCAAAATACTGTTGGGGGCATGCGCTAAACATTTAAGCCACCTCAAGACCAGACGTAGAGATGTTGGCACTAAGGCTAGTTATGAAATCCTCTATGCGTTTCTCTGCATTGGGCGCAGACAATGTTAGCATGCCATTTTAATACACACAGCTCATTTACATATAATTTAAATACCTCTAGCGTTATGTGTGCATTAGCTTTTCCTTCACTGTTTACGCATGCATCCATCTCTTTTCTGCATTTGGCTGTGGTAGATAATTGAGCCTAAAAGACACGTTATCTGTGCTTAAAGGCCGGGCCGGTTTCTGCATTGGTCCCTAGGTGTGTCTGGAGGATCAGGTTGACAACTCCTGCTCTAGATAATGCCTGATTTTGTAAACAATGGCCTCAGCCATATCCCTAGATGAAAGGTTCTGTTAAAATAGCTTAGTTTAGATAAGGAGTAATATCCTACCAGCTGTCAAACTTCAATGGCTGGCAGCTGGCTATATCCTTGCATTGCGAACAAGAATAACTTGGTAGACTAGAGAAGCCAGCTGTTTTTTTCCCCCACCTTCATTTAATATGCTACGTATGTTCCCCCAAGTGCTCAGGCCTGGAAAGGGTGGTGTCTGAAGGTGTGGGAAGGGGGAAACCCAAGAGACAATATTTACATTTAGAAATATACTTCCATTTGCACTTTTTCTTATACAGTGTTGGATTCTACATTTGGATAAGAAAACAGACACTCAGCCCACAGCCCCCAGTTCTTGCAGTTATGAAGGTGAAAGAAAAAATTAATTGAAGGGAGAAAAACAAACAAACTGCAGATTATATGCAAGGGGAAATGCAAATCCACATAAAGAAAAACATTTTCATCTTTGAAGCTTAATGGGGGGAGAAAATCTCATTAGTTGCCTTGCCTGGACCAGGCTACTGTTTGATTGCCCCCCTGGGGAAGTGTAAACAGGCTGGAACTCTGGATTTTTGACTCAGAGGTTTGACACTTGCCTTGGCTCAGAATTTGTTTTTATGTACTCCTGTATATGCGATCTAAATTAGGCCACTGAGAGAAAGAGAGATATTGCATTTGTAAGCAGAGCTCACACCACCGGTATTTAAATTAAAGCCTTAAAAGGGAGGGAGAAGTCAGAAAAAGAGAGAATATGCAATCAGCAAGGAGACGGACAGATAAAGGGTTTCTATGAAAATCAATACAGGTATCCTGTTACTTTCTTTATTCAGAACATTTTGAAACGCTCATCATTATGAATACTTTGTAAGCTTGGTGACAGTGTTTTTGATCAGTGGCATTATACACACAGGTTTCCCTGGTGTTGAGATCAAAAGTGACACAGGAAAATGCTCACAGAGATAAGTCACTGAAAAACATTGACTGAGACCCTGAGTCCCTGATGACCTGGCTATAGCATTGATAAACGGAATTAACCTGCCATCATGCAATGCAACCTATTTATATTCACTCTGTTTCACAGTGCTTTTAATTCCATCTTTTTACATTTGTTGCAGAGATTTATGCAACAGCGATCACATAAAAACTGTTTTCATGGAATATGGCACCATGATTAATGGTAGAAAGTACTGAGATCTTCTCTTCCGCATAGACAGTTTGTAATTCATTATACTATAATTCTGTTAAGCCCAGAGGTTTTGGCAGGCTGGTTCAGATCAAAGGTTTAAGGCAGTGGCCAATCCAGATCACTAGGCCATCCAAAACACAGTTGTGCACGTTCTCTCCCAGGCTCGCAAATATGATCATATTACTCCATTATTGATCCATCACCTTTGGCTCCCAATTCAATACTGTATTCACCATAAAATTCTCACTCTTAATCATAAGGCCCTCCTTGAAAAGGTCCCCAATAACCTCTCACTTATTACCTTGCATGCCTCAGCATGTTCACTCGCTCACTACATGACAACCACCTGTATATTCCTCCCCCCTCAAAGGCTAAATACGAGTCCACCCACCAATCTCCATTTTTATTTGTTGCCCCTATGCTTTGGTATAGTCTGCCACCTTACTCAAGCCTTGAACCAATTTTTAAACACTTTAAAGCAGCCCTAAATACATCTTTTTGAACAAGCCTTCGAAATCTGAGGGTAGTGCTCCAAGCCACTAGGCATTGCTATTTATCCCTTCTCCTTAGCTCTCCCCTATCACTACCTTCTAGTCTTTCCAATATATTTTAATGGAGTTCCTTTTCAACTTTCTGAGGGTGTGATTTTATTGTAAATCTGCTCCTTTGTTGAAGGTGGTATAGCAACTGTACTAAAACTATAAACCGTGGAATGTACCCATCAGATTCCAAAGTATAGATCTTTTCCTTCTTGCTCAGTCCCAGGGATAAGCAGTGACTTTCCCCAAGTCTACCTGACTAGTAATTGTTTATATACTTTTCTTCCAGGAACTTGTCTCCTTTTTAATCCAGCTATGTTACAGACCTTGACCACATTCTCCAGTAACAAATTCCACAGCTTAACTGTGTGTTGAGTGGAAAAAATGTTTTGTCTTAATTTGTTTTAAATCAGCTCTCTGTTAGTTCCATGAATTGTTCCTCAGTATTGCTTTTATTTAAAAAGGTGAATAACTGTTTCCTATTTACCTGTTCCACCTCACTCATTATTTTTTAAATGTTTTTGTTTATAAGTTTTAAACATATACAGCAAGAAAAAAATTGTAAAATACTAAACATTCATAGCCAAATCTACATCAAGAAGCGTATTCCACAGATAAAGAAACATTAACCATCTCTGGAAAACAAATTCACAAAATCCCTTTAATCAAAATCAGAAGACAATAAGTAAAATAATAAATCTAAGCAGATCAAACTTTCCTTTGAAGGAAACTTTTCACCTTTTCCTTTGAAGGAAACCTTTCACCTGTTTCACCTGGTAAACAATGAGACATTTGCAGGGAAAGTTTAAATAAAAGGAAGCTCCTAGAGTATGAATCCAGTGTCTAAGCTCAAGGAAGGCTTTTCAACATTTCTGGGTTACCGTAGATACATCGGGAAATTTTTGAATAGACTGACCACAAAACTTCTCAGATTTCTTAGCAAAGTATAATCCCAAAGTTTTATCTTTCTCCATCCTTGCAATATCTTCATGCAAGGATTCTAGGAAAGGAGATATAGCCAAACGATAATTGATCTTAATCCTGCTCTGCAACCAAATCACCTTTCCCCACCTTGGAGGTATTCCATCTAACTGTTCTTGTGTTTGCCTGGCTTCCTATTGGATCTCTGGACCCGCGTGACTGTGCATTGGTGGCTGATGCTCTAGGAAGGGCTATATTACAGCCAGCCCCATCATGGGATGCGGATGCAGGCCAGTGGGCATGTGCATGAAGGAGCGTGTTCAAAGGGGCAAGCCCTACCCCTTTGGCACACATAGGAGCATAGGAGGAGGTGTTTGTCCTTGTAATGGGAAAGCGTAAAAAGAGAATTACATCCTTGTCAATTATGAAGGTTGCTATAGTGGTTGGACTCATGGACACACATCTTAAAACTGTGGGAACTTCATCTCTGGTCCCACTGTCATCTTCAGTTGGCGAGGACGTATCTATAGTGAATACCTTATCACCTTCCTCTTCCTCTATATCTCAGGGTTTTGTAACCCTGCCCAATCAAGAAGGCTGCATTGCCGAAGCAGTTTCCTCACCTGTGAAGGAAGGGAAAACCCTCCCCGGACTTGTTTCCCTTCTGGATGCCTTCCCAACTTTGGATTCTTCTCTTGGAAAACAAGTTTGTCCTCTGCCCACTCTTATTGATTTCAAAATTTTGGCGGAAAGACTGATTTCACCAGATGATATTTCCCTTAAAGATATATGGGAAGTAGTTTCCCATACTGAGGTGCTCCTTCAAACTTCTTTAGCAAAAATTTCTACTTTTTCTACAGAGGTAGTCGCCAAGCTCTCGGATCATGAGACTCATTTAAATGTTCAAAGTCTGACTCTAGCTCTCTGCGCTTCAAGCGGCGTTAGCCTCCTCAGTACAGGACTCTCCTCTTCATTGTCAAAATGAAATTCTTGAAAATTCCCTTTGTTCAAAAAATTTACTATTGTTGAATTTTCCATACACTTGTTACCTTTCACCACAAATCCTTTTTTATAAGTACCTTAAAGAGGTCTTACTGTTTCCTGAAGCTGATTCACTGAGATTGTCTAAGACATACTCATGATTTTATAAACCTTATATCAAGTTTTGAGTTTCTCTGCTTTAGGCAGAAAAATCCTAATATACTGAGTCTGCCTTCATAAGGGAGCTCATCCAGCCTTTTAATCAATTTGTTGCTCTTCTCTGAATCTTTGTTGGTTTCGCTGTATCTTTTTTAAGATGGGTTGGCCAGAATGGTACATAGTACTCAAACTGTGATCACACCATGAACTGATATAGAGACACTGCTATCCTCTGTTTTCTTTTCCTTCTCTCTCCTAATAATTTCTAAGAATCTATTTGCTTCTTTGATAGTAAGTATTGTCATAACGTGGAACCTATGAAGGAAATAGTTTTAGAAAAAAAACTTGTTTTACATGGAACTGAGAAGATGCAGAGAGCGCAGTTCCAGCGCAGCACAGCCAGAGGGCATATGAGCAGTTCCACAGAGCCAGAAGCAACGTGCTCTGACACTGATTGCATTAGTATAGCAAGCAGTTTCACCTGAGATCAAGCCCAAAATGTTCAAACCAAAAATCCCTTTATAAAGGAAACCAGATGGTAGAAGAGGGGGGCAGCAGCAAGGCGAGCAGTAGTAAGAGCCGGCAAAGCAGCAAGGAGAGCCGTGGAAGCAACAGGAGCGGCGAAAGTAGCCTAACCAGGAACATAACCAGAAGCACAGCAAGTATCACTGCAAGAGGCTCAGCAAGAGGCTCAGGACGGAGCACAGCCTGGAGCAGCAATTTGGATAGCTGTGGGAAAAGGAACCTGGAACAGGACAGCTTCCACGTACAGCCAACTCAAAGAGACAGAATCCAAAGGAGTTTCACTCAAAGGGATAGAGTCCAGAGAGGCCAAACATATTGGGACGGAGTCCATAGCAAAGCAAACAGAAGAAGCAGTTTGCCTGATAAAAGCAACTCTCCTAGCCCAAGTAAGTTCATTGTATCAAACCAGCAAGGAACAAGGAAGGGAAGTTCCTGCTACAGAGATACCTTTGCCAAGAACCACAAAGGGTGGAAATCCATACCGGGTTTGCCTGATAGCCCTGAAAGCAGAGCACTGCATAGAACAGCTTGTCTGCCTGAGAAAGCACGTTACAAGGAGAGCTCTGGGTGTGGCAGCTTAGAGAAACCAAGGTATGCAAAATCCTTAATTCTAAGAGAAAGTTTTACTGATGAAAACGCTGTTCAAAGAGTTAAACTTTATAAGGGGAGAAGAAGTAAAACTGACCTTTTAAAAGCATTTCCCCAAAGCTTAGTAAGAGAGTTTTACGGGAAGCAAAAGAATCCCTGTGAGGAGTTAACAGGGAGTGAAAATTATCATTCATCTGAGGAGGGCAGTGACCCTGAGTCAATGGACTATGAATATGAAAACAGTATTCCCATTCCTCAGGAGGAGCCGATGGAATGTAATCTTTGTTCAGCAGCTAGCATGAATTCCCTGCAGGATTTCTAGAGAGAGAAGAACTCTGCTGATGGTGAAGTTTGTAACCATTTCTCTGCTGATATATTAATTTGTTTTGATTTAAAAGAAGCCTTAGCCCTGACTTACACTTAACTGTGAAACCTACAACAGTTGATTGTTTGGAATGTTGGTGGAACCTTTTTGTTGAAGAGAGGGACTGTATTTACTTTCTTTGTGTCTTTCTGGACCTTAGCGTTGACTGGGGAAATAAAGCCTTGTTACTCTAACTTCGGCTTGAATCGTTCTTCATAAGGAGTTCTGTACTACAAGGACCAGAATCCTCTAGGCCCGTTAGGTCAATCACTCCTTAAAAATTAATTAAAATGCGCCAGATGCCCTTACTCCAACCAACCACTAGGGGCACCTGGTGACAGTATACACTAAGCTGAGCATTTCAACATATTGGAACCTAATGTGCAGTAACTTTGCATTTTTCAGAGTTTAAAACCTCTATCTGTAGTTCTTTAATCCTCCCCCTCAGTGAGTGAGCCTGCCCTGCCTGCTTCCAGTGTAACTACCAGCAGAGACTGTGCATAGGATCCAGACAATAGGAAGGCACCAGAGGGGGCACTAATGGAAAGTAGCTCTAGTTAAAGTAATTATGGGTAGGATCCAGCCAATAGGAAGGCTGTGGGGGCGGAGCACTGGAATGCTCCTTTAGTCACAGAAAAGGAGGCTAGCTGGGGGAGATTTCAGTGCTGTACAAGTGAAGTTTCTGCATATGGTAGGAAATGGAAAGAAATGAAGTGCCACAAAAAATAATTTCCCAATATATTTTTATAGCAAAAGAAGTTCCAACACTTGCAGTAAGAGCACTCATGCAACTGCACCTTTCAGACAGCCATCTCCTCTACTTTCCTGACCACAAGACCCATAGAGACCCAACACTTATACACATAGGCACACACATATATTAACAGCAGACCCTGGCAGAGAGCGAGGAAGTGAGCTCCTCCCCGCTCCAGCGTCACACCAACTGGAGGTCTTTCCTACACGGCAGGACATTCAAAAGTTGAATGCCAAAAGGTGAGAGAGGAAGAACAGCAGACCCCAGCAGAGAGTGAGGGAGAAAGCTCCTCCCCACTCCAGCATCACACCAACCAGAAACCTTCCCTGCATGGCAGGACATTCAAAAGCTGAGAGCCCTTAGAGTAGCCCATGGAAGGAAACCAGCCCTAACCGATACACCTTCCAATGACCTATAGCCTCTGTCCTTTCATGCACGTATGACCTGGAAAGCTCCTTCCAATGGCAGAAACCTGCGCACCACATGAGTACCCATGGTGCTCTAACACCTGAACCTATTCCATACTAGGCAACTCCTTCTTTGCCTAGCCTTCTACTACCCGCTGGTCTGCACCTATCATTCACTTCCCACACTATTACTCACTTGTTTCCCACCAACACAGGATGGACATCCCTCATAACACTTCACTCTACATTGTCCACAGCCCCTCACTATCATCTAACATGCCCAAGATTTTGGCAGAGCTCGCAATCCTCATCCTTGTCCTATACTCCCTAACCCACACAGTCGCTCTCACCACTTCTTCCTTCATTCCCATCATACACTGCTCACAGTACAACAAACCCCTCTTCCCCAGTCCCAGAAACAGAAACCATTACAACCTAATTAACATCCACACAGTACCCATCCATACCATCCCACCCCATCCCATCCACATACCTGCCATTCAATCTCTCAAATGTGCTCTCATTAACACCCAGTCCATCCACAACAAAATCTCCATTCTGGTCAACTACATTAAGAATAGCCATGTTGACATATTTTGCATCATAGAATTATGGCTAGATGATTCCGATACAGTCCTCCTAAACCAAGTGGCCCTCCCTTCTTATCAAATCTTCAACTGCCCTAGGGCATCCAAAAAAGGTGGAGGCATACTCATACTTGCCAAGCAGGAACTCCAATTCAAAACCACCAGCTCCAGATCTACCAACAAATTGAAGTTCATCACCATCTCAAATGTCCACTTGTCAGTCTGCCTCACTTACAGATCTCAAACAGAGATACCTGCGACCTTTCCCCTATCATCGAAGAAGCATGCTTGAATGGCCACAAAAACAAATGGTTCATACTTCTTGGTGATATCAATTTACCTGCCTTACCCAGCAAACTCTCGTCACAAGCAATAGAAGCTCTCCAACTCAAGCAAATTGTGAGACAATCAACTCAGACCAGAGGAGCAACCCTTGAACTAATATTCACCCCAGCCACATGGCCGCACCAACACCTGGCTTCTATGACCCAGAATATACCAGTACCCTTGTCTGCCCTTAACTTGTTTATTTTCTTCCTGCCCAGTCTCTCCAACTCACACATCCACCCCACCTCACCATCTCACCCATGCAAGTTTCGAGCCTTTGGCAGAGACACCTTCATCTCCACCATTCTACCTACCTCAGATAATGATCCAAGCAATCTTGACTCTATAGCAGCTGAATGGCACAACCACATCAACCAACAACACAACTAGGATTCCAAGATCGAACCAAGTTCCCTGGTTTACCCCCAAACCTAAGGCTCTAAAGAACAGGCTTAGGCAACTAAAGTGTAAATGGAGGTGCCACAAAGAATCACCTAACCACTCAGCCTGGACAGTGGCATTTGCAGAGTATTGCTCCCTCACTGTCCTGAAAAAGAAGGAATACCACACCAACCTAATTAGATCCTCCCTCAACAGACCTAGAGAACTCTTTGACATAGCCCTAGCCCCGCTCAACATGGCACAATTTCTGCAGTCCAAGCAATCATCCATCACCAGAAATTTCTTGCTCCCCACCAATGCCTCTAACACCCCTACCAGCCAAACCTGGTCTTCCTTCAGTCTGCTCTCCCTTTCCCAAATTGAAAGCATCTTCACAAACCTCAACAGCACACTTCTCCTCTTGACCCTTGCCCCTTCTTTTGGATCAAAATGACCAAGCAAGAACTCTCACCAACCATCCTACGCATTGCTCAGACTCCCTTATTCTCAGGCTAAATGCCAACTGCTCTCAAACATGCTTCCATCAGACCCCTTTTAAAAAATCATGTGGCTAACCCCTCTTATCATCTGTCTACAGACCTATCTCCAGCATGCCCTCTCTTGCCAAGATCATCGAAAAAGCAATGCAGCTATAGATGCAGGACTTTATAGACTCCCACACTCCCCTGGACAAACATTAGCATGGCTTTGAGCCCCATCACAGTACTAAAACCCTTCTGACCTCACTATTAGACACACTAATCAAGGGCACAGAAAAAATGTCATAAGGATTCATCCTCATTTTCATTGACATATCTGCAGCTTGATTCCTGACATTCATGAGCACCTCCTTTCACAGCTCCAATCAATTGGCCTCAGAAACACAAAACTACAATGGTCCAATCTTACCTGACTGACCGATACCAACATCCAACTTCAAAAATGTCTGTCAAATCCTCATCACCCCACTTCTCAACTATGCCAACATAATATACCAGGGTTTCCCAAAATCTACCTTGTTCCCCCTACAACTTGCACAAAATACAGTCGCCAGAATCATCTCAGGTACAGGTCAATGAGCACACATCACTCCAGTCTTGAAGCAGCTACTCTGGCTCCTCATCCACATGAGAGTCAAATACAAAGTTGCCCTAACCATCTTCAAAACCCTTCATGGCTTCTCAGCAAACGTCCTTCAAAACCTTATGCTCGAACCTCTCAACAGTAGGTCCAGGAGATGGACCAGCCATAACCTGCTAGTGGTTCCGGCTGCATTCTCTTGGTCCAACCTGTCTACCTCCAGCAGAGGCTTCACATTCCATTAAACTAGAAAATTATTTTAAACTGCACCTTGAATATTGTGTGCAATTCTAGTCACCATATCCTAAAAAGGATATAGCGTTATTATTAAAGGTACAGAGAAGAGCCACCAAAATGGTATGAGGAGAGGCTAGGGCTCTTCAACCTGGAAAACAGATGGCTGAGGGGAGATATGATAGAGGTCTATAAACTAATCAATGGAGTGGAACGGGTAAATGTAGATCTAATGTTTACGCCATCAAAATATAGCAAGACTAGGGGACATGCAAAGAAGCTACAGGGTAACCTATTTAAGACTAATGAGAGAAACTATTTTTTTCACTGAACGTGAAATCAAACTCTGGATTACACATTGAAGATATAGTAAAAGATTTTAATGTAGCTGGGTTTAAAAAAGGTTTGGACAAGTTCCTGGAGGAAAGGTCCATAAACCATAATTAAAGGGGACCTGGGAAATCCACTGCTTGCCCCAGTACAAGCATTGTGGAACCTATGTCTTTTGGGAATACTGCTAGGTAGGTACTTGTGACCTAGATTGGCCACTGTTGGAAACAGGATACTGGGTATGATGGACCCTTGGTCTGATCCAGTATGGCATATTGTGTTCTTATGCACCCACCATCTGGAACTCCCCCTCCCCCGACTTGTTTTCCTTAACTGATGTTGGAGAATTTTGCCGCAAACAAAAGACCCACCTGTTTCTGGATTATGTCAGTATCCTACCCCATCTCCATACACATTTGCCTTTCACCATATTGTGGGGGCCCCTTGCCCAGGCAACAGCCTATGGGCTTAGGGCTGCACTTGTTAGTCCTTTAATTAAGGAGTTTTTCCTCACCCAGAGCCGGGGCTGCTGGGATTCATAGTTGTGTTGTTCAGAAAAACAAGTAGTGTGGAGACCGAGGGTTTACAAGGCAAAACACAGGAATTTTATTTCTTTTCCAAAAGAGCATTAAGGCTCAACGCAAACAAACAGGATTCTCTCTCCAAACAATAATCCATAGGCATTTATACCAACCAAAACAATGTAACTGCTTTTAGTAGCTTTTTAAAATAGGTCGCTGTTTCCAAACGATTCAGCATTCAAACATGGTTTTCTTCTTTCTTCAAACCCAAAAGAAATATCCTCTCTTCAGCAAACAGGGTTCTTAGCATTCCTGGCTAAACACAATTCTCCCTGTTTTCACACTGCCTTTTAGGACATTCAGGTAATAAACCTTTCTCTCTTATCCAAGAACTTTTATTCTGCCTTCTGGCATAGAGAACAGTCCATTACTGAATCTTCAGAGCTTTCATCAGATTCATAATAGTCTATCTGCATTTCCTCAGGACCCGTGTCTGGTAAATCTGGCTCTAAACCAGCATGAGAAACTTCAGGCTTAATATTCTCTAAAAGTTCCAGAACCTTTCTCCACTGAGGCTTTTCCCTATGCAAAGGGTTTCCATGAGGAACGTGGAGATTTTTCTCTTGCATCAAACGACGCAATGCCTCTAACTGGCTCACAGCACTTTTGGCTACACTTTTATTCACGCACCATTTTGGAAGTTGCAGCTCTTTAGCTGGTTCAGGAACAGTTGTCACTGCAGCCTGACCCTTGTCAGCACTTCTCTCTGACACAGCTCTCCTAGTTTTAAAAACAATTGCAGTTTCCTTGCAATCCTGGCTTTCTTTCTGACTAGGGCTTTCACCTCTGAGAATCCCCCGGAAGTCTCCACCGTTCTCCGCCACAGTGAACTCTCTGGGCCTTTCTCTGGTGCTTCTCTCACCACTGAATTCACCAGCGTGCTGCTTCCCTGTCTCTCCCTTTCCAGGGTGTCGCTTCATGTGCTGCCTTCTCTCAGGCTCCCTTCCTTCTGTTTCCCTGGGTTTATAAGAGTGTCTCTGAACTACCGTGCACTGCCCTTCCCCCAGGTGCCCTTCCGTGCCCTTCCCCCCGTGCACTGACCTTCCCCCAGGTGCCCTTCACTCCGTGCACTGCCCTTCCCCCAGCCATCCACCAAACGCAGAACACCCAGCTTCGCTCCCTGCTGACTTGTCCAACCCACGGCAAAACAACTAGACAGACCTCCAACAACTATCTCACCGTCCCTCACAAAAGAACCAAATGCTCATAAAGGACATGCAACCAAGCCTTTGAACTTTATGCACCATCCCTATGGAACTCTCTACCGAGCCACCTCAGAAACAACAACGACCTCCTCTCATTCAGAAAGCAGCTAAAAATCATCCTCTTCCACGAATACTTCAAGACAACCCCCACCAAAAAATGCACCAACCCCTGAACTCACCACGGACCTCTGAGTAACAACTACACTCCACTGTCTATGTCTAAAGCTGTCTTATGTCCTAATCATCATCATTGTTGCCTACCTGGTGATGGCCCCCACCCTGATACCTAATTTTCCCCACCCTTATATGTAACGCCGCTTTGACCCAGTGAAAGGCGGGATATAAATACAGTTAAATAAATAAATAAAAGGTGTCTCATTAGTTTCCAAGCCTGCCCTTAGATTAGCAGAGCTTGGGTGTGTCCTGTCCTCAGTAGCTGCGTTTTTTTCCCCTTGCCTGCACTTTGAGAGCTACTGATTCCTTGCCTGTCTCTTTAAAGGTAAATGTCTGATTTTCTCCCAGTTCCCTGGGCTCGGCCATACTCTCCACATCACAATATATAATAAACTCCCCACCCCCTCTTTGTGGAATGTTAAGATTGACATGTTATTCTTTTGTTCAAATTGTTTAACCTGTTATCGACCATGTTCCATGTACACAGCTGTAGTTGTAGATACAGCAGTCTAGAAATGTTGCTAAATAGATAAATAAAATAAACATATGACATATGCAAGTATTCATGCACATACAAAAATACACAGTGACAAACACATGCACCTGTATACAAATAGGCACAGACATATCAGCCCACAAAGATACACAAACAAAAAGAGGTGCACACACAAACAAACCAGATCAATCTATAAATCATACACCCACAGACACAAAGCACGGGACAAAACACAGATACAAGGCGCATACACGCGCAGAGAGAATTGAAAGAATTCCATGAGCCATGCTCTGCATACTTTTCCCACTTTTTTTTTCGCTTTCCCTGCAAATACTTTCACACATCTCCGAAAGAAATCCGTGCTATGAAATACGAATTCAAAAAAGATCGGACCCTTCCTGAACCACTGAAAACATAAGATCTAGCGGTTAAATCTTACACGCCTGTGCTGTGCGATTATAACAACCCAAAGGTATGACTTCTAGTTAAATGAGCTACAGTTTGCGCTGCAGAAGGCGAATAGGTAACGGGCCTCTGTGGGGCTTTGTTCTGCGTTTATCTATAATCATGCATTTGGGATCGCTACATGAATCGTTCTGCCTCCCGTTTCCCCGCCGCAGGTGTCCGTAGAGCCTCCTAAGGCCGCCGGGGCAGCACAAGGGAATTAAACACACTTCCTCAATGGTGGGAGTCACGGATCCAAAGGAAACTCGAAGATCCTGTCAGACTGTCTCCCTGTGTGCAGTGGTCCTGGATCCTTCATTTGACAGCCTTCTGGCAGGAAATCTTTGGTGTGCTGTGTGACATGTTTGAACACAGAGATTTCTATAAAGTGAGCCTGATGGCTGGTTTGGCGGCTTCTTGTGATCCCCCAGTCTTGTAAAGCAGGACTTCTAAGATGTGCGTTGATAGCCAAGCCTTTTAGCTAGGATCCGCACTAAACTGTGCTATGGGCACTTGCTATACCGCCCTCGGAAGCCCACTAAAATGCGATTAACACCTCTGCACTGTTTGATCGGTTGCGAAGTCCGGCTCCGTGTGTCTCTTGTGCGGATATCAATGGAAGGAGGCTCTGCATAGGGCCCCCGCTCCGGCTCCAGCTCCGGGCTTTAGAGCGGTCCCGTTATCTCCCGGAGCTTTGCTAGGCTGGGATTAAGAGAGGGCTCAGTTGCCAAGGGAGATCGGAGCTGGTCAGGGAGGTGCAGTTTGCCTTCGTTTCCTTGGCAGATGGCAGTTTCCTCGCAGCATCTGTGCCTACTTGCAAAGAAATAAAATAAAAAATAAAAATAAAGGTGTGGGGGAAGGGGGAGGAAGTGGGAAAGCAGGATTCATTTAAAGTTTGAAGAGTATGAGACGACCTTGGCAATCAAACGCGTAAGTGGCAAAGAAATCCTTCCCCGAGTATGCGGGCAAAGGGGGGGGGGGGGGGGAGCAGCTTTCGGGATCTTTCAAATGATTCTCGAGGATGAGGGGAAAAATCCCAGAGTGAACCGGGCAAGGCCACCAAATGTCTACAAGCAAAAAGGGGACACAAAGGACGGGTGGGCCCCCTTTTAGCATATCGGAAATATACCTTCTAATAAAATGTCTAAATGTAAACGTGGCACAGCAAAACAGTTGCGGGAAAAAAAGGTGAGATCCGAGATCTGCTCATTCCTCAACGACCCCTCCTCCCAGAGCCCCCCACGCTGCCCTTACAGGTGTCATTTGGAAGTCATTAATCTTTCTGCCTGTCTCTACTTACAGATCCTGGGGTGGACTGGTATCCAGGGCTCCCTTGGCACGCTTTCTTCTTAAGGAGCAGAGATCGCGCCTAGTTAAAGCTTTAAGCGCTCCCTGTTATCTCTTTCGGCTTTATGTTAGTGCACCGCGTGAATCAGAGTGCTATAGTCTCAGGTGCAATGAGTCTACGGGTGCAAATGCCAACCGAAGCTGTACACGTGCTAACTTGTAAGCACAGGCATGTTTACATGAAACCTGGTGAAGGATACAATATGTGCCAAGTGTACAAATGTAACCCTAGAAAGAAACGCATGTGCAAAGCTACACACACATATATACTTATGCAAATAAGAAAATCTGTAGCATATGTATAAATGCAAATATTGATGCCAGATGGCAGGCATGCAAGCAATTTATCCATATGTTCTGAAGGTGTACATCGATGCAAGAGGATGGATGCACGGTCTTGTATGTGTTCGCAAAGGAACACTTTGCATCCGTGTGCTTGCGTGCGATCTTTGGGCGTGTGGGCCTTAATAGGGAAAAGAGAGAAAGCAAAAGCTGAAAGCCGGCTATTTATTCTCTGCCGTCTCTTGAAGACGCAAACAAACAATATGCATTATGCACTTTGCAGTGACTTTATTTAGTGTTGGGGAGGGAGGGGGGGGGGGGGCTGGATTGCAACATTAACAATTAACCTTTGCTGGAGGTGTCCAATTTTAAAAACAGCATTGTTTCTTTATAGAAAGGAAAAAGTACACGCGCAAATGAAAATAGTAATGTCAAAAGAAGTGCATAAGGTGACAAACATCCTGCGCTTGCTTGGACACGAGAAGCACCGGAGGATCTGCACGCTGGGAGCGACCTGCAGCCCGGCAGTAGCGCCGGAGAACTTCAGCGCCGCGTGGCCTCCTCCTCACCTGCCCGAGCTCGCCACGCTGCCCTGCCATTTCCCCAGTCCCCTCATTTTTATCTGCAGAGCTTCGGTTCGCTATAAATCTGCAGGTGTCACACGCTTTTAGGAATTTCCAAAATAAAGCAAGTGAAAGCGGTGTAATTGATTTCCAAAAAAGCCTTTGAAATGTAGTGTTTCATTTCCAAACGCATGTGAATGCTTTGGAATTTGGATGCATACAAAAAAAAAATTAAGCCGCATCCCTTCGTACAGCAGTTACTATTTTCAATTTCCGTACAAGGCATATCAAAACTGTCTCCAGAGCTAACAAGTTTCCCTGGTAAGGAGACTTTTGGGCCACCCAGTCCTGCCTTTGAACTACAGTGTAACATTTGTAATCCTTGATTTTACTCATTGAAATCTCTGCTACAGGTCCCATAATGTTTCACGTTAGGGCTGCCTAAAATCTAGGATTGGCTTTAACTGGCCTCTTGGAACTGGGTAACTTGGCAGCTGTTTTTCTTTACCTACTCCGGGAACTTGTGTGTCCTGCAAACAATGCAATTTAACAGAGATGAAAAGTCACCCGTTCCAGGAGGGAGACTCTTTGGTCAAATTTACATCTCAAACAGTGTGGTATTTGTAGCCTTCATATCTATCCATTGAAATCAGTGCTCAAATCCCATAATGCAACAGGATAGGGATGTCAGAAATCCAGGACTGCTCTAAAATCTCTCTTGGAACTACCGAACTTGGCTGCCCTACTTTAACATTTTACAAAACGTCAGAACTATCACAAATCTTTTTGCCCTTCCTAATTTTAACCTGCAGTAGCTACCATATATCTCAGTTTCCAAGTTATCCAGTTTCAGGTGTGAGATTTGTTTGCCAGTGCTGGTTTTAAGTTTGCATTGCAGTGCAGTGTGGTATTTGTAGCCCCTGATTTTACCCATTGGAATCAGTGCTGCAGGTCCCACAATGCATCATAATGAGAATACCAGAAATCCAGGACCAGTTTACAATCTCACTCTTGGAACTGGGTAATTTGGCAACTCTGCAGTTTTTAGCTCTTGACCCGTGCACAAAAAGAAATACATAATCCCTCCAAATCTCAATGTATCCAATGGTGCTATTTAGAAATGTTCTCTTGGGAGATTGAATAGTTTCTCCTGCGGATTTTTGACTATATGGAATAGCCTGTTCCTACTTTAATAAACTGCTGTTTGATTTTCTGGCCTGAAACGTTTCAGCAGTTTTGACTGAATTTTGGCAAAAGCCATGTGCCTTCACTGTTTTGATTTATTTATCTGCTCTCTTTTGTTCCCTTCCTCCTTATTACTTGGACCCTGGAGGTACTTAATTCAACGTGACTTCAAATAACTTCTTGAAAACAAGGATAAACCAGCCCTAGAGCTGGCCCAGCAGACTATGACGAGAGCGCATGCGCTGCACCTTCTCGCAATCTCAGGCTCTATTAAATTAATAAGCAGAACTCTTGCAGCTCCAGTTTAGGCACAGAAGTCCCATTGTCAAATAGGCCAATTAGAAAAGGGGTTCGGCTGATGGCTCGTCCTGGTTGGTCCGTTCTGTTCCAAAGAGGCCGGATCGTGGACTGGATATAGAAGAGGAGTGCCACGAGCTCTAGGACAGTGTGTAATCAGATTCCAGCTGTGGAGCTGGCCGCTTCCACCTGACAGCTAGAGCCGCCAGCCAATGGGAGACGGGAGAGGACAAAGGCGGGCGTGCGATTGGCTGCTTTCCGGCAACGGGGCGGTACCAGCGCCTGAAGTTGGACTCCAGGATCCAGCTGTGAAGTGCAGCTGGGGTTTCGGCTTTTGTTCAGTCTCTCGTCCGACAGCGGCGCACCGGAGACCCGGGAACGAGGAGCAAGCCGGCGTGGCACATGCAATAATCGCAGGCACCGGGTCCCTCCCCAGCAGCTCATCATTACTCTCGGACAATGTTTCTGCAGCGACGGGCTGATACCTAGCAGGAAGCCGGAGAAGCACCTGGCGGCAGGGGCGGCGATGCGCGCAGCGATTCGCAGCCCGCAGCCTGAGGGCTTCTCCCGCCCCAGCCCGCCCCCAGCCATGGGCGCCCCTTGGGGCTCGTTGGCGCTTTGAGGACCCGCAGCCGTTGATCGGAGGATGGCCGAGGATGCACCGAGTGCCCAGGAGCAGGAGCCGGGCAAAGCCCAAACCTCCTTCCGCTTGAACGACCTGTCCGGGGCTGGGGCGAGCGGGGACGCTGAGGCAGAAGGGTTACGGTACCCGGCTGTGGCGCCGGTGGTCTTCTTCTACCTGAGCCAGGAGAGCAGACCCAGGAGCTGGTGCCTCCGGATTGCATGCAGCCCATATCCTTTCTGGGTAGCCCGAGGTAAGTTCGGACAGACGGATCTTGCAGCCTGCAGTGGGGCAGTGTGTGCTTTCCAGATGTCAATTAGGTACTGCCTGGAGTTTATGAATTTTGCAGAATTTAAACCAGATGTGTGCATGTGTTTGGGGGGTTTTTTTTGGGGGGGGAGGGGTGTATGCTTATTTTAAACGGGAAATAGACTTAATCGATATGCAAATAGTGACTAATGCACGAGACGGAGGAGAGCCTGGAACTTGGTGGCAGTGGGAGCAGCGCCTGTCCGCACATTCCCCTCTCACCTTGCAGCTACTTTGGCTTTTCACGCGTCTGTCTCCAGTTCCAGTTCCGCTTCTGCATCGTTTTCTTGAATATTTGGGGGGTTCTCAATGTTTCCTGCCTTGGTCGATGCAGGGATTTCTCTGGGGCTGAAGTCAAAACATGAAATTCCAGAAGAAGACTGACGTCAAGTGAATGGAAAAGGGACATGCAAAATGCTAAGGGGAGAGGAAATTTTAGAGAGGGGGGAGAGTTGGGAAGAAAAGTTAACTTGCATAATCATGGGTGTGACCAGCTGGCTCCAAAACACAGGGAGCCCCAGCCCCTTTCTTCTTAGCACCCCAATCTGCCACAGGACCATCCTTCCTAGCTTAACGTTATAAGGTTCAGACTCGGTGGTTTTCGATGTGTTTTGGGTTGATATTCTTGTGCTCTATTTTCATTTACCTTTGAGGAATTTCCAGTAGAGCAGAATGAACCTTAACCAACATAGTTTTTAACTTGGTTTTCTTAAGTGCGACTAATAAACACATGCAAATTATTCTCGTGAAAGCCTGGTAGAAGGAGCTATCGGTGAAAAGGCGATCTTATGAGCTTTAAATGCGCGCACAGGGAGGCTCCTGAAAAGCTTGGCGTGGCCGGCGCTTCTTCCAGCTTATTCTTCCCAGATATTCCTGGTTTCTATCACATAGCTGGATTTTGCTGAAACCTTTGGACCCTTTTTTATGCAGAAAGAAACCCGCGGTGTTTGGAGATACAGATCGGCTGCTTCGGTTTTGCACGGAATATGAGGGGAGGTGCGAGTAGCCGCATAAAGGGGGCTGAGTGGGGGATGGGGAGCCCTCTTTCATGCGTCTCTAGGCCTCGGCACAGTGCCATAGTAACATGGTAGATGGCATCTAAAGGGCGAATGATTCTGCTCTCTGCAGGTTACCCCCTCGTGACCTGTTAAGTGCCAAGTGCCTTTCACCGTTCCCAACCTCTTCTCTGCGGGGACACCAAATGCTGGGTATTATAGATCTCATACTTAATTTGTACGTTGTTCTGCAGAACTGGGGCGACTTTGAAGTCATGGGGAGACTTTAAATTCTTGCAGCTCTAAGTTGGGCGGGTGGGTTAGGATATACCCCGGCTTGGCATTTTCCTTGGCATGTGCTTTGCGGCTCCTGGTGCCAGTATGAAGTCGGTCCTGCGGAGAGGCTGCGCCCACCCTCCTTTTATGTACACCCGTTTACCTCGTAGTATTTTAATTATTCGGATCCATTAGTAGCTCTCAAGCGTTTTGCAGGTAAACTAGGCACCGACTTCTTTGAGTCTGCTGGATATGTTTATAGAACGGCGGCGGCGGCGCTAAGGAGCGCAAAGCGCAATGTAAATAGAAAAATGAAGCGAAAAAGGAGTGAACTCGGCGTTTAGGCGGTTACTTGCTACGGACCTGCTGCAGCTCGGGGAAAGGACCGCGGGAGGTGCTTCTGTTCTGGGGGAGGGGGGATAAGTGACATCTGAGCAGATGGGAGCCACAGAGCCCAAGTTGGACTTGGAGAATCGGTGCAACTGGGAAGAAGCAGGGCATTGACCCGGGGCACAGTATCCGTGACCTCCACCAGTCCATCCTCCTGTACGGGAAACCAGATTTGCTTCCTGGAAGTCCCTAATAGGGATCTACAAGCCTTTTCCCGATCACCTAAACTTTGCAAATAATTTCTTTCTAGATCATGAGTACCTGCCCTCTCTCTGTAGGGAAAGGGTGTCTTTTATTTTTAGTGGCTGTACAAGTTTTAGGTTGGCTTCTATTCATTGTGTTCCCTGAAACTGGGAATTTGATCACAAGGTCTATATTGTTTTATTGCTGGACTAGAGATAGCTTATCTCCACTCCGTTAGTCACTTGCTGGTAACCTAGAGTAGGTTTGTGCAAGACCACGAAAAGTCACCTCAACCGACTAGTACGTACAGCCAAGCCGTTCAAGACGGTCCTGCTGTATTCGTGTATCTGGGCTTGGATTCCTGCCAAGTTTGCGTATGTTCTCCAGCGCTAGAAGGAAAGCAAGCGATGCCCCGCTTAGTAGCTCTGTCTCTAGCGTGGCAACAGTTTCTATAAATAACGGATTAATCTGTCCCAACACTTTCTTGGCTGTTTGGGAAAATCTGTTGCATCTTGAGGTTTTGATGCTCCATAAATAGGTTTCACAGTCCCTCAGTAGGAACCGCGCAAAAGACCAGAGAGACTCGCTGAGCTATCGCAATAAAACGAGCTTATTTTCATCAATTAAGAGCAACACGATCTGAGGGACTAGGGGGTGAAGTACTGGGGCCCACGGAAACGAGAGTCTGCAGATGGAAACTGTGCATTTCTTTTAGAAAAAGCCCCTTTAGGAGCCGTAGGAAAACGTCTTGCGCTTGATTTTATTGTGCATAAGTGAAATGAATTGAAGGACTGTTGGACCCTGATTCATCAAAGTCTTTTCAACATAAACATAGGATAGGAGAAAACCCTAATGAATCGGACCATAAAACACTGATATTTCCAGATGCTTTGTAAAAGAACACAGATCCTGAAGAGCTGAACACAGGTATTGTGTTGTCAGGGCTGGCCCCAACCTTTAGGCAAATAAGACCATCACCTAGGGCAGCAGATTCTGAGGGGCAGTAGTAGTCGAAGCCAAATCACAGATCCTGACAGCCAGACAAACTCAAAGAGCCATCAGCATGTTCCTTTTACCTGTAAGGAGTGTGTGGGGCCCACACATAAATATTAAGCTTTGCTTTGTATATATAAAAGTATGGGAGGGGGCATATTCGCAGTGATTTAACCAGCTAGCAGACCTGTTAAACCATTTAGTGCTGCTGAATGTCCACTGCTACCTGGTTTGTATGGCCTGACACTAGCTGGCTAGCATGGGGGCATTCTGGAGAGCTTAGCTGGTTAGCCGTAACTGGGTAAAGTTAACAGCCCAGTCCTATCCATAATGACTATGCGTGAGACTGATCTGTATGCACTGCTTCCACTGTTTGCAGATTCCTCATGCATAGTCATTGTGGATATCCTGAAAACCTGATTGGCCTGGGGGGTACCCGAGGACTGGGTTGGGAGAATGTGATGCTCTGAATTGCAGCTCTGGTGGGAGGATGGACTCTGAGCATCGCAAGACAACCAGATAAATCCATGTTCAACGATCCACTAGAAGTGTCACGGCTGTGGTTAAGGAAACACATAAACTGGGGATGTGAATGTAACCAGAAAGGATTTTTAACATTTTTTGGTACATATCTTTAGGATATACCATTACTATTTGGTTGCTCAAGTGACCTGGGTTCATTAGATGTGTGGGTTACTTGTTGTTCCCTGGTATTCCCTCATCCATCTAGTAGCCAAGAACTTCCTTAGCTGGGTATGCATAAGAAGCACTGTGTCCGAGGCTCTCTATCCTTGGTATTAAGGTTTGTTTAGCGGGGAGTATCACAATAACATGCAGAAAATGTACCCTCAATAAAGAGGATTTTACGACTAGCACAGTGAATTCTGTACTCAAAATATTAACATGCACCACCGGTTATTTTAGAAGCCTTTTTGCAATTTTCATGTATAAATCCAGCATTTACATGTGGAAACAGTGATTTTAGATAGGGCTCAGTTTACATGTGGTTGTTCATATTACATAGAAATTGCCAGGGGCCGTGTTGGAGGTGTGGTTAGCGTATGGCTGGGGTGGGTCAAAAATCAACATATGCATTTTTCATTTCATATAGGGAATGAACATGGATGAGAAAAAAATGTCCATGTTGGGATTTACAGATGCTCCCTGGAATGTGTACACTTCTTATTTACCCCATCCCCCAAATTCAAATGAAATACAGATAGTGGTCCCTGTAAGTTAATTGGTGGCACTTGTACATACATATAGGTCTGCAAAATGGCCCAGGTCTGTTGTGCAGTGTTCAGTTTACATGCGTAAGTGTTGCCACTTTAATAAGTAAGTTGAGTATCCTCCTTTTTTACCATGTGTATCAGCAAAGATATATATATATAATATTCGCTCCTGTGCTGTTTTAGAAGAGGCTTCACATTTGGCGTAGCCTTCGCTAAAATACTGACTTTTTCACATCGCAATTCCAATTTCCAAGTGCAATCAAAAATCTTCCTTTTCCTCTGCCCCTCCCTGCAGCTCCTTCTTTATACGGGCACCATGTGTGGGAACCAATCCATTTCTTGGGGTCTCACTGTACAACATTTTATTGCTACTTTGTATTAGAAAATTCAGCACCCAGATCCTGCCGTGTAGTGTGAAAGTGATTACTGCACATATGTGCGCACACTTAACTCCTTCTTACAGAAACAGGAAACGCGAAGTCAAAGAATAACAGCTCTTTGTTAAAATGATACTTAAATTGCCTTTGTCCTAAGGTATAGATTTAGTTCAGTTTTGCTTTGTCACTTAGGAGCGTAACTACTCTGCAAGTTGCTAAACTGTGACATTTTCCCTGACATTTTATAATTTTTTGACATTTTGATGCTTGTCCCAGGAGTTTAAATGTTTGGCTGCTTACATTTTCCACAACATTGTGCTTGTCTGTTCTGCCAAAATGACAATTCAAACCATAAACTTGTTGTAGCAAAATGTTTTAATCAGAAAGGCTGATAGGAGGGCGCTGCTGTGATTCTTTTTCTTAACACAAATGAGTCTGACTGGACAGAGTTCTCGCTGCCCTCAGCAGGCGACTGGGTGACGAAGGGGTATCAACCTGCTCCTTTTCTCCCAGAACATCAGAAGGCCCGGCTGGGCTATGGAACTCGCAGGAAGATTGGACGCTGCTAAAGCCACATCGGCTCCCTTCCTACTCCTTAATTCCCCAACGTCTTACATTAATTCAGTTGCTGTGCTTGTCGGGCAAAAGACAGATTTGTGAAAATTTTACAGATTTTCTCGCTTGGCAGTGGATAAGTTCCATGTTAGGGTATGTTGTGCTACTAAATAGAAAAACCAGTTCATTGCAAGGTTTTTCAATCAGTTTTGGTCCTTCATGTGTCTCGGGGGATGACTTCTGCATTCGGCACAAACCATGTCACCATGTAATTGTTTGTGACATGTGACGGGGGTGTATTTTAAAGTAGGTTGGGGCTTGGAATGACAGCTTTCTGTTAAGCAGCTGCTCAACTTTGACAGCTTAGGTTGATAAGAAATTTTGCTAGGTTTTAGCTTACAGGTGCTGATTGACATCATACACTATTTGGATTTACAAGGGAATTTCTTCCTGTAGCTGAATCAGCCAGGGATGGACAGAAAAGGCTTTTATTCTCGTTTTTGCATTGCCGAATAGAAGGGTGCTGTAATGTAGGCTTGGACAGAAGAGATGGACTGGGTGACTCTCTAGAGTCCTGGCTTATTCACAGTGCAGCTAAGTACAGGATCAGAGGCTGACCTGAGCTTGGCTTTTGTTCACTGGACCAGCAGGGGCTTGGCATGCTGCACATGCAATGGTCAGTCCCTAGGGGGAGATAACTGCAAGGATAGCACAACACTGATAAGGAGTGAGATTTACAACATGCACATACAGCGGCTTCTGAAGAGAGGGGGCTCCCTTCTGAGAACCCTCCATGGAGTGCCCCGTTACAAGAAAGGAAAGAAACTTGGGAAAACTGGCTTTCCTCTCGTGTGGTGGCAGGTTCGGATTAAGCTGAAAGTCCAAAGAAAAAGCTACCAGAACAAAATGAAAGAAAGGTAGAACAAAAAAACCCCAGGAATAAAGGATATTTTGTTGGGTACTTATAGAAACCATTCCATGAAAACAAACATCCAGTACAGAGGTGTGAATGTCCTCATGAAACATTGTAGACCATACGTATGTGTTTCACTCAAGCAGAAATGCATCATTGCCCTGCTTATATCGGCACTGGAGACGCTGCAGATATTTACAATAACATTTCCACCTAGAGAATTACATTTTTCCTTTTGTTCCTGGATGATTGCTGCTCTCACTCTCACCAAAGCACATGGAAGGGCTGAGAATGACAGAAACATGATGACAGAAAAAGACCACATGGCCTGTCTAGTCTGTCCTTCCATATCAACAACTACAACAGTCCCTTTTTTTCCTTTAGAGATCCTCTGTGTTTGTCCCATGCTTCTTTGAATTCAGATATTGTCCTCATCTCTACCACCTCCACAGGGAGACTATTCCACGCATCTACCACTTTTTCTATAAAGAAATATTTCCACATATTACTCCTGAATCTATCCCCTTTCACCCTCATCCCATGTCCCCTCGTAGCAGAACTTGCTTTCATTCGAGAGAGGCTCTCCTCCTGTGCATTTATGCCAAAGAGGTATTTAAACATCTCAATCATATCACCTCTATCCCGCCTTTCCTCTAAGGTGTACATATTAAGATCCCTAAGTCTGTCCTCATATGCTTTATAATGAAGACCTCAAGCCATTTTAATAGTCACCATCTGCACAAATTCCATCCTGTTTATAACCTTTTGAAGGTGTGGTCTCCAGAATTGCACACAATACTCCAAATGAAGTCGCACTAGAGATTTATACAGAGGCACCATCACCTTCTTTCTTCTGCTGGCCATTCCTCTCCCTATGCACCCAAGCATCCTTCTAGCTTTTGCTGTTACCTTTTCTACCTGTTTAGCTACTTTAAGACCGTCAGACACAATCACACCTAGGTCCCGCTCTTCTTTTGTGGACAGAAGTACTTCACCCCCTATACTATATCCCTCTCTTGGATTGCTGCAGCCCAAAAGCATGACCTTGCATTTTTTAACATTAAATCTCCGCTGCCAAATTCTAGACCATTCTTCAAGCTTAACTAGATCCCTCCTCATGTTATCTACACCTTCCTGGATGTCTATTGCAGATTTTGGTATCATTTGCAAAGAGGCAAACCTTAGCCAACAGCCCTTCCGCTATATCACTAACAAAGATGTTAAAAAGAATCGGACCAAGGACAGATCCCTGGGCACACCACTGGTAACCTCCTTCTCCTTAGAGTGAGCTCCATTTACCTGTACCCCTTGCCACCTCCCACTCAACCAATTTTAACTCAAGCAGTAACTTTAGGATCCATTCTTAGGGTACTCAGTTTGTTTATAAGTCGCCTGTGCAGAAGGGTGTCAAAGGCTTTACTGAAATCTAAACACCACATCTAGGGCTTTCCCTCGGTCCAACGTCCTGGTCACGCAGTCAAAGAAATCAATCAGATTTGTCTGACAAGACCTGCCTCTGGTGAATCCATGCTGCCTCGGATCCGGTAATCCATTGAAATTAGAGACCTCACTATTTTCTCTTTCAGCAGCATTTTCAATAGTTTACTCACCACAGAGGTTAGACTAATCGGTCTGTAGTTTTCAACCACATCCTTACTTCCGCTTTTTTGTATAAAGGGACCACATGTTCCTCTCTCCAGTCCTCTGGCACCACTCCCGACTCCGAGGCATTGAAAAGGTCAATCAGTGGAGCTGCTAGAACGTCCCCAAGTTCCCTCAGTATTCTCGGGTGTATCCCATCTGGTCCCATCGCTTTGTCTACTTTTAAGTTTAGCTAGTTCCTCATGAACACAGTCTTCTGAAAATCATTCAAGGTGCCCCTCACTTCTGTTCCTTTTTGTGGGTGTTTTCTGAGGTCCTGCTCCTGGTTCTTCATCTGTAAACACAGAACAGAAATATTTGTTAAGCAATTCTGTTTATCCTTATCAGCTTGTACATATTTGTTCCCTTCACCCTTGAGTCTGACAATACCACTTTTGCCCTTCCTCTTCTCACTAACATATCTGAAAAATATCTTATCCCCCCATTTTATTGCATTGGCTGTTTCCTCCTCTTTTTTAATCTTTGCTTTCCTGATTTACTTTGCTAGCTTCTCTGTTTTTCAAAATATAGATGCCTGCCTTCCTCTCTCTGATCTCTTGTATTTCTTGAAGGTCTTCCTCTTATTCTTCACCTTTTCAGCTACTACTTTTGAAAACTATAGTGGTCTCCTTTTCCTTTTATCTTTTATTTACCATTTTAACAAAAAGGTTGGTTGCCCTTTAACACTAGAAGCCCCAAAAGGAATTTTACCTAGAAACCCCCAAAGTGCGTCAATTGACGCATTATCACGATGACTGTGTTTAGCATGAAATGCAGATGTGAATTAATGTGAAGTTACTTATTTGTTAAATATGTGCACTATGTGACATCATTACATGACATCATAGTGTGTTTATTGTCTGTAATGTTGGAGTAAAACTGTAAACAGTAACTGAGATGCACCATCTAGCGGGAACATGAATTTATACCTTGAAGCCCCAAAGTACGTCAATTGACGCATCCAAGAAAATTGAGTGCGTCAATTGACGTACTTTGGGGCTTCTAGGTATATATTCATTTTCCCGCTAGGTGGTGCATCTGTCATTAATTTTCAATGCACATATTTGAACATCTTGACCTTGCTAACAAAGTCATGGAACATGACTGACATCGTTCTAGCAGTGGCGCTGGTATACAACTTCGAAGATGCATTTGCATCAATTGACGCACTTTGGGGCTTCTAGTGTTAAAATATCCCCTTTCAGTTTTTCCCACAGTTTTTCTACATCCCCCAGCTGTTCCCAACCCACTAACGACTCCTTGAGGTATTGGCCCATCTTGGCAAAGTTAGTTTTCCTAAAGTCTAAGACCTTCACTTTTGAATGGATTCTAACAGCCCTAGTCCTAATACTGAACCACACCATCTGGTGATCACTGGATGCGAGATGATCTCCCACTATAACTTCAAAAACACTTTCCTCATTGGTAAGCACCAAGTTCAGTATGGCCCCTTCATGTGTGGGTTCTGTTACCAGTTGCCTAAATAGTTCTCCCTGTAGAGAATCCAGGATCTCCTTCTAGATGATACTGCAGCAGGGATGTGCCAATCAACATTCGTTACATTGAAGTCCCCTATCGGTAGCACTTCCCCTTTCCTGGCAATGCTGAGTATGTCTTCTATTAAATCTTCATCCACCTCTTCTGCCTGTGAGGGAGGTCTGTATATCACGCCAATGCAAATAGATTTCTCTTCCCCTCTTTCTATTTTTAATGCACAGTGCCTCCTCTCTCCCTTTTTAAGCCCTGTATTTCCATAGCTTTAATATTTTTTACATACAGTGCCACTCCTCCCCTTCTTCCTACCCTATCCCTCCTGAGTAATGTATAACCTGGTATAATTACATCCCAGTCATAGCTGTCTGTGAACCGTCTCTGTTACCACTACTAAATCCAAGTCGGCCTCTTTCATTAAAGCTTCAACATTTGGGATCTTATTTCCATATATTGCCCCTTTTACCCGTTTTCATAAAGGTATTTAATGTTTCACTTACCTGGGGGCTTTCTTTACCCATCCCCAACGAATGTTTTTAAAGCCCTCTTCAATAGGTTAGCCAGTCTGCTACTGAAGGCAAATAAACGTCCTTTTTAAAATGCACATTAGGGTCTATGGGGCAGGGGCTGGGGAAGTGAGAGTGTAAGACTGACATATCACCGCCACTCAAAATGGACCACTATTTGTTAAAAAGGGCCACAGACCGAAGGAAGCACCGGAACGCGCAAGGATTAATATTCACTTGCAACAAGAGGTGCTATTTCACAAATGACACGTGGGAGAGATTATTGTCACTTACAGTACACGTGTATCTGGCCATTTTGTGACACTGGACATATAGACAGCACTAATTACAGGGGACTCTGTTTTTACCTCATGCCCATTTGGAGGGGGAAGTAAACATTAGGGGGTTATCCCCCTTAATCCCTACTGAAGGCAGAAATGAGCACTTTTCATATACCTAGTCATGCCAAGAAGCAGATATTAAATTTTGGGTTTATACATGCATTTCCAGGCCACACTCCTGCATGCCCCCACGCACTCTGATGTGGTACAGCCATCCACATGTAAACTGGGCTCACTCTAAAATGGCCGTTTATAGAGTGGTTACGATCTACATTCTGGTACAGTATACATGTAACTCGCCTTGATCTTCTCCTGGATAGGCGTGAACTAAATGCTATTAAAAAGTGTGTATGTCCTGCTTATACATATTTAAATCATTAATAGGCCTTCTAAAATACCCCCCCATGTGTTTTCCACGAGGCATTTTCTTTCATATAATGTCTTAATACAGGAAACCCTTTCTATGGGGACAAAAATCCCCCGCTAGCAGGGATTTCACTGGTACAAGGAATATTCAGAGTGGTTGTCAAATCAGTGCTGACTCCTGTTGACTCAGCCCCTGGGTTTTCTTGGCAAAGTGTGATCGGAAGTAGATTTCCAGGCCTGCCTTCCATGCAGTAAGCCTACAACACCTGATATTCCAAGGTCCTCTCCCATCCAAGTACTAGCGAGGCCCAACTTTGCTTAGCTTCTGAGACCAGACAAGATTAGGCTCCTTCTGGGTGTCAAAGCTGTAGTGCGTTTAGTGTATATGTGTTAGAAAGATAACGCACAGCGATTGCAGTGCCCTGCTCAGTATTTGGGTAGTAATGGTGAAATATAGGGCATTGTCGCCCATTGTACCATTTGAACAACAGTAGAAGGATCACGTGCCTTAGAGCACGACAGTGGCCACCCAGTGATTTTTAGCTTTTCAGCACTTTAGGGCACACACATTCCCTGTCCCTTGTACACATTGTTAGTCTATCTTCCTAAGTTGGTGTGAGAGGAGGAAAGATCTCATACAGGAATGTCTAAAATCCATTTGATTTGTAGAAGTGCTCCAATGAAAGGAAAAATAAATAAGTTTGTAGAGCCATGCCATACTATGAAGGAGAATTACCAAGCCACTGTAAGCCCTGGTGAGTGTATTTGGACTGTAGGTGCCCTGTAGCTTTTGGAGGTAATTTTTATTGAACTTCGTTTTCCATTCTTGGACCTTATAGGATTATAAGAATACACTATCACTTCAAAAATAATTCCAGAGAAAGTACCCACACGTATTTTATATCTGTAAATTTGTGCTGCTGCTTTAAAAGAAAATAAAATATAAGTGCAATTATAAACGCCACCTCTCAGAAATGCCTCCCCCTTTTGGTGCACTTTAGGGCCAGCCCTGGGTAAGAGTTGGTTCAAGGTGTTGGTACCCTAGGCAAACCTTAAGCTTTATACTCCCCCCCCCCCCAGTCAAAATCTATTGTTTAGTTTGGAATACCCTGCTCTTTGCCACCCCATCCCCTAGATGTTGGTACCCTAGTCAACCACCTAGTTTGCCTAATGGTTGGGCCGGCCCAGCTTTTACCCACATACAGGTCAGGCAGTTTTATAAAGAACCCAATTCTGTGAGTGATGCACTATCTTAATAGCAGAAGTGGCTTTGGAAATTCCTCCCCCCCTTCTATATTTCTTTGTGATTGATTGACCTTGAGCTGTGCACACATGCATAGGGCATTGTTACTACAATCACTGGACCAATTTATTACCTAACAGATGTGAGATTTTCTTTCACAGATACAGGAAAGTCAAACAAACAGCAAAATATAGCTTTTGTGTGTGTATTAAGCTCAGTGCAAGCAGAGAATATCTTCATGACATGGATTTAATTACAAGCACCTTTTAATTTAGCTAAAAATTATTTTTCTTTAAGTTTTTTTTTAGTAGAATTAATCAATACCCATTAAAGTAATAAATATTTGAACATGATCAATGAATCAATCCTGAGAGACTGATTGTATTAAAAGATCTATAATTTAAACAAACATTGATTCTAGTTCTGCTTAATGAATGCTAAGAAATTGGATTTTTAATGTGTAACATTTGGGACTTGTTCATGGATTCCTTCTGCAGTAACACCCTCTTCCTACTCCACCTAAACATCATGGGGGTGGCATTCTGTTACAGAAATAGCGGGGTTGGATGTCCAACCCCCGTTCAGGGCTGGGACCGTATTCAGCCCCTTTCGCTCTCCACACATATAGGGGCATTGTGCGGGGCGCGCCAGATGGGGCAGGAGGAGGAGGTGCCTAGGCGAGCAGTGGTGGAACGGGGAGTGGCCTGCAATCCGGACATACCGAGGCCATTCAGGGCAGGCCTTTATATGTCTGATGGGGGTAGGATAGACATCAGACTTATTCCACCTTGAAGGGGCATGCAAACCCCCCCTTTTCCCCCTCCATCCATAGACATGGCGTAGCTGCAGGTGAGCCCCTGCTGCCCAATCCCGGCCCTAGTTGCCCCCACTAAGGGTCATGCGGTGGGGAAAGGAGAGTAATTCTGCTGTCGGGCATTGCGTGCTCCTGCTGGGCGTCCCAGTGCCATGGTGACAGGGATGCCATGGCACCGGCACACCAGCAGGAACACGGAACATGCTGTCCATCTCACCTTTCTGAATGCTGTGCACTCTGGGCCATCTAAGTGCCCGGTCCTGCAACAGCAGGAATGTATAGGTTCTGCAGTTGCAGAAGCGGGTACAAATGTGCACTATCCATTTTCTGGACATCTAGATGGCCCGGACGTGCAGGACTCTGAATTGGCCTTTTGGGGGGTGGGGGGGGGGGTAATTTTAGGAGCTCTATTTGTGCTTTGGACATCTGAAACTAGGTATGGAGAGATCCTCAAAGCCATTTTACAAAATGGTTATAGGAACATCTGTCTAGGATGGGGGTGTGTTTGGGTTGTTCCGAAGACCTTAGATTTGCACGCATTATCTCAGAGATGGTCTGCACGCCTCCAGTCTTGTCAGGACATGAATAGGCATCTGAAAAGTGCTCATTTTGCTAATAAAACATTTGGAGGCTCTAGAGGAGATAGCCCTCTAATAGCTCCAGTGCTGTCCACAGCTGTAATGATGATTGGTACTGGGGAAACTTGCTATGCGGTTGTCGCACTGCCAAACATCTGTGCTAGCAGAATGCCAGGCTGGGACGCATCCTCTGTCATATTTACCCTGTCTGATCTTTTGTTCCATGTAAACCGCGCTGATGCCGAATAGTGCGGTATAGAAAAATTGTAAAGTAAGTAAATAAAATATGTAGCCATCTTTTGATGACGCCCTTATTAGGTATGCCCATTTCTGTACTGGCCTGCAAATGTTCACATACCCTGCTGTGCCTTTTGCACAAGCCGTCTCTAGAACCGTTTGGGGGGGATGTGCAATTTTCAGGGTGGAGACAAATGCCTCCCTTGACTGCCACCCCTCCCCCGGCATTTTGGACGTTGTGGCCTGGAATGTTCCAAATTTTTCCTGATTCAATAAGATTATTACAGCTGATTCTAAATCTTATGTTTTTACATTAATATTCCAGTAAAACTCTGCTTACATCCTTTTGCATTAAAAACATGCACTTTGCATATTTTACTCTTTACCCAAGCACTTACAGGCTGATGTAGAAAACTAGCGTGGCCTTAAAGCACAGATAACGCCACTCTTAAGCACACTTGCTGCTATTGCCACATGCAGGAAAGAGACAGACGCCTGTGTAAACGGCAAAGGAAAAGGTAGCACACAATTAACACCAAGAGTATTTAAATGTATTTAGATTAGAGGCAATGAGCTGTACATAACAAAATGGCATGCAAATATTGCCTGTGCCCAATGCAGAGAAATGCAACCAGCCTTAATGCCAGTATCTCTATGCCCGAGTCTGAGGTGGCTTAAACATCTAGCGCATGCCCTCGACAGTATTTTGATGTCATCCGGTGCTTTTCCTGAAGCTTGGATCATCTGAGGAGAAATGTCACCAGGGGAAAGCCCCTGGTGACATCAAAATACTGTTGGAGGGGCCACTGCCTCCAACACAAAACAAATCCCTGGTGGCCCAGCCCCCTGAACTCCCGCCTCCTCCCAGTACCTTTAGAAATGAGCAGGAACGCTACCCATGTGCTTCTGCTCTTGCCCCGCCATCTTGAAAAATAGCGTCACCTGGCCCCATGTGGTGCATCATGCCATATAAGGTAGAATGTCTTATATGGCAGTCTGACCCCGTCCAGTGCACCCAAGAATACACTGCATGGGGCCAGGTGCTGCCATTTTTCAAGATGACAAGGCAAGGGTGGGAGTGTGTGGGCAGCACTCCTGCTAGTTTCTAAAGGTACCACAAGGGGAGTACGGGCATGGGGGGGTGGGGAGAGGGTTCAGGGCCACCGGGATTATGTTTAGTTGGGTGGACGTGGGAGATCCATCAGGATGATTTGTAATTGGGAGAGGGTGCAGGATCAGGATTCACTTTGTCGGGAGCACTGGGCCCCAATAGTATTTTGATGGCTCATGAAATATAATCATATAGTCTTAATTTATTTGTATGGCTGCATCCTGACCCAAGGGACAGAAGGGCATTTCCAGAAGTTGACAGCGCTTTTGTTCTGACATCATGGATTGGAGCTAAGATGCAGCTTTTATCCAGTTGTTATCTCGGCATGGGCCTAGTCTGAGTTCTTCATATGACACTGGGCAAATTAGAAGGCATGAGGGCCGCTTTCTTTTTGTAGAGGAAAGACGGTTGACCTGGACCGTGTGATAGAATACTGGCATGGCAGATCACTGGCAGTAGCGAAAAAATAATTCATGACAGTAATCTACGTTTGCTCACTGACCTAGTTACTTAAGTGGACTACAGTTCTGCTAGAGTATAGAGCTCATTCGTTCTAGCTTTTGCTTTCATCAGGTGAAAGCTGCATGCCATGGACCCACCAAATCGTTTTCCACAGGATCTAGACTTTTCCCCCCCTGTAGCACGGTGGTGTTTGCTTCCTTTTTCAATTATGCTTTTTAATATCTGCTCAGTGTATTGTATGGCAAATGTATGCACTGCTAAGGAGGTCATTAGTGGAACATGTTAACAGCAGCCAATCGATACCATCTGCTAAGCTCTATAAACTCTTCCTCTCTCTTGGAGATCCTCTGTGCGTGTCCCGTGTTTTCTTGAATTCAGATATAATCTTCGTCCCCGCCACTTCCACTGTGAGGTTATTCATGCAGCTGCCCCCATGGACAGTTTATACTGTCCAGGGTCCTTGTAATGGCAAATAAAGGCTCATAGTATTGTAGCTCGCTTAGGGTATGCTCCAGTTGATGGAGCACGACCTGGTTAACCATTAGGAAGACTAGGCAGTCATCTAAGGTGGCAGCTTCTGGGGGTTGCAAAGAATAGCAGCATTCAAAGGGAACCAATAAATCCCGACAGTCGCACAAACTCAGAGAATCGTGTTAGCCATGGTGAGGGGAGGCAATTTTTAAATAGCCCATTTATACTGAGTAAATAACTTTTGGGTGTTGCCTCTATGTAGGTGTACATATGACATTTAGGTATATCAAACAAAGTTTAATAGAAGTATGATGTTGAATTATGCAGTTTTTACTTAATTCTGGGTAGGGTGGTCAGGATTGACTGTAATTGGCAAAATCTCATGGGGGTCCTGGAAGATAAGGCAGACGAAGGCACATAAAGGAAGGCTGAAGGTTATGCCTAAGGTGTTTAATGTCTTGCTTTGGCATAAAATAGTTGCATTTATGTTGCATAAAAACCCCCACCTCATGCGATGGGCTTTTATGGAAGGCTTTTCCTTCCTACCACATACTGTAAAATAACTACTGGGAGTTGGCCACTCTTACAATAAACTGTAAGCCTATTTGTTTTCCTGCATCATGCCTGACTCCCAAGGGAAACTCCTTGAAGTTCTGTATAGTAAATGGACCGGAACCAGTACATTTGTTTTATTACAGAGAAAGCTATACTGAAATGCGATTAATAAATACTAAACAATCTTTACTTCAGGGGCAGGACTTTTTTTTATAGCAAAGGCTTCTTCTAAGGAGTATTTGCTATATCAATGAGATCCATGATATTTTACACTGATTCCGTACAGCATGTGCATGAAGTTCATGCTTTTTGGATTGTGGAGATGTTTTTATGGCGAGTCCTTCGTGATTCCCCTCTCTTGGGTTGCTGCGTCACATCTGGAAGTTTGTGTAGGAGTTTATCCAAGCCCCACAGAACAGCTTTTTCTCATTTAACGCATACAGGCTGGCATTTCAAACTGAAGGTTGGGGGGGGGGGAGGAATTTGTCTGCCAAAGAGAGGCCTAGGAGAAGACTTGCAAATCATATCCAGAACTTTCTGTTTGGAAAGTGTGTGTGTGTGCATGCACGCAACTATTTTTCTCAAAGGCCAAGGCGTTCCTGCTCACGTCATCGCTGCCCACTTTGTCAGACAGAAGAAACCAGCAAAGGTCCTCTGAAAAGAATGGGGGCAGAATGGGGGTGTTTCTCACACAGGTGAGTTCCAGGGAGAGCCTACAGTCATAGCTTTCCATCAGTTAGTGCTATAGATTTGCCTCCATTGACTTGTAGCAGCCTGTCTAATTGGCTAACAGCTCTACAATCGCAAGAGGGAAAAACTCATCTCCTCAAGTTTCTCCTTGTGTGAAGCTTCCACAATTGTCCTCAGCTTCTCCATAATCGGAGGCTATTGCGAGTCATCTATTCCTTTTGAATACTGCTGCGGTTCCTTCTTGTGTTAACACCGTTGCGTTCCTCTCTGTTGCCAGACAGGACAGTGCCCCATTGTTAATATTATTCGGAGTAACATAGCATATGAGAGGGTTATCCTACAGCTCCATGTCTCTGTGGAGATGAGTCAGACCTGGCTTTACTCCCATTATATCTATGGATTGCTCAGCCTCTCCTTACCATCATAGAGACGTGGAAACAGAGGGAGAGACAACGGAGCAAGCTAGGGAAAAGGAGGCGTGGTGGTGCTGTGTGATGCGACGTTGCATACGGAGCCAAGCGAAATCCCCGCTGCAGCTGAGCCGACAACTTCCTAACATTAGTTCAGGCCTGCATGCCATAATCTATCAAAACAGGCAAAGCCCTTTAGAAAGCAGAACTCCCCACAGCACCCCTGGACCAACATAGGTAGCGCTTATCCCTGGATCGAAGAGCATGGACTCTGGCTACTTTTAGTTTAGTAGTTCTTAACGCTGTTAAAGTATGGAAATATTTCCATAAACGCAGAAATTCCATTGCTGTGTTTTAATTGAGATGCACAGTAGGAGGCAATGTTCTGCTTCTTTCAGACTTAATTCAATTTTTTGTTTTTATAAGTTCTTTTTGAATGCCAACCTGGAATAGAATTCCTCTCAGGGCGCATTCAAAACGTATATCATCAAAACAAAAATATACAGTACAGAACATATCTAAACTTGTGAGGGTTTTTTTTCTGCGTCTTTACACAGTGGTAGCAAGAAGAACTCCTGAAGATTTCACAGAAGTAAAAAAACCATTTACTTTGGTTAAGTACCCCTCAAGAAGAGGTCCTACTGCCTGAGCACTGAAGCGGGCATCCATTGATGCAGTTCTTCTCGCCTATCACTAAATAGCAGTCACTACAGCCCGCACTGTGGACCTTCTGAAGTGCATGCTAGGAGACTTTCTAATGTTGTTTTAATAAAATGCACATTTGACACTTCTCAGTGAGTGTTCATGGCTCAGTCCCCTGGTTGTTCCTGGAGAAAACTTTGTGGTGGTTCTGTTGCTGATCCGATTTCTAGGGTGCTTTTTCAGAAAGCAGACTTACTCTGCCCCTTCTTTTCCCAGGGAAGAAAGTCCACTCCAAGGTAGTCATCAGTGCCCAGAATCTGAGTTCTGGGTGGGCACCATTTGCCAATCGGGGACAGCCTATAGGAGATATGTATGACTTTGTGCAGCTGGGGCCAGGGCTAGGCTTCTCCCAGGTCCTTTATCTTTGCTACCTTGCTCTACACAGCAGTCCAAGAAAGGAGGAGGTAGCTAGCACTAGGAGCTTCTGCTTTTTCTTGCTGTAGTACTAGCTGGTTCATCCTCTTCACTTGTTTGGAATTGTGCTTGCTCAGTACTGCTACAGAGGACTGCCTAGTTCAAGCATCTCATTGAATGACAGAAGAGGAGGAACGTCAGCACACATCATAGCAAGAAGAAATTAGACATGCTAGAACCATAGCGGCAGAGGGATTTTGGCTCCTGGCACAAAGAGCTTTGCTGATGCATAGCGCTGGCCTGGTTGACAGCTAGGAACCACAACTGAGAAGTACAGCACCTTGAGCTCATGGGCTGCAGTATGCAAACGATTAATCCATAGTGACTGATACTGTGGAGGCACTTTTGCACTAAAGCAGTATGTATTAAGCTGTTCATGGAGTACTCCCTAGCCCCTTGATCTTCACTCCCAGTCCTCAAGGGCTGTTAACATGTCGGGTTTTTAGGATACGAGGTATCCCTAATGAATATGCATATGAGAGATTTGCATGCCCACTAGCTCCAGTGTATGCAAATATTTCTCATGCATCTTTATTAGGGATATCCTGAAAACCTGGCATGTTGGCTGCCCTTGAGGACTGGGACTAAAGACCAAGGCTCTAGCCAGTTTGGTTTCAGAATATCCCCAATGAATATGCATGAGAGATCTGTGCGTGCTGCCTCCATTACATGCAAATGTGTCTCGCGCATATTAATTGTAGTTAGCCTAAATTCAAGTTTGCCTAAGGGTACTCTAGGACTGGCTTGAGACATGCCGCACTAAAGGACAGCTTTTTGGAGAGTAGGAATGTTAGTGCTACCTGGAACAGGGGTGCCGAATGCCAGTCCTGGGTGCCACAATCCAACCTTGTTTTCAGAATGTCCTCAATGAACATTCATGCGAGAGATTTGCGTGCACTGCCCCTCATCTCATGAGTATTTCTTAGGGACATCCTGAAAACCAGGACTGGAGTTGGGCGCCCCTGGCATGGAGAAGAGAGTGCCTTGAGCAGGACACCGAGCCTATGGAAGACTATAAATAACCTAGGTTTATTTTAGTATTTTTTTCCCCTCTTCACTTTTGTTTTCTTTTTCTCTCCAGCCTCTGTCTTCTCTGCCTGTCCCCACCTCCCCCCCTCCCCCATTATAATTCTGTTTGTATTTTTCTCTCTCTGTTATTCTTACCTCCCTCTGTCTGTCATGTTCTTCTATGGCTTTTTTTTTCTGAGGTTTGTTCTCTCCACACAGTCTTGTTAAATGTCTTGTCCCTTGTCAGAATTCTTGCTCTGGATTTCCTATAAGATGTGACCAGGGAAACTTGTCGTCTTGGTTTACAGTCTGGCTTTAATTTGGAGGTGGAGGGAAGGAACTGAAGAATCCCGTGGGTCATAAATCCTTCTCTTTCTCTTGACGCTTGCATGGAGCTTGGCAGGTGTTCAGCTTTCAGAGGAAAGTCCCCAGAGAAGGGAGCTCCCAGTTATGTGTTGCTGCCCCGGCTGCAGTCTCAAACAGACTTCCCAGCTACATTTAAATTTAAAAAAATAAAAAACCCTGAAACCTCTATTTCTCTGTTTGACTTTGTGATCCAGTTGCATCCTGGGGCTAAGATTCTGTCACGTGAAGGTACATTTTTAGGTGCTTCCTGGGACATTCAAATTGAAACATTAAAATTCCATAGGCAGGGCAGTAGAGCAGGTGGATGCCTATAAATCCATTCTAAAATCGATATATCCCCGTCCCAAAAGCTAAACATCTCGGTCAACGCCTCATTATACAGGGCCATGCGGAATAAAGACCTGGCCATGTGAAGGGAGATGGGTGATTTCTGAAGTATGCACATGAGAAATAGACTCGGCAATATAGACGTGTCGGTGCCGCTATTTCAGAACCTACATGCGCAAGCCGGCTGTTCTGCAAACTGACATACAGGGGCATGGCAGCATACACAGAGCCCTGACTATTTACCTTTGGAGGGGAGAAAAGTATTGGGGCATTGAGAGGGTAGTCCTTTATCATCTGTACTATTAAGAACTAGCCAAATTAGGACTTTTGCCACGCCTATTCGTGCTAAGGAGCAAATCTAAATATGGACCTACCTGCTGGTGGTTTACCCATGCTACGCTGTTGTGAAATCGGGGATGCAGGTGGATCTTGTTTGGTCTGGACATGCCTCCGCCTTGCCCTCATGTAACTTGGATGTGATTGAGGAAGAGATGTGGAAATTCAGGTCTTTCTAAAATGGCATTTGGGACGTGGATCTTATTTGCATGTGCAAACGGTGATTTTCACGCGTGCAAATGACGATCAGAGCTTCTAGAATAATCCCTTCATGCTTATAGCATTGCATTCAGGGAGGATTCTGACATAAAGGTGTTTGGCCATTGTTATAGTCGAATTCCCCTGTTTCATTTCTCTGTTCATCCAGCAAGAGCAAAATCTGTGAAGGAGAGACTAGAGCAGGGAGGATGGGAAGCAAAGGTGAAGCGACCCGATTTCACTCATGAAACAGGAGCGATGCAGTTAACCTTACATTGGCTTACAGATTGAAAAAGCAAACTGAAGTTGTCAGCATCTATTCAGAGCTTTCATTTGCTGGAGAGAGTGCCAATATTTGTCCCTAATTAAGGTGATGGACGTTCTTTTCCCAGAGTGTTGACAGAAGACGGTGAATTTCACCCCCTCCTCCCCCCCCCCCATTGTTGGTTTTAATCCTGCTCCATCCTCTCCACAGGGTGAATGTATGAGCTGGGAGCGAGGCCTCCTCACAAGTAATATGTGCCTGAAATTGTGTGCATGTGTATGTAGGCCTGTGTTACTTTGAAGGCGTTTGTGAGTTGAATGTGTGCTGGGATGACTGAGATGTTCTTCAGAGCAGACTTGTGCCTGATTACTGTGCAAAACCACCATTTGGCGAGTAGGCTGTTAAGTGTCCCCCCTAGCTGACCTTTCCGTTTTCTTAAGATGTCCTACATCTTTCTGTGTTGGAGGAAGCAAGAATATAAGACTTAGGCCTTCTGCTATCGGGGTGCGGCTGCTATAGTATCTTCAGGAAAGCGGTGCCATATGGGAGTATGATTCAGTACCTGGCGTTCCAGCAGTAAGATATACAGGACCCAATAGTCCGTGCTGGTGACCCAGGCTCTGGCATGGAGTATGTGGGTTGTGATATTCAGCCACTGCCTGGATAGCTTTTGCGGTGAAAGTTTCTAGTCCAAGGTTTGCTGCGCCTGATTTCTGCCCCATATCATTAACTGAGCAGTGGCTCAATATTGTTGTTGCTCGGTTAGCTATGGGTGTTGCCCCGATGCAGGATTACGCAGATGGGGACGGCGGGAGGGAGGGGAAGGAAAGAATCAAGAAAATATTGTTTGGTTAGATCTTAGCTGAACAAGTAGCCTTTACTGGTTGGTCACATTACTAGAGTAATTTTTATAATCAGGTGCCTAATTTTAAGGAAGCCAAAGTGTGCCTTTTCTGTTAGGCATTATCACTGTGTGAAATGTGCCTGTCGAAGGGTTCATCTAAGGTTTTTATTTCATTTTTTCCAACAAACCTATGAGTTCCAAAGTGAAGCTCTGCAGGCTGCAGCCGAAAATGGTGGTAGATGCTGGTGGGGCCCTATCCCCCATAAGCAGAAGAATGTCCCTAGGGGCCCATTGTCCCCTTACCTCTCACCTTGCAAACTCCTGACAAAAACAGCATTGGTGGCTCTCATGGTCACTACATCTCGCAATCCCCTGATCCATCCCCTCCCTTATATGGCATTCTAAACCCCAATCCATACCATGCATCCTGGGACATGCAGTGTGGGGTCAGCAGACTGACCGACCTCATGCTGTGCATCACAGGATTCATTATGGGGGTTGGGGGAATCAACCTGCTATACAATTTTTTTTTTTTTTTACCTTTTTATATAGCAGACTGATCCCACCCGGTGCATCCCAGGATGCCCTCTGTAGGGCTGGGTGTTGCCATTTTCAAGATGGTGGCATGGGGCTGGAGCATGTGGGCATCACTTCTGCCCCTCTATGAAGGAGCTATAGGGGGGGGGGTCAGGGAGGCTGGGACAACCATGGAGGGGATTGATGGGTTGTAGCTTCTGGGAGGGGGACTAGCAGGGATGGGGTTGGGGGGTGGAACCACCAATGCTAATTTTGTCTGGTTTGCAGGATGGTGTGGGAGATAAGGGCCTCTGGGCCACCAGGATCAACCTCTAGGTGATTAGGAGGTGGGGGGGGGGGGGGTTCAGGGCCACTGAGTCACCAGTGTTGGTGGGCATGCAATTGGAGTCTGGACCTTGGGCCATTTGAGATGAAGTGTCAAACTTTACCTCAGATGATCCCTTTGCTCCCTCGTGCCCAAAACTGACGTAAAGATCCACCATTAAGAGAAGAGGGAAAAACTGTAGTAAAGTTTCAGTCCGTCTTTTACATTGGGAGTAATTAAATATGTATAGTCCTTTGCATGCGATTAGCAAGCCCATTGTGCTATGCTTGACATAGTAGCTTTGTTTGGGATTCTCCTGCATTAGCTGTCTTCTGCATCGGGAGCCAGAATAGCACAGGAAAATCTTGAGCAAAACTTGGTGTTAGAGCATAACACAGTTTACTGCATCAAGTTGTGAGCCAGAAGATATTTGGCTGAGCTGTGCTTCCAAACAGGCACAAATATCCTGGAGGAGTCGAGGCCTCTGCAGAGCCAGCCCCAGAGTTGATTCAAGGTATTGGCACCCTAGACAAATCCTAAGCCTGGGCGCCCCCCGACTGTCAGGCTCTATTGTTTAGCTTTGAATGCCTGACACTTTGCTGCTCCTTAGAAGCCACCCCTAGGCAACTGCCTAGTTTGCCTAATGATAAAGTCTGCCCTGGGCTCTTGCCAAGCACAACACAGGGTAACCCTGTACCATGCCTTAAAGTGCACTCCTAACTCCCCTTGGGGTGGCAAGCCTACCCTAGCCAGGGTTAAAATGAGTCAGGTAGGAACTCATTTCATAGCTGCGGCCTCAAAGGGAATTATGGATCATAAGGTTTGCTGAGGAGGAGACTAGCATGGGCTCCAAGAAGTTGGATAACGAAGTGAGTGTCTTCATAGCTCTGAGATGATGTAGCTCCCCAGTCTGGGGAACTTCTGGAGAGCTGGATATATGTGTAGTGGCTTTTCTGTACCACTGAAGGTTTACTCCTAGCTAGGGGGTATATAGTGGTAATTAACATAAAACAGGTTGGAGCCTGTGGCAATGGGAAAAGGAAATGAGTTCAAAATGGTTACAGATCAGTGACCTGATAGCAGCTCACCAGCAGCAGCCACTACTGAAGAGAAGGAGGCTTTACATGGTGGGGGGCTGCTAACCTCTGATCTTGAAGGCTGTCTCCCGCCTGGGAAGGAAATTTGCATCAGCTTAGTTCTGGAAAGGACAGTCCTGAAGATAAAACGGGGTTACTTACTTGTAACAGGAGTTCTCTGTGGACAGCAGGATAAGTCAGCCACACCTGGTGACGTCCTCCGGGCAGCACCATGCATACGGAAGTGCTCTCTAGAGCTCAGAAAGTGACCTTTCTGAGCATGCCCAGGTAGCCCACCTTACCGGTCCGCCCCCTAGTCTGGCCAGTGAGTTTCTAGCTAGCTATTGACCGGCTAGGGAGCGGTAGAGGTAGGCCTCCTTCAGGGGAGGTGGGTGGGATTGTGTAGCTGACATCCTGCTGTCCACGGAGAACTCCTGTTACAGGTAAGTAACCCCGTTTTCTCCATGGACCAGCAGGATTGCGTCAGCCACACCTGGTGCCTCCCTAGCTGTCTGTGCACGCTGAGGTGGAGGAGGCAAGCATACAAGACACGCAGTATAGGATGTATGAACAATGCAACACCTTTTTTATAGCAGCATTAGGGTCGCCGGAGGCGATGTGCAAGATATATACAATGGTGCTGGCAGAACAATAGTGCCACAGAATTCAGGTGCAAACAGTGCAACACAGGATTGTCAAAGACAGTAACATAAGCAGGCATAATATAAGGAGTCCATAATCAGGTGCACCTTGCGGCCTCACTTCCCTCAGATGCGGTGGAGAGGACCGCCATGCCGAGGGCAAAGTCCTCTTGTGCCTTGAGGTCGAGGCAGTAGTGTTTGAGGAATGTGTGTGGGGAGGACCAGGTGGCCGCTCTGCAGACGTCAATTAATGGAATAGAGTGAAGGTTGGCAATGGAGGTGGCCAGCGTTCTGAGTTTGTGAGGGCCCACTCGCGGCTGTTGCTGGGAGCCTGAAGGGTCAAGGCAATAGGAGACGCAGGAGGCGACCCAGTGGGAGAGAGTCCTCTTGTTGACTGGTTTGCCCGGCTTGCTTGGATTGAAGGACACGAACAGCTGTTCACCTTCGCGGGTGGGTTATGTTCTGTATAGATAGATCCGGAGGGCCCGGAGACAGTCCAGAGTGTGCAGGCGCCTCTCCTCGTCCGAAGCATGAGGCTCCAGAAAGAAAGAGGGGAGCTCGATAGACTGATTAACGTGGAAAGCTGACACTACCTTGGGAACAAACCTGGGGTTTGTTCGCAAGGATATGCGGTTTGGATGTAACTGCGTATACAGGCGATGTGCTACCAGCGCTTGCAGCTCGCTGATCCTTCTGGCGGATGTAATGGTTACTAGAAACAGTATTTTCCAGGAGACGTACTTCATGTCCGCGGACTGCATCGGCTCAAAGGGTTCCTGTGTCAAGCGTAGCAATACAATGTTGAGGTCCCAGGGTGGGACTGGATGTCTGATGGGGGGTTTTAGGTTTGTCAGTCCCTTCATGAAGCGGGACGTGAGAGGCAGTGACACAATCGTGGTAGCTCCCTCCGGAGGTGCGTGAAAGGCCACGATCGCCAAGAGGTGCACTCTGACAGCTTGTGTCTGCAGACCAAGGTGAGACAGAGAGCTGAGGTATTGCAGGACATTGGAGAGGGGACACATAGTGGGTTCGAGGCCTTGAGCTGTGCACCAGGCGCTGAAACGCTTCCATTTGAGACCGTAGGACTTCCGATCCGAGGGTCTCCTGGCTGCCAGGACCACGTCCTGTACCTCAGTAGGTAGCTGTAGCGTAGTTAGATTTAACCGCTCAACCTCCAGGCAGTGAGAGCCAGGGCTTTGAGTTTGGGGTATCGCGTTCTGCCCTCGTCCTGCGTCAGTAGGTCTGGCCTGAGGGGCAGGCACTTCGGAGCCCCTTGTGCTAAGCGCTGGAGAAGCGCAAACCACATTTGGCGGGGCCAGTGGGGAACCAGTAGGATTGCTCGAGCTTTGTTGTGAATGATCCGTTGAAGTGTTGCAGGGATGAGGGGGGTCGGCGGGAAGGCATACACCAGAGACCACTCACCCCAGCACACGTCGAATGCATCCGCTGCTAACCTGTTCGCCGACGGGTGCCTGGAACAAAACAGGGGGCACTTCGCATTCCGTTCTGTGGCGAATAGGTCGATATCCGGGAAGCCCCAAATTTGGAAGAGACTGTCGGCTACCTCCGGGTGGAGTGTCCACTCGTGCGGTTGCAGCTGTCTGCTGAGTTTGTCCGCCAATGTGTTCTGGTCTCCCGGGAGATAGGAAGCACGAAGGCTGCACTCGTTCTTCAGGGCCAGGGACCAGATCTGAATCGCTTCCTTGCAGAGGGAGCAAGAGGCGGTGCCCCCTTGCTTGTTGATGTAAAACATTGCAACTTAGTTGTCCGTCTGGATGAGGACGAATTTCCCGCGCACGTGTGTTAGGAACGCTTTGAGAGCGTATTTGATGGCCTTTAGCTCGAGGAGGTTTATATGGAGGAGCCTCTCCTGTTGTGACCAGGCTCCTTGTGTGTTGAATGTCGAGATGTGAGCACCCCAGCCTGAACTGGAAGCGTCCGTAGTGAGGGTTACTTGGTGCTTGGGTGGATGCATGTCCTTCCCCCCCCCCCGAAAGATTCCCCGGGACCGTCCACCATTGGAGCTGAGCTCTGATCTGGGGGTTCATCGGGATGTGGGTGGAGAGTGGTTGCGAATGCTGACTCCAATGGGTACATAGATGCCACTGGAGGGCGCGCATCTTTTAGCCTCTCAACTGGAAGGACTGATGTGGCGGACATGTGGCCCAGAAGACGTAGGATGGAGCTTGCTGAAGGGGTCCCTTTTGAGGCCAAGGTGGACGCCAGTGAGGTGATTGTGACCAATCTGCGCTCGGGGAGGTAGGCCTTCGAGAGTTTGGTGTCGATCACGGCTCCGATGAACTCCAGTCTCTGGGAAGGAGTGGTGTGACTTGCTGAGGTTGACGACAAACCCCAAGGAAGAAATCAGGGTTTTGGCTACCCGCAGGGATTCCTGCAGCTCCATTGCGGAGGGGGCTGTGAGGAGCCAATCGTCCAGGTATGGAAAAACCGAGATGTTCAGCTTGCGGAGATGTGCTGCTGCCACAGCCACGCACTTTGTGAACACCCGTGGCGCTGGTGACAGACCGAAGGGAAGTACTCTGTATTGGTAGTGCTGCCCCAGAACTTGGAAGCGGAGGTACTTCCTGTGAGACTTGTGGATGCGGATGTGGATATAAGCGTCCTGCAGATCGAGGGATGCCATCCAGTCGCCGGGTTGTATCAGAGGCAGGATGGAGTTGAGGGACTACATCCGGAACTTCTCTTTGACGATGAAAGTGTTCAGTTTGCGGAGGTCGAGGATAGGGCGAACACCTCCAGTTCGTTTGGGAATGAGAAAGTACCTTGAGTAGAAGCCAGAGTTTCTTTCAGCAGAGGGTACCTGCTCTATTGCCTTGAAGAGCAGAAGATGGAGCAGCTCTGCCGCCATGGCCACACGTAAGTGTGGTGGCATGTCGCTGATGGGATGAGTGCTCTGGCGGGGCGTCGCAGCGAAGCGCATGCGGTAGCCTTCTTGGATGATCTTTAGAACCCAGGAGTCTGAGGAGATCCGTTGCCACTCTGGAAGGAAGTGAGTCAGGCGATCCCCGATCCGGGTGGTCACCCTTTGAATCATTGTCAAAAAGAGGGCGCACCTTTGGTGGTGGGCGCGTTGTTCTTCTTTTGCTTACGGTTCTGCTGGGAGTTGCGCTGGTGTGAAGGGGCGTGGTAGGAGTTATTCTTGTATTTGCTGTATTGCCATCTCCTGTTGGAGGGGTATTTTTTGTTGGAGGTGTAGTAGGACTTCCTGTGGAAGCTACCTTTGTGAGATCCGCTGTGGCGCTCAAAGCCATCGTCTGCTAGAGTTTGTAGCGTGGTGCAATGTTCTTTCATATTGTTGACTGCGTCCTTTACTTTGTCACCAAAGAGTGATTCACCCGTGCAGGGTGCATCAGCGATCCAATCGTGAGTGGTCACGCAGGCCGGAGGCTCTTAACCACGCCCATCTCCTAGCCGAGATGGCAGTGCCCGCAGTGCGCAGCGCTGTGTCGAAAGAGTCAAAGGTGGTGCTAGCCAGGTGCTTGCTGCACTCTGACAGATCCAGGAGGGCACTGGAGAGCAGTGCCTGGGACTCCTTGGGAAGGGATGCAATGCCGGCTCCGAAGGACGCTGTGCAGGCATCGAGGTATAGGATTTGCTGGAACTGGTGTGCCGCAATCCTAGCATTGAGCATAGATCCTTGGAACACCTTTTTCCCGATGTCATCGAGTAGCTTGTGGTCTCGGCCCGGGGGGCTATTGGCGTGAGTACGTGAGGACTTCACGCGCTTGAGAGCTGAAGACACCACGATGGAATGGTGCGGTAGCTGCAGTTGCGAGAACCCCGGGGCAGGTCTTACTTGGTACTTGGAGTCCAGGCGTCTGGGAAAGGGCCGGCCGGAAGCCGGCGTCTGCCACAGGCGCAAGTGATTGTCCAACAGCGTCTGGTGGATGGGCAGTGCAAATGCTGGTTTAGGGGTCCCCAGGTAATTCAGAACCTCGGGCACTGGTTCTCCCCCCTCCTCTGAAACATTTAGAGCCAAGGTGGATGCCAGCTTGTTCAAGAACTTTGGGTAAGTGAGATCCTCCGGAGGGGGGGGGGGGTGGTTCTTCCCGCTCTGGGGATTGCCTCGGCTCAGAGTTGGTGTTTTCGTGCCCTTGTGAAGCTGACCCCACCACCGCTGCCTCGATGTCATGTTCCTCCGCGGTGCTGTCCGGGGATGGGTTCTCCCGTTGTGGATGAGGCGATGGCCTACGGGAGGGTACTTTGGTTGCCTTGTCCGGAGTGGATGCCATGCACTGAATGGGAGGAGAAAGGTGCACCGTGGGTGCCGTGGAGGCAGGTTGGTTTAGCAGTTGAGTTAATAAGTTGATGATCTCAGAAGAGGTATTGTGGCTACTGGATTTCCTGGAGCAGCTGTGGTGGTGACTATAAGTGGAGGAGGAGCTGGAGGGACTCCTGCGACTCCTGTGCCTGCTTTTGCGGATGCGGTGGTCTCTCCGATGGCCCGAGTGAGAGTGATGGCGTTTTCCCTTTGCTCTGCGGCTGTAGCTGCTGTTGCTGCTGCTGGATCCGCTGTCACTGAGCCCTGGACCGCTTGTTTCTGCGATGTCCGCGAGCCAAGATGCTCCTGCTTCGTTTGCTCCTGGAGTGCCTTGTAGGGCTTGAAGAGTCAGCGCTTCGTTTGCTCCTGGAGTGCCTTGTAGGGCTTGGAGAGTCAGCGCCGCTGGATTCGTCAGCGCCGGCAGGGCTGGCGGCGCTGGACTTGTCGGCGCCAACAGGGCTGACCGAGGTGTTTGGTTGCCGGCGCGGGCTCACAGCGCTGATTAAAGCACGGCGCTGAGAACTGCCTCCTCTGATGCTGCACAACTCCCATTGGCCAGAGGCGGAGGCTCCGCCCCCGGAGGGGGCAGTGTTAGAGCGATGACGCTGGGAGTTATTGCAGCTTAGAACTGAGCGTGCAGAAGTTGAAGGCTTGCTGGTGGGGGCGGAGCTGGAGGACCGACGCTGAAGCTGGGAGGACTGAGCCCCGTCGCCATTTTGAGCAGCATGGCTGTGGTCATCGGAGATCCCGGGCTGGGAGACAAGCCCGGGGTGGCCCGTCGGTGCCGGGGACCGCAGGGAGCGCGTCGGAGGCCCGGAAGACGCATCGATGGCATGGCAGGGGATGGAGGCCGCAGCGGGCACATCCAAAGCCGGCGGCTCAGGCAGCACAGCTGAGGTACTTGCGTTTTCAGCGATGAAGTCCTGTAGAGTGTAGCCTCTAACTCTTAGCACTCTGGGAGACATTCTGCCGCAATGAATACAGTCCTGCACGATGTGGTTTGGCCCCAGGCAGCGCAGGCAGAACTCGTGGTTGTCAGCGCTGCTCATCTTACGCTTGCAGTGCGAGCATTTCTTAAAGCCAGGCTTTGGCATTGCTGGGGATCTGAGATAAGATCAGAGTTCGTAGAATTTCTTGTTGAATGGAGATTGTTGTTTGAGAGCAGGGTCCGTCTTGCTGGCAAGGCGGAAGGAAGAATACTGGCCAGACTAGGGGGCGGACCGGTAAGGTGGGCTACCTGGGCATGCTCAGAAAGGTCACTTTCTGAGCTCTAGAGAGCACTTCAGTATGCATGGCGCCGCCCGGAGGACGTCACCAGGTGTGGCTGATGCAATCCTGCTGGTCCATGGAGAATTTTTCATCTTTTTCAATGTATTATATTCAATCCACTGAACTGTAAATAAGAGCTTATAAATTCTTCTTCTCTTGTATACATTTTTACCTTTTTTTTTGTTTAGAGCTATTCTTTCTTTTACATCTGCCTACAGGATTGGGGAGGGGTCTTTTGTTCTTCCTCCCTGGATTTGTTTTGAAACTTCAAAGGTTTTATTTATTTATTTTTTTTTGTTTTGTTTCAACAAGTAAACAATACACAGCAAAGTGTTCTGCACAACTCCCCCTTCTTCCTCCCCCCTCCCCAAGCTGAGCCTTATCACCCAGTTGAGCAAAGCAAAAATGCTCATAACATCTTAACATAACATAACTACATAATAGCTTACCTTAACAGTTTAGCAACACATGTGATATCCCCTCAATACAGGCCCCTCACCCTGCACAGGAATTTTCCCAGCCCCATACCACCCCCTCAGCCTGGACAACCCCTAGCCCGCAACCATCGTCACACACACTCTCACTGTCAGTGCATCTTCTCCCCACTCCACTCCTGAGGGCTGTGAAGGTATGCATTGAGTAGAATCTCGCCAGTTGCACTGCATATCCCCCCACCCCCCACCCCCTGGCAGCTCTGGCCTATTCCAGTTCACTGCTATTTTGCAGCACGCCACCATGATACAATGTTGTAGCACCCCTGAACGATTGCCTTCCATCTGAGAGGTTCCCTTATGCAGCAGGAAGCCTGCAGAGTCCCTAGGCAGGGCCCTGCCCAGTATCACTTCCATCTGGGTGATCGCCTTCTCCCAGTAGAGCTGCACCTTGGGGCAGACCCACCATATATGGATCAAGGTTCCTGTTCCCTCACACCCCTGCCAACATCGTGCAGTCCTAAGTATGCCTGCTTTACGCAGCCTTTCAGGGCTGAGGTCCCACCACAGGAGGAGATTATAGCTGTTTTCCACATTCGAGGCTACTAAAAAATCCTACTATGCAAGTGACTATTTTGGCTCGTGTCCCTTTCCTACTGAAGCATATAGGGCAATTTTTCCTAAGCCTCCCATATTTAATCCTCTGTATATGTAAGAAACCTGCTGTTTATGCTCCAAGACCCCCAGACTAAGAACTTCAAACCAGGCATGTTCCCGGGTCAGGTCCTGCGTCACTCTCTGCTGAAGCAGAAAGTGGCACAGCTGTAAGTAACCTGTGTCTTTTAACCCACACTACGACTGCAACTCATCAAACATTCTAACTTTCCCCCTACAGATCAGTTGACTCACACGATAGATCCCTTTCACTTCCCAGCACTGCAATCTCTGTGGCCCGGGTCCCTCATACTCCCGGAAACAAACAGACAAGGGCATCACCACCGGCACTGATTTTCCTGCCAGCAGTTTGCTGCGGTAGCCATGACAGAGGTCCAATATAGGTCATACATACAGGTTACACGAGACCCCGATCCACCATCGGATCTGTCGCCAACGCCTGCTCCAGACACACCCACTTCACCCAAGAGTAGACCCCCTTGAGTTGGGCTGCCACATAGTATAGCTGCATGCCTGGCTCTCCTGGCTCTCTCTAGCATTCTCCAAGCTACCCGTGGGGCTTGCCCATTTCACACAAACCAAGGAAAAGTTCTTTGCAGGACCTGGAGTACCCTTTCCAGCATCTCCACTGGGAGTGCCTGAAAGGGGTACAAAAAGCATGGTGGCAACATCCTCTTAATTGTTGCTATCCTACCTAGCCAGGACAAAATGCCTTGCCCCCACTGACTGAGTAAGCTGTCTACTTCCCTGAGCAACCGTCAGTAGTTCAGGTCATAGAGGTCAGGGGTATGTGGGGGGGGGGGGGGCACACCAATCCACACACTCGGGTATCAGCCTTCCTTGTTCATTGGAAAAGGAACTTCTGTTTCAATTATTCCTGTATCTCTGTTGGGATGGTCAGATTCAAGATCTCGGACTTACTCCAATTGAGGCTTAAAGCCCAAGAGATGCCCATACTCCCTCAGCTCCCACATTATAAATGGTAGTGATACTTGTGGTCTACCTCCCACCATAATATCATTGGCAAAGAGAGCCAACCGATACTCCTGACTCCCCACAGTGACTTCCCTAATGTCCCTGCTCATTCGTAACCAGGCTGCCAAAAGTTCTAAGGTGAGCACAAAAAGAAGGGGGGAGGGATAGGGGGCACCCATGCCTGCTGCCTCGTTGCATAGGAAAAAATTGGGGATATGCCCCATTCACATTAACACAAGCCTGAGGGTTGGCATACACAGCCTGTATCCATTGCTGAAATGTCTCCCCAAACCCCATCCTGCCCAGTACCTGCTGCATGAAATCCCATGATACATGGTGAAAGCCTTCTCTGCATCAAGAGAAGGGAGTAGCACCAGCTCCCGCCTCTGCCAAGCTGCCCAGATAAAATTAAGGATCTTGCAGATGCTATCAGGGGTTTGCCTCCCAGGCATAAAGCCCACCTGATCTGTCCCCATGAGTCCCAGAATAACTTTGTTGAGACGGCCCACCAATGACTTTACATCCAGATTAAGTAAAGAAATTGGGCGATATGAAGCACACGTCAGGGGATCCTTCCCTTCCTTGGGAATCAAAGTGATTCCCACCCAGCTCATTGTGTCAGCTAAAGGGGCCCCTTCCCTAGGTTGGTCGAACAAGCGCCCCAACGGAGCTAAAAGAAGCTCTCCATACTGTCTGTAGAAGTGGGCGGTGAGTTCATCTAAGCCTGGGGTGTAATACAGTTTGAGCTGTTTTATCGCCCCCTTCCCCCCCCCCCCTGGATTTCATCAGGGTTGATTTCTCTCTCCAGCTCCACCGCAACCTCTGGCTCCAGTTTATTCAAGTGAACAGAATCCAGGTAACTAGTCATGTCCATTCCTAACACGGCAGAGGGGGCTTTGTACAATTTCTGGTAGAATGCTGAAAATGCTCCCTGCATTTCTTCCCCTTCTCGGCAGAGCTTCGGGTCCCACACCATCAAAATCTGGGAGTGTAGCCGGCGCTGCCTCAATCGGTGTGCCGGATACTTATTTTATTCATTTAACAAGCTTTTATATATCGCCCCTTCCAGAAATCAGAGGCGGTTTACATAGAACATCAAAAAAACCGTTACATTGAACTTTGTACATAGTTGTCTGTAAGATAGTAACTATGTAACAGTAATTATGTACACGGGAAGAAAATCAGTTGCTTCGTTATTTATGTATCCACATTCTCAGGAGCAAATAATGTTGAGGGTCTCAATTAGCTTGTGCTTGGGATAGATTAGTTGCCATAAAGCTTGATGAACAGATGTCTTTAGGTCTTTTCGGAATTGTAGAAGGTCTTTTACCGCTCTTAAATGGTCAGGAAGAGAGTTCCATAATATTGGGGCAATATAAGAGAAACTCTGGAGCTGGTGAATTGGATAGTATTGCGGATGTGAGTCGGAATGGCATAAGTGTTTTGGGAGCAGTGTCTTCGTAATCCAGATGTGCTGGAGGACATGAGGAGTGAAGACAGCGGAGTTGAGGCTATTTTGTTGTGGTGCTTGAATATAATCATCAAGTATTTGTATCTTATTCTTGTCGAGACTGGTAACCAGTGGAGGTCATAGAGAATTGGGGTGATATGATCAGTGCGTTGTGCCTTATATATGATACGTGCCACCAGATTTTGGGCTAGTTGGAGTTGGTGGATGGTTTTCTTTGGTAGGCCCTGTAGGATACTGTTGCAGTAATCCATGTGGGGGGTTATTAGTGCTTGGAGGACTGTTCTGAAATCGTGATCTTCTAGCAAGGGTCTGAGATGTTGCATCATGTGTAATTTGAAGCATATGGTTTTAGTAACTGATTTTATATGAGAAGACATATTTAGTGATTTGTCCAGGATTATTCCAAGGTATTTCACCTCCTCCTTGACTTAAAGTTCTGTTCCTTGTAGATGTATTTTGTTGGGGGGTGAAACTCAGATTTCTGGAAACATAGAGCACTTCTGTTTTCTTAAAGCTGGTTTTTAGGTTATGTGCATTGAGCCATTCTATTATATCACCTAGGCAAGAGATTATCTGTGAGTGGTTCGGGTTAGAAGTATCTATGGGATGATGCATCATTATATCATCGGCATAGAGATGATAGATAGTTAATATTGTGCTTTTTAAATATGTTGCATATTGGTTGTAGATAAAGATTAAATAATAGGTCAGATAGAGAGGAGTCTTGAGGGATACCCTGTTTCTGATTGAAGATAGAAGATGATGCCTGGCCAATCCGGACCTGTTGTGTTCAGTTGGTAAGGTAGGACCAAAACCACTGAATGACTGTTCCCTGAAAGCCAATTTGTGTTAGCATAGATCACAAACTACTTATAAGAAGACTATTGAATGCTGAGGCGATTTCTGTCTATAAAGATTAGGATAAATGCTTGTTTGTTGGAATCCAAGCCACGTATCAGTTTGTCTAGGAATGATAACTTCATCCCTTTATTGCTGCCCTCAAAGGCCTCCTGCTTGAAAAGCCATAAACAATACCGTATCTCTTCCACTTTTAACGCGTTAATGTGTGCTCGTAATTACAATACCCTAGCTCTAACCACCCCCCTCCCCACCTGCCAGGCCATATTGTGCTACTCCAAGCTCTGCAGCTCAGATCGTAGCAACAATAGCCAAGCTGCCTTCTTAAGTTTGATTCAGGCCCCCCACTTAACGAAGACTCCTCGAAGTGTTGCCTTGAAGCTTTCCCACACTACCCCCACAGCACTTCCCCATTTTCATTTAGATCAAAAAATTCCTAGATAAGCCTCTCAATCTTAGCCTACACCTGCTTGTCCTCCAGAAGTGCTTCATTACGCTTCCAGAGCTGGCACCCCCTATGTTCTCCCTGTAAGGAGATATGAATTTTGACTGGGGCATGGTCTGACCATGTAATGCCGTCCATCTTGGCTTGCTTCAGCCATCCTGCTCCACTCCCTCCCCACCTATACCATATCTAGGGTTACCAACCTGCTCCAGATGCGCCTGACAGGATCGATCCAGTCCTGCATTTACTTCATTGCATGCAGGGACATGAAGTCTTGCTTTTTGTATGGCGTGCAATGGAGATATCAGAATTGCATGTCCCTGCATGCAATGGGGTAAATGCAGGACTGGATTAAGCCTGTTGGGCATATCTGGAGCCAGTTGGCAACCCTAACCATATCAATCTTGGAGTAAGATCTATACACATGGGAACAGAAGGAGAATTGCTGCAGGATGGCATGACCCAACGCAAGCTATCCCGAGTATCCGCCACATACTGACTGTAATCACCCACTCCTGCCACCCCCCCCCCCCACTTTCTACCAGTCCTCACAACCACATACAGTCATCCTATTTCCACACCATATCATTCCCCCTGTATCTCCAACCCCCACCCCTCGCCCGACCCAACCTATCCATACCTCGAAACCACTGTCCCATTCACCCTCCCATCACACACACCTAATCCCACCATATTCACCAGTCCCCCCCCTTCCTATGAAGGTCCCAATTCCCCACTGCTCCTGTTCACTCCTCATGCAGTATCCCAGAGTCACAGGTGTCATATTCATCCCACAAGTCTACGTCCCGCTCTGGCTCAATGAGCTGCAGCTTCTTCTCCTGCCATTGGTGCCACAGCTGGTGTCTGCCTTCCACCACTTGTTGCCATCTGGGACTCTGCAGCCCCGGCTCCTGGGCAGTTCTCTTCTCCACGTCCAGGCCCTTCATCCCCGCTGCTTGCAGCACTCGTACAGCCTTGTCTCTAGAATGAACCAGGTTTCTTGTCCTTTCCAGGTTAAACAATAGCCCAAAGGGGAAAGTCCAAGCATATCTGCTAGTCTCATCCCACAGGCTGGCTAGGACATCACGCAGGCTCCGCCACTTTTGTAAGGTGGATTGTGCCAGATCCGCATTTTGTGTCCACTGGATGGCCTTTCCAGTGCAGCGACCCACTAACGTGGGCCTGCACTGCCACCTTTTCTTTAGCATTGAAGTCCTGAAAGCTTTTATATCCTTATGCTTATTCTGTAAATTAGCTGAGCCTGCCCCTCAGTGAGCACTTGCTATCTGCAAATCCCACTCACTAGCGGTGCACCCAGCCTGAGTCAAAAGCTCTTCTGCCAGTCTCTGAACTACCTGCTTAGTCGGTGTAGTCCACGGAAGTGCAAGTTATTACACTGGGGCCTCTTCTCATGATCCTCAACTTTCTCTTCCACTGCTCTGAATGCTCTGACTCACGGCTTGCACATGCTTGGCCTGCTCATCGAGTCTCTCCTTTGCCGCCTCAACTCATCATCCCAGCTCGCTGACATGTGCCAAGAACCTCCTCTCTGACTTAAGAAAGGTCAGCTTTGATTTCTCAAAACCAGGCTCGTATTTCACCTTGGAAGGCCCTTGCGGTCTCCGATCGATCCTCCTGCGTGACCCCGGTTCCCTCTTGTTCCGCTTGCTGCTCATCTCCGGGGCCGCACTGCTCTCCTACTTCAGGCCGTGGCCTTCCCGCCGTGTTTCTTTTCTGGCGACTTTCATCGTTAATTCTGTTGTGCTTGCATCAGCAAACTCCATTGAGTTCAATATTCACCTGCACTGCCATCCTGGCCTCTTTAGTCACCGGGAGGATGTTGGCGTTTCTGCCGTGAGGCAGTCTCTCCACGGTAAAAGCTGATTTGCTCACAAGGGCCAGCCAGAGCGTGAGCTCAGCAGCTTCCTCCTCCCTGGATTTTAATCAGTAAAAATACCATTTTAGAAAGGGAATCCAAATGAAATGTGGGGTGTCCAGAGCAGAAGATGCAAACATCTGTTTCAACCTGATGTTGAGAAACATAGGATGTCGCTGCTATGAAACTACAGGGTGAGGATGTCATCTCAAGCAAGGTTGCTTATGGAGACGTCTGGCAGCATGGCAAAACCAAAACGTGAGGCCCCCATCCCTGCTAGTGTTTGTTTGACAAAATTGTAAATAAAGGGGACATGAGTGCTTCTCCTGCTCTACACCCTCCACATGTTGCCTGACAAAATGAGTGGTTTTAAGATATATATTTGTACCTGGAGCAGGTAAAACCTTTGACACAGCTCAGGAGTTAAGGACATTTCTGAAATGTGACGAGGATGTCCAAGTTCTTGGGGCTGCCCCGCCGTTCTGACCTAGACATCTTTGCACTAGGGATGTCCACAGACCCACATTCTAAAATTACTCCAGGGATGTCTCTGTGCTTTGGATGTCTCTATGCCTGGTTTTCAGATGTCCAAAGCACGAATAGGGCTTCTATAATTACCCCCTAATTGTTTTTGTAACAGTTTCTATGATTTCTTTATCACAACCCCCCCCCCCCAAAAAAAACCCCCTCAATGCCCCTTTGCCCCATTGACAGTTTTTATGTCCCTCTGCCAGAGTATGTGACTGTTTCCTGTGAGAACCTTAGTATGTTCCTTAGAGACCCACCTGTACTTCCTCTCCATATCGATTTTGTTCTCAGGCTAGGAAAGGGCTGGATAGAATTGTATGTGTGACATTGCTTGACCATGTGATAGAAAATGTTTGTGCTCCTGAAGTAGTATTTTGGGAAGGGCGTCCAAGTCGATCTAGGATGTCCAGGGCAGAATATGCAGAAAAATGTAAGGATGTCTGTTTCGGCCCAATTTTAGAAACATAGACACCCACAATGGCCTCCACATAGCTGTCTCCACTATGAACTGTGAGGTGGGGACGTCCAGCTGATGCAAGGTTGCATATGGAAACGTCCATTGGTGTGGCAAAATAGAAACACGAGCCCGCATTCCCCGGCATTGTTCATTGTCAACATGGACATTATAAGCGAGTTGAGTGTACCTCGTCCTCCTCCACATGTATGGCTGACAAAGGAGCATTTTTCTGATGCCAGATTGTGCCTAGAGCAGGTATAAATTGTGATACAGCTCAGAACATCTGAATTGTTACTGAAATTGGGTGGGAACATCCCAGATATGCCTGCACCACTCCCCCCAGCCTGCCTTGGACATCCAAATAACTCCAGGGATGTCTCCATGGCCATTTTCAGAAGCCTAAAGCACAAATGGATCTTCTAAAATAACCCCCATATTGTGTGTGTCTACGAGTGTTGTGTTCATGAGCTTGTGTGTGTTTGTATGTATATATTTATTCCCTGCTGGCTTTTCCGTCTGAGACATTGAAGAGCCTTTCCCTAGCCAGACTTTGATCCAGCCCCATGTGCTCTGCCTCCCAGCTTATTCTGCCATCGCTTGCTCTTCCCTGGCAGGCTGGAAGGGCTTTTCTTTTCTCATGTATATTACTTTTTTTCACTTTCTGAATAAGACGTGATTAATTAATACTACAATGCAGAAATGACTCTGGGTTCCCAAATGACTTTTTATCATTGGTTTATAGACCGGGTTTCTGCTCCAAAAATCCCTTTTTAAAAAGAGTGACTGCCCTGCTCTCTCGCTCTTTCCTTATTAACTCTTTATTAATTAATGTTTATGAATTCTAGCATCCCATGCTGACCCGGTACTGTAGCTCTCTCTGGGATTCCCGTTCTAGCTAATCATAATACTGCCTGGAAATAATTTGTAACCCAGTCCTTGGGATCAAGGTTTTCTGTCCATCTGCTGATGTTTAGCCAGCATGGAAGTGGTATCACAACGTGCTGGTCCTGGAGCCCCAGTTGATAAGCTCACTCGTGCAGCTCCCATGCTGAGGTGCTCCATCAGCACAGAAAAGGGCAAAGAAAACTAGATCACTGGGTTAGAGTGATAAGAGGCATGTTTGGGAAGGGGACCTCCTGCTTTGGCAGTGTGGTGGGGCTGCAGGGAGACGTATCTAGTGAGGGAACCTGGGCTCTTCAGTGTGTATGGGATGAGGGTGTGGATGGAGGGGGGGAGGTGATATATCTATATGAACTTCTGTCCTATATGCTAGAGGAAGGAAGAACAAGTCCATTACGGTTCTGAAAGGGTTAATCAATTACCTGACATATGTGATTACTTTTCTGTTTAACTCTGATCCATTTCCACCTCTCCGGCTGCATTTAGTGCCTTTATTAGATGTTGCTATGGTGACGGGCTTTGGCAGGAGGCTTTTGTTTTATCATGGCAGCTTCTCTCGAAGCCGCTTTTCCTTAAGGTGGAATATTCCTGTCCCCCCCCCCCCTCCTTCTGAGGCTAAGCAAGCACTTCTCACAGCAGAGTAGCTTGTGGCTGCTGAAGGGTTAATGGGAACACACATAGCCTGTCAGGGCAGGGGTCAGCTGCCAACACGGGGCAACATGTGCTATGGGAGTAGGGAACAGCTGTCGGGGTAGGGAGGAAGCCTGTTCACGGCAGCGGCAGCACCAGCGCCACATGTGCTGTTGGGGCAGAGGGCAGTCTTTATGATGCGTGTGTCCGTGTCAGTGCAGGGGGAAGCCTTTGCTACGTCATGTGGGCTGCTGGGCAGGAATGGCTGCTAAGTACGGCAATGGTGGAGATCCATGGACCTCTCACTTGCGTGGTTGTGCCAGTGTGCTCATGTGGGCGTTCTGGGAAAGCTAGTACCATACGTCTGGATAGAGGAGGGGGAGTGGGCTGTGAGTAAACAAGGGGTCAGGATAGAGACAGAACATAGGAGAACAGCAAGATCAATAACGAAAGGAGAGGAATTAGAGGTAAAAGGCAAAGGCAAAAAATGATGCCTCTATTTAGTACCTCCAGAGCATATTTTAAAACCACAAGGACAGCCCCAGCTCTTGGTAATAACCTGGAGACGTTCCTGTATGATGCATGCGAGACCTTTTATATTAACCACCATTAATGCTGACAGCGAAAGAAACCACTGCACGTTCCATGGTGGGTCTCCCCTTCATCTTATGTTGCTAAATCCCCTTATAAAGAATATTAGTTTGAAATGAGAGCAGCCTGAAAGTCTGCTCCAGAAGCTCTGATGTCTGCGTTTCACTTTTTTTTTTTGCAATTCAGCTGGAAAGTATTAGTTTCCAACGACACCCACACACAGATGCAAGCGAGAGAGCGACCGGTGGGAGAGTGGCGGAGACTGTGGTGCAGAAGAGAGGGGGGGCATGAGGGAGGCTGTTTTGTTTAGGGCTGGGAATGCTGTGTCCCTCCTTTCATTAAATGTCAAGTATCTGCCGTATTCGTCCATTTAGCTACATGGCTTGAAGCTCATAGGTGGTCCCCAAGTCATTGGATGGACTAAATATGTCTAGCCCTTGGGAACTCTACTTCCTGCCTTCATCAGACCGGTGCAGAAGGAGCTGAGGATTATGATACCTAAATTTACAAGTAGATTTTTTCTTTCTCATTGTTGGAATATGTTAAAATGGAAACTAGGGAAGAGCAGAAAGTATATTCCATTGCTGTACCAGGCAAATGAATCTAACAAAAGCACCAATCTCATTTTTTAAATACAATTTTTTTTTTAATAGGAGGTTGTCCTCCCAGATTTCTAAGGAGTCAATAATTAATTTGTCTCTAGTGGGGGGGGGGGGGAAGGGGAGAGGGGTAGGAGGCAAGCTGTTAGTGTCCTTTTCTCCCATCTTCCTCCCATATCTTGTAAGGCAGGGATGTCTAACTCCATTCCTCAAGGGCCACAATCCAGCCTGGTTTTCAGGATGGCCCTAATTCATGAGATATTTGCATGTGTGGCTCCCATTGTATGCAAATATCTCATGAATATTTATTGGTGCTATCCTCAAAACCAGGCTAGATTGTGGCCTTCCAGGAGTGGGGTTGGTCACCCCTGTTGTAAGGTCAAGAAGGGAGTATCCTTTGTACATAGCTTAAACCTTACACTTCATCTTGACCATAAAGAGGTTTGAGAAGTGAAACTTCACATATGTACAATTTATTTATTTTATTTATTTATTTATTACAAGTTCTTATATACCGCACTATTCGGCATCAGCGCGGTTTACATTATAACATAAAGACCATAACAACAAGCTGTTTGGTTTACATTGAACAGGAGTGCCAACTTGGAGAACCGGGTTAAACTATATACATGAGATATTTACATAGAACAGAATAGAGTCATAGTAATATAAAGAACGGAAGGGTGGTTTCATGAGTGAGTCACTTCTTCTGGTTCAATTGCTGGTAGGGTAGTATTGAAGGAAGAGGTGGTATTTGAGTGCCTTCCTGAACTGGGGTAGGACAGTAATGGTCCTTATGTCGGAGGGTAGAGCGTTCCAGCATTTGGGGGCATATAAACTGAACGCTCTGTTTGAGGTTGTCATTTTGCACTTTGTTGATGCCTTCGAGGTTGTTAGTAGGTTTACGGCTGTTGCTCTCCTGGATCTGTTGGGGGGTACAGTGTGAATCAGATCTGTGAGTGAGGAGGATGAGATACCCTTGATTGCCTTGAATGATAGGACTAGGGTCTCTTGTTCCTGACAGTTTGACTAGCAGCAACTTTATTATGTTCCATGTCATCTCTTCACTCTAGACCAAGGACTCTCAACGCAATCCTCGGACACACCTAGCCAGTCTGCTTTTTAGGATAAGCACAATAAATATGCATGACAGAGATTTGCAAGCATTGCCTCCATTGTCTGCAAATCTCTCTCATTCATTTATTTATTTAGCATTTCTTATATGCTACCTTTCAGTGTTATCAAGGCGGTTTACATTGAACACAACAATTTTACATGGAAGAGTTAACATTTATAACTACATAAACATCAAAAAGTTGAACTGTGTAACATTTCAATAACAATTTACATTTGTAGTATATGGTGCTCAGTTTAGGGTAGCATTTGATATGTGAGAGGGGTGATTGACAGATGTTTTGAGTACTGAGGCTGTGTGCCTAGTGGAGTGTCTAAATATTCCGTGAACAGGTATGTTTGGGGTTTTTTTAGATTTTTTTTTCGGAAGTCGGTGGTGTCTATAGTTGCTCTTAATTTATATGGAAGTGAGTTCCAGAGGGAAGAGCTGAAGTATTTCAACGCTCTTTGGAGTGTTTGGGAGGTGCTGGTCTTGATGGAGGTGGTTTTGATGTTGCTTCCTCGTTGACTGAGTATCTGGTACCATCTGGATTAGCTGTTTTAAGCAGTCAGCAAACTGTGCAAGGTCTTGAATATCATTATTGATTTTGTATTTTATTTGAGATCTGCAAATCTCTCATATGCATATTCAGTGTGGTTATTCTGAAAACCTGACTGGTTAGGTGTGTCCATAAGGTCTGGGTTGACAACCACTGCTCCAAACAGTGAGAATGAGGCAGGGCTAAAACTCCAATCTTTGGAAGCCCCAAACTAGTCAGGGTCTCCCAAATGAGTACACATGAAGGTGGTTTGTGTACACACTGCCTCAATAGTATGTAAATCATTCTCATGCCTGTTCATTAGGGATATCCTGAAAACCTTCCTAGCCCTGGAATAAGGGCTAATTGGGATGAATGAGGCGCTGTGGAAACGCATGCAAAAGACAGAAGTATTGTGTATGTATAATACTGAACAGGGGAGTTGTCAGATACAGCGTAACTATACAGCTTTTCATTTTGTTAAAGAAAGTTGAATAAATTTGAAGAATAAAATTGCATAAAAGTAATTTGTAATCAACTTGGATCTGCGGTTTAGTGCCTGTGGGGGAGGAGGGGGGAGAGGAAAGGGGGTGGGTGGGTGGGTATGCAACTAACCATAGCAGCCATACTGGCAAAGAGTTCAATAGAAGTGGAATTTTGTTATGACTCTAAATAGCCATAATGAACATAACCAGGAATAAAAATATCATCTAGTCAGCAAAAACAAATCAGAAGAGACGTCCAGTTTTCTCTTCAGCAGCATAAGAACATAAGATGTGTCACACTGGGTCAGACCAAGGTCCATCAAGCCCAGTATCCTGTTTCCAACAGAGGCCAATATAGGTTACAAGTACCTGGCAGGTTCCCAAAAAGACACAGGTTCCACAATGCTTGTATTGGGTCAAGCAGTGATATCCTGGGTTTATGGACCTTTCCTCCAGGAACTTGTCCAAACCTTTTTTTAAACCCGGCTACACTAACAGCTTTTACTACATCCTCCGGTAACAAATTCCAGAGTTTGATTATACTTTGTGTGAAAAAATATTTTCTCTTATTATTCTTAAACAGGTTACTCTGTAGCTTCATTGCATGTCTCCTAGTCTTTCTATATTTTGATGGCATAAACAATCGATCTACGTTTACCTGTTCCATTCCATTCATTAATTTATAGACCTCTATCACATCTCCCCTCAGCCGTCACTTTTCCAGGTTGAAGTACCTTAACCTGTTTAGCCTTTCTTCATAGAGGTATCCTTCCATCCCCTTTACCATTTTGATGGCTCTTCTCTGTACCTTTTCTAATAATGCTATATCCTAAGATATGACAACCAGAATAGCATGCAATATTCAAGTTGCGGTCGCACCATGGAACAATAAAGAGGCATTATAATATCTTTTGTTTTATTTTCCATTCCTTTCCTTATGATACCTAGCATTCTATTTGCTCTCTGCCGCCGCTGCACACTGGGCCGAGGGTTTTAACATTTTATCCACAATGACGCCTAAATCATTTTCCTGGGTGGTGGTTCCTAATGTGGAACCTTGCTTCGTGTAACCATCGTTTGGGGGGTTCTTTCCTAGGTACATAACTTTGCACTTGTCCACATTAAATTTCATTTGCCATTTGAATTCCCAGCTTTCCAATTTATCAAGGTCCTCTTGCAATTTTTCACAGTCCTCATGGGTTTTAACAACTTTGAATAGTTTTGTGTCATTTGCAAATTTCATTACCTCACTCATTTATTCCCATTTCCAGGTCATTTAAGAATATGTTAAAAAGCAGCGGACCCAGCACAGAACCCTGCAGAACTCCACTATTCACCTTTCTCCATTGGGAAAATTGGGATTTAGAAAGCAGAGGGCAGGGCTATCTTTTAACCAGTTCCTGATCCAGAATAACACACTGCCTCCTATCCCATGATTTTTCAATTTCGCCATGAGTCTCTCCTGAGGGATCTTGTCAAAGGCTTTCTGAAAATCCAGATACACTATATCAACCAACTCACCTTTGTCTGCCTGTTTATTCACACCTTCAAAAACCATAACAGATTCGTAAGACAAGACCTTCCTTGGCTAAAGCCATGTTGGCTGTCTCCCATTAAACCATCACTATTTACATGATCAGTAATTTTGTTCTTTATAATGGCTTCTACCATTTTGCCCGGTACTGACATCAGGCTCACCGGTCTGTAGTTTCCCGGATCACCCTTGGAACACTTTTTAAAAATTGGTGTTACATTGGCCATCCTCCAATCTTCATGTATTACAGATGATTTTAATGATAGTTCACAGATTACTAATAGTAGGTCTGCAATCTCATATTTCAGTTCCTTCAACATCCACGGATGTATACCATCTGGTCCAGATGATTTGCTACTCTTCAGTTTATCAAATAGATACACTGGGACGATGTATTACAACTATTTCTTTCGATTCTTCTGCAGCATCAACTTTAAGTACCATTTCAGTCATGGGTAACATCCCTATATCTTTCTCAGTAAACACCAAAGCAAAGAATTCATTCAGTCTCTCTGCTATGGCCTTGTCCCCTCTTTGTGCCCCTTTAACCACTCTATCATCTAATGGTCCAACTGACTCCACCACAGGTTTTGTGCTACGAATGTACTTGAAAGAGTCTTTCTTTATTACGTGTTTTTGCTTCCACAGCAAGCTTCTTAAATTCTTTTTGTTGCTTGCCTTATCAATGCCTTGCATCTAACTTGCCAGTGCTTGTGGTGTTTCTAGTTTTCGTCATTTGGCTCCTTTTTCCATTTCCCGAAAGATGCTTTTTTGGCAACAGCCTCTCTAACCTCACTTTTAAACCATGCTGGCAGTTTTTGGACGTCCTTCCACTTCCTTAAAGCATTGAATGCAGCTGGTCTGGGCTTCCAAGATAGTATTTTTCAACACCCAAGCTTGATGTAAGTCTTTAACCTTTGCAACTGCTCCTTTTGTTTTTTTTCTAAACTATTTTCCACATTTTATCATAGTCTCCCTTAGAAAGTTAAAATGATTTCCTTACCATTCCTCCTCCATTTATTAAATCGTACATGATCATGCTATGATTACTATTGCCAAGTGGTCCCAACACCTTTCTCTTGTACAAGATTTGTGTTCCACTAAGGACTAAGTCCAAAATGGCCTCCCCTCTGGTTGGTTCATCAACCAGCTGCTCCAAGAAGCAGTCATCTATTTAATCTAGAAACACTATCTCCTAGCTTGCCCTGCCATGACACTGACCCAGTTGATACCGGGGTAATTGAAATCACCAATTATTACTGTGCTGTAACTTTTGTTAGCTTCCCTGATTTCTTCGAGCATTTCATCATCCAGTTATTCATTCTGGCCAGGCGGTCAATAGTACACCCCCACTGCCATCACCTTCCCCTTCCTCTTTTTACATGGAATTTCAATCCATAGAGATTCTACAGTGACTTTTGTTTCCTGCAAAACTTAAATCCTTTGCCCTCTCTAACATAGAGTGCAACCCCTCCACCAATTTGATCTGCTCTATCATTACGATATAGATTGTACCCAGGTATCATAGTGCCCCACTGTTTGTCCTCCTTCCACTATGTCTCTGAGTTACCAATCATATCTAACCTCTCATTTAGTGCTATATATTCTAATTCTCCCATCTTATTTTTTAGACTTCTAGCATTTGCATACAAGCATTTTAGAGGCTGTATTGTATTCATGTTAAACTGGTTATTGGTAGGCAGGGGTAATTTGGAATCTTTAAGCTCTTTCTGCTCTGTACGGAGGGCATTTGGACTACTTTTGTCTTTATTGGAACCTCTCTGCTGATATGCCCTAACTTAAGTCTTTTGTTAGTAACCGAGGTACCCGGAAGCCCAACCCATGCATCTCCCCAAATCATCTAACCAATCTGCCACCTCGGACAGCCTAACCCCCAACTTGCTCCATGTCAGCACACCTCTCCCCCTCCCCCACCTGGTACCCAAACAAACAAGCAAACACCGGATCATGGTAAACAATTGCTTGGTCGCAGCTTTATTAACAACAGTGAAAATCCGGCCCAACATGGGCCAACTCAATATTGGCAAATGCACACATGCCCCCCCCCCCCACCCCCCTTTTCCGGATGATGCCCCCCACCAGCCGTTTATAGAAAAGTGGTGCATCATCCACCCCCCTTTCCCCCTACCGCCCACCTCACCATGTTATTAGCAAAGGCAGGCTCCAGTTGCCTTCCACCGGGCAGAGACCCCAGCCGGGATGTCTCTCCCAACCAAAGGAGCAGAACTGCTCCCGTTCAAAGCAGCATCAGTCTCAAATGCCCCGCCAGGTCGGCGAGCGCCAGCTCGCTACCCCGCCACCGGCACAAGGTGAATCACTAATCTTGTGCCGCCCCCCCCCCCCCCCGAGAAAGCTGCGACCAGCACCAACCCTCAAGAGCCTCCTGCCAATAGTTCAACAGCAGGTCCTGCCCAACCGGGGCGAGGTGAACCTCATCCAAACGATACAGGCCAGCGCACCTGACTGCTGAATCCAATGCCCAATCTGCCTGTTGATCTTGGTGAGGCCTCGTGACTAGCGCCGCTGGGCGAGGAATGATGTCCGACCATATGATGGCCACCCCCGGGAGAAACTCCCGCACCAGATCAATGTCCTGCTGCACAGCTCTGATTTGCCGACACGACCAGCTCGCCAAGTCGTTGCCACCCAAATGTATTAGCAGTCCGACAGGGCGCTGCCGCTGAACTATCTTCGCCTGTACGCAGGCCACCAGCTGCCACCATCGCATACCACGTTGACCCATCCAATGCAGCTGGACTCCTGAAGACTCGAGACCGAGATGGATGCCCAACGGCTGCACTGCCACCCGACGCTCCGCCCAGTAGACGAATGAATGCCCAACAATCCACCAGTCTCCCGAGCGCGCACCATCTGAAAAGGAGAAGTCGCACTGCCACCAGCAGTCAACTCTGCAATAGGAAGGAAAATATTAGCAAACCCCCCGCCCCCCATATATTCCACCCTCTCCAGGGTATGCCCAGCAGCCAGGGGCTGCGCATGAGAGCTCACGGGTGAATGTAGCCCTCATAAGCCCCAGAATGCCACCTCCCGATTCGCTGAATGACCCGGGCTTTGAGACCCGCAGCAGCCGCACTCGTGGCCGCCCCAATCCTGAAAGAATGCGAAGCATAGCTCCTGTCGTCATAACCCAGAAACCGCAAGACCATGCGCAGCACCGCCGTAAACTGAAACTGCGTTACCGGCCTGCCATCTACATGAATGAAAAAATATCCCTGCGCCACCGGCCAAATCCGTAAGTATTGCCAGAGAGCATGTACCGGGCAGGACAGCAGGGGAAAGATAGCATTGAGGACTACCCAACCCCCTTTTCCTGCCTGGTCAGTTTTGGAGCGCGGTACATAGATACGCACCAGGGATGCCTCCACCGTAACATGCTCAAAATCCAGCCCACCAAAAGCGCCCCGCCTCGCAGACCTAGGTACGAGCTCACACACCCGGAAAGCCCCAAAAAACGCTGTTGCAAACAGCGCATGGAAAAGAATGGACTTGTAACTTGAGGCCGTGATGCGCGGCAACGACTCACAAATATGTAATAATAGGTCATGGGAAACCGGTAGCCTCCAATCCCGTGGCCGGGGCTGCACTCTGGCCCAACCCACCAACAGGCGCTTAACCAAAAAGGATACCCTGGGGTTGCCCCAGCCAGCCACCTTACAAAAGAAGGAAAACCCTGCCAGCGCAGACACGACCGCAGACTGTGCCCAGCCTTCCTTCTTAGCCCACATCACGAATTGTCCCACGAGCCCATCCGGCACACGCCCCCCAGACCAACCCCTAGCACCCAGGAACAAACTCACCTGGGCATATCCATGCCGATACAGCGCCCAGGTACCACGCGCCACCGATGCAGCCAGCAACGCCATTAGGTTGGGGTCCCAACACGCCAAAGATGCTCTGGGACAGGTGACGCCAACTCCTCCGCCTCTGGTGCCAAGCGCCGGAACTGCTCCCACTGGAAACGGGACAGAGCATCAGCAATAGAATTCTGAGTGCCCGGCACATGCCGCGCCCTGGCAGCCACATTCAACCATAAGCAAGCCAACACAAAAATCCTCATCAAAAAGCTATTCTCGGACACCGAGGCGCATGTCGGTTAATCACCTCGACCACCGCCGTGTTGTCACACCAGAAGACCACACGCTGATCACGCAGGCAATCAGGCCAAACCCAAAAAGCAGCCACTATAGGAAAAAGCTCCAGAAAGGCGATGTTATGGGTCAAAACAGACTGCACCCAGTCCGCCGGCCAAGGCTCCGCACACCAAGCCCCCTGGCAATATGCCCCAAAACCGGAATTACCTGCCGAATCAGTAAACAAATGTAAGTCTAGATTCGAAATCTCCGGGAACTGCAACACCGAGCACCAATTGAAAGTCGCTAGGAAAGCGTCCCACACCCTCAGATCCTCTCGTATGCCCACCGACACACGAATCCTATGATGCGGAAGCCACACCCCAGCCATGGCCAGCGATAACCGCCGCGAGAACGGACGCCCTATGGGCAGAACCCTACATGCGAAATTGAGGTGCCCAACCAATGACTGCATGACCCGCAGGGTGGTCTTGGGCGAAGATCCCACGAACGCCACCAACTCCTTAAGCCGCTCGATCTTCTGAGTAGGCAATCGCTCGACCATAGACTCCATATCAATCTCAATCCCCAGGAAAATGAGGCAGGTAACCGGCCCAACAGTTTTGTTGGCCGCTATAGGAATGCCAAAATCACCCGCCAAGCGCATGAAGGTTTCGAGCAAAGTGACACAAGTTCGGTCCCCCCCCCCGGGCCGACGAATAGGAAATCATCCAGATAATGGACTATGCTACTAACTCCCATCTGCCGCTCTAATACCCAATGCAAGAATGTACTAAAGGCTTCGAAATAGGCGCAGGATATTGCACAGCCCATAGGCATGCACTCGTCAAAATTAAAACGAGTCGAAGCGGAAACCCAACAATGGAAAAGCAGAAGGATGCACAGGCAACAGTCGGAACGCGGATTCAACATCAACCTTTGCCAGCAAAGCCCCCCACCCCACACTGTCTCACCAGAAGCACGGCTGCATCGAAGGAAGCGTAACGCACCGTGCACCGGTCGCGAGGAATGCGATCGTTCACCGAATCACCTGGTGGACAAGAGGTTGTGGATCAGCCTAAACTTACCCGGCTCCTTCTTGGGCACCACTCCCAAGGGGGAAATGGTGAACAGAGAAAACGGGGGCTCACTAAAAGGCCCCGCGACCCTGCCCAGCGCGCATTCCTCTGCAATCTTCCGCCGCACCACCCCGGCATGGGCTTTAACGGAACTAGCATTACGCTACCCACCCTCCGCCGGCAAGCCCTGGCACGGAATACGGAAACCCTCTGAGAAACCCTGCAATAGCAACTGCGCTACCCACCATGTCAAACATGCCCATAACCCACCAACCAAGGGTGCATAACAGAGACCCTGATGGGCGTAGGAGCCAAAGTTCCGCAAGCCCCCTCACTTACCCCCCACGGGGGCGCCCGCCACCCCTTTTTCGACTACACTTCGTGGCCGAGTGCCCGCTCCCACACAAGGAGCAGACGTGCTTAAATTTACAGTCGGGGAATGGGCACGATGCCTTGTTGAAACGCCAACAGACGTTGCCCCCCACCGCACCCCCCTTTGGCTGGGACTGAACGGGAGCTGAGGCCTGAAAGGACCGCGGACCAACAGATGAAGTAGACGGCCCCACCTTACCACTCCCCCCCCCCCCCCCACGCCCCCGATCCGACTTCTCGTGGACATCTGCGTTAACCATAAATTGATGTCCTTCATCCCCCACGAGAGCTGCCCATTCTCCTCCATCATGTCCCGGAACTCCTCATCATAATTTAACCACGCCCACCCTTCGTGTGCCTGAGATGCTGCTAAGATAGTATCCGCATACCCCAGCAACACTCCATATTGATCCGGGAAATAATGACCCCAAACACTAGCCAAACGCAAGAAGGCGCGAGTCCAGTTCAGGGTGTTGTGAGCCGCCCTCCGCACCCTGCCTGCTTTCTCATCCCCTTTGCGCTTCTTTTTGCTTTCGCCAGAATGCTTCCTGCCATCCAGCAGGCGAAAAATATCAAGATACCTGCGCTGCTTAATCCTATGGCGCAGCTTCCGCGGCACGCACTCCCACAATTCGGAACAACATACCACCGTGGGCCCCCCGCCTTCACCCGTCCCACCCCCTGCTAGCCCCGAGTCGCTCGAAGAAACCGAAGAGGACGACGAAGAGGAAGACGAAGATGCTCGACAACGGCACCCACGCCTGTGCTTCGTTTTCACCTTCTTAGCAGCGTCACTCCCCGCACTAGGGGTCTGCGCCGCACCTGAACCCACTGCATACTCACCAGCTGCAGAGGGAGAAGCCATAGGAGCATCCACAGGCTGGACCACCACCACCGAGTCCGTCCGCTCTTCCGAGGAACTTGCATGTCCCGAACTGAGGACCCGAGCCGTGTCCGCCATCTTCGCTCGGGGCATCGAATTCTGATGTACCTGCAGGGGAAAAGCAGAAAAAAGACCAGCAGCAACAGGCCCGGACGTACTGGGTGTAGCAATAGGCCCCCCACCCCAACCCCAAGCCGAGGAACCGAGCCCACCCGCATCCCAAGCAGCAGGGCCCCTGCCCCCCAAAACTGCCTGCCCCACCATGCCCAGCACCAAACCAATCACCCCAGCCACCCCCCCCAATGCCAAATACCCCCACTCTGACCCATTCCAAATGCCCACGGGCCCAACGACCCGAAGTGCCCGGGCACCGCAGCAGAGGAGGGGGTCTCACACATAGATCCGGCTGCTCCAGCAAGTGCTGACGGCCCGCGCAACTGCTGACCCTGCACCCCCAGCTGCCGAATGGCAACCAACGCCTACCCCCCCCGACTGCATCACACACCTCTCTGCCGCCCGCTGCTGCAGATAAAGGCCCCGATCCAGCAAACCCCGAGCCCTCTGTCACAACCTCTGCCACACAGGTCTGCGGGACCTGGTTCAAAGCTCCCCGGCCCCTTGCCCCCTTGGCCTTCCCCCTGCCACGCCCTGGACGGGCCCCATGAAGCTCACCAACTGGCAGAGCCCCCCTGCCGGCTGCCCTGCCCCTGCTTGGAGACAAGCCCCGACCCCTGGCTGCCCCTGCCGCCCCAGGCTGCTTCCCAGCTCCTCTCCCACCAGGCCGGCGAGGCATAGCGCCCCCGCCAACGATGAAAAGGACGCGCTATCACAATCGATAACCCCCACACACACCCCCCACCAGCCCTGCACAAGTGCTTTTAAATAATGTGTAAGTTCCCTTTGTCTTTTTTTTGGGGGTTTTTTTTTTTGATAGGATGCTGCCCTCACTCGTCGAAAGACACACACATAAAGGGAAATTCAAACTATGCCCCGTTATGTATATTCTCCCTTTGCATAAAAAGTGTACTTCTATATAATGGAGGCCCCCCCGCGGCACACAAAATGTCCGTAGCTGAGAAAAAACACCTCAGCCTGCCCCACCTCAGTCTGCCGCACGTGCAGCCGGCCAAAGGAGCACGCACCCTCAAAGCGCCCCCGGGCCCCTTTAATTAATGCCCGGATTTATGTATTGGCCGCCCGCTGCGCCGAACCCCCCAGCCACCGACACTGACATCCAAGCACCCCCCCCCCGAACCGCCGCCACGCCGAGGACACAGGCCCCAACCAAGACAAAGCAGCCACACACCTTTCTCCGGGGCGAGCAGGGAGGAAGAGGGAGAATGAACACAACTGCTCTCCCATGCTCCCTGTCGCCCCCCCGTCCAAACTTCCACCAATCACGCGCCCGACGGCGCCACGAGCTGCAGAACGCAGCCCGCCCTCGCTCCTCCGCGTTCACCCCCCCCCCACCAGCGCAACACCCATGCAACGTGCCGAGGGTTCGGGCCCTGGGGACCCGGTTACAATGCCAGCCTCGGGACCAGGCCTTGCGGCACGGCTGAATTATCCTTCAAGGATACATTGTTCTGAACCATGTGCTCTTGGGCTACTGTTGGCTCTCCCCTCTTATCCAATTTAAAAGCTGCTCTATCTCCTTTTTAAAGGTTAATGCCAGCAGCCTGGTTCCATCCTGGTTAAGGTTGAGCCCATCCCTTTCAAAGAGCCCCTCCTTTTCCCAGAATGTTCCCCAGTTCCTAACAACTCCAAAACCCTCTTCTTTGCACCATCGTCTCATCCACGCATTGAGACTCTGGAACTCTGCCTGCCTTTTGGGTGCTGCACGTGGAACAGGAAGCATTTTGGAGAATGCTACCCTGGAGGTTCTGGATTTCAATTTCCTACCTAAAAGCCTAAATTTAGACTCCAGAACATCCCTACCACACTTTCCTAACCCTTCCCTGGTGGACACATGGCCCTGGAGAAAACACCTCGGTGCTAGAGGGTTTTACATCACCTAGAGGACAGGTCCTAGCTACAGGATCACTTCCTGCCACACCAGGGTGATGCTGTCCTGTCACGTGACTTCTCTCCTCCATAGAAACAGGGAGACTCCAGACTGGAGGTAGGACTTCAGTACTACATCCCTGTAGGTCTCTTCTATATACCTGTCTGTCTTCCTTATGTCCTCCAAGTCTGCTACTCTAGCCTCCAGAGATCGGACTCATTCCCTGAGAGCAAAGAACTCCTTGCAGCTAGTGCACACGTAAGACACCTCTCCAACAGGGAGAAAATCATACATGTGACACTCATTGCAATAGACTGGAAAGCCCCCATCTTGCTGCTGGATGTTGTCTGCATCTTTAGTTTTAAGGTTGTGTTTAGGTATTTAAGTTGTTTAGTTACTAAGGTTTGCTGGGGATACTTATACTAATAAAACTATATCTAATTTGTTTAATGGACTTTGTTCACCTCAAGATTAGATAATCTCGGGTCCTTAATGTATGCCTGATGAGGATAAGCAGCTGCACCTGAGAATGAATATGGCACCTCCTTCCTTTTTAGAGGTTTAAGCACCCAGAAAGCTACGATTATCCCAGGGGTGGGCGGGAGTCAGGGAGGGAGGGAAGGAAAGGAAGCTTATTAAAGGTTGACTGCTACACAGTACTGTGTCCTGTGTTTCTAAGATAATCTGTGACCATTTTCCTGGGTGAGTCACACAGCCCTTGCTTGGATAGAGGAAGTCTTTTTTAAAATGCCCCTTTGATCTGTCACCTGGCTTTAACACCTATTTAAAACAATTTCACAGGTATCTTTCCCCCTGTCTAGTGTTTATTGCACTTAATATACTGCCTTTCAAGCAAGCAGTCAAAGCGGTTTACAGCAGTGTAAAAAAGTTGCTAAATAAACTAAATAAAAGTTACCAATCTCCTCAAACTTGAGAAGACTGCTTTAAGTAGAACTGACAGCACCTGGCCAACTAGAGTTTGAGGCCTTCCTGATTATGGGGGTATCTATACCTGGGGAACTGGGTTCAGCTTCTGAGGCAAGAGGAGCAAACCATGCCAGGATTAGACCCATGCAGTCTTTCTCTAATGTTGATACTCTGTTACAGGAGATCCACGCAGAGTTGATCTTCCTTGTTCTACCTCTAACCACCACCATCCCTATTTCACTTGGAAGCCAGGAAGTATATTTTGGTGGTCAGTTTTGTACGCTGGCTGCTGCTTCTGATGTCATTAGCCCTGCTACTGTAAATCTGTTTTTGTCTTATTGCCATGTTCTGTTGAGTGGAAGAGTGAATCTGGGAAGCCAGTGTTCAAACTCTGCTTCTCTCAGTGATATTCTTGGTGGTTTTGGGCAAGCTAAAAGGAGCTTCTACAGGGGGAGGTGTGCGGTTTCCCCTGCCCCTCATTTGAATGCAGCTCCGACAAAAACTTACGTTTAAATTAAAAAATTAGGAGTCTATCCACCCAGTTACAATGCAGCATTGGAGCCTACATGTAGCTGAGATGATCTATTAGGTTACCATTTTTCTGGGGTTTCCAAGTTAGATGGCTCAGAGTAGTGCCAACCATGGCCTCTGGTTTGCCTATCAGTGCTTATAAAGGCAGGCTAGGGTGTCAGCATCTATTCTAAGGTAGATAAGCACCAGAGAGGCTGGCAGATATTCTCAAACAAATCCAATGCTTGAATCACCAACAGGGCAGCTGCTGGATTATCATGGTACTAAGCAGGGAAGATGTGGCCTGGATTTGCAAGCATAGTGACTATGGTAGTCTTCCACCTATCTAGGGAATGACTTTGGTACATCCCACTTGTCTGGCATGGGCAAAAAGAAAAGTTCAGTTATGCATCCCTCATAATTGTTCCTTGGTTTGGCAGGACTTGATCTCGATTCTCACCCCAGAAGTCCATACTGCCTAGGAAATGGAGGTCAATAAGTAGCCCTAAGCGATAGTGGTATATTGTGAGACACCTTACTAGGTTAAATGATTGCAAGCCGAACTAACTGGGATACTCCTTTGGGTTCTGGATGCAGATGGGTATAATATACCTGAAAAATATTTTTTTATATCCCCTTAAAAGGGAAAGAAAAATGTCTATAAAGAATTAGGAGACCAAACAAGCAGGTATAAAAAGGAGACTGGCGATAATCCAATTCAGGTGAACCCCTTTATTAGCCCTTATGCGTTTCGGCTGGAAAGCCTTCTTCAGGGGGTCTTTGGAGGGAACACACCTCAAAAAATATAACAATAATAGACATCAAACGTAAACATAATAAATCACTTAAAAATTAATTATAAAAACATGTAAATGACAGTAATTTAAATAAGAATAATAAAACTAATAAAACTTGATAAGTGCTCTTGAACATGTAAAATAAAGTATAAAAGATGTAGATCAATTTTATAACATAAATATAATGATAAGAATATAAAAAGCATAAATAGAATATAAAAAACAAAACTAGATTACATAATCGAGTGAATCAGACAACCATATCTAAAAAACATAAAGTGAGGAGAGGATGAGGAGGACACAACAGAAATAATACTGAAATGATACCTTTTCTTTGTCTCGTAGTACACAAAAATGACCACTAAAGATAAAATAATAAATATTTATATTATAGGAAAAAACATAAAGGCATGAGATAAAATTAACTCTTATCCATAAGCTATACGACAGGACCATTGAATTTTTTTTTTTAAAAACTTTGAACACAGGGCATTGCCATTAGAAGTCTCTTAAAATTTATATGATGTGGGGAACTGCATACCTAAAAAGATCAACATTATTGTACCGTTCATCACACTTATGAACATGTGGTGTTTAAATGGAATATCTGAGCATTAATAAAAAACTGATAATGATTTTATGATAAAAACCCCATGGCAGTTAAAATGTTTGATTTGATTTTGTAAAATGTAACATATGTCTGGTGTTGTAAAAGCTAATGTATCATATCTCTCATGTTATAAATTAAAACAAAAGAGTTCAAACGAGCTTGTCCAAAACAAAAAATCTCACGGAAAATATTGTAAAGTTAGCTTAGATAAACTAAGAAAACCATCAGATCAAAATAGTGAATACAACAATCAAAAATTGCACCGATATTGGATTATTTAGTGTCGCCAAGAAGGGGACGCTGAGACAAACTATACAGATGTGGATAAATAAGAACAAAGAAACTTTATTATGTTACGCGATCTTCTATGTTTATAAAGGATCATTCTGCAAGCGAATGCTTAAAGATACAAGTGAATGCTTGTTTTAAGATGGTAAAAATTTTTTGTTTTAAGATGGTGGTAAATGTTTTGACACATAAGAACATAAGATATGCCATACTGGGTCAGACCAAGGTCCATCAAGCCCACTATTCTGTTTCCAACAGTGGCCAATCTAGGTCAAATGTACCTAGCAGTTTCCCCAAGTTCCACAATGCTTGTACTGGGTCAAGCATTGATATCTTCGGTCACTTCTTAATAATGGTTTATGGACCTTTCCTCCAGGAACTTGTCCAAACCTTTTTTAAACCCAGCTACACTAACAGCCTTTACTACATCCTCCGGTAACAAATTCCAGAGTTTGATTACACGTTGAGTGAAAAAATATTTTCTTTTATTAGTCTTAAATAGTTTACCCTGTAGCTTCATTGCATGTCCCCTAGTCTTTCTATATTCTGATAACGTAAACAATCGATCTACGTTTACCCGTTCCACTCCGTTCATTAATTTATAGACTTCTATCATATCTCCCCTCAGCCATCTCTTTTCCAGGTTAAAGAGCCCTAACCTTTTTAGCCTTTCTTCATAGGAGTATCCTTCCATCCCCTTTACCATTTTGGTGGCTCTTCTCTGAACCTTTTCTAAAATTGCTATATCCTTTTTAAGATACGGCGACCAGAATTGCACACAATATTTAAGGTGCGGTCTCACCATGGAACGATATAGAGGCATTATAATATCTTTTGTTTTATTTTCCATTCCTTTCCTTATCATACCTAGCATTCTATTTGCTCTCTTGGCCGCCGCTGCACACTGGGCCGAGGGTTTTAACATAGTATCCACAATGACGCCTAAATCTTTTTCCTGGGTGGTGGTTCCCAATGTGGAGGACACAACGAGCAGAAGCAATGGATGACCCAGTGGCTCAAAAATAATGTAAAATGCTTTATTGAAGGTCCCCGACGCGTTTCGGCTTGCGCCTTTCTCAAGGGGAGAGTTGTGAGACGTATACCAAAGTACCGTTGTAATTGCAGAGACACTGGGGTCTTTATTGTGCCATGACGCAGGCACAAAGATATCACACCTCTGTATTAGCAAAGAAACCACTGACAGGACTGTGTAAATGCGAGCTTCAAAATCGGATCAAGATGAAGCTCGCATTTGCACAGTCCTGTCAGTGGTTTCTTTGCTAATACAGAGCTGTGATATCTTAAAAACTAGATTGTTCTGATTGAATGATTTCGAACAGCACTTCACCAAAGAGCACAGTGTCTCGGCACCTTTGTGCCTGCATCATGGCACAGTAAAGACCCCAGTTTCTCTGCAATTACAACGGTACATTATTTTTGAGCCACTGGGTCATCCATTGCTTCTGCTCGTTGTGTCCTTTACTGGTTTTTGCAGGAGCCCTGCTCTCCTGTGTACTGTCCGTGGTTCCTAATGTGGAACCTTGCATCGTGTAACCATAGTTTGGGTTGTTCATCCCTAGGTGCATAACTTTGCACTTGTCCACATTAAATTTAATCTGCCATTTTGATGCCCAGTCTTCCAATTTATCAAGATCCTCTTGCAATTTTCCAGAATCCTCTTGGGTTTTAACAACTTTAAATAGTTTTGTGTCATCTGCAAATTTGATAACCTCACTCGTTATTCCACTTTCCAGGTCATTTATAAATATGTCAAAAAGCAGCGGACCCAGCACAGATCCCTGGGGTACACCACTATTCACCTTTCTCCATTGGGAAAATTGGCCATTTAGCCCTACCCTCTGCTTTCTATCTTTTAACCAGTTCCTGATCCACAATAGTACACTGCCTCCTATCCCATGACTCTTTTGCCAAAAGTCTCTGATGAGGCACCTTGTCAAAGGCTTTCTGAAAGTCCAGATACACAATATCAACCGACTCACCTTTGTCCACCTGACTATTCAATCCTTCAAAAAAACATAACAGATTAGTAAGACAAGATCTTCCTTGTCTAAAGCCATGTTGGCTGTCTCCTATTAGGTCATGACTATCTACATGCTGAGTAATTTTATTCCTTATGATGGTTTCTACCATTTTTCCCGGTACTGATGTCAGGCTCACTGGTCTGTAGTTTCCTGGATCACCTCTGGAACCCTTTTTAAACATTGGTGTTACATTGGCGATCCTCCAATCTTCAGGTATTAGAGATGATTTTAATGATAGTTCACATATTACTAATAGCAGGTCTGCAATCTCATATTTCAGTTCTTTCAACACCCTTGGATGTATACCATCCGGCCCAGGTGATTTGCTACTCTTCAGTTTATCTAATAGTTGTAATACATCTTCCCAATGTATCGATATTTCCTTCAATTCTTCCGCACCTTTAAATACCACTTCAGTCATGGGTAACATCCCTACATCTTCCTCAGTAAAGACCGAAGCAAAGAATTCATTCAGTCTCTCCGCTATCGCCTTGTTGCCTCTTAGTGCTCCTTTAACCCCTTTATCATCTAATGGACCAACTGACTCTCTCACAGGTTTTTTGCTACGAATGTACTTGAAAAGGTCTTTACTTCGCGTTTTTGCTTCCGCAGCAAGCTTCTTCTCAAATTCTCCCTTTGCCTGCCTTATCAATGCCTTGCATTTGACTTGCCAATGCTTGTGCTGTTTCCAGGTTTCGTCGTTTTGCTCTTTTTTCCATTTCCTGAAAGATGCTTTTTTGGCAACAACAGCCTCTCTGACCTCACCTTTAAACCATGCTGGCAGTTTTTTGGACTTCCTTCCACTTTTCTTAAAGCGTGGAATACAGCTGGTCTGGGCTTCCAAGATAGTATTTTTCAACAACAGCCAAGCCTGATGTACGTCTTTAACCTTTGCAACTGCTCCTTTTAGTTTTTCTTAACTGTTTTCCTCATTTTATCATAGTCTCCCTTTCGAAAGTTAAAAGGTAGTACTGTGGATTTCCTTACTATCCCTCCTCCACTAATTAAATCAAAGGCGATCATGCTATGATCACTATTGCCAAGTGGCCCCAACAACCTTATCTCTTGCACTAGATCTGGTGTTCCACTAAGGACTAGGTCTAATATGGCTTCCCCTCTGGTCGGTTCATGAACCAGCTGCTCCAAGAAGCAGTCATTTATGTCATCTAGGAACTTTATCTCCCTAGCATGTCCTGAAGTGACACTGACCCAGTCGATACCGGGGTAGTTGAAATCACCCATTATTATTACTGCGCTGTAACTTTTGTTAGCTTCCTTGATTTCTTTGAGCATTTCATCATTTATTTTATTTATTTAGCTGTATTTATATCCCGCTTTTCACCGGGTCAAAGCGGTCAATTTAACACGAGGGGATATGAGACACATACACTAATAATTACAGGGAACATGGGCAATGGAGGGTTAAGTGGCTTGCCCAAGACCACAAGGAGTGCCTAAAGGACTAGAAATCCCAGCCCCTCCGGCCTGAGATTGCTGTCCCCAGGTGGGACTTGAACCCCCGGCCCTCCAGCCTGAAGTACCTTGTCCTCCCTCCATCCATTTGGTCATTCTGGCCAGGCGCTCGATAGTACACCCCCACTGCCATTGCCTTCCCCCTTTTACATGGAATTTCAATCCATATAGATTCTACAGCAGATTTTGCTTCCTGCAAAACTTTAATCCTTTCTGACTCAATGCCCTCTCTAACATAGAGAGCAACCCCTCCACCAATTTGATCAGCTCTATCATTTCGATATAGTTTGTACCCAGGTATCAGTGTCCCACTGGTTGTCCTCCTTCCACCATGTCTCTGACATTCCAATCATATCTAACCTTTCATTTAGTGCTATATATTCTAACTCTCCCATCTTATTTTTTAGACTTCTAGCATTTGCATGCAAGCATTTTAGAGAATGTAGTCATATTAATTTGGCTATTGTTAGACATGGGTATTTTGGGATCTTTAAGCTCTGTCTGTTCCATACTTGAGGGCATTGGGGCTACTTTACTCTTTTGTGGAACCTCTCTGCTTTTGGTAGTATCCTTCAAAGATACATTTTTCCGAACCATCCGCTCTTGGGCGACTGTCGGCTTTCCCCTATTATCTATTTATCCATGCCCCTGACCATTACACCATTATTTGCACCTGACACGCCATCATTTCAATACCTTTGGCACACTGGGGTCAACACCTTTGCACCCTTTAGTAATGGGCCCCCATAGTGTAGCAGGTAAGGGCCACACTCAGTAATCATTTCTGGCCTGGAGTCTGGGTGGAGCACTCTGCTTCATCTGCAGTCTGTAATGCGTGAACATGGTGTTCTTCCTGCCAGGGGGCTTTTAACGCTTGCTCTTGAGCCGGTATAAAGGTTCCTACATTATTCGCCTGTGTCCTGTTTAACACGTGGAAAAATTACCACATGTTGTCTTAGCCCATGCATTGCCCTTATTCCACCTAATGGTGAACCTTTGCGTGTTTACAGTCTAACACAGGATTAGCCCACGTTATCAACTTTCCTCCCACGTTAACCATTAATGTGGGCCAATAATGCATGCTAACAGCCTCGTTAATCCATTAGCACACTTTAGTAATACTTCTGGGATACAGGAAGTCCGAGAAAAAAACTAACTTGTAGCGAAGTATAATATTGTTCTGAAACGTATCTGAATTGATGTGAAACAGTCAGATGTGACCTGCAGAACATAGAAAGAGAATTGTTTTGTTAGAACATAATGAAACAAAATATTACTCCACTCTCCTACCAATCCCAAAAAATACAAGAAATCTGACGCGATTGTTTTCTCCTGAACTCTGCAATCTGCTTTCTACAATGGCACTTGAAAACGTGACAAGCTATTCCAAACAATTGTGATAAGATATATTATAAGTCCAAAGGAAATACATATTCCAATATAAAAAATTATAGCACTGAAGAACCAAAGTTTAAATGAAAGCCCTCTTAATGCATAAAATGCGAAGTAAGCCCATTCTAAGAGATCATCAAATCGAGGTAATAAACGCCACAATTTAAAAAAGTTATTTGTGCGCCAAAGAGAGAACCAAAGCCGACTATATAGATAAAGTATAATGATCAAAAACCAGAAGGACTTTACCGTTTTAGTGCAGGCTTCAATATTTGCTGCTCTGAGAAGAAATGCTCTGCTGGCGACTGTTTGAAGATATAGGCGTTTTCCCGCCCTGATGAAGTGAAAGGTCATGAATGCGCATTTGCAGAGCGCAAAGAAAACAACCTGCTTTTGAACAGCACACTACAAACGAATACTTATTTAAAGGAGATAAAGAATTTTTTTCTATTGTAGACTGCAAAAAACTGACTGCTTTTTCCACCGGCACTTAAAAACGTGATAAGCTTTTCTAAGGCTGTATGAACAATTGTAATATTGTAAAATCAAAGGAACTACATATACCAATGTGAAAATTATAACACTGGGGAAAAGGGGGGGAGGGAGAGGAAAAGGAAGGGGGGAGGAGGGGGGATGGAGACAGAAGGGGGAGGGAGAGGGGAGGAAAGGAGGGATGGAGACAGAAGGGGGGAGGGGGGAGGAAAAGGAAGGGGGAGGAGGGAGAAAGGGGGAGAGAAAGGAGGGAGGGGGAAAAAAGGGGGACAGAGAAAGGAGGGGGAAAAAGGGGGGAGGAGAGAGGGAAAGAGGAGGAGGGGGGAGGGGGAAAGGGGGGAGGAGAGAGGGAAAGAGGAGAAGGGGGGAGGAGAGAGGGAAAGAGGGGGGAGGGGGAGGGGGAAAAGGGGGAGGAGAGAGGGAAAGAGGAGGAGGGGGAGGGGGGAAGAGGGGAGGGGGAAAGGAGGAGGGGGAAGAGGGGGAGGAGAGAGGGAAAGAGGGGGAGGGGGGAGAAAGGGAAGGGGGGAAGGGAAAAATGTGCACAAGATCTTTTATAAGAAAACAGACAGATCTACCTCCTTGATTAAGGCCCAAAGGATGTAAAGTATGAAGTTCATATATGAATCTTTGTTCCAGGCGTAGAAGGAGCTTATCCAAGTTTCCTCCCTGCCAATGAGGCTGAATTACTTTAAGAACCAGAAAATGGAGATCAGAAATTGAATGTTGAGTTTCACCCAATGTTCTACTAGGGGTTTATCCATCACTTTCCTACGAATATTACTTTTATGTTCGATTATGTGTGTTTTGATACTCCTTTTAGTCTTGCCAATATAACATAAATTGCAAGGACAAATAATCAGGTAAATCACGTTTGTAGTCTCACAGTTGGAAAAATCTTTCAAATATACTTTACGAGCAGAACCTGGGTTTACAGATTCTTTTCTTGTGACCAATACGTTCTCACAAACACTGCATTTCCCGCATTTGAAATGTCCAAATGCTTTTTGCATAAAACGGGGTTTATTGAGGGCAGATGGTACCAGAATATCTCTTTAAATTAGAATTTCTCCTGTATGCCACAAGGAGCTTTGTATCTTTTAGAAAAGGAAGGGGATCTAGGATATGCCAAGCTCTTCTCAAAATGCGGGCAATGTCCTTAGGGTGTTCAGAAAATGTAAGTGTACAGACAATATTAGTTTTTTTTCAGGGGCGCGGCCTTGTAAGAGTAACGTCCTATCTGAAGATCGAGCTTGATGTAAAACGTTTTCAGTACATCTGGAAGGGTAACCACGATCTTTAAATCTCTTGCTCATATCCTCCGCATGAGTCTCGCAGTCTATATCTTTAGTGCAGAGTCTACAACTTCTTAGGAACTGACTCATAGGCAAATTCTCCTTTAGAGAGCGATTGTGAAAACTACTAAAATGCAGGAGCAAGTTCCTATCAGTAGGCTTCCGATAAAGTGTGGTTATAAAGCCCTTAGATTGCTCATTACTTTGTTTTTTAGAGATGGTTGTCTGATTCACTCGATTATGTAATCTAGTTTTGTTTTTGATATTCTATTTATGCTTTTTATATTCTTATTATATTATAAAACTGATCTACATCTTTTATACTTTATTTTATATGTTCAAGAGCACTTATCAAGTTTTATTAGTTTTATTATTATTATTTAAATTACTGTCATTTACATGTTTTTATGATTAATTGATTTTTCAGTGATTTATTATTATGTTTGTTTGTCTATATTTTTCGAGGTGTGTTCCCTCCAAAGACCCCCTGAAGAAGGCTTTCCACCCGAAATGCGTAGGGGCTAATAAAGGGGTTTACCTGAATTGGATTATCGTCAGTCTCCTTTTTGTACCTGCTTGTTTGGTCTCCTGTTCTAGGGTGCAAGTACTCGCTGCTCTCCTTGGTTCCATAAAGAATTTGGGGCATCTTAGTAATAATGGATCTTGTTCAACATTCTGCAGTAAAAAAAAAAAAAAATAATAATCCATAAGTAAATGACCAAAAGTTGTTTTTGTATGAAACATGGATATTGTAGGTAGCACGCAAAATGTCCCTTGGCAGAAGAATACAGTGAATCCTTGGCTGAACCAAGTATATACAAAAGCCAAATACCTTAACTCTGTTTAAATCTGCTGGCAGGCCTCAAAGAACAATTATTCTCCAGTAAGCACAACTGAACTTTTTAAAATTTCATTCCATCTGAGTTTCAAGTTTATTTGCTCATATACATTTTGAAGCTGAAATTGCATTAAGGACTGTCCTTTGCATTCTGTGGGGAGGTTTCATGGCTGTGGAACTGGGGTTCCCAACCTTCACACTCACCACTCCGTCTCCTGACCTGACCCCACTTAACAATTGTCTAGACCGTATTGCCTCTTGGTTGCACTCACATCACCTAAACTCAATCCTGCTAAGACCAAAGTGACATGGCTGATTGGCCCCTGACTCCACCTTCTCTCGCGCCCCAGCGTAATGGTTTCCAGATTCCCCTCATATCTTCCTTCCAATATCTTGGGATTATTCTGGATTCTGCCTTAACTTTCCATCAACACATTAGTTCTGTAGTTAAGCGCTTCTTCCTTTCACTTTGCTGTATTCAGGCAGTCCATCCTTTTCTGCCCACATCCACTCTACTTATTTCCCTTGTCCTCTCTCGCTTAGATTACTGCAACTCTGTCCTTGCCGGTCTCTCGCAGTATGAACCGAAACGGTTAGAACTCATTCAAAACGCAGCCACCAAGTTACTCTTTCACGCCTTCCACTCCGATCATGTCACCTCATTGTTAATCCAGCTGCACTGACTCCCCTTCAATACTGTGTCCAATTTAAAATCCTCACTCTGGTTTACAAAATCCTCTACTCCAGTATGCCCCAATATCTCTCCTCACTCATTGTACTGCACACACCAAATTATGCCCTATGATCTATCTACATGAATTTGCTTCACCTTCTAGATCCTTCCCAGGCTCACCTAGAATCCACCAGATATTCTGCATTCTACTTTCTTGGCCCCTCCCTATGGAACAACCTCCCCTCAGACCTCCGCCTGGAATCCTCATTTGCAAAATTCAGAGCCCAGCTTAAGACTCATCTTTTCCAAAAAGCCTACAGTCTCCCTCCCTGAGTGTCCTCTATTTCTTCACTCCCCCCTGCCCCTTACTGTCTTCCTCCCTCATGTATGTATGCCCTGTCTTTTTCCCTGCACTTCCACCCCCCCTTCTCACTTACGTGCATGTACTATCTTTCTGCATACCATAGGCGTTCCTTTTCCCTTTCTCAATTAATATTATTTTTAATAGTTTTTTTTAAATTGTAAACCGCTCTGGTGCCTCCCCGAAGGGCGGTATATCAAGTTTTAATAAACATAAACAGTCCTCAGGACACGATCAGCCAGTCAGGTTTTCAGGATACCCACAATGAATATGCATGAGAGAGATTTGCATGCAGACCCTCCATTGTGTGCAGAGCTCTCTCATGCATATTCATTGCGGGTATCCTGAAAAGCAGACTGGCTAGGTGTGTCCTGAGGACTGGATTGAGAACCCCTGCTGTAGTGTATTGATGGCGGTACCACTTTTCAGTGGAAAGCAAACTTTGGTGTTTGTTACAAAATTTCTGCTGCCAGTATAAAAAGGAATTCTCACAGCAAGCAGTGTCTTAGTATTGTAATCTTCGAAGATGTATGAGTGATAGGTAATTCATCCAGGTGTTCCTGATGGCTTTGTGATAAAATAGGCATGGCTTGTCACTGAGATTCAGATCACAGGAGCTGGTTCCAGTTAAGGAATATAAATCAGGTCACTCTAATTATTCAGCTTCCATCATCTCACCAGAGGCGCTGAGAGAACTTCTTCAATATCCCCAGTCTATAAACATTTATCTGCCCCTTTCAAGTATTCTTGTTAGAGGAATCCAGTCTTTATCCTTCCCTTTCTTTTGTTCATAAGTCAAAATCAAAACGTCTGTCTTCATGCACCATGTCTATTTGTGTTACATTTCTTATTCCCAAAGGCTCTTTCCGCTTATAGCTTCCTGCTATCTTCCATGTCCATCCCTCTGTTCTAGCAGTGAGTAGCAGCATGGCTGATAGAGGAAAACGCAGTTCTATCATTTGAGAAATGTAGAAATGAAGGTCAACAAACAAGTAGGTGATGAATTTTTTATTGGCCTAACTTTGATATAGGAATGAGCTGACCCAAGGAAGGTAGTAAAACTCTTGAAAGGTAGTTGCTAATAGGCCAATATGCTAAAGACTTGGTCTCCTAAATGAATGAGTTAAGCGACTATGGTCCCGATTCTATAAGGTGGATAGCAGGGCCGGACGTATCCTACTAGCCGCCATTGCTGTATGCTGCCTCCTGTCCCCCGCATGCACAGAGCTGCAGCAGGAGTATCCGTCACCCGGACGTACAGGGCAGATTCCGCTCATGGCCCTGTATGTCCTGGTGGCACTGGGCAGATGGCCAGACTATTCTACCTTGGAGGTGAAATAAGCGCTGGCCGCCCCCCTGGATCAGCTGGCCAAGCTCCCTGAAGCATCTGTTGTAAGCCAGGTGAGTCGCCGCTGCCTGATCTGGGGGCCCTGTAGCCCGCAGTGGGCAAGAAGGGTCTCATCAGCTGCAGGCAGGCTGTGCTGCGGGTAAGATGTCCCCATGGCGATGTAGAGGCATGCAGGGTAGTCTCCCAGGGCCCGATCTTGCACCCGTGGGAACATCTTGCTCCCGCAATGCAGAATTGGGTCCTGATAAGCCTGTCCTGCTTCGGGCCGTCCACGTGGTCCAGATGTTCCCCTTGCTGAATTGGGCTTTTTATGAAAATTCACCCCATTGAGGTCATTCGCGAGCATGTTTACTAAAATATGTTAAGCAGCTCCTGTTTTAGCATGAGCTAACAGCTTGGCCCAGGGTGCTGACAGCTAGTATGGGCCCCAGAGTAGACAACCTTTCTGGGCCCCTTGCATGGTTTAAAAATTGATTTTAAATATACCAGAGTAATAAACATCAATAGCAAGTAAATGACTGTATTATTGTCAATACTATGGCAGCTGTTCCCAAAGCTCATAAATGAAAGGTCTGCAACATGCTAAAGTTGTTCATAATAAAAACAAACAAACAAAAAAACAAACAAACAACCGACCCTCAACGTAGGCCAAAACTGGGTCCCTTCAGAGATCCACAAGCTTTAGGTTCATGTACCTTTCTGCCCCTCCCCCTGGCCAGGCTAGGGGCTATCATATGCTTAAAAATAGCTGTGTAGTACTAATCCCATGCTAACTGCTTAGCACAGGTTGGGGTGGAGATGAGGTATGACCAGCACTGTCAGCTACTGCCTGGTACGTTACTGCACACTAACTAGCATGGCTCAAGTTTTGTAGCACCGTTGCACTTACACCAACCCCGTCAAGTGACCTTGCAAATGCTTCGCAACTAGATTTGCACAAGGTTTAGTATTTTACAATGTACATGTGCAAAGTTGCATTCTGTCCAAGTTCTGCCTCTGTGCTCAGCCACTCCAAACCTACACACCGTTGCCCCAACTTGCATACTTACAGAATAGTAACCACCTACACTTAGATGCATTGATGGCATGCAGATGTACGCAGCTCGTTGTCCAAATGCCAGTAAGAGGCGATCACACTTTCAAAAGTATTGTAAGTCTCAGATTTCTGCTCACTTCCTTGTGTGTGATTAACATTTCAAATTCTTTCATTTTATGGACGATTTCAGTGTTTGACTTGGAGCCAACAAGTCTCTATAGCAACAGCAAAAGGGAACTTCTTTTTTGTTTTATCACAACTCTTTTCTGCCAGAAAAAGAAAAGAGGTCATTCTCTCTTGGTTTAATGATCATTTATATAAAAATATTTTACTGTTTGAGTAAGCGCTGGTAAGGGAAAGCTCTAAGAGGGAGACACATGGACCTTCCCTTCCTTCTCTTGGAGTCTTGCCATGATATTAGCCTCTCATTACTCCTCTCTCTCTTGTGTTCCTTTTTCATCTGTTTTTTTTTTCAGTTTTCTTTCCTTATTTTGTCTGTGTTGCTGCCCTCTTAATTGTTTTTCTTTCTCTCTTAAAATATAGAGGATGGATGTTGGAGACCAAATGGCAAAATTTGCCATTTGGTCTCCATTTGTATCCACCTACGTACTGTGCTTTTGCAAAGCTTCTCCATCCCTCCCTCTGCAACCAAGCATTGTCTTGTGTGTGTGTGTGTGTGTGTGTGTGTGTGTGTGTCTTGTGCATGCTTAAATTCTACCGTGTTTTTGACAGAGTCTCAGTTAAGGCATGTTCTCTATGGGGGCCATTTTCAGCGGTAGCGGCAGCCAGCACGCACGCATGCATAAAGCAGCTGGCCATTGTCACTTTAATTTCAACACAGGTATTCAATGCCGGGGGTCATATCTGGCCACCAGTATTGAATATCCAGGTTGCCTGAATAGCGTGTTAGCTGCGATATTCAGCTGCTGGCCGGATAGCTATACTGACTAAAGTTAGGCCAGCTTCTTTTTCTGCCTAACTTAGTCAATTTAAGTGAACTGTCCAGCAGCTCAATATTGCTGCTGTTCAGTTAACTCTGGTGCCGCTCCCAGAATGCACCAATACTAAGCACTTAGCGTTAGGGTGTACAAACTGGATAGCGGGGGATATTCATTGGCACTAAGTGGTTTAGGAGTGGAGGAGGTGGCGGCTAATGGCCTGGTGACCAAGCGACCAGGGTTAGATTTCCACTGGCACACTTTATGGCCTTGGGCAAGCCAATAAACCCTTTATTGCCTGGAAGAAAGTTCTGGCAATCTACTTCAGTCACACATTTACACCTACTTTGCTTAACACAGGGGTTCTTGACTGAGTCCTTGGGACACATCCAGTTAGTTGGGTTTTCGGAATATCCACAACGATGAGGCAGATTTTCATGCGCTGTCTCCATTGCAGGCAGATCTACATAATCATTGTGAGGAATATGCTGAAAAACAGACTGGCTGTGTTAAAACAGAAGTTCTCAACCCAATCAGAGTTTTTGTGACTGAAGGTCGAGTTGGTTGAGTGTTTCATCTATGTTCTAGGTGCTCACTCTGCCCGGACCCTATTCATCTGTCCATCTCCATCATTTTCCAGCTATTGTCCTTCTTTTATTTATTTATTTTTGTGAAGCATGTTATCTTGATGCTTACACTGATAAAAACCTAGAGCTGCAAGTTCGGTCTTCTGCAAACTGATGGCTCTCTATGAGGTACTCCAGAGGACAGTGAAAGAACACTCTGCATTCCTAGCCAATTGTGCATCAAGGAAGACAAACGCATTCCAGACCCCAAATTTGACAATTGATTCAGTTTGCACTTTTCTCTAGCAGATAGCTTTACTGCTTACCCAGAAATATCGCTTTCCCTCCAAAGATCTTATCCAGTGTACTCCTGAACTGATGAAGTGCAGAAGCTCTGCTGTCAAAATGTTCCTTTAAGGAGCCCCTGTGCATTAATGCTAAGCTGGGGTGAGATGTTGGCGACTATCGGTTCAATTTTTAATGTATGCCGCATGTGAATGAAGGAATATTATATGCAAATTTAGTCTGTAGTGATTCTAAAATCTAAGTGTAATAGATTTTAGCATCTGCCCCTGTGTGGCTCCTTCAATGCAAACCTTGCTTTCTCGGGGTAGTTTATCCAAATGGGTTAGTTTTGCGCACACTATGGCAGTCGTGAACCTGGGCCAGCGTGTGTGGAGCATGATTTTAGTCTCTCAAATTTACTGCTAATACGTGCGTTATACTTGCACTGTGCACCCTGCTGGCGTTGATAAGATGTAACATGTATGGATGTGCTTGGAGGTTCTTCTTTATCAAGCCTGTGGCTCCCAGTACGATGAGAAATATTTCTGTATCTTTCTGTCACATTTTCTTGGTCTCTGACTGTATTTCTTGGTACTTTAGGATCTTCTGCCTCTCCACGCGATTCACAGAATAATCACTCGGTACTGACACTTCTACTATCAATGCTGTTGTGGTATTCTTCTCCTTTACCACTATGTCAGGTTTCCTGCATCCAGTTTCTTATCCATTGGAATGGGAATGACCCAGGTGATCATAACCTCTTCATTCTCTGTTATTTTCATAGGGTCATGATCACAGTGCTTTTCAGGGACAGTGATGTTGTAGTGTTTCCAGAGTTTCCAGTGGAGGAAGCTGCTACTTTGTGCCTTTCTGTTCAGAAATTTTCCACCATCAGAATTTTGCAGCCTGCCCTTAGGTGAGTCACTATTTCCAGCTCTTTCTTTCAGAATCGGCATATGTCTGTTGTGCCAGATTTTTCAATACACGCCGTAAACCATCTCATCCATAATCCGCTGTCCTGGGCTGCAACTATCAATCTTTCATCCTTCGGTTTTAGTTCATCTCTCCTCAACCTTTCATGTGTCCGTTCTTGATTGACAAAATGTTCTTGGAGTAACACTCAGTATTTTCCACTGTATTTGTGCATTTGCCACTTCTTTTTCTTCGCCTGCTGATCTAATTCTTTGAATTTTTTTTTTCTCTTGTTTTTCAAATACTGTTACTTCCTATCTCCAGGAAAAAGCAGGAATGTAGTCTTCACATATGGGTATCGCTGGTACCGATGGAGCCTGCGCGGGAACGCTCCCCAGCGTCCAATAGGAAAGCTTTTGGGAGCATTCCACAGCGCCTGCGTGCTGCCTTCCCACCATTCCAACTCTACCTCTTCAGTTCTTCGTTTTCCACAGGGCCGACAGGTCGCATACCCTGTCACCGCAGAAAATTCTTTGTTACTACTTTGTTTTTTTGTGGTCGCGTCTGCCTTCATTCGATGCCTACCGGTACCGCCGGTTCTCTTTTCTTCTTTTCAAAAAAAAAAAAAAAAAATCTTTTCTGAAGTACTTTTCTTCAGAGGTCTTTTCCTTCTCGGTGCTAGGTGCCATTTTGGGCACTAGGCCCATTTTTCTTTTAAAATGGAAAAAACAAGTGTGTCGGTACCATATCCGTCACCAACACCCATGACTGGTGTCTCAAATGTTTAGGACCTGATGATTCTCCACTGGACTGTCTCCTGTAGAAAGATGACCAAGAGGGGCCTACAGAATAGAGCTGCAAAACCCGGTACCCTTATTGCCGCAGATGCGATGTCTGTTGCATCGACCTCTTCCAGGGTTTCATCTTCCTCCCATGGATCTCAGGTCACTAAACATAAGTCTCCTAAGACTAGCCAGTCCTCAAAGGGTAGATCTCCTAAGTATCGAGATGCCATCGGCGTTGCCCTCTAGGAAATTTCACCGGCAAAACAGCCCTGGCGGGAGGCTTTGGCTTCCAAAGCACTAACGGGGCTCCAGGATGTTCTAGAGGCTTCCACCTCTGCAGAACTAGTGGTGCCATGCTCTGGGGATCCGGCCGCTTCTATCGGTACCAACACCCAAGTATCGGCACGAGTGATAGATCAAAGATTTCTCGCTATCTAGAGTCAATCTCCAGTTTTGAGAGATCCGTACTGAGACACCTCAATACCGACTTCGATCGATACTGGTACCGTGCATTGCATGAACATCGAGATCGGAGCTATTTTGAATCCTCCGATTCCGATGACTCTGACTCTGCCGGTACTAGAGCAGTCCTTCCGGAGGATCCATCTCCTTCTCCTCAGCGGAGAATGTCTCCTCCAGAAGACATGTCCTTCCAGGATTTCATACGTGATGTGGCTCGAGGACTTGCAATCACGGTGACTCCTGAAAAGGAACCTAGAGCAGAAGAGTTAGAAGTTCTTCAATACCCTAAGGCTCTAAAGAGGCAGCTACTCTGCCCATTCATAAGATTCTTCATGATCTTATGCTGAGAATGTGGGAAACTCCTTTAACCACATCTCCACACTTTCGGAGACTCGATACCATGTATCAAGTTCCACCCTGTCCTGGCTTTCAGAAGATTTGGTTGCCACACCATTCAATGGTAGTGGAATCGGCGATGCATAGGATAAAGAGTGCAAAAAGACATTCTTCCAATCCTCCAGGCCAAGAATTAAGAACTCAGTGCCTTTGGCCGTCTCTGCTTCCAAGCTTCCATACTGTCAGCTATAATCAGCTTATACATCCTTTACATGGAGATATTCCTCAAGGAGGTTACAGGAGACTTGGAACTTATGAGCTCTCTTCTTCCTGATGATAAAAGAGAGGATTTTCTTACTCTGGTCAGACATGCCCAGGATGTTTCCAAGTTAGTGAACCAGGCAGCCTTTGATTGCTTCGAATGAATCAGCAGAACTTCTGCTATCTCCATCGGTGCACGTCGTATTGTCTGGCTTCAGGCATCAGACTTGGAAATTTGGGTACAAGATAAACTGGGAAACATTCCTTGCACAGGAGAAAATCTCTTTGGCAAGAACTGGCAAGAAAAGTCTAATGAGATTGACTCTGACAATATCACTTTGGACAGATTGTCAGGGTTTACAGCCAACCCAGCAAAGAAGAGGTCAAATAAAAAAAACCCTTCTTCAACAAGAAAAAGAAGTTTTATCCTTCTTACACCCATCAGGGTCACTGTCCAGTTCATGTTGCCCAAAAAGGACAACAACAACAAACTAAACAACAGAAGAAACCAAAAGTCCCAAGAGCTCAGCCAGCTCAGCAGGCTCAGCCTCCTCAGGGGCTTTGACTCTTTCCTAGAGAACTTAGTCTTCCTGTCCCTGCAGGGTCCAGAACCCTCTACCATCCCTGGCAGGTTATGCCATTTTGCCAGCAGATGGCACCAAATAACATCAGAAAATTGGACTCTGTCCATCGTACGAGAGGGGTACAGACTTCATTTTCACAGCATGCCCCCTCCTACAATCATAAGACAGTTCAATTCTCTCCCCTGTCACCGATCTCTTGAGTAAGGAGATCACGGCACTTCTTGCTCAAGGAGCAATAGAAGAGGTACCCATACCTCAACAAGGTATACGGTTCTACTCCCCTATTTTCTTATCCCAAAGAAAACAGGACACAGACCCATACTGGACCTCAGAGAATTGAACAAATATCTGATCCGAGAAAAATTCAAGATGGTCTCTCTCGGAACACTACTCCCATACTTTCAGAGACAGGATTGGCTATGTTCTCTAGATCTAAAGGATGCATATATGCATATTCTCATCCATCCAGATCACAGGAAATTCCTTAGATTCCTTTTCCAGGGAAAACACTTCCAATACAGGGTTCTTCCCTTCGGTCTGGTTTCTGCCCCAAGAGTTTTCACAAAATGCATGGCTGTAGTAGCTGCATTCTTAAGAACTCTGGGGATATTCGTCTTCCCTTACTTGGACGACTGGCTCATTCGAGCACCCACTGCTCCAGAAGCCAGCTTCGCTCTTTTTCGCACAATGCAAATCCTTCGCTACTTGGGATTGGTCATAAACCTCCCAAAATCCCATCTCGCTCCTTCTCAATCCCTGGAATTCATAGGAGCTCGCCTAGATACCAGACAGTCAAGGGATTTCTTTCCACAGCCCCGCTGTCTACGTATAGTACAGCTGGCTTCCCAAGCAGCGGCAAAGGCCTCTCTAACTGTTTGGGAAATGCTTCAGCTTCTGGGACATATGGCATCCACCGTCCATGTGGTTCCCTATGCTCGCCTTCACATGCGAGCAGCCCAGTGGACACAGGCCTCAGGTTGCCTGTCCGACAAAATAAGAAACTCAAAATGACTTATTTCGTCCCTCCAATGGTGGCAATCACTGGAGAACCTACTCATAGGCTCTCCTTTCCAGCAACCTGTATTCCAAACCACTCTAATTACAGATGTGTCTCAGTTGGGATGGGGGGCCCACTTGCACGATCTCTCCACCCAGTGTCTTTGGACGACACAGGAGGCTTGTCTCCCCATAAACCTCCTAGAACTCAGAGCAATCTTCCTTGCTCTTCGAGTATTCCAAGCCCAACTCAGCTACAAGACAGTCCTAGTCCAGACCGACAATCAAGTAGCCATGTTCTATGTGAACAAGCAGGGCGGAACGGGCTCTATGTTAGCAATGAAGCTTTACAACTATGGGCCCTCGCCAGAGAGCATCAAATCCACCTCCTGGTGGTATATCTTCCAGGCATTCAAAACCTTTTGGGCAGACAAACTCAGCCAAGTACTGCTGCCACACGAATGGTCTCTCTACTCAGACCAGATTGCCCGAGTATTCCAAATCTGGGGAACCCAAGACATAGACCTCTTTGCAATTCCACAGAATGCCAAACTTCCCCGGTTCTGTTCCAGAATTCCGGCTCAAAACTGTCAGGCATTGGATGCTTTCCTTCACTGGGGTCAAGACTTCCTCTATGCCTTCCCCTCATTCCCAAAACACTGTTCAAGCTTCAGAGAGACAGAGGTTGTATGATACTCATAGCTGCACGTTGGCCATGGCAAACATGGTATCCTCTGCTTCTACGTCTCTCTCAAGCCACACTTCTGGAGTTGGGGTATTCTTCAGATCTTCTCTCCCAGGAGAACGGGATGCTATGGCACCCTATTTCCCAGTTCCTGCATCTCAGGGCCTGGTTGCTGAAAGCCTAGAACTTCAGGATCTCAACCTTTCTCAACAGATAAAAGATATCCTTCAGGCTTCCAGAAAGCCCTCCACAAGGCGACCTTCAAGTGGAAATGTTTCACTATACGGTGTTCTCAAAGGGGACTTGACCCTCTTGTGATACCTTTTGGAATCGTTACTGGAGTATCTCCTCCATTTATCAAATTCTGGTCTTAAGACCAATTCAGTGAGAGTCCATCTTAGTGCTATTGCAGCTTCTTACAAGCTTCTAAATGGACAACCTATTTCCTCTCATCCACTCATAGCAAGATTTATGAGAGGTCTACTCTTAACAAAGCCTCCCATTAAACCATCACCGGTGGCATGGGATTTGAATCTTATTCTCGGGCAGCTCATGAAACCGCCCTTTGAGCCTTTAGCCACTACAACTCTAAAATTCCTTTCTTGGAAGGTCATCTTCCTAATTGCAATCGCACGACACATTAGTGAGTTACAAGCCTTAGTGGCTGATCCTCCTTATACAAGATTTCACCATGATAAGGTCGCTCTTAGGACTCATCCTCACTTTATGCCAAAGGTGGTCTCGCCTTTCCATCTAAACCAAGTGGTTTACCTTCCTGTATTCTTTCCGAGGCCTCATGCCTTTAGTGCAGAAAGGAACCTTCATACCTTAGACTGTAAAAGAGCCTTAGCTTTTTACCTGCAAAGAACACAGCAACATAGAAAATCTTCTCAGCTTTTTGTTGCTTTGATTCTAGTCCATTTGGGACTTCCAGTCTCCAAAAGAACTCTTTCTAGATGGATTGCACAGTGCATATCCTTCACGTATGAGAGTGAGGAACTTCCTCTTGAGGGCCATGTCACAGCTCACAATGTGAGAGCCATGGCAACCTCTATGGCTAATCTTCATTCTGTGTCTATCGACGACATCTGTAGAGCAGTCACTTGGACTTCAGTACACACTTTTACAGCCCACTACTGTTTAGACAAGGACTCCTGTCGGGATGCCTTGTTTGGCCAAGCTGTTCTTCAGCATCTCTTTCAGACTTAATGCAGCTCCTATCCACCATCCGAGTTTGGATGCCAGAGATCCATGGGAGGAAGCATGACCCATCTCACCATGGGTTTGCAGCTTCCTGGGGCCATCTCCCTGGCATTTTTCAGCTGGGGAGTCCCTATATGTGAAGACTACATTCTTGTTCCTGGAGATAGCGTAGTTACTCATCTGTAACAGGTGATCTCCGGGAACAGCAGGAATTTGGTCTTCACAACCCACCCGCCTCCCCTAGGAGTTGTTTGTCTATCTCTCTCTCTCTCCTTCTCTCCTTTGTCTCAGCTATAAACTCAACTGAAGAGGAAGAGTTGGAATGGTGGGAAGGGATGTTCCCAAAAGCTTTCCTATTGGACGCTGGGGAGCATTCCCATGTAGGCTCCGTCAGTACCGACGATACCCATATGTGAAGACTAAATTCCTGCTGTTCCCGGAGATCACCTGTTACAGGTGAGTAACTACGCTTTCCCATGCATGCCTGTGGATTCTCGCTCGTTCCTTCTAGTCATCTGAATGCTTGTCCAAGTTTGATGATGGAGACAGATTATGGACGTTTAATTTCATATTTCAGCACTTTTTGCATATTTGGATCCGATGTAGTGTCCTTTATTTGTGTAGTGTAATCAGATCTCCTCTTGAATATCCTTCCCAACCTCTCTTCCTCCAACTGTAAATACCCCAGTTTGGACAATCATTTTCTGTCTTTTTAAATTTTATTTAAAATGTGCTTATATGTTATGTACCTGATTAAAATCGTAGAAACATGTCAGCAGAAAAAGACCATATGACCTTTTCTAGTTTGCCCTTCCATATCAAATACTATAGTCCCTCTTTTCCTTTAGAGATCTTCTGTGTTTGTCCGATGCTTTCTTGAATTCAGATTCTGTCCTTCATCTCTACCACCTCCACTGGGAGACTATTCCATGCATTTACCACTCTTCCATAAAGAAATATTTCTGCTTATTACTCCTGAGTCTATCCCCTTTCACCCTCATTCTATGCCCCTCAATGCAGAGCTTACTTTCAATCGAAAAAGCTTTCCTTTTGTGCATTTGTCATGAAAGTATTTAAACATTTCTATCATATCTCCTTTATGTTGCCTTTCCTCTGACATATGCATATAGTGGAGGAGTAGCCTAGTGGTTAGAGCAACTGCCTAGTACCCAGAAAATCAAGGGTTTGATTCCCACTGGCACTCCTTGTGACCTCCATTACCTCAGGGGATAAAAAGGCTTGGCAGTCTACTTCTGATAATACATTTCCAAGAAAACCCAGAGGCAGGACACCAGGAGTCAGTACTGACTTGACAGCACAAAAAAAAAAAATTAAAATCTTTAAGTTCCATATGGTTTCATAACGAAGACCACTGACCATTTTAGTAGCCAGCCTCTGCACCAACTCCATCCTGTTTATATGCTTTTGAAGGTGCGCTCTCCAGAATTGCACACAACACTCCAGATGAGGTTGCACCAGAGACTTATACAGAGGCACTATCATCTCCTTTTTTTCTGCTGGCCATTCCTCTCCCGATGCACCCAAGCATCCTTCTGGCTGTCACTTTTTCTACCTGTTTAGTCACTTTAAGATTATCGGAAGCAATCACGCCTAGGTCCTGTTCTCTTTTTTTTTTTTTTTTTTGCCCTCTACACTGTACCACTCCCTTGGATTTTTGCAGCCCAAATGCATGACCCTGCAATTTTTTTTTTTTTTAGCATTAAATCTCAACTGCCAAATTCTTGACTGTTCAGGCTTAGCTAGATCCCTGCTCATGTTATCTACTCCTTCCTGGGTGTTTATTGCAAATTTTGATGTCATCCGCAAAGAGGCAAACCTTTTCCAACAGCCCTTTCGCAATATCACAAACTAAAGATTTCTTTGTACATCCGTGTACTAAAATAATTGTTTCTTTCTGATTACTCAAATTGCGAGACAATATGTGATATACATAATTATTTGCCCCTGCAATTTGATATCCATAGGGAAAACAAAACACAATGTATGTACTAGAATGACAGAGCATAAGAGCTGCTTGAAGAGATGCATTTTGGATAAACTTTTGGTCTCGCATTGGAATTCTGCACAACACCTTATTTTCGATTTGAAATTTTTGGCTATTAAGGTGGTACATCCCCACTGCAGACTTGAACAGAGATTTATTTTTGAGTTTGAGTCTGCAATGCTCTTGGGTCTGTTTTTTTCTCTAGAGGTACCCCCTTCTGTTTTTTACTAGATGCATATTTTCTTTTTTAAGATACTTTTTAGGCTAATATTGGTTCTTCATTCATCCCATCTCTTATTCATCCCCTTCCACCTCTCTCTCTTCCTCCCCCTTCACCCCTTCCCCCTCCCCCTTTCCCCTTCCTATCCCTTCCGTCCTCCCCACCCCTTCTTCCTTCCTTCTCTCTTCCCTTCCCCCTCCCCCCCTTTTCCCTCCCTGCTTTGGCATTATTTTATCATATTTTCCCAATATTATATTTTTTAAAATTTAATGGGTCAAATAAGATTGTATGTAACCTGAATAATAAAACCATGTTTTACAATTCCACTATCAGTTCCTTTTACGTTGGTCTGCTTTTAGTGGCATCATCTTTTATCAGCAATTATACTACTTTTTATTTATTTATTTTTATCAGTGACATACTCATGTTTAATCCCTATTTGGGATCAACAGTTTTTATACTGGTCTCTTTTTTTTTCTTTAAGGCTAATCTATGGGTTTTGCTTTTTTTTTTTTTTTTTTTTACAATTTTAACATTTTCAAGACATGTAACGTTCATTATATATGTTTTTTACGCATGGTCCTTTATTATTCTTTATTTTTTATGTTCTTAATCTCCCTGATTTTATAATTACCCTTATCTAATTCCCTAAGAGTAATTGTTATTGTCCAATGAGATTTATTTTACCGTAGAGCTCGTTGTATCTCTTCCATTCAAAATAATATTTCTATGGCTGCATACAGATTTCACTGCTTACGTATTGCTGCCTTTGACATATCGTTCTAAATTTATTTTATAGTTGTATAGTTCATTAAGACCCTTTGTTCCTGTTGGAGCTTATATACTTGTAATGATGGGCTATGCTTCTCCTAGGAAATTGTATAGTTCTTATCAAGTAGATGATATTATTTTAAATATTTTTTATCCACGATCCAATATAAGTTTTTTATAGTAGTTTTATACATTATAGCTCTTTTTATATGGAATCCACTATAGTTTTTATGACTTTGTTTTCATATTTTTATTGGCACTAAGATACATGGGAGGCTTTTTTCCTTTATATAAGCTCCAATTTTAGTTCATAGTTACGTACCTGGGGCAATAATATTGTACCATTACTTATTATTTTTTAGGTTTTCAATTGACATTAAAAGCTGTTTTACCAATATTGTAACAGCGGCACTTTCGATTAAAACTGCATCGTCTTAATTTTTGTTTTATCATTTTCTAGTAACAAAGATCTTTCGTTTTTAAAAAAGGATGCACACCTGGTGTGATTAGGTATAATCACAATCCTCAAGACATAAAGTAAATCAAGTATAGGACTTATGCAATTTGTTTTCATTAATCTCAAATGGTGTGGTTTTCTTCCATACATGGTTGAGGGAATGTGGCTAATATATTTTAAGATTATAATGGGAAGGCCGCGGGACCACGTGCCCGCCAGCCGCGTTTAACCGGGGGGGGGGGGGGGCGGTGCGATGCGTGGCCCCCGCCTCGGTGATCGAGGGGGGGGGTAAGGAGCGGGGTTAGGTGCATTTTTTGAAGGCATTGGCTCCCGCGGGTGAGCGACTTGTGCGGGAGCCAATGGCCGGGGAGCAGGTGGGTGGGGGTGCCGGAAGGAAACAGGAGTGGGCCGGAGAGCCCGACAGTCCGGCGAGGCGGAGGACAAGGATGGGCGGCGGTTCTCTGGCGGCGGTGGAGGCGATCTTCGGTGGTGCGGTTTCTTCGGGCCCCGTTTTTGGTGATTCGCAGCTGCAGAGCAGAGAGACGGCACGTGGGGCCCGGAGCTGGGCGGAGGATCATCTGGATTGGAGTACCATTGGCCTGGACCTTTCCCGTTCGACGCTTCTGGATGGTTGCAGCTTCGGGACCAGAGGCAAATGTTTGGCCAGGGGAAAAGGCGGCCCGAGGTTCAGTGCTGCGTGTTGTTAATCTTTAAAAAAAACAAACAAAAAAAAGGGGGTTAGAAGTTTAACGTTTGGATTGAGCCCTAGCATGCCTGCACAGGGTCAGGGGACTAGACAGGCTAAGGGGAGGGTTCGGGGAAGGGCGGCTATGGCTCGGGGGAATCCAGTGGGGAGGGGTGGGGGAGCACATGAGCAAGGGAGAGGCAGGAAGGGTAATAGGAGGGGGGCCCGGGAAGGGGAATTAGTAGGACCAAGGGGACCCAGGGGGGAGCAGGCGCGGTTTTTGGCGAGGGGTAGGGGCAGTGCCAGGGGGGCCCGGAGGGGGGTTTGCAGGGGGGTTTGCAGGGGGGTGGGGGCAGAGCAGGTTGCCGGTGTACAGGGCAGGGCAAACAGGTGTGGGGGGGCATCACAAGGGGGAGGGGAGGATGGGGGGTGGCTGGGGTCTGCCCAGGTGCCTGGTGGGTCGCAAGGGAGCACTCCGCAGGGCGGGGGTGGGGTACCCCTGACCTGGAGAACCCCTCGGGGCTTTTGCTAGTAATATGACGAAGCCGGAGGAGGGGGTAAGGGAGTTGCCGGGGGACGGTTCCCGGCGGAAGCGGGATGGAACTCACTTTGCTACTCACATGGCTGGTGAGGGGTCGTCCCGCTGCCGGAACCGGTATGGTGAAAGATGGTTGTTGTTAGATGGTGTGTATAATGTTATGTTAATAAAAGCTGCGACCAGTTAGAATGGCAACAACTTGTAGTTTGATTATTTCAGGGGTCTGGGCGGGTGGGGGGGGTGCGGTGGTGCAGGGGGGGGGGCAGGATAGGTGCCTGAGCTCCGCGTCCGCCTTACCCGGTTAATAAATATTTGTTAAGGTTGCCATAATACACAATTAAAAACTCATGCTTTTGATTCGCATATTCTAGTTATAGAAAATAGGTTTTGTGGAAATTCGCCTTCCCTTTAAACTCATGTTTTGGGGCCAAACCAGCCCCTTTAAAAAAAAAAAACTCAGCTAGCTTGGCATGAATTCTTTCAATCTGAACTGAATGTCCTCTGACTGTGGTAAGCAACATACACTTCCTTCCACAGTGAATGCCTCTTATGTGCTTAATCTTTGACTGTATATGCTTGTTATGCTTTTACACACATTTACCTTTTTCATTCTGATTTTTTTTTTAAGGTTTGAAATTCGTACAACTTCTAACTTGTGGTGTTCTCTTGTACTCCTAAGTGACTTTTGTACTTTAGTATAGCAACTAGTTTGCACACCATACCGATATATAGTGAGTCCAATTTTACTTCATTTCATGCATATGTGCTGCTTTTCTTTCTCTTTCCCTTCCTCTCTCACCTCCCCCCTCTCCTCCCGTCTCTCCTCTTCCCCCCTTCCTCCCCCCCTTGCTTCCTCCCCCCCTTTTTTTCCTTAAATACTAAGTCCTTTAATGCTGACAAATGAAGTTTGTTTCCTTTAATCGTCATTTAAATTTTTTATATAGCCGTCCACTCATTTTAATTTCATTCCTACATTATATATTTAATCATTTAAAGTATCTTACATATTTATTGTTTCTTTATTTTTATTTCAATGGTGTTTATTATTTATTATGTCTTAATGTATGATCAATTTCAGTTTAGTTGATTTTTAAAATATATATTATCTTGTTGCTATAATTTATCTTTTCATCTTAAGTTACACTGTATATGGTTTGACGTTTATTTACATTTATTCTGTTGAAGGTTTGAACACACATACCTCCCTGATGAAGACTTATAAGGCTAAAACACTGCTAGTGTAGTGTGTAATCAATAAAATCTATTTCCACGTAGAGGGTTTTGTTGCCTTCCTTACTACTTTTGTGTTTGCAATAAACATCCATAAAATAACATAAACAAACAAATGAATACTTAAACAAAAACATCACACAGTTCAATAACCTATTTATCAACACTGAATGCTTCCCTAAATAAAAACACCTTCAGTTTTCATCTAAACTGCTGAACATCGTTTTCAGACCTTATCTAAGCTGATAACATTTCCATTTGTGTGGGCCCGCTATGGACAGAGCCAAAGAATGGGTCAGTGTCGACCTGGCTGAACCCACAGACGGCACCATCAATACGTTAGTAGACAGTGACCTTGGCGCATACTGTAGGGCATACCCATGGCCAGCTCAGCCATTACACAGCTAGGCGGTTGCCTAGGTCAGCAGCTTCTAAGGTGTGGTAGCAGAGAGCTGCAGTAGTCGAAACAAAACCATAGAGCCTGCCAGCCACACAGACTGAAAGAGTGCATCCTTTTATTATCAAGGAGAGCAGGCACACGTACCTACAAAGCAGCTTTATAATGTCCAGTTTTACTTTTCTTACAGGATTTTTCTGGAAGGGGTAGTGTTCAGATGACCATGATTAAGTTTAATTATCTTCTCAGGGAAGGGGGATAGGGGAATTTACCAAAGTACCCAATACCCTCGTACTGACCCTAGGCCTACCATAAATACAGATTCCTCAAATAGCATTTATAGTGTCTCTTAACATTTAAAGATGAATTGGCATACCTTTAAATATTGTTCTTTGAATTACCAGCAGCTAAGTGGGCTCCCCCTTTTTTTTTCTAATATTGGGCTATCCTTTTTCAGAATGGGTGACCAACTGGACCCCATACTCCAAAGAAAGGTCTGACAACAGGGTTTTAATTTAGATACTTCTAGTCTGACTTTTGGGGCATAGTTAAGCCTGCTCAAAGTGTTGTATGGCCAGCTAGGGAATGAGATTTCATAAAACATCAAGGAACGCAACAAATTCATAAGATATTAGTATGCAAAAGTTAAAACAGGATAAGGATTATAGTTGGATCCGATGATATCCTCATCCTCATTCTTTGCATCCGCCTCCTGTTTGACGCATACCAACATGTTCCCGGCTTTGCACACTTATTCCCAGTTTGTTGCTAATTAATGTACCCAGGGGTCGATATTTAGTGGAAGCTAGGCTGCTTTAATTAAGCCTGAATATTCGGTGCCAGAACTTAACCAGTTTCCAGCACCGATCTGGGCTTGCCAGACAGCAGAGTCATAGTCAGTTAGTGGTGATTTACAGCTGCTAACCGGATAATGAAAACCAGTTAAAGTCAGCTAGTCAGCTTAATCGGTTCAAGTTAGGTCATCAGGCTAGCGGCTGAATATTGCCGCTAACCAGATCGTGACCGTCACTGCCCACAGACTGTCTCAGTTTTAGCAAAGGTGTTTTTTATGCGCTCTGTGGCACTAACTAGTTAGCAGCTGAATACTAGGTTCGGCACATTTTATCCGGTTAGTAGGTCTTTATCTGGGCATTGTTAACAGGGGTTGACCTAATAAAAAATATTCTTGTGTATTAGCCTACTCTTATCTGCATTAAAGCACACCTGCAATTGTCTGCCCTTTTCCATAGTCTCGCTGTTTTGCTTGGTACCATCTTTGCTGGTGGGCTACTGCAGACACCCACCACCCTGTCGGTAAGGAAGGATACAGGGAGGAAATACGTGCTTGTAGAATAATGAGCAGAGTGGAATGAGGAAATGCAAATTGGTTCTTTACTCCTACAAAAAACATGAAGAATAGGAAGCGCACAATGTAGCAGATTTTAAGATTACTTGGAGAAAATATTTTTTTCACTCAACATATAATTAAGCTGTGGAATTCGTTGCTGGAGAATATAGTAAAAGTTTTTAGGGTAGCTGGGTTAAAAGCGGTTTGGAAAAGTCCATAAATGGTATGGGGAAAATTAACTGCTTATCCTGGGATAAGTCACATGGAATCCGTTGACCTTTCAGAAACCTGCCAGATAACTGTGACCTGGTGTTGGAAACGGGATACTGGACTTGATGGACTATTGATCTGACTCAGTATAGCAAATCTTATGTTCTTATGTTTCTCTTCATTTATATTAAGACATGCCCATGAAACAAACATCACTAAACAGAGCAAGATGAGGAAAAAAAGCCTTTTATTAATAAAAAGGCCCCAACATGGCTGCGTTTCGAGAATTTGCCTTCATCAGGGGGCAAGCCTTTTGTCGGGGCCTTTTTGTTAATAAAGACTTTTTTTCTTCACCTTGCTCTGTTTGGTTCTGTTCTCCATGTGTGAATGTGTGCTCTCTTTCGGACCCCCATGAAACAAACGACTTCTTACCTTTTAAGATCAGACAGTTTTGTACAGTATTTAATCTTTATTTTTAGGTGATCAGTTTTATAGCTACCAGTCTTTTATAGGCTGCCTTATTGTCTGAAGATCCACGTTGTCACAATGCACTATACTTATTTCATCTGTTAAGCAAAATTTCTTGACTGCCCTGTTCCCATCAGCTGGTAAACGTTTCATACCACTGGCTGAGCTCTGTTTGTATGTTGTCCAACACCACTGCTTCCATGATTAAGACGAGAAGTCAATAGAGCAGAAGCCAAGTTTAGCCTTACAAAGATATCATTAGGTCTATACTAGTTACATGATTCATTTATGCAGTGCCTGTTATTAAACTACCTCCTGTCACACCAAGACAATATCCTTAGGATTTGAGAGCTATTGCTAATGGCTAGCTATCTTGCTCTTTGTAAATTGTTTCTGAGGTTTCCTGACCATCCTGGGTGCATCTCATTAATCCTCACAGCGATGCTAAAATGACTGAAAGGGGAAAGAGCCTTGGTGAATGAGATTTAGGGCTAGAGAGGATAAAGCAGAGTTGCATACCTTTTAATGGGGGGTTTCCGTAGATAGCAGGAACAATGCAAGCACATATTACATGCCGGAACCTTCAGGATGACATCAGCAGTATTGTGAATTCATTTGCCTGCTTGTCAATGGCGAATATAGGTTTCAGAAATTACACTATAGGTTTTAGTACTAGGAACAAGAATGCTTCAGTTGCCTGCCTGTCTTAATGCATGCAAACCAAATGAACACCACAATTGTTACAACTATAATATCAAAGATGATAACCAGCCAAGTAGCACCCAGCCTTCAAAGGCCATACAATAAATTTCTCAATTTATATCAAAAAGGAGGAAACCTATTTAGGCAGCATACAAATTAATTAGATAATACTTTAATTAAACATTTAGGTTTGTAATTTAAGTATAATTTATATATAATCAATCAATTCTTGAATTAATGTTTATGTATACTCTTCATAACACACATTTTGTAATATAATATTTAATACAATATTTCTTAAATATCAGATTGTCTGTCACCATACATACTACAAACATTTACCACATCACAATTAATTAAAACAACTATTAGCTACAAATATAATCAGTTAAGTACGATCAGCAGAGTACAGAGATTTCAACAAGCTTTCACAGTCTCAAAATCTTCTCTTCTTATCACCTTCTCCAATGGGTCCGTAATGCATCAATGTCAGCAGCTCACAATGTAACTTCAAAAGATTGCGATATTATTACAAAATTACAACGTATGTGGTTATAGCCCCCCAAAGAAGGTAATACCGGGCTGACAAAGTGCCTTCAAGAGGCCCCATCTAACATAGCCAAAAGTCGACAACACACATTTCACTCCAAGTTCAAACCCAACCAGGACGCATAGTTTCGCCAATCAATGGTTTCATCAGGATATCTGTTTGTCACACACCATCGGCTCAGAAAAGCCTCAGTACCAAAAAATTCCAGAAGAGTTGGTGGAGATTGTATTGTCAGCCCGGTATTACCTTTATCTCCAGGAACAAGTAGGAATGTAGTCTTCACTTATCGGTATCGTCAATCATGCATTATCGATCACATGATATTGCATGATCTCATGCAATATCAAACCCGACGCATGATCTCATGTTAAGAATGTGGGAAACACCTCTTACCACCTCTCCTCATTCCCGAAGGCTGGATACCATGTATCGAGTGCCTCCTTATCCAGGATTTCAAAAACCTCAGTTGCCACACCACTCCATAGTGGTGGAGTCAGCTATGAGAAGGATCAAGAGTGCAAAAAGACATGCATCTAATCCTCCAGGACGTGAATGTAGGACTCTTGATGCCTTTGGGTGTCGAACATTCCAGGCCTCTGTGCTTTCTGCCAGGATTAGTTCCTACATCTTATATATGGGAATGTTCCTTAAAGAGGTTACAGGAGATCTAGAGCTTATGAGCCCTCTCCTTCCTGATGATAAGAGGCAGAATTATCTTACACTTGTCAAACATGCCCAAGATGTTTCCAAGTTTGTTAATCATGCAGCTTTTGACTGCTTTGAGTGCATAAGCAGGACCTCTGCCATTGCCATAGGGGCTCGTAGGATTGCCTGGCTCCAGGTATCTGACTTAGAAATCTGGGTACAGGACAAACGGGAATATCCCTTCTACAGGCGAAAATCTCTTTGGCAAAAATTGGCAAGAGAAAGCTAATGAGCTGGATGCTGATAACACCACTTTGGATAGACTATCCAAGGCTACAGCTGATCCTGCAAGGAGAAAATCCTACAAGAAACCATTCTTCTCTAAAAAGAAGAGGTTTTAACCCCCTCCTATAATACCCAGCAGGTGCATTCTGCAGGTCAGTCCGCCCGAAAGGGACAGCAGCTCCCAAAGCAAAGGAAATCAAAGACTGCTAAGCCTCAACCGGCCCAGCAGACTCAGCCTCCACAGGGGCTTTGACTCCCATCTAGAGAACTTAGCCTTCCTGGCCCTGAACGGGTCAGAGCCTTCCACCATCCCAGGAAGGTTGTGTCATTTTGCCCCCAGATGGGGGCAGATAACAGCAGAAACATGGACTCTTTCCATTGTAAAGAGGGGTACAAGCTTCATTTCTTCAACATGCCCCCTCCTACAGTGGTAAGACAGTTCAGTTCTCAGGCTTCTCTCAACACTCAGTTGAGTCAAGAGGTCAGTTTACTTCTTGCCCGTGGGGCAATAGAACATGTACCCATTTCCCAACAGGGTACAGGGTTTTACTCCCCTTATTTCCTTATTCCAAAGAAAACAGGGGGACACCGACCCATTTTAGACCTCAGAGAACTGAACAAATTCCTGTTCAAAGAGAAATTCAAGATGATTTCTCTGGGAACTCTGCTGCCATACCTTCAGAGTCAGGATTGGCTTTGTTCTCTAGATCTCAAGGATGTGTACACTCATGTTCTCATCCATCCAACTCACCGAAGGTTCCTTCGTTTTCTTTTTCAAGGAAAGCACTACCAATACAGGGTGCTTCCTTTTGGCCTGGCCTCAGCACCAAGGGTGTTTACGAAATGCATGGCTGTAGTGGCAGCATTTCTCCGCACTCTAGGAATATTCGTCTTCCCCTACTTAGACGACTGGCTCATTCAAGCCCCATCAGAGTCAGAGGCCAGAATTTCCCTATCTTGCACAATGCGTATCCTTCAGTATTTGGGCCTATTCATAAACATCCCAAAATCCAGCCTAACCCCCAAGTCTCTAGAGTTTATAGGAGCTCTGCTGGATACCAGAGGAGCAAGGGCCTATCTTCCACAGGCCCGCTGCCTTCGCATTGTGCAGTTAGCTTCCCAGGCAGTGTTAAAAACTCATCTCACTGCTCGGGAAATGTTACAACAACTAGGCCACATGGCATCTACCGTGCACGTGGTTCCCTATGCTCACCTCCATATGAGAGCAGCCCAATGGACTCTATCCACACAGTGGACTCAGGCATCAGGCTGCCTATCAGACAAAATAGCAAACACAAGTCACCTTATTTTGTCTCTACAATGGTGGCAGTCAACCCAAAACCTGTTGGTGGGGTCCCCTTTCCAGCAACCCCTACCCCAGGTCACTCTAACAGACGCCTCACAAGTGGGTTGGGGAGCTCATCTTCAAGATCTCTCTACCCAAGGCACCTGGACTCTACAGGAGACCCACTTACATATGAATCTCCTAGAACTCAGAGCAATCTTCCTTGCTCTTCGAGTGTTCCATACCCAGCTCAGCTACAAGACAGTCATAATTTAGATGGACAATGAAGTAGCTATGTTCTATCTGAACAAGCAGGGTGGAACAGGCTCTCTGTCACTTTGCATCGAAGCTTTGCGACTATGGGCCCTCGCCAGAGAGCATCAGATTCATCTCCTTGCGGTGTATCTGCCAGGCATTCAAAATTCTTGGGCAGACAGACTCAGTCAAATCCTGCTTCGACACGAATGGTCTCTCCATGCAGACCAGGTAGCAAAACGTTTTCAAATTTGGGGAACTCCGGACATAGACCTCTTTGCAAGTCCGTTGAATGCCAAACTTCCCCGGTTCTGTTCCAGAATTCTGGCTCAGGGTTCTCAGGCCAGGGATGCTTTCCTCCTCCTTTGGGGTCAGGACTTCCTATATGCCTTTCCACCCATTCCCCTAATTCCCAAAACCCTATTCAAGCTTCAGAAAGACAAGGGCCACATGATTGTCAAAGCTCCACATTGGCCTCGGCAGGTGTGGTACCCTCTGCTCCTGCATCTCTCTCAAGCTCCATCTCTGGAGTTAGGATCTACTCCAGATCTCCTGTCTCAGGAGGACAGGATGTTGTGGCACCTCAATCCCCACTCATGGCATCTCAGGGCCTGGTTGCTGAGAGTCTAGACCTTCATGGTCTTAACCTTTTTCAACAAGTAAGGGATGTCCTTTGTGCTTCCAGGAAACCTTCCACAAGACGCTCTTATGCTGTCAAGTGGAAAAGGTTTTCCATATGGTGTTCGCAAAAGGGTCTTCACCCCTCTTCGATACCTCTGGAATCATTACTGGAATATCTCCTTCATTTATCTAATGCAGGACTTAAGACTAACTCAGTAAGAGTCCATTTAAGTGCTATTTCAGCTTCTTTAAATACTTTAAATGATCAACCTATTTCCTCTCATCCTCTCATATCGAGATTTATGAGGGGCCTTCTAACTAAGCCTCCCATTAGGCCACCTCCAGTGGCATGGGACCTGAATCTGGTTCTGGGGCAGCTCATGAAGCCGCCTTTTGAACCTTTAGCTACTACCTCCTTGAAATTCCTTTTCTGGAAAGTTATCTTTCTCATTGCAATCACATCAGCACATCGCATCAGTGAATTGTAAGCATTAGTTGCTGATCCTCCTTACACGAGGTTCCATCATGATAAGGTAGTCCTTAGGACTCATCCACACTTTATGCCAAAGGTAGTCTCACCTTTTCATTTAAACCAGGCGGTTTACCTGCCTGTATTTTTTCCAAGGCCTCATGCTTCAAATGCAGAAAGGAATCTTCATACTTTGGACTGTAAAAGAGCACTTGCCTTTTTACTTACAGAGGACACAGCAACATAGAAAGTCCTCCCAACTCTTTGTTGCTTTCGATCCTTCTCATTTGGGACTTCCAGTCTCCAAGAGAACATTGTCCAACTGGATTGCACAGTGTATTTCTTTTGCCTATCAGAGTAAGAACCTTTCTCTGGAAGGCCATGTCACAGCTCACAATGTGAGAGCCATGGCAGCCTCAATGGCTCATCTACACTCTGTCTATTGACGACATCTGTCAAGCAGCTACTTGGGCCTTGGTTCATACCTTCACAGCCCATTACTGCTTGGACAAGGACTCCCGCCGGGATGCCTTGTTTAGTCAGGCTGTTCTACAGCACCTGTTCCATACTTAATCAACTCCTACCCACCTTTCCCGGTAGGATGCCAGAGATCCATGGGGGGAGGTGGAGCCCCTTCACAGGGACACACAACATCTGGGGTTTCTCCCTGGCATCTGCAGCTAGGGAGTCCCCATATGTGAAGACTACATTCCTGCTTGTTCCTGGAGATAGCATTGTTACTCACCTGTAACAGGTGATCTCCGGGAACAGCAGGAATTTAGTCTTCACAACCTACCCACCTCCCCTAGGAGTTGTATCTCTCTTTTCCTCCTTTCCCTCTCTCTCTCTTTGTCTCAGCTTTAAAACTCAACTGGAGAGAGGCAGTTGGGAAAGGCGAGAAGGCCGCACGCAGGCGCTGTGGGATGCTCCCAAAAGCTTTCTAATTGGACGCTGGGGAGCGTTCCCGCACAGGCTCCGTCGGTACCAACGATACCCATATGTGAAGACTAAATTCCTGCTGTTCCTGGAGATCACCTGTTACAGGTGAGTAACTATGCTTTTTTGGGGGGAGGGGGGGCTGTAACCATATACGTTGTAACGTAACAATATCGCAATCTTTTGAAGTTACACTGTGAGCTGCTGACATTGATGCATTACGAACCCATTGGAGAAGGTGATGAAGAGATGAGAGAAGATTTTGGGACTGTGAAAGCTTGTTGATATCTCTCTACTGTGCTGATCATGCTTTTGTAGGTAATAGTTGTTTAATAGCGCTGTTTTAATTGTGATGTGGTAAAAGTTGCGAGTGTTTTGTAGCATGTATGGTTACAATCTGATATTTAAGACATACTGTATAAAATTTATATTATAAAATTTGTGTTATGAAGTTTATATATAAACATTGATTTAAGAATTGATATGTTTGATTGTAATTTTAAATTTAATTATATATGAAGTGTTTTAATTAAAGTATTATCTAATTAATTTATATGCTGCCTAAATAGGTCTCCTTTTTTAATTTAAATTGAGAAATATATTGTATGGCCTTTGAAGGCTATATACTACTTGGCTGGTTATTATCTTTAGTGCACACAATGCAACATCTGGCTCAGTGACTGCTAGAGATTCCTGGGAATCTTTTATTAAATCGTTTCATGGAAATGTGAGGCAGAGCTGGTGAGGTCCTCTGAGTAAAAAGCTGGTAGTATGTCACTTAGCATGGCTATTGCATTTTTCTGATGAAACTTTCCTTCAGACATTTCTTTTTGACCAGCCAGCTTCCTTCTGCTCCGCACCACTTCCTGGCTCGTTCAGAACCAGGACTGGAATCTGTTAGCATGGGCTGGGGATATTTTCCCCTTCTTACTGTAGTCCAGCTATTGCAGCGATGGCGTTAGCGGTCCCCATTGCGAGGTGACGGATCTTTTTCCACTCCACCCAGAGACTGAGTGCCATCGCCACAGAATTCCCCACCGACCCAGGGAGTGAAAGATTTGAGCTGGGAATCGAATCGAGGACCCTCCATGTGGCATTGCACAGTGCTGCCACTGACTCACCATGCAAAACCCCTTCAGGCCTTTGAGAATTTTCTTTACTGGAAATCAAGGGTCAAATGCATGCTTTGGATAAAAATCTTAAAGGTCAGCTCACTTGCATAGTTTGAGAAGGCACATCTTTTGCCTAAGGGGCCTTTTTACTAAAATGTAGTATTTGTTTGCCCCTAATGCAATCAATGTGAGTTAGTTGCCATCGCATTGCGGTAATTGTCGGGGTTTGTCCAGCATGTGCTCAACAGTTACTGTGCAGCCCCTTAGTGTGTGTCCTGGCCCTTGGTAATTACTGTGGGTGCATCTAACGCCACCTATTGGGGGGGGGGGGAGGTAGGTGCACCCATGCTAACTACAACATTGGCAATTAGTGCACACTACTGACTCCTTCACTAACCATAATGTGCAGTCCATGTCCCCTCTCTGCCCCAGCCCCCCCCCTCCTATCATGCATTTCAGTGCAGAGCAATTCTCCTCCCTGCATGGTTAGCAAATACCACGAACCCACAGAAGTGGTTAACCCATGCTTAAATGCACTTTAGTAAGTGGGCCCCTAAATGTTTTAGTTCCCTGGATAGAAAATGAAATTTTACAGGGAACATTGGGCAAACATAAAAATTCAGCATTAAATACTGTAGAATCTTTTCCCAACTAGTACATTTTATATATTCTGGACTAAAACCCCATAACACCTTTTGCAGAATTGAGCAAAGTAATTTTTTCACACAGCACATAATTAAACTGTGGACTCTGGGATGCAGTCAAGGCAACTAACATAGCAAGATTCAGAAGGTTTAGACATATTCCTGGAGGAAAAATCCATAATAAATTATTAGCCAGGTAGGCTTGGGAGAACAGTTGCTTATCCCTGGAAATGAGCTATGAGAAATTTTATATCTGTTTTTTTGATCCTACAAGTACTTGGCAACCTGGACTGGCCACTGTTGGAGACGGGATGATGAGTTCGCTGTGCCTTGCAGGGGCGGCCCAAGGGGGGTGCGGGGCCATGTGCGGAGAATCGGTGCGGGGCCTCATTTGCATAAGTGGCCTTATTTTCATAAATATTTGCATAATGTTACCATACACTAACTTTTAGTAAACATGTCTCTTCATGAGTGTATGGATAAAGAAAGACTAAAAGATTTCTACATTACTATAATCCAGTGCCAACCGCCAGGCACATTAGGAACTACTACAAACGCTGCCCATTTAGAACCCATAGCAAACCCGCCATATCCTAACAGCACTACCAGGACTCACAAAGCACCATACCCTACCTATCAAAAGGCAACACTGCAAATATTAAACCAATACATTTCAGAGAATACTGGGGAAAGAGAACAAGTGGCAATGTCAGATAGGAATTACATAAACAGAATACCTCAGCTCAGTTACACATGCAGAACATAGACCATCACCAAACACGGAATCACAATTTAAAAACAGTAAGGCAATAATTAAACTGGGAACCCCAAAAGCCAAACTTGGAATGTACAACAACACTGCAGAAATAAAACTATAAATTAATTTCCTCTTGTACCAAACAAAGCGCAGACGTTAATGATGCACATTTCCCACAGCTTTCATATTCCAGTTAATAAATTCAAACTAAAGAGAGAGAGTTCTACCTTTTTGTGCATTTTTTTTTTCAGTTACAATTGCTCCAGCCACTTTCTTCTGGTTTCTTCATGTTTTCTGCTAACTCTCCATCGTCTGCTGTCCATTTGTCCTTCCTTCTCTCTTCTAGTTTTTTTTCCATTTTCTCTCTCTACATCTGCTTTAACATACTAATCTTTCTCCTTTTGCTCTTTCCTCCATTCCTATTTCATCCACACAAATTTTACCCCTCCATCCTCATTCCCCACTTACTCTCCCAATACCCGGCCAATTGTAGATTTTTCATCCCTCCCACAAAAAATATTTTTCCCCTCTCCATTTTACTCTCCCAGCCCCATCCCATTCTAATCCTCCCCCCCAACATCAGCTCCCTTCTAGTTCCATTCTCACCCAGCATCCATTCCCTTCTAGTCCCTGCATCAGCCCATTTCCAGTCCTAGCTCCCCCATCCATTTCCAGTCCAAGTCCCTTCATCAGCTCATTTCCAATCCTAGCCCCCCCATCAGCCCATTTCTAGTCATTTCCTAGCCCCACCATCAGCCCATGTCAAATCCTAGCTCCCCTCCACAGCCCAATTCCAGTCCAAGTCCTCCCATGAGCCTACTTCCAGTTCTAGCCCCTCCATGAGTCCATTTCAATTCAAGCCCCCACCACAGCCCATTTCCAATCTTAGCTCCCCCCAACAGCCCATTTCCAGTCCTATCCTACCCCCTCCATCAGCCCATTTTCAGTCCTAGCTCCCTTCCCTCACAGGCCATTTCCATTCCAAGCCCCCTCCCCATCAGCTATTTGCAGTTCAAGCCTCCCCTTCCACTCAGCCCATTTCCAGTCCTAGCAACCCCCCAACCCATTACCAGTCCTAGCCCCCCATCAACCCACTTCCAGTCCTAACCCCTCCATCACCCCATTTTCAGTTTAAGCCCCCCCTATAACCCATTACCAGTCCTAACCCCCCATCAGCCCATTTCCAGTCAGCCCCCATAGCCCATTGCCAGTCAACCCCCCCATCAGCCCACAGCCCATTACCAGTCCTAACCACATCAGCCCACCTCAAGTCCTAACCCCTCCCCATCAGCCCATTTCCTGTCCTAGCCCCCCCATAGCCCATTATCAGTCCTAACCCCCCCATAGCCCATCACCAGTCCTAACACCCATCACCCCATTTCCAGACAGCCCCCATCAGCCCACAGCCCATTACCAGTCTTACCCCTCCCATAGCCCATTACCAGTCCTAACCCCCCCAACAGCCCACAGCCCATTATCAGTCCTACCCCCCCCCCCCATAGCCCATTACCAGTCCTAACCCCCCCCCATCGGCTCATGGAAAATTTAAAAAAAAAAAAAAAAAAGCTGGCTGCTGCCGCTGCCGCAGCAGAATGGAGTGTCCCGCGGGGCCCCCTCTGCCCGGCTGAGCTCTCCCGGCCCGGCTGAGCCCCTCTGCACCGGCTTTCAGATACGCGAAGGGAGAGTGTCTCCCTCGCGTCTGTTAAGCCCGCAGGGGCAGATGGGAAATTTCCCATCAGCCCCTGCTTCCCATCAGCCCCTGCAGGCTTAACAGACGCGAGGGAGACACTCTCCCTTCACGTATCTGAAAGCCGGCGCAGAGGGGCTCAGCCAGGCCGGGAGAGCTCAGTCGGGCAGAGGGGGCCCCGCGGGACACTCCATTCTGCTGCGGTAGCGGCAGCAGCCAGCTTTTTTTTTTTTTTAAATTTAATTTTTAAAAAAGCAGAATGTTCTTTGCGCAGGGCCCTGTGCAAAAAATGTTCTTGCTCAATGGACGGGCCGGCCCTGGTGCCTTAGATTAACTTAACTTGTTTTTTCCTTTTTGTTTCCGTGCAATTTTTTTCCCCCTTCCTGAAGTTACAGGACACAATCTCCTGGCGCAGTAAGGGATGGCTCAAAGCTGTGCATGCAAATGGATGGTAGACTTTGTTCATTTTATTTTGCTTCAGACTTAAATCTGGTCCCAAGTATTTTTTGTTTTGTGTGTACTCATGACAGAGACTTGAGTAGCTCAAGGTCTTGAGAGGATGTTGAAAAAAAATGTATGCCAATAGAGATGGGAGGCATGTTAGCTGCCTGGTTTATGAACACCAGATCATGTTTACTCAGCAAATATCATTTGGAAATTAAAAATTAAACTTGTCATTAATATCCATTGCCTAAAGACAAGCTCAGAGTGACAAGAGGAGACAGAAATGAAGGCACATGGATAGAAACATTTAAACTGAGAGAGAATTATCCAAACATGTTGAGGTACATGACCTTTGAGAGTACATAGCTCCTTTCATCTCTAGAAAAGACCTATATGATCTCTGAAGGTCATGTACATCATCGTCCCTGCATAATTTTAATGGTGGTGCAATAACAGGTATCACAACCTTCAAAGTTCAGTTTGCTCAAGACAAAATACACTTACCCCTATTTTCTTCTCCCCCATACGGCTAACTATGTAAGCCCCTTGAACCCATGCAGGTGCTGCGCTCTTAATTTCAGATAGATTATCAGGAAGTGGTGCAGCCATTGGGAGATAGTCCAGACAGGCCACCCCTCAGCTCTTCAATCTGAGGGGGTGGGGCATCCCACTTTGGGTGATTCATTTTAAGGCCCTGCACCCTCTTAGGGTTAGCATTGTCTGTACTACAGACCAAAAAACAGACAGATGGAGTCATCTGCATTAGAGGCCATGTGTCAGATCAGAACAAACATGGAATTCAGTGTTGAATGTTCAACTGCTGTTGCAAATAACTCTTGAAACGGTTTTGTGCTAGAGAGGACTCCCTCAGAGCACCTTCTTAAAGTATTTTATAAAAGCCAAGAGTGTTTCACAGAGTGAGGTAGAATTGGCTAGAGCACAATCTTTTCCAGATTAGATATTTCCCAACATTAAAAGCAAACGTGACATACGGCTTTTAAACAAGACTGACGTCTTGCTTGGATCCTGGAATATATGAGACAAATGTGCACATCTGCTGGGTGCTTAGCCTCTTGGATTATTGTTATCCTGTTTATCTGGGTCTGCCCAAGTGACTGTTGAACAGATTATAACTCGTTCAAAATGCATCAGCTGAGATTATAGCCTATAATTCAAGGTGTATGTGGCTACTGCTTAAACAACAACTGAGTATTGCTTTACCATGGATCTCCAGGAACAAGCAGGAATGCAGTCTTCAAATATGGGTGACGTCTGCACTGATGGAGCACATGCGGAAACGCTCCCCAGCGTCCAATAGAAAAGCCTTTGGGAGCACTTCACCTCACCTGTGTGCCTGCCTTCCCAACTCCTCTTCTTAGTTCTTCTTTTTTCCATGAGCCAGCAGGAGCCGCTGAGAATTTCCTTTTTTTGGTGAAATACCATGCTTCTACCTTCCCATTGACGCTGGTTCCATCAGATCTGACACCAATCCTGATTAAAATGTTTCTTTTTGGTTATAATTTTTCTTTCTTCTTTTGTTTCTCCATGGTTTTCACCTCCAACCTTATCTTCAATCTAAAGAACATGTTTGAATCATGGAAAAACCAACTAGTGGTTTTAAAAAATGTACCAAGTATGCTGGTACCATATCAGTCACTGATAAGCATAACTGGTGTCTAAAATGTTTGGGCCCTGACCATCTACCAAATTTTTGTCCTTTGTGCCAGCAAGTGACAGAAGCCTAAAAATCAACCAGACAATATGGATTGCTGTTCACCTCGGACTCTATTAAAGTGGCTTCTACTTCACTGAGGACATCAACCTTCTCTCATGGGTCTCAGATCTCTTCAAAGCCCAAACATAAAAATAAGTCTAAATCTCTGGTTTTTACTAAGGCATCGGCATCGAAGAGCGCTACAGAGACCAGAGACAAATCCCAGCATGAGCAGCGAGACTCTCCTAGAAGTGCTTTCAATGCAGACCGGCTGACCAAACGTCTCTGGTGGGAGGACGTGGCCTCCAAAACACAAGAGGGGCTCTGGGATGCTCCCAAGGAATTGACCTCTGGAGAGCTACCGGTTCCATGCTCTGGGATGGTGGTTCAAAGCCCTGTGGGTGATTCTACCCAGAAATCAGCCATCTCCCTGGACCAGCGCATGTTGGCTCTCAAGAGTTCGGCCACACTGCTGGCAGCCTCAGTACTAATGTGGGAGGGGGAGGAGCAGCAGGCCGGCATTAAAGAGAGCCGCCGACGGCGGGAAAATCAAAGGCTCCAGCTTCATCCCCTGATCGGGACCTGAAACGCCGCCCGGCCATCCGGCCCTCCCGAGCAGCAACTCCGGCCCAACCGGGGCTGTGGGAGGGGGAGGAGCAGCAGGCCGGCATTAAAGAGAGCCGCCGACGGCGGGAAAATCAAAGGCTCCAGCTTCATCCCCTGATCGGGACCTGAAACGCCGCCCGGCCATCCGGCCCTCCCGAGCAGCAACTCCGGCCCAACCGGGGCTGTGGGAGGGGGAGGAGCAGCAGGCCGGCATTAAAGAGAGCCGCCGACAGGCGGGCCCGCGCCTGAGGGCCTCGCCAGAGGGCCCTTTGGCGTGGCCCTTAGGCAGTGGCCCACACAGAGGCACCCACATGGCTCTTCGACGCTCCAAACAAATCATTACAGATGTCAATCACACAACCTGACGCTGAACCCGTCCTACAACAGTAACCGCACCTCCATCTTATGAGAAGCATATACCTGCAACAACTTGAGACCGTCTTTCCTCCAAGCAATCTCCTTCATCCAACACGGAGCAACCCTCCCACAACAACCAGGTTTGATAACCATAATCAACCCTATATTTAATACTTAAGACAATAAATGACTCAAACAACCTAGATTTAACTACTTGGTTAATCTTTCCCACATATTATTGCTTACTGCTTTGGTTATCAAATGGTTGCTAGTGGCTATAGACACATAGCCAAAATTTGATACATTGTGTTCAATGCTATTACTTAAAAGTTTGTAACATTGTTAACTTGTTACATTGCTGCCACTACTTGTCCAACGTTCCAACTATTGTTACAGTGTTGCTCTGCTTAATTAGCTGCTGCCTACCCTACCATTATCTATCCCCAAACGTACCTATAAAAAGCTCTCCTCACCCACATTTCAGCAACAATGACCACACCAGCCATAACGGTAGTTTGCCTACTCCTCAGTATACTATACGAAGCTAATTCACTTTCACAAGATCACCACCACATTACTACACTGCACAGCACAAACAAAAAACACTCCCACAGCTTTCACCAATATCCACAAAATCCCTACCATAAGAGGCATTCTCACCTTCTACATATAGCAATAGACCAAACACCCATCACAAAACGCAACCGACCTGTTCCTCAACAAGAAGGACTCCGTTGTGCCCTCATAAACGCAAGATCTGCACGCAAGAAATGGCCAGCCATCTCAGACCTAATAATCAAAAGAAATCTAGACATTTTAATGGTCACAGAAACTTGGTTCTCAGACTCCGATTCAGTTATAATAAACCAACTCACACCACCTAATTACTCCACCTACACATGCAACAGAGCAAATAAAAGAGGAGGAGGTGTTGCCATTATAGCAAAAACTGACCTCCAATATCGCACAATCACAACCAAGAGCACAAAACAATTAGACATTATCTCAATATACAACAACTACAATACCATCAACCTTATATATATTACACCGAACTCAACATCTGAAGAACTATCCAGTGTAATTGACTTAGCCTGCAACCCAGTACACCCAGAGAAACCTAACTGGCTAATGGGCGACTTCAACCTCCCTTCCATACAAACTGCCCTTTCTAATACATTCCTAGACGCAATGAAAAACCTCAACTACAACCAACTCATAAATCAACCCACTCATCAACGTGGCAATGTGCTTGACCTTGTCTTCGCTCCACCCACCTACATGTCCACGAATGATGATTTCGACCTATCCATCACTCCGGTCCCTTGGACAGATCATAGCCTGATAACACTCACAATACCAGCATATCAGGTCCCATCACCTGAGACAGCAAAACAGTCACCAACAAACTCCACACGCTTCAAACCTCTCAACGAAGAAGAAATCAAGAAACACATACTTCCTAGGCTCATTCAACCTTCTACAAACATCAATGACATGGTCAACACATGGAATGAAACCATCAACCAATACGCTATACTACCACCAACCCGTAAAAACCCAACAACAAAGGACAATGTTGTAAAAAGACCATCTGCACCATGGTTCTCCCAAGATCTAAGGAAGTCTCTTACCATCTTGAGGAAGCTCGAAAGAAAGTGGCGTAAATCTCATAACTCAACAGTTCAACAAACATACTTGACCCACCTGCGAGCCCATCGGGAAGCAATATGGAACACAAGAAAATCCTACCACTCTGAACTCCTCAACCGCTCCCTAAACAAACCTCGGGAACTCTTCAATCTAGTAAAGTCACTAACTACAGAACCATCACCACCTCAACAGGAACCCATAAACCCACAGAAGTACGCCAACTTTATACAATCTAAAGCTATCAGAACAACAATTTCTTCATCGCCAAGTCCACCCCAACAACACGTACGAGTTTCCCCACTACTAAAGCTCTCACCGCCCTCAGCCAAATACGTTGAAGACATTATAATCAAAATGAATACCACCACAGCACCTAACGACCCTTGCCCAGCACACTGGATAAGAGCTCTGCGATCCGACTTTAGTCCAGTCATAGCAGATATAATAAAGATGTCCTTCTCAACAGGCATCTTCCCATCGGCTCTAAAACAGACCTCCATAAGACCGCTGCTAAAAAACAATCAACTAGACCCATCAAAGGAAGAATCATACCGCCCGATTTCTAGTATACCGCTTCTATCCAAAATAATTGAGAAAGTAACCAACAATCAAATACAACAACACATAGACACCTTCTCACCCCTCGACCCCAGTCAGCACGGATTCAGGGAAGCCCACGGAGTAGAGACATTGCTGACCACATTAACCAACACACTCATCAGTGGATTAGACGACATCAAAAAAGGCTTTGCCCTAATATTCCTCGACATATCTGCAGCATTTGACTCTGTGGACCATGAAATACTACTAACCCGTCTATATGACAAGGGAATCCACGGGCTGGCATGGGAATGGTGCAAATCATACCTGGAAGATCGCTTGCAACATGTCAGGACTGCTACAGGTACCTCACAACCTTTCCAGTTAAAACAAGGAGTACCTCAGGGCTCTTCCCTATCAGCGCTGCTATTTAATATTTATATGCAGCCTATATGTAACATCACTCGTTCCTTTGGCATATCCTCGTTGATCTATGCAGATGACGTGCTAATATTCACACCAATCAACGTCAAGCTCCCAGACTACACAACACTAGTAGATTGCTTTAACGCAATAGCAGACTGGCTCCTCACCCAGAATATGCGCATAAACTACAAAAAAACCGAAGTTCTGATAGTCACGAAAAACAGATCATTCTCACCCCCTGAGACCCTAAAAGTACGAGACGCAGATCTCCCAATCAAGCCCTCCATAAAATACCTTGGAGTAATACTTGACCAGCGACTGGATTTTAAAGAACATATCAACCGCACTGTGAAAACCATTTATTTCAAAATAAGGACTCTGCGCCATCTGAAAAACATGCTGGAACCAGACAGCTTCAGAACCATATTTCAAACCATAGTCACACCCCACTTCGACTATGCAAACATAATACTCCATGGTCTCCCAAAAAATACCCTAAATACATTACAACTAGCCATGAATGCCGCTGCCGGGTGGTATTCGGTGCATCAAAGGGCGAACACATAACACCCATCCTAATGGAGCTTCACTGGCTCCCTATATACTGCAGAATAGCATATAAAGCTCTTCTCATGACCTTTAAAGCGATAAATACTATAGCTCCTTCATCAATTTCAAAACTCATCCATCCAACTCCCAATATCAGATCCAGGAGGTCAGCAGCGGCAAATACACTAGTTACACCACATGAGACCACAAAATGCAAACACTCAACATCTGACAGGGCCTTTGCATACTATGCACCCAGATGTTGGAACAACCTACCCCCCAACATAAGAGCTATTACTGACCTCAAGCATTTCAGAAAAGCCATAAAACACCACCTCTTCATTCTGCATTTCCAAAGCACATCATCATCCCTCTAACAGGCACAGTAAAAATTGCAAATACCTTATTTACTCAAGATGTAACTAAGAAATTCTATCCTCTGTATATAGGTTTTTTCACAAATATGTATAAAGTCTCCATAAGTATACAGGTTCATTACAAATACGTACTAAGTTTTTAAAAAAATTTTTTTACAAATATGTACAAAGTTTTCCCAAAGTTAAATTCCCAGTTGAATTCTCCTGTTATATGTAAACTCATCACAGTTTGTTGCTTGCAATGAGTATTTCTGTTTAATGTAAACCGCGCTGATGAAAAAGAGTGCGGTATAAAAGAACACTAAATAAATAAAAAATAAAATAATAGTATCAACAGTTCCAGCAGTACAGGCTTCAGTACCCAGCCTACACCCAAGTGTATCTGCCCCGATGCTGGCCCTCGAACCAACATCGGGACTCCTGAGGCTGATGCCTCCTTTTGGAACAGTCTGATACCCCCAGAACCCAACAGGCTCTGGCTGCCATGGCCCCCGATTCCGATACCTCTGAGCATCGGTATCGACATCGACCCTCGACGTCCACGAAGTATCAAGGTCAAACACAGGACTATTGATACTTTGATTTTTTTTTTCCAGACTCTGATCCCTCGTCAGAATCAGAAGAACTGGAATCACTGGATTCCCAGGAACTTCCAGACATCCCTTTGGACCCTTCGCCTCCTCAAGAATGGCATAGATCCTCACCACTTCATATGTGACATGGCAGCCAGCTGGACTGGTCATCACAGTGGTCTCAGAGAAGGAACCCAGGACAGAGAAATTGAAGATACTCACTCCAATACTCTCCCCTGTCCAAAGAAGTGGCTACTTACCGATGCATCGCATCTTACAAGATCTTTTGCTCCGCATGTGGGAGGCCCCTCTCACGGTTCTGCCAGTCATCAAGACTCAATATCATGTACCGAGTACCAAAGTGCCCAGGTTTCCAAAAGCCCCAGCTCCCCCACC